>CM061749.1:310993329-311640197 GCA_030979885.1 Lolium multiflorum
CGGGCAGCTACGCCATGGTCCTCGACCCCACCATCGGCACAAGCCGGCGCAGCGTACGTTTCTCGCGCGTCCTCATCGACGGTGGCAGCAGCATCAACATCCTCTACCGCGACACCGCCCGCAAGCTGGGCATCCAGGAGGCCGAGCTGCGCCCCACCCCCACCGTCTTCCATGGCATCGTGCCAGGCCACTGCTGCCAGATCGGCCGGATCACGCTGGAGGTGATGTTCGGGAAGCCGGACCACTTCCGCACCGAGAGAATCGAGTTCGAGGTGGTGGACCTCGTGAGTCCCTACCACGCGCTCCTGGGCAGGCCGGCCCTGACCAAGTTCATGGCGGTGCCCCACTACGGGTACCTGAAGATGAAGCTGCCTGGCCCCAAGGGGGTCATCACCATAGCCGGCGACTATCGCCGCTCCATGGACTGCGCCACGCAGAGCTCCAAGATGGCCCAGACGCTGGTCACCCGCCACCGAGAAGCAGCTCATCCACGACGCCGTCGCCCTCGCCAAGGCCGCGCAGACAGACATGCCGGCCGCAGGCAACCCGGCTGGGACGACTCACTTCCAGCCGGCCGACAACACCAAGAAGATCCTGCTCGACCCGGCGCAGCCGGACAAGTACGTCACCATTGGTGCCGGCTTGAGCAGGAAATAGGAAAGCGAGCTCACCAACTTCCTCCGTGAGAATCGGGACATCTTCGCATGGACTCCAAGAGACATGCCGGGTGTGCCGAGGGAGTTGGCTGAGCACCACCTCCACGTCCGGCCTGAGGCCAAGCCGGTGAAGCAGCCTCTCAGGCGCTTCGCCGAAGAAAGAAGGAAGGCCATCGGTGAAGAAATCGCCCGGCTCCTAGCAGCCGGCTTCATCATGGAAGTGCTACACCCGGACTGGTTGGCGAACCCGGTCCTGGTTTTGAAGAAGAACGGCTCCTGGCGCATGTGTATCGACTACACTAGGCCTCAACAAGGCGTGCCCGAAGGATCCCTTCCCCCTGCCGCGCATAGATCAAGTCATAGACTCGACTGCCGGCTGTGAACTGTTGTCTTTTCTAGATGCCTATTCAGGCTACCACCAGATTCCTTTGAATCCGGATGATCAAATAAAGACTTCGTTCATTACCCCGTACGGGGCTTATTGCTACACGACTATGCCGTTCGGCTTGAAAAATGCAGGCCTACCAAAGGTGCATGCAAAAATGCTTGCAGGATCAAATCGGCAGAAACGTTCACGCATGGATGATGTCGTCGTAAAGACCAAGGAGACGACTACTCTCTTGATGACTCGAGAGAAACCTTCATCAACTGAGAAGATTTCGATGAAGCTCAACCCTACCAAGTGCACATCTTGCCAAGCCGTTCGTCACTCCTTGGCTACCTCGCTTCGGCCGAGGATCGGTCAACCCCGGAGAAGACTGCCCTCGAGAAGATGGAATCGCCGCGTGTTGCCTCAAGGACGTCCAGAAGTTCGCTGGCTGCCTGGCTTCCTTGAGCCGCTTCGTCAGCCGGCTGGGGGAGAAGGCACTGCCCCTGTATCAATTGATGAAGAAGGCGGACAAGTTCGTCTGGTCACCGCAGGCGGATGAAGCCTTCCGTGACTTGAAGCGCGTGCTCTCAACCGCGCCAATCCTTGCAACGCTGGCTTCAATGGAGCCGATGCTGTTGTACATCGCAGCCACCAATCGAGTGGTTAGCGTTGTCCTGGTGGTGGAGCGCAAAGAAGCTGGCAGGGAGCAGCTGGTCCAGCGCCCAGTCTACTACCTCAGCGAAGTGCTCTCCCAGTCGAAGCAAAACTACCCCCACTACCAGAAGGTCACCTACGGCGTCTACATGGCGGCCAAGAAGCTCAAACACTACTTCCAAGAGCACCCCATCAAGGTGGTGGCCACAGCGCCCCTAGCGGAGATCATCGGCAGCAAAGACGCCAACGGCCGGGTTGCCAAGTGGGCTCTGGAGCTAGCCGCCCACACCATCCTCTACGAGCCACGCACAGCCATCAAGTCGCAGATCCTCGCGGACTTCTTTGTCGACTGGGCTGAGATGCAATACCTGCCGCCTGTGCCGGATTCCACGCATTGGAAGATGCACTTTGACGGCTCGAAGATGCGCAACGGCTTGGGAGCCGGCATCGTCATCACCTCTCCCAAGGGAGACCGGCTGGACTACGTCCTGCAGATCCACTTCGCCGCATCCAACAATGTGGCGGAGTATGAAGCGCTCATTCATGGGCTGAAGCTGGCCAAGGAGATTGGCGTGCGCCGCATACTCTGCTTCGCGACTCCGACTTGGTTATACAGCAAGCATCGGGCGACTGGGACGCGAAGGACGCCAACATGGCCTCGTACCGCTTCCACGTCCAGCTATCCGGCTTCTTCGACGGCTGTGAATTCCACCATGTGCCACGAGCAAACAACGAGGCGGCTGATTCAAGATTGGCTCAACTCGGCAAGCCATTCCGCCGGGTGTCGCCTTGACGATTCTCAAGAAGCCGTCCATTATACCGTCACCGGACTCGGATTCAATATTCGTGCCGGCTGACCCGGGGGCTTCTCAGCCGAAGGGGCTTCATCGCCCAAGTCGGGGGCTAACAAGCCGAACCCGCCGGCTACCACGCCGAACCCGGGGACTTCTCAGTCCAACCCGGGGGCTTCATCGCCAAACTCGGGGGCTAGCAAGCCGAACCCGCCGGCTAGCAAGCCGAACCCGGCGACCATGCAGTCGAATCCGGAAGCTCCCACGCAGGAGGCCCTGTTGGTCAGCGTATTCGAGATAAGATGCGTACCTTCATGGGCACAAGAATTCCTCTCCTACCTCACCGACGGTGTGCTGCCTGAGGATAGCAAGCCAGGCAGATTGAGAGAAGGGCCAAGGCCTATACAATCATCAACCACCAGCTGTACAAACGCAACGTAAGTGGGGTGTTCCAGCGGTGCGTCGAGCCGGCTGAAGGGATTGAACTCCTACGGGAAATCCACCAGAGTGCGGACATCACGCCTCATCCAGAGCCATAGTGGCCAAAGCTTTCCGGCACGGTTTTTACTGGCCGACCGCGCTCAGAGACGCAGAAGAACTGGTGAAGAAGTGCAATGGCTGCCAACGCTTTGCCAAGCAAAGCCGGCTTCCGCCTTGAAAACCATCCCCATCACATGGCCGTTTGCCGTATGGGGCTTGGACATGGTGGGCCCGTTCAGAACAGCGCGAGGCGGCATGACTCATCTCTTGGTGATGATTGACAAATTCACTAAGTGGATCGAAGCCAAGCCAATCAAGAAGCTGGACGGTTCCACATTCCTCAAGGAAATAATCGTAAGATACGGCTACCCCCACAGCATCATCACCGACAACGGCAGCAACTTCGCCGAAGGCATTTTCAAACGCTACTGTGGGGAGATGGGGATCCGAATGGACCTATCGTCCGTGGCGCACCCGGAGTCAAACGGCCAAGTGGAGAAAGCAAACGGCTTGATCTTAGCCGGCATCCGGCCCCGGCTGGTGGAACCGCTTGAGCGCTCAGCCGGCTGCTGGATTGAAGAGCTGCCCAGCGTGTTGTGGAGCCTCGCGCACGACGCCAAACCGCCGCCGGCTTCACACCCTTCCTCGTATATGGGGCCGGGCTATCCTACCAACCGACACGAGGCACGACGCGCCAAGGATCAAGCTATACACAGAAGCCGAAGCCAAAGAAGCTCGCGAAGATGGAGTCGACCTGGTCGAAGAGGTTCGGCTGATGGCCGAATCCAGGTCCACTGTATACCAGCAAAGCCTCCGACGCTATCACAGCCGGAAGGTCCAGCCCTTAGCATTCCGAGAAGGAGACCTAGTGCTCCGGCTGATCCAACGGACAGCCGGACAACATAAACTGTCATCCCCATGGGAGGGTCCCTTCATCGTGAGCAAGGCAGTAGGCAATGATTCCTACTATCTCATAGATGCCCAAGAGGCTAAGAAAAACAAGGCGAACAAAACTGACGAGGAGACTAAACGTCCCTGGAATGTCAGGTTGCTTCGACCATTTTATACTTGAGAGCAGGAATGTATGTATCCCTTGTATCCCTTTTCTAAGCTATGAAAAAGCATGCGCCAAGAGCGCCGTTTCCGACAAGTTTTTCGCGTACTCTACTTCGTTTCGCCAATTGGCTTAAACCCTCTCACGCGGCCGGCTCAGTAACGTGATCCGGTTTCCGACAGCCGGCTTCCGATCCAGCTACAGCCCGCAACCCGGCTGTCCGGCTGGCGGGAGTAAGGTCTAGGGAGCCGGCACGCGAAAGACGGCTAAGGGAAAGAGTAAAAGCGAGTTGACTTGCAACTTTTCATAAAAGTGCCGGATTGCTGAATTCAGCTCGTTCGACTATCGACCTCACCCAGCAGCCCGCTCTTGATCCGGCGACGGATCGCAAGTCGGACGTACGACCGACAAGAGCAAAGCCAAAGAGTGGGGCGGATGGAAAAAAGCGAACAAGTCGAAAGAAAGCAAGTCGGCACGCAAGTGATTAACAAACACATTAAAGTGTGACATAATAAAAGAGATGATAATATTCATACATGTGCACCCGGCATCCCGGGGATTTAACAAATTGTCTTGGCAAAAGCAACAACTGAAAGACAGGTAAATTAAGGACCAGCCGGAGGAGCATCAGCGGAGCCGGCTGCCGGGTCGTCCCCAGGCGCGTCTTCCGCCTCCTCGTCTTGCATCTCCTCATCCTCGTCGTCAGACGGCGGGTTCGGGTCCGCAACGAAGAGGCTCTTGTCGACGAAGTCGGCGATGGCGCTGGCTCGGGCAAGCCGGGCAGTCTTGTATTCGGCCGGGAGCTTGCCCTCCACGTCGGCTCGCCGGTACTCGAGCTGCCCCAGGTCCACCTCGTTGTACCAGGACAAAGGACAGCGCCATGTCGGCTCCAGCGCGCGTGGCCGACTCCTTCCAGTCGAGGAAGCGATCCGGCGCCCACTCCATCAAGGAGATGAGGTTGGAGATATCTTGCGGCACCGCCTCCGCGGGCCACAGCATCGGAACCAGCTCCTCAGCCGCCTTCCGGAGCTCCCAGCCAAGCTTGGTGATGGGCTCGACGCGGGCAGCCATGGATGCCATATAATCCTCCATGGTGAAGTACTCCGAGCTGCCCTCGCCAGTCGCCCGCCTCCTAGTCTCGCGCGCAACGCCAACGGCTGCTAATGCCGCATCCTGCGTTTCCGGGAAGGCCGCTGCAAGAAGAAGCACGTCAGAAAAAGCCGAAATAAGCTGAAAAATGCAAATTTTCGAAGTCCTAAAGTAGGCCAGGCGGCAGCCGGCAAGAGCCGACTGCCCCCGGTCCGAAGATGGAAATTCCGAAGGATAAAAGGAAAAGCCTGGCGGCAGCCGGCAAGAACCGACTGCCCCCAGCCCGAAGATGGAGATAGCGAAAAATCAGTTTCTGCCGCCGGCTGCCAACCTAGGCCGGCAGCCGACAGCCGAAAGCCGGCAAAGGGAAAGAGAGAAAGAAGAAATGCACTCACCCGACAAGCCGCGGTCGAGCGCGCCAATCTCGTCCACCCAGCGCTTGGCAGTGGCCGACAGCGTGGTCTTGGTGGTGACCTCCTCCTGAAGCGCAAGCCGCTGCTTCTCCACCTCGGTCAGCCGCCGGCTCAGATCCTCCACCTTCTCCTTCTCAGCCGTCCTGAGGAGGGCAAGCTCCTTGAGGTGGTTCTCCTCAAGCCGGCGCAGCCGCGTTAGCTCCAGCTCAGCCACCTTGAGCTTGGCGGCTGCAGATCGGCCCGCCTCCTCGCTCTCGGCGCACTGAGCGCGAGCAGCCCGAAGATCCGCCTCCAGCCGCGGGACCTTGGCGGCTTCAGCTGCAAGGCAGCCGGAAAGAAGCGTCAGCCAACCAAGACTAAAAAGAAAGAAGACATCGGGTCGGAAAGAAAAAGATCTTACCCTTGACGGCCTCCAGCTCGCGAGCCAAGTCGGCCCGGTCCAGCTTGGCCTTGTGGTAGTGGGTCACGGCGCGGTTGTACAAGTTGGTGCGCCGCTCCGCCACAGCCTAAGGAGAAAGAAAATCAGTCAACTAGACGAAACCCGGACCGGCTCCGAGCAGCCGGCCCATGCCTCGGAGGGCTACCAGGATGATAACCAAATTGAAAAACAGATGAAGCGCTTACCTTGCTGGCTTCCTCCACCTTGGCGACGTTGGCCGCGGTCTCGGCAGCCCTGGCCTTGAGGTTGGCCTGCAAGCCGGAGAAGAACATCTCCACCGACGCTTGGCCTGGGTTCCCCTCCCGGCTGGTCACCTCGTAGGAGTCGGCGCGGAGCCACGCCTGCTCCATGGTGCCAGCCGAGCCAAGACTGGAGTCCGAGGCGGACGGCACAGCCGCCAGCCGGGCGCCCTTGGCCACATGCAGGCCCTGCTGCGGCACCGATGGGGCTCCCGTCCTCACCAGCGCGCGCGAGTCGGCGTCCTCCATGCGCGCCGGCTCATCCCTTGCCGGCTCCTGCCTGGCCGGCTCCTCCGTCGTCGGCTCCGGCGGTGGCGGCGCTCCGGGCGAAGCAGATGGCCCAGTCGGCGCAGCCGTCTCCGGCGCCTGAGGTGCCCCCTCCGGGCTCTCATCCAGCACCACCACGCTTGGCCTGGCTCCGGCTCCGGTCGCGGGCGGTGCAGCCCTGCCGGCTCCGGCTCCGGTCGAAGGCGGCATGCCCCGGCCGGCCCCAGCGGCTGGGTCCAGAAGACGAGCACGGCGCGGAACATGTCGTCCAGCGTCGGCTGGCGCGTCGGTTCGACCCGCGTGCCGCGATCAGGCGCTGAGGCCAGCGGCACGGCGAAGGAAGGCGCCCCTGCGGGAGGCGGAGTACCCGCAGGCGGCGGCGGCGTAGGCGCGCGCGATGGAGGCTGTGGCGTCGACTCCCTCCTTTGTCGCGGAAGCGGCGACACGACACGCGGGGCTTGCCGGGAGCCGCCGCCCTGAGCAAACTTGATGGGGGCCCTAGCCGAACAAATAAGAAAAAGATAAGCATAAAGAGTAAGGAAAGAAAAGGAATCAAACAAGAGAAAAGAGAACTCACCCGGCCCGCTCCGAATCCTTCGCGTCGCTGCTGAGCGCCGCCGCCTCCACAGCGGGCGGCGAGCCGGGGTCGCCGACCCGCTTCCTCCCTTGGGCGCCGGTTTCGTGGTGCTTGGCGGCTCTCGCGCGCAGAGGCACGGCAGGGATTGGCCCCGTGGGCGGACGTCGTCGTTTCCTCGTCCTCCCGCCGCCTTCCCGTGAAGGGGGCGGATTGTGCCCCCTCTGCCGCCAGGGATCGTGCGCCCCGCAGCGCAGGCCGCGCGCCGTCGCCGGCCCTGCCGGCGTGTTGGTCAGCCGGATCGGCGTGATCCGGCGCTCCACCTCCCTCAGCCGCCCGCATCGCCGCTCCGACGTTCCGTTGCTGAAGAGCTAGAAAACAAGACATGAGCAAATGCGCCCACGCGTAAAGAGAAAGTCGGCCTCGCAGCCGCAAGCCGGAAGCCGGCGAAAACACAAAGCTTACCAGCTCGGGTTGGTGGTCCCTGTCGTGGGGCGCCAGCCCGTAGTTCCACTCCTCCGGCATGTTCGCCTTGGTGATGTTGTTCACCCGGCGGGCCACCTGGGCCTTGGAGAGCAGCGCCTTGGACGTCCGGTTCGGTCGAACCGGCCGGACATGTGCCCGATCTTGTGGGTGCGCATTTGGAGCGGCAGCACCCGGCGCTCAGCGATGGTGCAGAGGAGGTCCTCGGCGGTCAGCCCGTTCTCGACGGCCGCCCCCAGGAAGTCCCAGAGCTGATTCACCTCAGCGTCCGGATCCGTCGTGCGGGCGTTGTAGCTCCAGTTGATCCGGCCGACTGGAGGAGCCGGGTTGAACTCCGGCAGGTTGATCCGGTCGACGAGCTGCCCCTCGTTGCGCACGTAGAAGAACGACATCTGCCAGTTCTTCACCGAGTCAACGGTTGGAATCTTGGGGAAAGGCGTACCAGGCCGAGTGTAGATCGAGGTGCAAATGGGCTACAGTTCGGGCAGCGCGGCCGTCGTAGTCCTGCGCCTTGAGGTAGAAGAGCCGGCTCCAGACTATGTCCGGCCACAGGCCGGCATACGCCTCCATGAAAGCCACGTAGCAGCTGAGGAGGACACAGGCGTTGGCCGGCAGGTGGTGCGGCTGCAGGCCGAAGTAGTCGAGGAACTGGCGGAAGAAGTTGACGCCACAGCCCAACTCGC
Source organism: Lolium multiflorum (assembly GCA_030979885.1). Taxonomy (NCBI): domain Eukaryota; kingdom Viridiplantae; phylum Streptophyta; class Magnoliopsida; order Poales; family Poaceae; genus Lolium; species Lolium multiflorum. Next base: position 311,001,522 of record CM061749.1, read on the forward strand.
TTGCCGAGGTGCACGCTCGAAGACGACGCGCTCGCCGGGTTCGCTTGGCTCCATCTCCGCAGCCGGCGCCCTCGCGACCACCGTCGACGGGATCCCGCGGAGGCGCACCAGCCGCTCGATGTCGTCGTCCCTCATGTACGATCCCCTCCACGATCCGCTGGCGGAGGCCATTGACGAAGAGGAGGAGGAAGAAGACCACGAAAGGCGGAAAGGTGAAGAAGAACCTCGCGACGGCGGCGACGGCGGCGGCGGAGGACGCTCCGTTGAAACGCGGGGCCCCGTGGCGCCGGCTCGTCGGAGTAGCGGCGGCGGATCGGCGGAGATGCGCTCGCCGGAGTTCGCCAGTGGGAAAGACGTTCGCCGGAGCAGCAACGGGCTCGAGCGCGAAGAAGAGAGCGAGAGGAGCGGAAGCGCGAGGAAGATGAAGTGAGGCAGTGGCCGCCTCGGTACCCTCCCCCGCGGCATTTATAGCCGACCGCGGCGGACGGTTAGCCTCCAAGTGGCGATCGTGGCCACGTCGCCCGGATCTTCTGCGCATTAACTCCCCCCACGACCGCTGCAGTTACCGGAAACTGCCACACCACGTCGCCCACGACCGCACCGGATCCGGAGGAGACATTGATGTGACCAGACGAACCGGCGGCAGAGCCCAGACGTCAGACCGGTCAAGTCGGGTGCAGGACCCGAGGCGGCGGAGACTCCGGCGCGCCGCAAGCCGGAGCCGGACATTAAGTTCACCTCGGCCCAAAATTCATCCAGCAAGGCGGAGACATCACCAAAACTTGCGAGAAAGCAAAAGCTGCCAAATAGTGGCCGGCTAGGAGCAGCCGGCCGGAACGAGCCGGATGAGGGCGCAGCCGGCTGAATGGAAATTCTCAGTCGGCCCCTCCAAGTGCCGTCAAGTATATTCAAGAAGCCAGGAAAACGTCCTTCTAAACGCAGACCTCGCGCCTTCGGGCTAATGTCGGGGAAGAGACCCCGGGTAGGGCAATGGACGCGGAGCGCCCGGTTGGCCACCGGTCGGCCAGCGGTGCAAAGGCCGATCGAGGAGCAGCGGGCCGCGCCGTGGCCGGGTCGGTCCGAAGCCGGCCGGTTCCCAGGTCCTAGTCGGCCTCGGCTACGCCGCCAATGCTGTAGTCGGCCGGCTTCTACAAGCCATATCCGACTGGGGGTTTGTACCTCAGACCGGCTCGAGGCTGGCGAGTCTTGCACTAGAAGGAACCGGGTTGGTGATCCGGGTTCCCAAAGTCCACGCTGACTTATCCTCCGTAAAGCGTGGGGCACTGCGGAGCAATAGTGCCACGCGTCGGATGTGCCATCATGGTCTACGCGATCCGTATTGGCTACAAAAGGGGCTGACGAAGTACAGGACACCTCCCTCTCCATACCACCGACCTTGGCGGCCGTATGGGACAGGCCATGAGGCCTCAACGGCTCCCGACGCTCGGGCGCCTCGGGAAGGAGCGGAAGCCGGAGCTGTGCCAAGCCGCCAAGAACTATAGGGTCTTATATGTAAAGTGCTGGTGCCTATATAAGCCGCACTACCCCTCTCGTGCGGGATCGATCATTCTCACCTCACTTCCACCCCTAGCGCTGCCCTGAGAGAGAGACTCTTGTCTTCCTTAGCCTCCCAGGAGCAGCCGGACACAGCTCAAGGAGCAACCTTGTATTGTGTGATCATCATATACACTCTAGCAGGAGTAGAGGTGTTACCTCCATTGGAGGGCCTCGAACCTGGGTACGTCGCCGTGTCGCTCGTCCCCATACCCGCATCCGGATACCGCCGTGAGATCTCCTAGGAACCACCTTCCTTAGCCACCCTATGGCATATGCCGTGACGATACCATGACAATGAAGCCGGGTTGCGGACAGCAGCAGAGTCGAAGACTCCGGTAGGTTTAGCACGCTACTAAACCGAAAAGAAAAAATGTTCACTAAGCAACCGGTGAACTGAAAAAATAAACATATTGCATGCAACTTTAGGGGTAGTCCCCGAGATTCATTCGAGGTTCCGACATCTTTTATTCATAGCATATAAGGTACAAAAAAGGAACTTCTTACACCACAACTTCAAGAGTAGAAGGGACGCAACAGAGCTACGTTCCATGGACGTTTGCTCTCCTCTCCGGACCTGTCCGCCTTTCCTTTTTTCCATTCCTGTGCATCGATCAAGTAATAGGCATCATTGTGGAGAGCCTTGCTCACAATGAAGGGACCTTCCCATGGTGGTGAGAGCTTATGCCGGCCTTCAGTGCGCTGCACTAGGCGTAGCACCAGATCTCCTTCCCGGAATACCCTCGGGTTAACCTTCCGGCTATGATAGCGTCTGAGGTTTTGCTGGTAAATGGCTGTTCTTGCCAATGCCAACTCTCTTGCTTCTTCTAGCAAGTCCACATCATTTTCTCTGGCCTCTTTTACCTCTTGCTCGGTATAGAGCTGCACTCTTGGTGAGTCATGGATGATGTCGGTTGGTATGACCGCTTCTGCTCCGTAAACCATGAAGAATGGAGTGTATCCGGTAGACCGGTTTGGAGTTGTTCTTAGAGCACTGATGGTAGCTCATCGAGCCAACACCCCGGTGACTTTTCCACCGCTTCGATGAGTCTTGGTTTGATACCGGAAAGTACCATAGCATTCATTCTTTCCACTTGGCCATTGCCTTGTGGGTGTGCCACTGAGCACAAATCCAACCGGATGTTGTTATCCTCACAAAATCTTTTGAACTCACCTTGAGCAAAGTTGGTTCCATTGTCAGTGATAATGCTATGCGGGTATCCATACCGCAAGATAACATCTTTTAAGAATTCACCGCTGTGCGCCCATCACATTTTGCGATAGGTTTCACTTCTAGCCACTTGGTGAATTTATCCACCATAACCAAGATGTGGGTCATATTCCCTCTTGCAGTTTTGAATGGGCCAACCATGTCAAGGCACCAAACAGCAAACGGCCAAGTTAGTGGTATGGTTTTTAAACCGATGCCGGGGTATGATTTTGCTTGGCGTACCTCTGGCACCCATTGCATTTTCTTACCAAATCCTCAGCATTTTCCAAAGCAGTGGGCCAATAGAACCCATGCCGGAACACTTTCGCTACCAGCGCCCTTGATGAAGCGTGGTGCCCACATTCTCCCTGGTGAATCTCCTCAACCATTTCTTTTCCTTCTTCCGGTTCCACACACCTTTGAAGGACACCGGTTACACTTCTCTTGTACACCTCGCCATTGATGATGGTGTATGCTTTGGACCTCCTCTGGATCCTTCTGGATTCCGTCATCCGGCAAGGTGCCGTTGATCAGAATTCCTTAATAGGTTTAACCCATGATGGTGCCTCCCGAACCAGAAACACCGGTGCATCTATCTCCATGTTATCCACCAGCATTGTTTCCTTCGGTATAGCCGCAGCAGTCCCCGAGCTTGCCGGTGCAGTCCCCGAGTTTGCCGGAGCAGTCCCCGGGTTTCCTTCATCAATATCCATGGGTACTACATGCGATTCCGGTACAAAAATTGATTCCGACTCCGGGCTTGGTTTGATCGACGGTACTCTTAAGTGTGCCAAGGCTATTCCGGGAGGAATTTCTTGCCTAGATGAGCCCAACTTGGACAAAGCATCCGCGGCCTCATTTTCCGCTCGTGGCACATGGTGAAACTCACAGCCCTCAAAGAAGCCGGCAATCTTTTGCACGTGAAACCGGTACGAGGCCATGTTTGCATCTTTTGCGTCCCAATCTCCGGAACACTGTTGCACCACGAGATCTGAATCCCCATAGCAAATGATCCGGTGCACACCGATTTCTTTTGTGACCTTAAGCCCATGAATTAGAGCCTCATACTCAGCAACATTGTTTGATGCCCTGAAATGTACTTGCAGAACATACCGGAGATGATCTCCCTTAGGTGAGGTGAGCACCACACCGGCACCTAGACCCTCTTTGAGTTTGGATCCGTCAAAGTGCATCTTCCAGTATTCTATCTTTTGATCCGGCGGCTTGTATTTCATCTCCGCCCAATCAACAAGGAAATCTGCCAAAGCTTGCGATTTTATGGCATCTCTCCTTTCGTACACCGGTACATATGGTGATATCTGAATTGCCCACTTTGCAATCCTTCCGCTAGCATCTTTGTTGCACATGATATCGGAAATGGGTGCCTCGCTCACCACTTTCATGGGGTGCTCCTCAAAGTAATGCTTAAGCTTTGTGGCGGCCATGAACACGCCATAAGTCATTTTCTGGAAGTGAGGGTAGTTTTGTTTTGAGAGGGAGAGCACCTCGCTCAGGTAGTATACCGGCCTCGCTTGGTTTTTCCCTTCCTTCTCTTTCAACCACAACTACCACGCTCACAACCCGGTTTGTTGCCGCTATGTATAATAGCATAGGCTCTCTTTCTAGAGGTGAAGCCAGTATGGGTGCTGTGGCCAGCATTGTTTTTAGCTCTTTAAACGCCGCGTCTGCCTGAGGGGTCCAGACGAACGTATCGGATTTCTTCATGAGAGCATAGAGTGGCAGAGCTTTTTCTCCCAACCTGCTTATAAACCGGCTTAGCGATGCCAAGCTTCCGGTGAACTTTTGCACGTCCTTGAGATCGCGCGGTATAGTCATTCTTTCAATTGCCCGGATTTTTACCGGATTGACCTCAATGCCCGGCTTGATACGAGAAAGCAGCTTGCCGGCAGGGACACGAAGTGCATTTTGCCGGATTGAGTTTCATCCGGAATCTTCTCAAGTTATCAAATGTTTGCCGGAGGTCATCGATTAAGGTTTCTTTTACTTTGGTTTTTACCACAACATCGTCCACATAGACTTGCACATTTCGATTCGATCAAACAAGCATTTTTGCATATAGATACGTTGCACCGCGTTGCGCAAACCAAAAGGCATAGTGACATAGCAATAAGCCCCGTGCAAAATGAACAAGTTTTTATTTGATCTTCCTTTTTCAATGGTGGAAACCGGAATAAGCATCCAAGAAAGACAACAACTCACACCCAGCTGTAATCAATCACTTGATCGATCCTGTAAAGAAAGGTCTTTCGGGCAAGCTTTGTTCAAGTTGGTGTAGTCGATGCACATGCGCCACACCTTTGGAGCTTTTGCTTCAAGGTTCTCTTCTTTCTTCTCTTCGACCAGCACCGGATTGGCTAGCCACTCAGTGTGCAGTACTTCCACGATGAAACCGGCAACCAAGAACTTTGTCACCTCCTCTCCAATGATCTTTCTCCTGTCTTCAAAAAACCGGCGCAGCTGCTGCCTTACCGGCTTTGCATCTTTCCGGACATTTAATGAGTGCTCAGCCAGCTCCCTCGGAACACCTACCAAGTCATCAGACCAGGCAAAAATATTCCGATTCTCACGGAGGAAGCTGACGAGCGCGCTTTCCTCTGCCTCATTCATGCCGGCACCGATACGAACGGTGCGCTCAGGGTAAGCCGGGTCCAGCACAATGTCCTTTGTTTCTTTTGTCGGCTTGAATGCCGGTGTTCCCAGGTTTGCACTCATCGCTGCTAAACTCAGCTGTGAGGACTGAGCCAGCGCAACAGCAGTTTGCATCCTCCTCTTCTCCTCTGCGATCACCAGCGATTCTGCCAGGTTTGATCCGACGGAAGCTGTTTCCAGTGAGACTTTGTAGTTTCCCACCACAGTTAAGGGTCCACGAGGTGCCGGCATCTTCATCTTGAGATACGCCGTGTGAGTTGAGGCCATGAAAGCAGCCAATGCCGGTCTCCCCAGCAACGCATGGTAAGGACTATCTAAGTCCACCACCTCGAACTCAAGGTTTTCAACCCGGCAGTTGTCACGTCCTCCAAACGACACATCCACCCGGACTTTTCCAACCGGTGCGCAGGACAGGCCCGGAATGATTCCATGGAAGGTTGTACGAGTTGGCTGAAGCATGTTTTCTGTTATGCCCAGCATGTTCATGGTGTGCCTGCACATGATGTTTATGCTGCTCCCATTGTCTATCAAGACCTTGCTGAACTTGACTCGAGCGTTTGGCCCTTGCATGATTGGGTCCAAGACAAGAGCATAGCCACCCGGTTAGGCATGATCTTGGGGTGATCCTTGAACGACCACGAGATTTCTTGATTAGACCACAGCATGTATTTTGGCACTGCCGGCATCACCGCGTTTACTTCCATAGAACGGCGATGTAAGCTCTGTCTGTCGGTTGGCTCAGTGACGAACACAACGCAGCACATATCTGGGTCATGGTAAACATTCCGGCCCAAAGGTGCCGTGGAGGCGGTTGACATTGTCTTCTCCCACCTGGTTAACTGCCGGTTTGGCTGAGGCTGTACCGGTAAAGCGTTTGCCCCGTAAGCGGTGGTGGTGGTGGTAGTCGCCGTTGCCGTAGCATATCTTGGGTGGTGGTTGCATGGTGGAGCACCCTTGTGCTTGTGCATCTTTCGCTGCTCCCTTCGCATCAAGTACTTGGTCCAGGTACAATCCTTCGTCATGATTTGACGGGTGAGCCGGATTCGGTGTGTGCCACCGCAAGGTTGGTCCATGGCAGCCTCCATGGTGTATCTTCGCTGTTCTTGCGCGCTCTTTTCTCTGCCCCAGGGTTTCTTTTCACCCACCTGCTTTGACCCGCCCATGGCCGTGATCCGGTTCTTTGCCTCCGACTGCCGCTGGCCTCAGAGTTTTCTTGTGCAACAAGAACTTGCTGCGGACCGTACCTTCGATCCGGGAATTCTTTCCCTTCTCTTGTTGTGCCTGTTATCCCGGTGTTGCTCTTGGCGCTGCTGAGGCGGGTTTGATTGTTCCGGCTCAGGTTGTACTGCCGGTTGCATTGGGTCTCCCAACGCATAGTTATCCGCCACGCGTATCATTTCCGCCAGCGTTGTCGGCATGTTCCGCTGCAGCTTTTGCCACAACGGCGAACCTCTTCTGCACCCACTGCTAAACCAAGCAATGGCTTGCGCCTCTATCACCCCTTCACAAGAGTTCCTTTGGAGTTCCACCGGGTCAGTAGTCCCGGTCTGTTTCATGCTGCGCTGCACGCACAAGGCGAGCTGCTGCGGCCTGTTTGGCCTCCGGTAGGTAGTGCTGAAGTTGCTCACAAAAGCTTCCTCAAAGTCCAACCAACCGTTTATGCTTCCCGCCGCAAGTTGTTCAGCCAGATTCTTGTCGGTCCCACCAAGAATGACTCGGTGATGATTCTCACGTCTAACGCCGTTCTCCTCCTGCTACCGTTCCTTCGCCACCGCCGACATATACTGCGGTAAGCATAATCCGCGAGCCGCCTCCGGCTTCGTGGTGCCATCGTATGTTTTTGTGTCACGGGGCAACTGGAAGTTGCGAACCGGTGGCTCCTCTTTCATGATCCTTGGACCAAAACACTTTGGGCCCGGGAGGACCTTCTGCCTTCGATCATTTCCGACAAATATACTCTATCCAGACGGTGCCTCGCATCCCGTTCGGTGTATCTTTCTCCCAAGCGTTCTCCCAATGGGTTCCGGTATGCTGCCGGTCTTGTGGAATCAGCCTCATCATAACATTCCGGTACCGCGGCCCTTGCCCGCCGGTACCTTGGGGATCCATTTCTCATCATACGCCGCCCTTGCAAACGATATTTTGCCCGGTTTCGTGTCTACTGCAAGATGATTGTTTCCGCATAGCCTTCTTTGGCGTAGCCTCTGTGTGCCCCTTGGCTTTTTCTACTGGCATCGTGTCGCCCGGCTTGTTGTTTTCCGGTAAGAACCGGATCGTACGTAGTCATCTGCTGCGCGTTCATCTCTTTTTCTCTTCTTCTGTCTGGATGGGGGGACGAAGCCTGCCCATGGGACTTGCTACCGGAATTCCTTGTTGAACGCGCGGATTTTGAAGCCACAGCCTTGTTCAACTTATCAAGCTGCTCAGCGTTCTGCTGCTCGATAGTTTCAAGAAGCTCCCAGACACGCTCTTGTTGTTTTGCCAGAGTGTCCCCGGAAAGCGATTCACACAGCTGTATGATGTCTACGGGTGCTTCTATTCTTGTAGACAGTGTTGGGCCTCCAAGAGCAGAGGTTTGTAGAACAGCAGCAAGTTTCCCTTAAGTGGATCACCCAAGGTTTATCGATCTCATGGAGGAAGAGGTCAAAGATATCCCTCTCATGCAACCCCGCAACCACAAAGCAAGAAGTCTCTTGTGTCCCCAACACACCTAATAGGTGCACTAGTTCGGCGAAGAGATAGTGAACATGTGGTATGAATAAGTATGACAAATAGTAACGGCACTGTAAAAGTGCTTTGCTGCCAGGACCGGCGTGTGGTTGATGGTGGTAATATTGGACAAGACATATGCAAGAGAACAAGAACAAGCAGCGATACCAAAGATTTAGGAACAAGGCCTAGGGATCATACTTTCACTAGTGGTCACTCTCAACATTGATCACATATAATAAATAAATAGATGCTAGACTCTACACTTGTTGGATGATGAACACCACTAATTGTGGGATTACACGAACCCTCAATGCCGGAGTTAACAAGCTCCACAATATTCGATGTTCATGTTTAAGTAACCTTAGAGTGCACGACGATCAACACAACCAAACCAAGTACTAACATAGCATGTACACTGTCACCTTCACGCTACGAAAGGAGGAATAGATCACATCAATACTATCATAGCAATAGTTAACTTCATAATCTACAAGAGATTACAATCATAACCTACGCCAAGTACTACACGATGCACACACCGTCACCATTACACCGCGTGAGGAATAGAGTACTTTAATAACATCACTAGATAGCACATAGATGAATAGTGATACAAAACACATTGCAATCATAAAGAGATATAAATAAGCACTTCACTATGCCATTCATAATAGTGAATAAGTATTCTGTGAAATATAGCCTAAGAGACGGTGCACACACCGTCACCTTTACACACGTGGACAAGGAGTCTCCGGAGATCACATAAGTAAAATCCACTTGACTAGCATAATGACATCTAGATTACAAGCATCATCATATGAATCTCAATCATGTAAGGGAGCTCATGAGATTATTGTATTGAAGTACATAGGGAGAGAGATTAACCACATAGCTACCGACAGCCCTCAGCCTCGATGGAGAACTACTCCCTCTCATGGGAGACAAAGCACGGTGATGAAGATGGCGGTGGTGTCATGGAGAAGCCTTCCGGGGCACTTCCCCGCGGGCGTGCCGAACAGAGACTCCCTGTCCCCGATCTGGCTTCGCGATGGCGGCGGCTCAGAAGTTTCTCGTCCCGTGGCTTTTCCGTCTCGAAGATTTAGGTCGTGGACCTTTATAGGCGAAGAGGCGGAGGCTGAGGGTCAACGAGGCGTGACACAATAGGGCGGCATGGCCAGGGCCCGGGCGCCACCTAGTGTCTCAGGCCTGTGGCCCCCTCCGGCTCCTCTCGGTGTTCCGGAAGCTGGGATCCCAAGATGCCAAGGATTTCGTCCAATTCCGAGAATATTTCCTTACTAGGATTTCTGAAACAAAAACAGCAGAAAACAACTGGCCCTTCGGCATCTCGTCAATAGGTTAGTTCGGGAAAACGCATAAATATGACATAAAGTATGCATAAAACATGTAGATATCATCAATAATGTGGCATGGAACATAAGAAATTATCGATACGCTCGAGCATCCCCAAGCTTAGTTCCTGCTCGTCCCGAGCAGGTAAACGATAACAAAGATAATTTCCGGAGTGACATGCCATCATAACCTTGATCATACTATTGTAAGCATATGTAATGAATGCAGCGATCAAAACAATGTAAATGACATGAGTAAACAAATGAATCATATAGCAAAGACTTTCATGAATAGTACTTTCAAGACAAGCATCAATAAGTCTTGCATAAGAGTTAACTCATAAAGCAACAATTCAAAGTAAAGGTATTGAAGCAACACAAAAGAAGATTAAGTTTCAGCGGTTGCTTTCAACTTATAACATGTATATCTCATGGATATTGTCAATGTAAAGTAATATAACAAGTGCAATATGCAAGTATGTAGGAATCAATGCACAGTTCACACAAGTGTTTGCTTCTTGAGATGGAGAGAAATAGGTGAACTGACTCAACATAAAAGTAAAAGGATGGCCCTTCGCAGAGGGAAGCATCGATTGCTATATTTGTGCTAGAGCTTTGGTTTTGAAAACATATAGAGAGCATAAAAGTAAAATTTTGAGAGGTGTTTGTTGTTGTCAACGAATGGTAGTGGGCACTCTAACCCTCTTGCCAGACAAATCTTCAAAGAGCGGCTCCCAGTAGACACTTTTATTTTTGGGTGGCACTCCTTCCAACCTTTGCTTTCACAAACCATGGCTATCCTCGGGTGCCCGCCAACAATCTCATACCATGAAGGAGTGCCTTTTTATTTTAGTTTTATTATGATGACACTCCTCCCCACCTTTGCTTTCTCAAGCCATGGCTAACCGAATCCTTCGGGTGCCGTCCAACAATCACATACCATGGAGGAGTGTCTATTTTTGTTAATTAATTTGGGACTGGAAATCCCATTGCCAGCTCTTTTTGCAAAATTATTGGATAAGCGGATGAAGCCACTAGTCCATTGGTGAAAGTTGCCCAACAAGATTGAAAGATAAACACCACATACTTCCTCATGAGCTATAAAACATTGACACAAATCAGAGGTAATAAATTTTGAATTGTTTAAAGGTAGCACTCAAGCAATTTACTTTGGAATGGCAGAGAAATACCATGTAGTAGGTAGGTATGGTGGACACAAATGGCATAGTGGTTGGCTCAAGGATTTGGATGCATGAGAAGTATTCCTCTCGATACAAGGTTTAGGCTAGCAAGGTTATTTGAAACAAACACAAGGATGAACCTGCAGCAAAACTCACATAAAAGACATATTGTAAACATTATAAGACTCTACACCGTCTTCCTTGTTGTTCAAACACTTTACAAGAAATTATCTAGACCTTAGAGAGACCAATTATGCAAACCAAATTTTAGCAAGCTCTATGTATTTCTTCATTAATAGTGCAAAGTATATGATGCAAGAGCTTAAACATGAGCACAACAATTTCCAAGTATCACATTATCCAAGACATTTTACCAATTACTACATGTATCATTTTTCGATTCCAACCATATAACAATTAACGAAGCAGTTTCAACCTTCGCCATGAAAATTAAAAGCTAAGAACACATGTGTTCATACGAACCAGCGGAGCGTGTCTCTCTCCCACACAAGCATGAATTTATTCAAACCAAACAAAAAATGAAAACAAAAGCACAAAGACGCTCCAAGTAAAGTACATAAGATGTGACCGAATAAAAATATAGTTTCAAGGGAGGAACCTGATAGTTTTGTCGATGAAGAAGGGGATGCCTTGGGCATCCCCAAGCTTAGATGCTTGAGTCTTCTTGAAATACGCAGGGATGAACCACCGGGGCATCCCCAAGCTTAGAGCTTTCACTCTTCTTGATCATATTGTATCATCCTCCTCTCTTGACCCTTGAAAACTTCCTCCACACCAAACTTGAAACACACTCATTAGAGGGTTAGTGCATAATCAAAAATTCACATGTTCAGAGGTGACACAATCATTCTTAACACTTCTGGACATTGCACAAAGCTTCTGAAAGTTAATGGAACAAAGAAATCCATTCAACATAGCAAAAGAGGCAATGCGAAATAAAAGGCAGAATCTGTCAAAACAGAACAGTCCGTAAAGACGAATTTATAAGAGGCACCAGACTTGCTCAAATGAAAATGCTCAAATTGAATGAAAGTTGCGTACATATCTGAGGATCATACGTAAATTGGCATAATTTTCTGAGTTACCTACAGAGAATTAGGCCCAGATTCGTGACAGCAAGAAATCTGTTTCTGCGCAGGAATCCAAATCTAGTATGAACCTTACTATCAAAGACTTTACTTGGCACAACAATGCAACAAAACTAAGATAAGAAGAGGTTGCTACAGTAGTAACAACTTCCAAGACTTATAAAACAAAAGTACTGTAGTAAAATAAACACATGGGTTATCTCCCAAGAAGTTCTTTCTTTATAGCCATTAAGATGGGCTCAGCAGCTTTAATGATGCACTCGCAAGAAATAGTATTTGAAGCAAAAGAGAGCATCAAGAAGCAAGTATGAAACAAATTTAAGCCTAACATGCTTCCTATGAAAAGGAATCTTGTAAATAAACAAGTTCATGAAGAGCAAAGTGACAAGTATAGGAAGATAAAACAAGTGTAGCTTCAAAAATTTCAGCACATAGAGAGGTGTTTTAGTAACATGAAAATTTCTACAACCATATTTTCCTCTCTCATAATAACTTTCAGTAGCAACATGAGAAAACTCAACAATATAACTATCACATAAAGCATTCTTATCATGAGTCCCATGCATAAAATTATTACTCTCCACATAAGCATAATCAATTTTATTAGTTGTAGTGGGAGCAAATTCAACAAAGTAGCTATCATTATATATAGGAGGCATATTGTAATCATAATCAAATTTATCCTCCATAACAGGTGGTACTAAAAGGCTACTATCATTATAATCATCATATATGGGAGGCATATCATAATCAACATAAACTTTCTCCTCAATACCCGGAGGGCTAAAGAGATCATTTTCATCAAAACCGACCTCCCCAAGCTTAGAATTTCCATAGCATTAGCAACAATAGTGTTCAAAGCATTCATATTAATAACATTCCCATTAGCATGCATATAAACTTCCATGGGTTTTTTAATTCTCTCTTCAAACACATCATGTCCTAATTCAAGATAAAGTTCATAAAGTTCTCTCATATTTTTGTTGTTTTCCATTATGCCTAACTAGTGTAAACAAGAAACAAAAAGATGCAATTGCAGATCTAAAGGAAATAGCTTCGAGTACTTACAACGGCGAAAATAGCTTAGTAGCCGAGATCCGGAGTGTGAGTACCTTTACCTTTCCTCCCCGGCAACGGCGCCAGAAAAGTGCTTGCTGGCGTGTAGTTGACAAGGGAGGAAATGGTGTAGCTTTCCTTCATTCCCCGGCAACGGCGCCAGAAAAGTGCTTGATGTCTACGGGTGCTTCTATTCTTTGTAGACAAAGTGTTGGGCCTCCAAGAGCAAGAGGTTTGTAGAACAGCAAGAAGTTTCCCAAGTGGATCACCCAAGGTTTATCGATCTCAGGGAGGAAGAGGTCAAAGATATCCCTCTCATGCAACCCCGCAACCACAAAGCAAGAAGTCTTTGTGTCCCCAACACACCTAATAGGTGCACTAGTTCTGCGAAGAGATAGTGAAATGCGGTGGTATGAATAAGTATGAGCAGTAGTAACGGCATCTTGTGTTTTGCTGCCCAGGACGGCGGTGGTTGATGGTAATATTGCGACAAGACAGATGCAAGAGAACAAGAAACAAGCAACGATAGTATTTAGGAACAAGTCCTAGGGATCATACTTTCACTAGTGGTCACTCTCAACATTGATCACATAACAGAATAAATAAATAGATGCTAGACTCTACACTCTCTTGTTGGATGATGAACACCACTAATTGTGTAGGATTACACGAACCCTCAATGTCGGAGTTAACAAGCTCCACAATATTCGATGTTCATGTTTAAATAACCTTAGAGTGCATGACAGATCAACATAACCAAACCAAGTACTAACATAGCATGCACACTGTCACCTTCACGCTACGAAAGGAGGCATAGATCACATCAATACTATCATAGCAATAGTTAACTTCATAATCTACAAGAGATTACAATCATAACCTACGCCAAGTACTACACGATGCACACACTGTCACCATTACACCGTGCAGGAGGAATAGAGTACTTTAATAACATCACTAGAGTAGCACATAGATGAATAGTGATACAAAACACATTGCAATCATAAAGAGATATAAATAAGCACTTCACTATGCCATTCATAACAGTGAATAAGTATCTGTGAAATATAGCCTAAGAGACCCACACGGTGCACACACTGTCACCTTTACACACGTGGGACAAGGAGTCTCCTGGAGATCACATAAGTAAAATCCACTTGACTAGCATAATGACATCTAGATTAAAGCATCATCATATGAATCTCAATCATGTAAGGCAGCTCATGAGATTATTGTATTGAAGTACATAGGGAGAGAGATTAACCACATAGCTACCGGTACAGCCCTTAGATGGAGAACTACTACCTCCTCATGGGAGACAGCAGCGTTTGATGAAGATGGCGGGGAAGTCAATGGAGAAGCCTCCGGGCACTGTCCGGCGTGCCGAACAGACTCATGTCCCCCAGATCTTGGCTTCGCGATGGCGGCGGCTCTGGAAGGTTTCTTGTCCCGTGGCTTTTCCGTCTCGAAGATTTAGGTCAGGGACCTTTATATAGGCGAAGAGGCGGAGTCGGAGGGTCAACGAGGCGGTGACACAATAGGGCGGCGCGGCCAGGTGGGCCTGCCGCGTCAGCTCGCAAAAACCGGGGCATGGCCCCCTCCGGCTCCTCTCGTGCTCGAAGCTTCGTGATCCTAAGATGTCAAGATTTCGTCCACCCGAGAATATTTCCTTACTAGGATTTCAAAAACCAAAACAAGCAGAAAACAGGAACCGGCCCTTCGGCATCTCGTGTCAACAGGTTAGTTCCGGAAAACGCATAAATATGACATAAAGTATGCATAAAACACAGATATCATCAATAATGTGGTAATGGAACATAAGAAACTATCGATACGTCTATTTATCGCATCGTTAGCCTTAGCACTTTATAGTTTATCCGCTAATGATTTCAGGGCTTTTCTACAATGCTCACAAGATGCAGAGGTGCTTTTGTCGGCATGAATTTCTTACGCAAATCCCGATCTAGATTGCGAGCCTTAAGTCGGTTCTCCGAGATCTCGGGGCAACATGAGCGCCACTGCATAAAGCCATGGGCAGCGCATACTCATATGGTTGTCTCACCAAGCGCCGCGCCCGACGACGTCCTGCGACTCTCGGAGATCTTCTCGCGCCGCGCTTCCGCCTCCGCCGAGCTGCTGCCAGGTCGATGTTCGCGCGGGCGGCGGGAGGACGCTCATCGCCGCTTGGAGTGGTGTCTCCGGTAGCACGGACGATGTTCCCGCAGCGCCTGCGTCGCGCTCCAGCAGTGGCTTGGCCGCACGGGTTGATGCCGCACGCCCATCACCTTCATCCACAGCTTCCTTGCCAGCGCCGACCACGCCAGCCATCATCACCTCCACGCTGCCGGCGGCGCGGCCAGCACATAGCCACCTTGGCGGATCCGGCGCCACCAGCACCGGCGAGAGGCGCTGGCGCACGAATGGTGTCGGGCGAGACGCGGTGGCTGCCGAACTCGATGATGCGCCCGTTCTGCGGGAACTTGCCTTGGCGAAGCAGCCCGCGCTGTCGTTGATGAAGTCCATGGCGAGGACGCGGTCACCAGCGCGGACACCGTACGCTGGCCGGCGACGTCGAGGATGCTGATAAGCGTACAGGACGCGACCGTTGGGAACCCCAAGAGGAAGGTGTGATGCGTACAGCGGCAAGTTTTCCTCAGTAAGAAACCAAGGCTAATCAAAACCAAAGAGGAGTCAAGAAGCACGCTGAAGGTTGATGGCGGCGAGATGTGGTGTGCGGCGCAACACCAGGGATTCCGGGCCAACGGAACCTGCGTACAACACAACCAAAGTACTTTGCTCCCAACGAAATAAAGGAGGCACCGGCTTGCCGTAATGTATGATTAGATGTATAGTGTGGATGATGATTGTTTGAAAGAGAACAATAGAACGAGTATTGCAAAGAGATTGTATTTCAGATGTAAAGAATGGACCGGGTCCACAAGCTCACTAGAGGTGTCTCTCCTATAAGATAATTAGCATGTTGGGTGAACAAATTACGCTTGGGCAATTCACAAATAGAGTAGGGCATGACCATGCACATACATATTATGATGAGTATAGTGAGATTTAATTGGGCATTACGACAAAGTACATAGACCGCTATCCAGCATGCATCTATGCCTAAAAAGTCCACCTTCAGGTTATCATCCGAACCCCTTCCAGCATTAAGTTGCTAACAACAGACAATTGCATTAAGTATTGCGCGTAATGTAATCACTAACTACATCCCTAGACATAGCATCAATGTTTTATCCCTAGTGGCAACAAAGACATCCACAACCTTAGAACTTTCCATCACCCTGTCCCAGATTTAATGGAGACATGAACCCACCATCGAGCATGCTGGGCTCCCTCTTGAGTTACAAGCATCAACTTGGCTAGTAGAGTATCTACTAGTAACGGAGAGCATGCAAGATCATAAACAAATACATAGATATAAATTTATAATCAACATAACATGGTATTCTATTCATCTGATCCCAACAAACACAACATATAGCATTGCGTATAGATGATCTTGATCATGTTCCTAGCAGCTCACAAGACCCGACAACGACACAATGAGTAGAAGACAACCATCTAGCTACCGCTATGGACCCATAGTCCGTGGGTAGACTACTCACTCATCACTCCTGAGGCGACCATGGCGGAGAGTCCTCCGGAGATGAATCCCCTCTCCGGGGGGGTGCCGGAGGCGAATCCCCCGTGATGGGATTGGCGGCGGCGGCGTCTCCCCGGAAGGTTTTCCGTATCGTGGCCTTCACTGGGGGTTTCACGACGAAGGCTATTTGTAGGCTAAGCAAGGGTGTCGTGGGCGTCATGAGGCCCAGAGACAGTCGGCGCGGCCACACTCGGGCCACGCCGCTTACCTCCCGGTCACCTCGTGGCCCCACTTCATTGACTCTTCGGTCTTCGGGAAGCTTCGTGTGAAAATAGGCCCCTGGGCGTTGATTTCCGTCCAATTCCGAGAATATTTCTTACTAGGATTTCTCGAAACCAAAACAACAGAAACAGGAACTCGCTCTTCGGCATCTTGTTAATAGGTTAGTTCCAAAATGCATAAATATGACATAAAGTATGCATAAAACATGTAGATATCATCGTAATGTGGCATGGAACATAAGAAATTATCGATACGTCTGAGACGTATCAGCATCCCCGTTAGTTTCTGCGTGTCCCGACAGGTAAACGATAACAAAGAAATTTCGGAGTGACATGCCATCATAACCTTGATCATACTATTGTAAGCATATGTAATGAATGCAGCGATCAAAACAATGTAAATGACATGAGTAAACAACTGAATCGTATAGCAAAGACTTTTTATGAATAGTACTTTCAAGCCAAGCATCAATAAGTCTTGCAAAAGAGTTAACTCATAAAGCAATAAATCCATAGTAGAGGTATTGAAGCAACACAAAGGAAGATGAAGTTTCAGCGGTTGCTTTCAACTTATAACATGTATATCTCATAGATATTGTCAATGTAAAGTAATATAACAAGTGCAATATGCAAGTATGTAGGAGTCAATGCACAGTTCACACAAGTGTTTGCTTCTTGAGGTGGAGAGAAATAGGTGAACCGACTCAACATAAAAGTAAAAGAATGGTCCTTCAAAGAGGAAAGCATCGATTGCTATATTTGTGCTAGAGCTTTGGTTTTGAAAACAAGAAACAATTTTGTCAACGGTAGTAATAAAGCATATGTGTTATGTAAATTATATCCTACAAGTTGCAAGCCTCATGCATAGTATACTAATAGTGCCCGCACCTTGTCCTAATTAGCTTGGATTACCGGGATTATCATCGCAATGCACATGTTTTAACCAAGTGTCACAAAGGGTACCTCTATGCCGCATGTACAAAGGTCTAAGGAGAAAGCTCGCATTGGATTTCTCGCTATTGATTATTCTCAACTTAGACATCCATACCGGGACAACATAGACAACAGATAATGGATTCCTCTTTAATGCATAAGCATGTAGCAACAATTAATTTTCTCATATGAGATTGAGGATATTTGTCCAAAACTGAAACTTCCACCATGGATCATGGCTTTAGTTAGCGGCCCAATGTTCTTCTCTAACAATATGCATGCTCTAACCATTAGGTGGTAAATCTCCCTTACTTCAGACAAGACGGACATGCATAGCAACTCACATGATATTCAACAAAGAGTAGTTGATGGCGTCCCCCAGAACATGGTTATCGCACAACAAGCAACTTAATAAGAGATAAAGTGCATAAGTACATATTCAATACCACAATAGTTTTTAGGCTATTTGTCCCATGAGCTATATATTGTAAAGGTAGAGGATAGAAATTTAAAGGTAGCACTCAAGCAATTTACTTTGGAATGGCGGAGAAATACCATGTAGTAGGTAGGTATGGTGGACACAAATGGCATAGTGGTTGGCTCAAGTATTTTGGATGCATGAGAAGTATTCCTCTCTACAAGGTTTAGGCTAGCAAGATTATTTGAAACAAACACAAGGATGAAGCGGTGCAGCAAAACTCACATAAAAGACATATTGTAAACATTATAAGACTCTACACCGTCTTCCTTGTTGTTCAAACTCAATACTAGAAATTATCTAGACTTTAGAGAGACCAAATATGCAAACCAAATTTTAGCATGATCTATGTATTTCTTCATTAATAGGTGCAAAGTATATGATGCAAGAGCTTAAACATGAGCACAACAATTGCCAAGTATCACATTATCCAAAACATTATAGCAATTACTACATGTAGCATTTTCCAATTCCAACCATATAACAATTTAACGAAGAAGAAACTTCGCCATGAATACTATGAGTAAAGCCTAAGGACATACTTGTCCATATGCAACAGCGGAGCGTGTCTCTCTCCCACACAATGAATGCTAGGATCCATTTTATTCAAACAAAACAAAAACAAAAACAAACCGACGCTCCAAGCAAAGCACATAAGATGTGACGGAATAAAATATAGTTTCAGGGAGGAACCCGATAATGTTGTCGATGAAGAAGGATGCCTTGGGCATCCCCAAGCTTAGACGCTTGAGTCTTCTTGATATATGCAGGGTGAACCACCGGGGCATCCCCAAGCTTAGAGCTTTCACTCTCCTTGATCATGTTGTATCATCTCTCTTGATCCTTGAAAACTTCCTCCACACCAAACTCAAAACAACTCATTAGAGAGTTAGTGCACAATCAAAATATACATGTTCAGAGGTGAAATAATCATTCTTAACACTTCTGGACATTGCACAAAGCTACTGAAAGTCAATGGAATCGAAATATCCATCGAACATATCAAAACAGGCAATGCGAAATAAAAGGCAGAATCTGTCAAAATAGAACAGTTCGTAAAGACGAATTTTATTGAGGTACCAGACTTGCTCAAATGAAAATTCTCAAATTGAATGAAAGTTGCGTACATGTCTGAGGATCACTCACGTAAATTGGCATAATTTTCTGAGTTACCTACAGATAATTTTGCCCAGATTCGTGACAGCAAAGAAATCTGTTTCTGCGCAGTAATCCAAATCTAGTATGAACCTTACTATCAACGACTTTACTTGGCACAACAAAACACAAAACTAAGATAAGGAGAGGTTGCTATAGTAGTAAACAACTTCCAAGACACAAAATAAAAATAAAATTACTGTAGTAAAAACATGGGTTGTCTCCCATAAGCGTTTTTCAGCTAGGCGCAGAAAGTGTGTATCAAGTATTATCAAGAGACGAAGTGTCAACATCATAATTTGTTCTAATGATAGAATCAAAAGGTAACTTCATTCTCTTCTAGGGAAGTGTTCCATACCTTTCTTGAGAGGAAATTGATATTTAATATTACCTTCCTTCATATGAATGATAGCACCAACAGTTCGAAGAAAAGGTCTTCCCAATATGATGGGACAAGATGCATTCTCCAAGACAACAAAATCAACGGGGACAAGGTTATTGTTAACGGTAATGCGAACATTATCAACTTTCCCCAAAGGTTTCTTTGTAGAATTATCAGCAAGATTAACATCCAAATAACAATTTTTCAATGGTGGCAAGTCAAGCATATTATAGATTTTCTTAGGCATAACAGAAATACTTGCACCAAGATCACATAAAGCATTACAATCAAAGTCATTGACCTTCATTTTAATGATGGGCTCCCAACCATCTTCGAGCTTCCTAGGAATAGAAGCTTCGCGTTCTAATTTCTCTTCTCTAGCTTTTATGAGAGCATTTGTAATATGTTTCGTGAAAGCCAAATTTATAGCACTAGCATTAGGACTCTTAGCAAGTTTTTGTAAGAACTTTATAACTTCAGAGATGTGGCAATCATCAAAATTCAAACCATTATAATCTAAAGCAATGGGATCATCATCCCCAATGTTGGAAAAAATTTCAGCAGCTTTATCACAGGCAGTTTCAGCAGTTTTAGGCAGTTTTTCGCGCTTTGCATTTGAAGTGGAAACATTGCTAACACCAATTCTTTTACCATTATTAGTAGGAGGTGCAGCAACATGTGTAGCATTAGCATTACTAGTGGTGGTAATAGTCCAAACTTTAGCTATATTATCTTCTTTTTCATTTTCTTCTCTTTCCCACCTAGCACGCAATTCGGCCATCAATCTTATATTCTCATTAATTCTAACTTGGATGGTATTTGCTGTAGTAACAATTTTATGATTATGATTTTCATTAGGCATAACTTTCGATTTCAAAAGATCAACATCAGCAGCAAGACTATCGACTTTAGAAGCAAGTATATCAATTTTCCCAAGCTTTTCTTCAACAGATTTGTTAAAAGCATGTGTACTAATAAATTCTTTAAGCATGGCTTCAAGTCCAGGGGGTGTGTTCCTATTATTGTTGTAAGAATTCCCATAAGAATTACCATAGCCGTTGCCATTATTATAAGGATATGGCCTATAGTTGTTACTAGAATTGTTCCGGTAAGCATTGTTGTTGAAATTATTATTTCTAATGTAGTTTACATCAACATGTTCTTCTTGAGCTACCAATGAAGCTAACGGAACATTATTAGGATCAATATTAGTCCTATCATTCACAAGCATAGACATAATAGCATCAATCTTATCACTCAAGGAAGAGGTTTCTTCGACAGAATTTACCTTCTTACCTTGTGGAGCTCTTTCCGTGTGCCATTCAGAGTAATTGATCATCATATTATCAAGAAGCTTTGTTGCTTCACCAAGAGTGATGGACATAAAGGTACCTCCAGCAGCTGAATCCAATAGGTTCCGCGAAGAAAAATTCAGTCCTGCATAAAAGGTTTGGATGATCATCCAAGTAGTCAGTCCATGGGTTGGGCAGTTTTTAACCAAAGATTTCATTCTTTCCCATGCTTGTGCAACATGCTCAGTATCCAATTGTCTAAAATTCATTATGCTACTCCTCAAAGATATAATTTTAGTAGGAGGATAATATCTACCAATAAAAGCATCCTTGCATTTAGTCCATGAATCAATACTATTCTTAGGCAGAGATAGCAACCAATCTTTAGCTCTTCCTCTTAATGAGAAAGGGAACAATTTTAATTTTATAATGTCACCATCTACATCTTTATACTTTTGCATTTCACAAAGTTCAACAAAATTATTGAGATGGGCAGCAGCATCATCAAACTAACACCAGAAAATTGCTCTCGCATAACAAGATTTAGTAAAGCAGGTTTAATTTCAAAGAATTCTGCTGTAGTAGCAGGTGGAGCAATAGGTGTGCATAAGAAATCATTATTATTTGTGGTTGTGAAGTCACACAACTTAGTATTTTCAGGAGTACCCATTTTAGCAATAGTAAATAAAGCAAACTAGATAAAGTAAATGCAAGTAACTAATTTTTTGTGTTTTTGATATAGCAAACAAGATAGCAAATAAAGTAAAACTAGCAACTAATTTTTTTGGTATTTTGATTTAGTGCAGCAAACAAAGTAGTAATAAAATAAAGCAAGAAAAAAACAAAGTAAAGAGATTGCGATGTGGAGACTCCCCTTGCAGCGTGTCTTGATCTCCCGGCAATGGCGCCGAAAAACAGTTTGATACGCGTACAGGACGCGACCGTTGGGAACCCCAAGAGGAAGGTGTGATGCGTACAAGCAAGTTTCCCTCATGAAACCAAGGTTTAATCGAACCAGGGAGTCAAGAAGCACGTTGAAGGTTGATGGCGCGAGATGTAGTGCGGCGCAACACTGGGATTCCGCCCAACGTGGAACCCGCACAACACAACCAAAGTACTTTGCCCCAACGAAATAGTGAGGTTGTCAATCTCACCGGCTTGTCGTAACAAAGGATTAGATGTATAGTGTGGATGATGATTGTTTGCAGAGAACAAAGAGAACGAGATTGCAGTAGATTGTATTTCAGATGTAAAGAATTGACCGGGGTCCACAGTTCACTAGAGGTGTCTCTCCCATAAGATAATTAGCATGTTGGGTGAACAAATTACGCTTGGGCAATTGACAAATAGAGAGGGCATGACCATGCACATACATATTATGATGAGTATAGTGAGATTTAATTGGGCATTATGACAAAGTACATAGACCGCTATCCAACATGCATCTATGCCTAAAAAGTCCACCTTCAGGTTATCATCCTAACCCCTTCCAGTATTAAGTTGCTAACAACAGACAATTGCATTAAGTATTGCGCGTAATGTAATCAATAACTACATCCTCGTACATAGCATCAATGTTTTATCCCTAGTGGCAACAGCACATCCATAACCTTAGGGGTTTCTGTCACCCCCCCAGATTCACGGAGACATGAACCCACTATCGAGCATAAATACTCCCTCTTGGAGTTACAACCATCAACTTGGCAGAGCATCTACTAGTAACGGAGAGCATGCAAGATCATAAACAACACATAGATATAAATTGATAATCAACATAACATGGTATTCTCTATTCATCGGATCCCAACAAACACAACATATAGCATTACAGATAGATGATCTTGATCATGTTCGGCAGCTCACAAGATCCGACAATTAAGCACAATGAGGAGAAGACAACCATCTAGCTACCGCTATGGACCCATAG
The DNA here is from genome assembly GCA_030979885.1 of Lolium multiflorum. Lineage (NCBI taxonomy): Eukaryota > Viridiplantae > Streptophyta > Magnoliopsida > Poales > Poaceae > Lolium > Lolium multiflorum. Next base: position 311,024,412 of record CM061749.1, read on the forward strand.
TCCAGGTAGACTACTCACTCATCACTCCGGAGGCGACCATGGCGGTGTAGAGTCCTCCGAGAGATGAATCCCCTCTCGGCAGGGTGCCGGAGGCGATCTCCCGAATCCCCGAGATGGGATTGGCGGCGGCGGTCTCAGGAAGGTTTTCCATCGTGGCTCTCTGCACGAGGGTTTCGCGACGAAGGCTATTTGTAGGCGGAAGGGCAGGTGTCAGGCGTCACGGGGGCCCAGAGACAGGCGGCGCGGCCAAGACCTGGGCCGCGCCGCCTTACCTCCCGGCCACCTCGTGGCCCCACTTCGTTGACTCTTCGGTCTTCTCGGAAGCTTCGTGTGAAAATAGGCCCCGGGCGTTGATTTCGTCCAATTCCGAGAATATTTCCTTACTAGGATTTCGAAACCAAAAACAGCAAAAACAGAACTCTCTTCGGCATCTTGTTAATAGGTTAGTTCCAGAAAATGCATAAATATGACATAAAGTATGCATAAAACATGTAGATATCATCAATAATGTGGCATGGAACATAAGAAATTATCGATACGTTGGAGACGTATCAAGGATGCCCGCCCGAATGTGAACTCCAGCAAGCGCCACTTCATGCCCCACGGTGGGCGCTAACTGTCGTCGTGGCGAACGAGCAGATGCCATGGGATGGCTTAAGTTGGGGCCGAATGGGCGCAAGAGGATTCGGGGGAGGGTTTGTGATTAGATGGGATGAACTTCCGGATGCTTTCCTCAAGAACTCAGCCAAAGGCAGTGATACAAGAAGAAACACACAAGGAAGAACTCTGCTCTAGATCACGATCTTCATTGATCTCAACATGGTACAGGTTTTTTGGATACAAGGTTCATCGCGCCTCCAAAGGGCTGTCCCCCCTCTCCTTATATAGGGGAGAGGGTGGCTTACAGGGCAAGAAACCCTAATGGCATCTTTGACTGGACAAACTACTTTACAAAGCTACTTTAATCGTATATGACGCCGGGTCTTTGATCGTAGAAGGGTGACGTCCTCCCTTCTTTCAGCGTCATCCCTCTCTTTGGCGCTGGCTTCGTTTAAAGCTACTTTGCTTAGCTCATCCTTGTCCTCTAGCTCAAGAGAATCTTTGACCAGTCTTGCCGACATGCTCTTCTTACCGGTAGCCCGGTGTCTTCTTCATCCGGTTCCGGTATACCCCTCTTGGGGATACCGGCCTGGCTTTACTTAACCAAACTCTTATCTTTGTGCTCCGGTATAAACATTAAACCGGTATCTTGATGGCCCAAACCATCCGGTTTGGCATGCCTTTGGCATACCGGGGGTCATCCCCCCAACAAGGAGGATAAGCAAACTAAAAGGATAGAAAGGAAATACACAACCAAGCTTGCAAAAACCAACAAGGAAAAACAAAGCTTGGATGAGACTCCCCAAAAACATGGAGAAAAAGAAAGAAAGGACAACAAAAGAAGAAGGACAAAAGAAAGTCACAAAGAAACAAGAAGAACCAAAAACTCCTCAAAGAGGAGGTTGGTGGCCGAAGCCACCGTGTAAGAGTATAGTAGTGTGAGGTCGCGTAGATGTATCTAGGACTCACGGCTACAACTCAACATGAATCTCATTAGTCACTTATTTGACAAATAGCATATGTTTTGGATTTCTTTATGAATTATGGGGGAGGGATAGCTCAATAAGTTTAAACCGCACTCCCCCTATGTTCATGTGTGCCTTTCATCTAGACATATAGTTAAAGAGTGGTATGTGCGCACGACGGTCAAGCAAAGTTCGATGGATCAATGATATTTAGCTCATGCCTCAACTCAATGAAACGCTTCTCATCCAAGGGCTTCGTGAAGATGTCCGCCAATTGCTCCTTGGTACCAATGAAGGATAGAACAATATCTCCGCGAGCAATGTGATCTCGGATGAAGTGGTTCCTTATCTCAATGTGCTTCGTCTTTCCATGAAGAACCGGATTGTAAGCGATCTTGATTGCGCTCTCATTGTCACACAATAGAGGCACCTTGCTATACTCGAGTCCATAATCCCGCAAGGTTCGCCTCATCCACAAGATTTGAGCACAACTACTTGCCGCGGCAACATACTCGGCTTCCGCGGTAGAGACGGAGACACAATTTTGCTTCTTTGAGGACCAACACACCAAGGATCTTCCAAGAAAGTGACAAGCTCCGGATGTAGACTTCCTATCAACCTTGTCGCCCGCCCAATCGGAGTCGGTGAAACCAACCAAAGCGAAGTCTGTGTCCCTTGGGTACCACAGTCCGAAGTGTGGGGTATCAACTAAATATCGAAAGATCCTCTTGACCGCCACAATGTGGCTTTCCTTCGGACTTGCTTGAAACCGTGCACACATACCAACGCTTATTATGATGTCGGACGAGAAGCACAAAGGTAAAGAAGCGAACCTATCATCGAACGGTAGAGCTTGGGATCCACCGCCTTGCCGGTCTCATCAAGGAGAGTTGACATTTGAGATGCATCGGGTTCCAATGCCCTTTGGCCTCCTTCATGTCGAAGCGCTTGAGCATGTCTTGGAGGTACTTTGCTTGATTGATGAAGGTGCCTTGTCGCATTTGCTTGATCTCGAACCCGAGGAAGTACTTGAGTTCACCCATCATCGACATCTCAAACCTATTAGTCATCAACTTAGCAAACTCATCATTGAACTTTGTGTTAGTTGAGCCAAATATGATGTCGTCTACATAAAGTTGGCATATGAAGAGCTCCCCATTGACTTTCTTAGTAAAAAGAGTGGGATCGATTTTCCCCACTTCGAAACCACGGTCTTCAAGCAACTCCTTTAGATGCTCATACCAAGCTCTAGGAGCTTGTTTGAGACCATATAGGGCCTTTTTGAGCTTGAAGACATGGTCCGGGAAATGGGGGTCCTCGAATCCCGGGGGTTGCTTCACATATACCTCCTCATGTAAAGGACCATTAAGAAAAGCACTCTTAACATCCATTTGTTGCAACTTGAAGCCATGATGAGAGGAAAAGGCCAAAAGGATACGGATGGACTCAAGCCTTGCAACGGGTGCAAAAGTTTCGCAAAAGTCCATGCCTTCAACTTGAGAATAGCCTTGTGCCACCAATCTTGCTTTGTTGCGGATGACGATGCCATGTTCATCTTGTTTGTTCTTGAAGACCCATTTGGTGCCGATAACATTGCGTCAATGATCGGGTCGCTTCATGAGAGTCCACACATCATTCCTCTTGAAGTTGTTGAGTTCCTCTTGCATTTCTATCAACCAATCGGGATCTTCAAGCGCATCATTAACCTTGAGTGGTTCCACCATATAGACAAAGGCGTGGTGCTCACAAAAGTTTGCTAGTTTCCTCTGGGTGGTCACTTTGCTCTTTAAATCACCAATGACATTACGCAAAGAATGGGACTTGAGGCGCAAATGTCTTGTAGTAGGATCTTCACGGGGAGTATCGGCTATAGGAGTTGATTCTTGTGAGTCCTCTTGGCCTTCACCATGGTTTAGATCCTCGCCTTGACCTTCATTGTTCTTGAATGGGGCATCATCATCATCAACATCATGAGAGTCGGACGACTCGGGGGCATTAGGAATGGAATTATCCATAAAGATTGTCACCGAGCCATTTGCTGAAGACCTTGAAGCTTGACCTTGGTCACTTGATGTCGGTTGTTGGGGTAGATGAGCTTGCGGTAGTTGTTTATGTTGTTCTTGAGCTTGTTGGGGTGGGCTTGCACTTGATTGTTGTTGTTGTTGATGTTGAACTTGAGGTTGTTGTAGAGGTTGGCTTGCACTTGTATGATCAACGGAAGAAGCTTGGCCTTGTGAAGTAGATGGCTCCACTTGGGTGGAACTTGGTCCTTCCCCGGTACTCGTAGAAGGTATCTCTTGAGGTCAGCGAATGCCAACACCCATCCTTCCTATGACATCCGAGGGAATTGCATCTCATTTCTCACAAGAAGCACTTCGCTCCTCCAAGGATCTATCATCTTCATCGAATGTCACATCACAAGATTCTACAACTCGTCCATTTGACTTTTTGAAGACTCTATAGGTGTGAGAATCCGTAGCATAGCCAACGAAAGTTCCTTCTTGAGCTCTTGAATCAAACTTGGATAGTCGTGTGTCCTTGACAAGCACATAGCATTTGCATCCGAAGACCTTGAAGTATGACACATTGAGCTTGTTGCCGGTGAGAATCGCATATGGTGTCTTCTCTAGACCCTTGCGAAAGTATAGACGATTAGTAGCATGGCATGCGGTAGAGATAGCTTCCACCAAAAGTTGTAGTTAGACTTGTACTCCATCATCATTGTTCGAGCGGCTTCGATCAAGGTTCGATTCTTCCTTTCGGCGACCCCATTTTGTTGGGGAGTATATGGCAAGGAGTATTGATGTTGGATTCCTTCTTCGCCGAGGAAGTCATCCAAGGTGTATTTCTTGAACTCCTTCCATTGTCGCTCCTTATTGCGAGGATCGTGGTGTTGTACTTGCGTTGAACTTGATTGGCAAACTCCATCATGGTCCGTTGAGTCTCACTCTTGTACTTGAAGAAGAATACCCAACAATAGCGTGAATAGTCATCAACAATGACGAGGCAATACTTCTTCCCTCCAAGACTTTCATGAGATGGTGGACCGAAGATATCAACATGTAGGAGCTCCAAGCATCTTGTGGTAGAGATGATCGTGTTGGCCTTGTGAGGAGCTCCATGCATTTTTCCTTGTACGCAAGCCCTACAAACACAATCTTTGCAAAAGGAAACATCTTCTTTTAGTCCGAGAATGTGGCCACCCTTGTGGAGACTTTTCAAAGTCCTCACGTTGACATGGGCTAGTCGGCGATGCCATAACCAACCCTTGTCACCTTTAGTGAATAGGCAAAGAGCGGAAGATGTTGTCTTTCCGGAGAAATCAACAACATACAACCCGTTCTCTACATATCCAACAAAGGCTACACGGAGTGTCTTGCTCGACAAGAGGACTACCATATGTTCATCGAAAAAAGTACATAGACTCATACGAGCAATTTGATGAACGGAAAGTAGATTGTAACCAAGGGTCTCAACAAGGAGGACATTCACAAGTGAAATGTCGGGTGTTACAACCACCTTGCCAAGACCCAATACCTTAGAGCATGTGTTGTCGCCATATGAAATGGTAGAATGAGATGGCTCGAGGTCGACAACAATTTTCTTGCTTCTGGTCATATGACTTGTGGCTCCACTATCAACCACCCATTTAGCGCCACCGGAAGCATAGTCCTACAAGGAATCAAGTCTTGGATTTAGGTACCCATTTTTCAATGGGTCCTATCATGTTAGTAACAAGGGTTTTGGGAACCCAAATAGTCCAATCAACATTGTCCTCTTGAGGACCAATAAAGCGAGCACGAATATGTCCATAGTAATCAACAAAAAGAACATGAGAAGGGTTGTTAGAGCCGGCGAAACCCTTCGTGGCGGAGTTGGGCACTCCATCCCTTCTTGAGTTTGCATCGCCTTCCTCATGATTGATCTCCATGTTCTCCTTGTTCTTCTTCTTCTTGGTCCTCCTACTTCTCTTCATCTTTGGCTTGGTAGCCACTCCTCCTTCATTGCCCGAGCCCTCATTGGCTCCATCTTTGGCTTCAATGACTCCTTCCAAGTACTTGGCTTAGATTTGGAGTCTATCAATTTTGGCCTTCAATCGATTGACTTCATCTTCATGCTTCGGGTGAGGGTGAGTGATATCAAACACTTGGACTTCCTTTGCCTTGTTCACCCGGAAATGTTCCATCAAAGCTTCTTCTTGGAGAGAGTTCATCTTCATGAGTAGACGCTTGTCACTCTCCATCTTGGCAATATCACTTTCATGGTTGCAACATGCACGGTCCTTGCTCAAAGGAAAGTACTCCTTCAAAGCTTCCTCTTGCATGGAATTGACCTCCATGAGCTTGGCTTCGCTCCTCTTCAAAGAGGCTATTACTTCCTCATGATCACAACAAGTGACCTTCTCTTTGCTCATGCGGAGGCACTCCACCAAGGACTCTTCTTGCATGCTATTCAAACTCAATAGCTTGGCCTTGGTGCTCTCAAGAGTGGCAATTTCTTCTTCATGATTGTTGGAGTCTTCGAGGGTGATGACACTAGCTTCAAGAGACATGCGCAAATTTTGTTCCTCATCAAGTGCTTGATTGAGAGAGGCAATCTCATTTGCCGCCTCCCTTTCAAGCCTCTCCTTCTCCTTGATACGTCTCCAACGTATCTATAATTTCTGATGTTCCATGCTTGTTTTATGACAATACCTACATGTTTTGTTCACACTTTATGATGATTTTATGCGTTCGGAACTAACCTATTGACGAGATTCCGTGCCCTGTCTATTTTCTGCCGTTTTTGGTTTTAGAAATCCTACAAAGGAAATATTCTCGAATTGACGAAATCAATGCCCAACATCTTATTTTTCCGAACCTTCCGTAAAGTCAAAGGGGCCAGAGAGCTCTGGGGCCCCACACGTGTGAGCGGCGCGGCCTGTGGGGCGCGCCCGATAACCCACAAGTATAGGATATCGCAGTCTTCGATAAGTAAAACCCAAATTTATTGATTCGACACAGGTGAGGTAAAGAATACTTATAAGCCTTAACAACTGAGTTGTCAATTCAACTGCACTGAAAAGCACTAGTAACATGGGTGATGTGAAAGTAGCAAGAATATGAGAGCAATAGCAAGTAACACAGCATCAGTAATAGCAATATGAGAGCAATGGCACCAGAAAATAGTTGATACTACTTTCAATGACATATAGAACGAGTATGTAATGATGAGAGATGGACCGGGGTTCCCAGCGATCTACACTAGTGATAATTCTCCAATAACAAGTAACAAGCGTTGGGTGAACAAATTACAGTTGGGCAATTGATAGGAATCAAAGCATTAAGACAGAACATCCAGATTATTAATTATGTAGGCATGTTTTCCAATTATAGTCGTACGTGCTCGCAATGAGAAACTTGCACAACATCTTTGTCCTACCAGCCCGTAGCGCCGGGCCTCAAGGGAAACTATTGTATATTAAGGTACCCTTTAATAGAGTACCGGAGCAAAGCATTAACACTCCGTGAAAACATGTGTCCCTCACATCACCGCCATCCTCCTCCAACCTTTCTGTCACTTCGGGGCCTTTGGTTCCCGGACAGACATGTGCATACAACTTGTAGATACAATCTAAGCAATAAGTATAGAGCTCAAATCTAAGATCATGCCACTCGGGCCCTAGTGACAAGCATTAATAACAAGATTGCAGGAACAATAACTTCACAAACTTTATAGATAGACTAATCATAATGTATCATCCATCGGATCCCAACAAACACAACACCGATTACATCGATGGATCTCAATCATGTAAGGCAGCTCATGAGATCATTGTATTGAAGTACATGGAGGAGAGAATACCAACTAGCGCTAGAACCCGTAGTCCATGGGGGAACTACTCACGGAGCATGATGGAGGCGGTGGCGTCGATGGAGATGGCTTCCGAGGGCACTTCCCCGTCCCTAGGTGCCGGAACAGAGTTCTGTCCCCGAATTGGAGTTTCGCGACATGCGGCGCCCGGAGTCTTTCTCGAGTTTCGTCAATTGGTACTGTGTTTTTAGGTCGAAAGGGGTTTTATAGGCAAAGAGGCGGCGCAGAGGGTGCCTCTGGGGCTCACCATAGGGCGGGGCGCAGCCCGTGCCAGGCCACGCCGCCTTATGGTGTGGTGGCCCTCCGGCCCCTCTCCGACTCTTCTTCTGTTCGGAGCCTTCCGGGAAAAATAGGAGGTTTGGCGTTGATTTCGTCCAATTCCAGAATATTCCGAACAGCCTTTCTGGAACCAAAAACAACAGAAAATGAACATGCACCGTGGCATCTTGTTAATAGGTTAGTTCCGGGAAAACGCATAAAAACATTATAAAGTGCAAGCAAACATGTAAGTATTGTCATAAAACAAGCATGGAACAACAGAAATTATGGATACGTTGGAGACGTATCAGCATCCCCAAGCAGTTCCTACTCGTCCCGAGTAGGTAAACGATAAAAGAATAATTTCTGTAGTGACATGCTACTTACATAACCTTGATCATACTATTACAAAGCATATGAAATGAATGAAGTGACTCAAGGCAATAATCTATAGTTGCTAACAAATAGATAAGATAACATATAGCAAAACTTTTCATGAAGAGTACTTTCAAGACAAGTATCAAAAGTCTTGCACAAGAGTTAACTCATAAAGCAATAAATTCAAAGTAAAGGCATCGAAGCAACACAAAGGAAGATATAAGTTTCAGCGGTTGCTTTCAACTTTAAACATGCATATCTCATGGATAATTGTCAACATAAAGTAATATGATGAATGCAAATAAGCAAGTATGTAAGAATCAATGCACAGTTAACACAAGTGTTTGCTTCTAATGGATGGAAGAGGTAAACTGACTCAACATAAAGTAAAAGAATGGCCCTTCAGGGAAGCATTGATTGCTATATTTGTGCTAGAGCTTTGGTTTTGAAAACATAAAGAGAGCATAAAAAGTAAAAAATTTGAGAGGTGTTTGTTGTTGTCAACGAATGGTAGTGGGCACTCTAACCCCCTTGCCAGACAAACCTTCAAAGAGCGGCTCCCATTTTATTTTTATTTTTGTGTGGCACTCCTTCCAACCTTTCTTTCACAAACCATGGCTAACCTAATCCTCGGGTGCCTGCCAACAATTTCATACCATGAAGGAGTGCCTTTTTATTTTAGTTTTATTATGATGACACTCCTCCCAACCTTTGCTTACACAAGCCATGGCTAACCGAATCCTTCGGGTGCCGTCCAACAATCACATACCATGGAGGAGTGTCTATTTTGGTTAATTAATTGGGACTGGGAATCCCATTGCCACTCTTTTTGCAAAATTATTGGATAAGCGGATGAAGCCATTAGTCCATTGGTGAAAGTTGCCCAACAAGATTGAAAGATAAACACATACTTCCTCATGAGCTATAAAACATTAACACAAATCAAAGGTAATAAATTTTGAATTGTTTAAAGGTAGTACTAAGTATTTACTTTGGAATGGCAGAAATACCATGTATTGTAGATGGTGGACACAAATGGCATAGTTTTGGCTCGGATTATGAGAAGTATATCCCTCTCGTATGCTTAGGCTTAGCAAGGTTGTTTGAAGCAAACACAAGTATGAACCGGGACAACAGCAAACTCACATAAGAACATATTGCAAGCATTATAATACTCTACACTGCCTTCCTTGTTGCTCAAACACTTTACAGAAAATATCTAGACCTTAAGTGAGACCAATCATGCAAACCAATTTTAACAAGCTCCTACAGTAGTTCTCCACTAATAGGTTTAAAACTACATGAAAAACTTAATCATGATCTACTTGAGAGCTCAAAACAATTGCCAAGTGTCAAATTATCCAAGACATATTTTCTGTTTCCAACCAAATAACCATAAGTATTGTAGCTTCCAACTTTTATCATTGAAAATTAAAAGTAAAACGAAGAACAAGTGTTCATATGAAAGCGGAGCGTGTCTCTCTCCCAAACAAGGATTGCTAGGATCCGATCTTATTCAAACAAAAACAAAACGAAAATAAACACACAAGGCCCAAGTAAAGCACATATGATGTGACCGAATAAAAATATAGTTTCAATAGAAGAAACCCGATAAGTTGATGAAGAAGGGGATGCCTTGGGCATCCCCAACTTAGACGCTTGAGTCTTCTTGAAATATGCAGGATGAACCACGGGGCATCCCCAAGCTTAGACTTTCACTCTTCTTGATCATATATCATCCTCTCTCTTGACCCTTGAAAACTTCCTTCACACCAAACTTCTCATAAACTTCATTAGAGGGGTTAGTACTCAAAAAATTTGAATCCACCTTGGTCCTGTAGTGACACATTGCAAGAACTCAATAAAACATTAGCTACAGCTCTCCACGTGTAGAAAGCCTTGCTTAAAGTCCACAAGAGACAATGCAAAAAACAGAGACAGAATCTGCCAAAACAGAACAGCCAGTAAAGACGAATTTTAAAGAAATACTTCCTTTGCTCAAATCAGAAAACTCAAAACTAATGAAAGTTGCGTACATATCTGAGGAACACGCACATAAATTAGCATATTTTTCTGAGTTACCTACAGAGAAAACAGCCCAGATTCGTGACAGATAGAAATCTGTTTCTGCGCAGAAATCTAAATCTAGTATCAACCTTCGATTAGAGGCTTCACTTGGCACAACATTGCAACAAAATAAAGATAAGGAGAGGTTGCTACAGTAGTAACAACTTCCAAAACACAACAAAACAGTAGCAAAATAAACACATGGGTTATCTCCCAAGAAGTTCTTTCTTTATAGCCATTAAGATGGGCTCAGCAGTTTTAATGATGCACTCAAAAGAAATAAGAGTTGAAGCAAAAGAGAGCATTAAAAAGCAAATTCAAAACACATTTAAGCCTAACATGCTTCCTATGCAAAGGAATCTTGTAAATAAACAAGTTCATGAAAAGCAAACTAACAAGCATAGGAAGATAAAATAAGTGCAACTTCAAAATTTTGAGCACATAGAGAGGTGTTTTAGTACCATGCAAATTTCTACAACCATATTTCCCTCTCTCATAATAGTTTTCAGTAGCTTCATGAACAAACTCAACAATATAACTAGCACATGCAGCATACTTTTCATGATTTCCAAACATATAATTTTTATCAAGTTCAAGAATAGCGGGATTAAAACTTTCAAACTCACTTTTATCAATAACATAACATGATGATTGATCAATCTCAAGAGATATGGGACTCATAGAATAAGTCAAGAATTCTCCAATCCCATTTTCATTAGTAGTACAATTAATATTATCAAGTAACATAGGACCATCATCTAGAGCTTTATCATAAACATTTGCCAAGCAAAATTCTTTAGTACCATGCATTTCGACATCAGGCACAAACAAAGCATTATCATAAGATTTATCAAAGTAGCATGGATTATCATAGATAACAAGTAGCATAATTATTCTCACAAGTTTTACTCATAGGGAATATTTCAAGAGAATCCACAGAACATAACATTCAACCTCTTTCGTAAGCATGGAGGACAATCAAATAGTGTAAGAGATAAAGAGTTACTCTCATTAGAAGGTTGGCATGGGTAGCTAATCCATTCTTCCTCCTTTTGTTCGTCGCTCTCCTCCTCTTTTTCATCCAATGAGCTTTTCATCAATTTCTCCTCTTTTTCATCCAATGAGCTTTCGGTTCATCAATTTCTTCTTCCACCGGTTCCTGCAAATTGTGAGTGCATTCTTGTGCATTAATGAGTCTCTCTTTATAGTCAATGATATAAGGATTATCACTGTAGCATTCTATGCAACAATTAAGGATAGAAGAGACATAATCTTTAAGGTCCTTACAAACAACACAAGTTTCATAATTCTCAACCATGAAGGATTCGATCTCAGAAGCTCCCATAAATACGACAAATTGTTCTACCTCTTCGAACCCATAATGAATATAGCAATTCCGATTATAGTTCTTAATTAAAAATTCCTCACTAAAGCCACATTGAAATTTAAGATGTTTAGTATCCTGTTGAGAGCAACAGTTTATATCATGGCGTTTAAGCAAGATTTTAGCAATTGTATTCACTTTTTCTATCATAGCACTCATTACTTCACCAGCTCTTGATTTTCTATAATTATTATAACATTCTATAAGCTCCAAGTAGGTTGTAGGTTCTCCCATAACAGCAGTTTTTAATTTTTTGGTTTTTCAAATTTTTATGGATTTTCAGGTATATGAGGAAAATAAAACAAGACAAAAATAAACTAAGCAAAAGTAAACTAAGCAAAATAAAACTAGACAGAAATAAACTAAGCACAAATAAACTAGATAAAAGTAAACTAAGCGAAACAAAATAAAACAAAATAAAAACTGAGAGAGAGGTAGAGTGTACTCCCCAGGTGAACTTATGAGTAGAGCTATGCCTCCCCGGCAACGGCGCCAGAATCTTGATAACCCACAAGTATAGGGGATCGCGATAGTCTTCGAGGGAAGTAAAACCCAAATTTATTGATTCGACACAAGGGAGGTAAAGAATACTTATAAGCCTTAACAACTGAGTTGTCAATTCAGTTGCACTGAAAAGCACTAGTAACAAGGGTGATGTGAAAGTAGCAAGAATATGAGAGCAATAGTAACAGAACACAACAGCAGGAATAGCAATATGAGAGCAATGGCACTTAAAATAGTTGATACTACTTCCAATGACATATAGAACGAGTATGTAATGATGAGAGATGGACCGGGGTTCCCAGCGATCTACACTAGTGGTAATTCTCCAATAACAAGTAACAAGCGTTGGGTGAACAAATTACAGCTGGGCAATTGATAGGAATCAAAGCATTAAGACAGAATCCAGATTATTAATTATGTAGGCATGTTTTCCAATTATAGTCGTACGTGCTCGCAATGAGAAACTTGCACAACATCTTTTGTCCTACCAGCCGGTGGTGGCCTCAAGGGAAACTACTGGATATTAAGGTACTCCTTTAATAGAGTACCGGAGCAAAGCATTAACACTCCGTGAAAACATGTGTCCTCACATCACCGCCATCCCCTCCGGTTGTCCCGATTTCTGGGGCCTTTGGTTCCGGACAGGACATGTGCATACAACTTGTAGATACAATCTAAGCAATAAGTATAGAGCTCAAATCTAAGATCATGCCACTCGGGCCCTAGTGACAAGCATTAAGAATAACAAGATTGCAACAACAATAACTTCACAAACTTTATAGATAGACTAATCATAATGTATCATCCATCGGATCCCAACAAACACAACACCGATTACATCAGATGGATCTCAATCATGTAAGGCAGCTCATGAGATCATTGTATTGAAGTACATGGAGGAGAGAATACCAACTAGCTACAGCTAGAACCCGTAGTCCATGGGGGAACTACTCACGGAGCATGATGGAGGCGGTGGCCGATGGAGATGGCTTCCGGGCACTCGTCCCGGCAGGGGTGCCGAACAGACCGTCTCCCCGAATTGGAGTTTCGCGCGGCGGCGCCCGGAGTCTTTCCCTGGAGTTTCGTCGATTGGTACTGTGTTTTTAGGTCGAAAGGGGTTTTATAGGCGAAGAGGCGGCGCAGGAGGGTGCCTGGGGGCTCCTCACCATAGGCTGGCGCGGGCCCAGGCCAGGCCGTGCCGCCTTATGGTGTGGGCCCCTCTCCGACTCTCTTCTGTTCGGAGCCTTCCGGGAAAAATAGGAGGTTTGGCGTTGATTTCGGCCCAATCCCGAGAATATTGCCCGAACAGCCTTTCTCGAACCAAAAACAGCAGAAAACAAGAACTAGCACCGTGGCATCTTGTTAATAGGTTAGTTCCGGAAAACGCATAAAAACATTATAAAGTGCAAGCAAAACATGTAAGTATTGTCATAAAACAAGCATGGAACAAGAGAAATTATGGATACGTTGGAGACGTATCACGCCCCCTAGTGTGAGGAGGCCCCGTGGCCCCTCCGACTCCACCTCTTCGCCTATAAGTTGCCTCCTGACCTAAATCTTCGACACGGATTGACGAAATACCAGAAAACCTTCCAGAGCCGCCGCCATCGCGAAACTCCAATTCGGGGGGCAGAAGTCTCTGTTTCGGCACCCTACCGGGACGGGGAATTGCCCCCGGAAGCCATCTCCACCGCCATCTTCACCGCCATCGTCTCCATGATGAGGAGGAGTAGTTCACCCCCGGGCTGAGGGCTCTGCTGTAGCTATGTGGTTCATCTCTCTTTGTGATCTAGTTGAATATCATCTATGTGCTACTCTAGTGATGTTATTAAAGTAGTCTATTCCTCCTCCATGATGTAATGGTGACAGTGTGTGCATCATGTAGTACTTGGCGTAGTTTATGATTGTGATCTCTTGTAGATTATGAAGTTAACTATTACTATGATGGTATTGATGTGATCTATTGCTCCTTTCATAGCTTGATGGTGACAGTGCATGCTATGTTAGTACTCGGTATAATTGCGTTGGTCTATCATGCACTCTAAGGTTATTTAAATATGAACATCGAATGTTGTGGAGCTTGTTAACTCCGGCATTGAGGTGCTCTTGTAGCCCTACACAATTAATGGTGTTTGTCATCCAACAAGAGAGTGTAGAGTGGTTTTATTATGTGATCAATGTTGAGAGTGTCCACTAGTGAAAGTATGATCCCTAGGCCTTGTTTCCGAATAGAAAAGTCACACCACAAAGATTCCTATCTCCCCATCAACTACACGTCGCAAGCTATTTTCTCGTGCCATTGTGTGAGGTCATTATTTAAAGTTCCATTGCATATTTACTCGCTGCCATATTTATTTTAGATTGCTATTACCACTCATATACATCCATATTACATGTATTTCACTATCTCTTCGCCAAACTAGTGCACCTATACATCTGACAAGTGTATTAGGTGTGTTGGGGACACAAGAGACTTCTTGTATCGTGATTGCAAGGTTGCTTGAGAGGGATATCTTTGACCTCTTCCTTCCTGAGTTCGATAAACCTTGGGTGATTCACTTAAGGGAAACTTGCTGCTGTTCTACAAACCTCTGCTCTTGGAGGCCCAACACTATCTACAGAAAAGAAGTGTGAGTAGACAAGCTATTTTCTGGCGCCGTTGCCGGGAGGAAAGGTAAAGGCACTCACACTCCGGATCTCGACAACTAAGCTATCTTCCGGCGCCGTTGTAAGTGCTCGAAGCTATTTCCTTTAGATCCTGCAATTGCATCTTTTTGTTTCTTGTTTTTATTTTCACTAGTTAGGCATAATGGAAAATTACTGTGAGCTTTTTAATTTATTTCCTAAGTTAAGACATGAATTGTGTGATGCGAAAATTAAAAACCTATGGAACCTTATTTGCATGCTAGTAGCAATGTTATTAGTATGAACCAATCACCGCTAATGCTATGGATAAGTCTAAGCTTGGGGAAGCTAGTTTTTATGATCTTTTTAGCTTCCCATCTTTAGGGGAGAAAATTTGCTCTGATAATGCTTTATCTCCCATATGCGATAACTCTAATGATGCTTGTGATATTTTAAATCCACCAACTGCAAGTACTGCTTTCGAGATACCCATGAAAATTATTGAATGTGTTATGGATAACCGCTATGAAGGGGATGGAACTATCCATCCTGGAGATCATTTACTATTTTTGCATGAATTATGCGGGTTATTCAAGTGTGCAGGTATCTCTATGGATGAAGTGAGAAAGAAACTATTCTCTATTTCGTTGTCTGGTAAAGCGGCGCATTGGTATAAATTGCTGAAGAATAGTCATTCTCTTGGTTGGGAGGAAATTGTATCTCTCTTTTATTCTAAATTTTATCCTCCTCATGAAGTGCATATTGATAGAAATTACATTTATAACTTTTATCCTCGTGATGGAGAGAGTATTTCTCAAGCATGGGGGAGATTGAAGTCACTAATGCTCAAATGTCCCATTCATGAGCTCCCCCGTAATGTTATTATTAATAATTTTTATGCAAGGCTTTCAGGACATCACAAGGACTATCTAGATGTCTGTTTGGAGGGATCTTTCACAAGCAAGGAGGTTGAATCTAGGTGGGATCTTCTTGACCGGATTGAGGAGAACGCTGAAGATTGGGAGAACGACAAAGGTAAAGAGTCAGGTATAAATTATGATTATGAATGCATTGAAACTTTTATGGATACTGGTAAATTTCGAAATATGAGTGCTACTTATGGTCTTGACTCTCAAGTTGCTGCAAATCTTTATAAAGCTTTTGCCTCTCATTTTGAACTGCCTAAGAAGAATTTTGATAAGTATCATGAACCTTTTAAAGATGCTTGCATGAAGGATGAATTTGTTGTTAATGATTGCAATAAACATGCTCAAACTCCTAAGAATGCTATTTCCTATAAGCATGTTAATTTTTGTGGAATGCATAGATCTTGTGGAATTAATCAAATCGAAGATGAATATTGTATCCATCATATTAATGAAAAAACTAGAAAGTGGTCTAGGGCTCTAGATGATCTTGGTAAAAAAAGTTTGTGCCATCTATCATTTTATTTGTGAATTTTGTCATAGAGTGGGTCATTTTAATTTTCAATGCTCCTCCAATGATAATTCGAACCCCATGAGTGCTGCAAGTTTGTATTGTGATGATGAAATTACTCCTAATCAGCATGATGAACTTACTTTATTTTTGTGGTGTGAAGAGTTATCAAGAAAAATCTCTTTGTTACATATGAGTGATCTTGATATTGATGATGTCCTGCATGGGTGTTTTTCTTATTGCATTGATAATTGCCATACAAATACTTACATACAAAATATTTTAGAAGATGACACCTTGCCAAAATATGATAGGACCGCTGTGTGTTTTGAACTTATTAATGAAAAGGAGGAATCCTCCCAAGTTTCTTCTATTGTTTCTAGAAATAAATCAGGTTATGTGGAGAAGCCTCCTTCAAGCCTCTTCCTCCTAAAGAAGGGAACGAGAGAAGGAAGAGAAGAAGAAAAAGAAGAAGGGAACGAAGAAGAAGGGAACGAAGAAGAAGAAGGGAAATAAACAGAAGAGGTAACAACATATCCCCGCGTGAATGAGATAACGATAGGTAACCGTAAGTATGTTGCTCCTAATGACTATTATGATAATGAATCTGAATACAATGATCTTCCTATGCCCTTTACATACATTAGTGATCATGATTTGAAAGAGCACACTACTTTTGATATTGCAAATCTCTGGGAAACTAATTCTGAAAATGATGATGTTAATAATTGCCATAGTATCAGTACTATCCATGCTTCCTCCCATAATGATATAGAAAGCTCTAAGCTTGGGGATGAGGTGTTTGAAAATCCTTTTGCTACTGATCATTATATGTTTGATACATCTCCTTCTAGTAACAATGATGGTATGGTCACAGATGAACCTACTGTGAAAGATAACTATTCTATTTCTTATGATGACACTATGCCTCCGATCTTTGATGATTATTATAAAGAATGCTATGATATAGGTTATAACTATCCTTATGAAACTTGTCATAGTTATGATTGGATTGCCAAAAACAATTCCCTTAATATGCAACTTGTTTACCATATTCAGATTCTTGATAATAATCTTGCTCCAATTACTATTAATGAGAGGAACTCTTCTTATGCCAAAATTAATGATACTTCTATGCATATGAACCATGATAAGAATGTTTTAAGTGATGGGTATATTGTGGATTTCATCAATGATGCTACTGAAAGTTATTATGAGAGAGGAAACATGGTTATATGCATCTTAATAATATTAAGTTTCCCCTCTTTATGTTGAGAATCTTGAAGTTACTCGTGTTTTATCTTCCTGTACTTGTCACTCTGTTCTTCATGAATTCATTTGTGCACAAGATTCCCTTGCATAGGAAGTGGGTTAGACTTAAATGTGTTTTGAATTTGCTTCTTGATGCTCTCTTTTGCTTCAACTCTTATTTCTTGGGAGTGCATCATTAAAATTGAGCCCATCTTAATGGCTATAAAGAAAGCACTTCTTGGGAGATAACCCATGTTTTTATTTTACTACAGCACTTTTGTTTTATACTTGAGTCTTGGAAGTTGTTACTACTGTAGCAACCTCTCCTTATCTTTGTTTTATTGCATTGTTGTTCCAAGTAAAGTCTTTGATAGCAAGGTTGATACTAGATTTGGATTACTGCGCAGAAACAAATTTCTGTCTGTCACGAATTTGGGTAGTATTCTCTGTAGGTAACTCAGAAAAATCTTCCAATTTACGTGAGTGATCCTCAGATATGTACGCAACTTTCATTCAATTTGAGCATTTTCATCTGAGCAATTCTGGTGCCTCTAAAAAATTCGTCTTTACGGATTGTTCTGTTTTGATAGATTCTGCCTTTTATTTCACATTGCCTCTTTTGCTGTGTTGAATGGATTTCTTTGTTCCATTAACTTTCAGAAGCTTTGTGCAATGTCCAGAAGTGTTAAGAATGATTGTGTCACCTCTGAACATGTGAATTTTTGATTATGCACTAACCCTCTAATGAGATTGTCTTGAGTTTGGTGTGAAGGAAGTTTTCAAGGGTCAAGAGAGGAGGATGATATAATATGATCAAGGAGAGTGAAAGTTAAGCTTGGGGATGCCCCGTGGTTCATCCCTGCATATTTCAAGAAGACTCAAGATCTAAGCTTGGGGATTCCCAAGGCATCCCCTTCTTCATCGACAACATTATCGGGTTCCTCTAGTGAAACTATATTTTTATTCCATCACATCTTATGTGCTTTACTTGGAGCGTCTGTATGTTTTAGTTTTTGTTTTTGTTTGAATAAAATGGATCCTAGCATTCATTGTGTGGGAGAGAGACACGCTCCGCTGTTGCATACGGACAATATGTCCTTAGCTTTACTCATAATGTTCATGGCAAAGGTTGAAACTGCTTCGTTAATTGTTATATGGTTGGAAACGGGAAATGCTACATGTGGTAAATGGTATAATATCTTGAATAATGTGATACTTGGCAATTGTTGTGCTCATGTTTAAGCTCTTGCATCATATACTTCGCACCTATTAGTGAAGAAATACATAGAGCTTGCTAAAATTTGGTTTGTATGATTGGTCTCTCTAAGGTCTAGATATTTTCTAGTAAGGGTCGAACAACAAGGAAGACGGTGTAGAGTCTTATAATGCTTGCAATATGTTCTTATGTGAGTTTTGCTGTACCGGTTCATACTTGTGTTTGCTTCAAACAACCTTGCTAGTCTAAGCCTTGTATTGAGAGGGATTACTTCTCGTGCATCCAAATTCTTGAGCCAAAAACTATGCCATTTGTGTCCACCATACCTACCTACTACATGGTATTTTCTGCCATTCCAAAGTAAATTGCTTGAGTGCTACCTTTAAACAATTCAAAAGTTATTACCTCTTATTTGTGTCAATGTTTTATAGCTCATGAGGAAGTATGTTGTGTTTTATGTGAGTTTTGCTGTACCGGTTCATACTTGTGATTGCTTCAAATAACCTTGCTAGCCTAAGCCTTGTATTGAGAGGGATTACTTCTCGTGCATCCAAATCCTTGAGCCAAACACTATGCCACTTGTGTCCACCATACCTACCTACTACATGGTATTTCTCCGCCATTCCAAGTAAATTGCTTGAGTGCTACCTTTAAAATTCTATTCTTTGTCTTTGCAATATATAGCTCATGGGACAAATAGCTAAAAACTATTGTGGTATTGAATATGTACTTATGTATCTTATTTCATTAAGTTGCTTGTTGAGCGATAACCATGTTCCTGGGACGCCATCAACACTTTGTTGAATATCATGTGAGTTGCTATGCATGTTCGTCTTGTCTGAAGTAAGGGAGATTTATCATGAGTTGAATGGTTTGAGCATGCATATTGTTAGAGAAGAACATTGGGCCGCTAACTAAAGCCATGATCCATGGTGCAAGTTTCAGTTTTGGACAACAATCCTCAATCTTTTATGAGAATATTATTTGTTGTTGAATGCTTATGCATTAAAGAGGAGTCCATTATCTGTTGTCCATGTTGTCCCGGTATGGATATCTAAGTTGAGAATAATCAAAAGCGAGAAATCCAATGCGAGCTTTCTCCTTAGACCTTTGTGCGGCATAGAGGTACCCTTTGTGATACTTGGTTAAAACATATGCATTGCGATGATAATCCATGTAAATCCAAGCTAATTAGGACAAGGTGCGGGCACTATTGGTAATCTATGCATGAGGCTTGCAACTTGTAGGATATAATTTACATAATACATATGCTTTATTACTACCGTTGACAAAATTGTTTCTTGTTTTCAAAATAAAAGCTCTAGCACAAATATAGCAATCAATGCTTCCCTCTGCGAAGGGCCATTCTTCTACTTTTATGTTGAGTCAGTTTACCTATTTCCTTCTATCTTAGAAGCAAACACTTGTGTTAATTGTGCATTGATTCTAACATACTTGCATATTGCACTTATTATATTACTTTGCATTGACAACTATCCATGAGATATACATGTTACAAGTTGAAAGCAACCGCTGAAACTTAATCTTCCTTTGTGTTGCTTCAATACCTTTACTTTGAATCTATTGCTTTATGAGTTAACTCTTATGCAAGACTTATTTATGCTTGTCTCGAAAGTACTATTCATGAAAAGTCTTTACTATATGATTCAATTGTTTAATCATTGTCTTTACCATTGCTTTGAATCACTTCATTCATCTCATATGCTTTACAATAGTATTGATCAAGATTATGATAGCATGTCACTTTAGAAATTATCTTTCTTATCGTTTACCTACTCGGGACGATTAGGAACTAAGCTTGGGGATCCTGATACGTCTCCAACGTATTTATAATTTCTGATGTTCCATGCTTGTTTTATGACAATACATACATGTTTTGTTCACACTTTATGAGGATTTTATGCGTTTTCGGAACTAACCTATTGACGAGATGCCGAATGCCGTTGTTGTTTTCTGTTGTTTTTTGTTTCGAAATCCTACAAAGGAAATATTCTCGAATCGGACGAAATCAATGCCCAACATCTTATTTTCCCCGAACCTTCCGAAAGTCAAAGGGGACCAGAGAGGAGCCCCGGGGGCCCCACACGTGTGGGCGGCAGGGGGCGCGCCCCTAGTGTGAGGAGGCCCCGTGGCCCCTCCGACTCCGCCTCGCCTATAAGTTGCCTCCGACCTAAATCTTCGACACGGATTGACGAAACACCGAAACCTTCCGAGCCGCCGCCATCGCGAAACTCCAATTCGGGGGAAGAAGTCTCGTTCTCGCACCCGCTGGACGGAAATGCCCGAAGCCATCTCCACCGCCATCTTCACCGCCATCGCTGTCTCCATGATGAGGAGGAGTAGTTCACCCCCGGGGCTGAGGCTCCGCTGTAGCTATGTGGTTCATCTCTCTTTGTGATCTAGTTGAATATCATCTATGTGCTACTCTAGTGATGTTATTAAAGTAGTCTATTCCTCCTCCATGATGTAATGGTGACAGTGTGTGCATCATGTAGTACTTGGCGTAGTTTATGATTGTGATCTCTTGTAGATTATGAAGTTAACTATTACTATGATGGTATTGATGTGATCTATTCCTCCTTTCATAGCTTGATGGTGACAGTGTGCATGCTATGTTAGTACTCGGTATAATTGCGTTGGTCTATCATGCACTCTAAGGTTATTTAAATATGAACATCGAATGTTGTGGAGCTTGTTGACTCCGGCATTGAGGTGCTCTTGTAGCCCTACACAATTAATGGTGTTTGTCATCCAACAAGAGAGTGTAGAGTGGTTTTATTATGTGATCAATGTTGAGAGTGTCCACTAGTGAAAGTATGATCCCTAGGCCTTGTTTCCGAATAGAAAAGTCACACCACAAAGATTCCTATCTCCCACATCAACTGCACGTCAGCAAGCTATTTTCTGGTGCCATTGCAGGGGAGGTCACTGTTTATTTACTGTTCCATTGCATATTTACTCGCTGCCATATTTATTTCAGATTGCTATTACCACTCATATACATTCATACCACCTGTATTTCACTATCTCTTCGCCGAACTAGTGCACCTATACATCTGACAAGTGTATTAGGTGTGTTGGGGACACAAGAGACTTCTTGTATCGTGATTGCAGGGTTGCTTGAGAGGGATATCTTTGACCTCTTCCTCCCCGAGTTCGATAAACCTTGGGTGATTCACTTAAGGGAAACTTGCTGCTGTTCTACAAACCTCTGCTCTTGGAGGCCCAACACTGTCTACAGGAAAAGAAGTGTGAGTAGACATCACTCCTCTATAAGGTCTTGAGCCGCACCAAGTTGGGCCAAGAGAGCCCCAACATGAGTCTTGGTATCCCCTTCCATGTTAGTGAGAAAAGAATCCAAACCCATAATCTCACGCTTAATGGTGAGACTAGTGTCATCATTAATATATAAAGCATTAGATGGAGATGTGAGTTTGTAAGGGGATTCTACCTCCGAGGATATCTTTGCCATGAGGCAACGGGCGTTGTTGGTGATGAGGTTCTCATTTGGAGAGTCGAAGAGGGAGATAGAGGGAGTGGTAATGGCGATGGCGGCCACTCCCTCTCCTTCCTTGTTGGAGCTCTTGTCCTCATGTTCCTCGTCCTCATCGGAGGAGTACTCTTCACGGATGATAAACGCTCTTGGCTTCTTGGTGAAGGAGACCTTGTCGTCATCGGGCTTGGAGGAGAACTTGGAGAATCCTTTGGAGAGAGACTTGAACTTTTCCTTGCGGACAAGCCTTCCACCATTATCTTCTCTTCTCTCATAGATACAATCCGCAACAACATGACTTTTGTCTCCGCAATTGTAGCATGTTCTCCCCCTTTGCCCCTCCCTTGGACTCTTGGAGAAGTTTCTTGAAGAATCACGTAGTCTTCTTGATCTTGTGTTCCGGGACTTGTTTATCTCCCAAAATCTCTTGGCGGCGAGGGCCATGTGCTCATGATAGTTGGTCTTGAGATCATCCGGACCCCACTCAATGGGATCCTCATCGCTTTCACTAGCTTCATGCACCTTCATCTTCAATGCAAGGTTGGGCTTGCGGGTGTTGTGGGCGAGCAACAAGATCCTCCGCATTCTTCTTGGAGATGTCCAAAGCGATGACTTCGCTAAGGACTTCATCGGATGTCATAGCACGGAAGGAGGCGTTTTGGCGAATGGCCGTCAACTTCACTTCCTCATAAGGGAGGAGAGCGTTGTAGAACTTTCGCTTGATCCAATGGTCATCCACAAACGTTGCTCCAAGATCTTGCATTTGTGCGGCAAGAGCGATGAGGCGCTGATACATTTCTTCGGGGGTCTCTCCTTCATTCATGATGAAGTTGTCAGCCATGTTGTTCACTTCATCGAAACGATAGCTTTGGATGCTCTCATTTCCGAGGAAGAGCTTGTCGAGTTTGTCCCATGCTTCCTTGGCGGTCTTGAGCGAGCGGATATGAGCGCGGTCCTTGGGCGTGACGGCCATGTGGATCATGTTGATGGCGGTGGCGGTGAGTTGGTCATCCACCACCTCTCTTCTTGTCAAGCTCTTTGGGTCTCGTGGTGAATAGCCCTCCTCAATGATGCGCCAAAGCTCGGTAGAAGCGCTGCGCACATGAGAACGCATTAAGAATTGCCAATTTTCGAAGCTATTTGATTCAAGTAACGGTGGTGAACCATGCGACAAGATATGTGGCATAGGTATTGGAACGTTTATGGTGTAATCACTTGGTGGTGGCACTGCATGATTACCCCCTAGACGTTCCGCAACCAGTGTCTCATCCTTCCCCTTTGTTGAAGTGCCGGTCTCCCTAAGCCCTCCCTTTTGTGTATCTTTTGTCGATTGCGCGATAAAATCAACAAGAGGAAATTGACTAGCTTTTGGGGGGATCCTCGGCACTTGCCTTAGGATCTTCAATAGGGGTTGGCTTTTGAGCAACCAACTCCATCATCATTGCCTTCATTTGGCTAACGATGGATGACTCCAATTTCTTGAGGTCATCCAACATAGTCGTTGTGCTATCGATGGTAGATGATGGAGCGGGTGGCTCAAGGGAAGGAGACCCATTCACAACCTTCTCTTGTCCGGCCATTTCATAGGCGGTAAAGCCCGAGCAATAAAATCTTGCTCTGATACCAATTGAATGGATCGTAGCGGACAAGAGGGGGGTGAATGGACGCTACACAAATTTTAAGTCTTTTTCAGTTTTAGCGGTGCAGAAGTTAAAGGTGATTGCTTTAGTGGTGGAGATGTTCCTAGTATGATCCTAGGAAAGTGCAACAAGTAAAGGAAACAAGCATGATAGTAAGAGTAAGGAGCGGGACAACCGGATGGCGCAGAGACAAGGCGAGGTTTGTTTCCCGCAGTTCCTCTCACATAAGAGAGTACGTCTGCGTTGAGGAGGTGCTAGCCTCACAAAAGAGGCTAGGCGGCCATACCACGAAGGAAGGCCTCACCTTCTTCCTCGAGAGAGCTCCACAAAGGGGCTCTCCCTTCTCCACTATGGCACCGGTCGATGCGGTGGTTCCTTCACAAGGTTGGGGCGAGCTCCACAACACTAGGAGGCTCCCAACAACCTATGGAGCTAGCACAACACCAAGCTAGCCTCCATAGGTGCACTTTCTCCAAGATCCCACCATAGGAACCCTAACTCCAAGATCCACTAAGGACTAGCACGAATTGGTGAAATCTCTCTTAGTAGAACTATAGATCGGGGCCTCCTCCACCACTCCTCAAAATTTGGGCAATATTGGTTGGGCGGTTGGGGAGATCCTCAAGGTTTAAGCTCAGCAACAATGGAGGAGAGAGAGAGAGGAGAGATAAAATCGTGTTGGGGAAGAAGGGCCCTTTAAATAGGCCCCCCGAAATCCAACCGTTACCTGCAGTTTTTGCCTAAGCGGTACTACCGCTTTGGTAAGCGGTACTACCGCTTTGAATTCGAAATCCCACAGAACTTATCCATGTGAACACATAGCGGTACTACCGCTCGAGGTACCACAATGGCCTCCAGAGCTTACTGGATCCCAAGCGGTACCGAAGCGGTACCAGAGCGGTACTGCCGTAACTTATGTTACGGTACTTAAGCGGTACCGAGGTGGTACTACCACTCTCAAGCGGTACTACCGCTCGAGGTACCGCAAAGGTACCGTAACTTGTTATGTGGGACTTTCTTAGTGCAAATCTTCAGAGCGGTACCGTTGGGCGGTACCAGTAGGGGTAGCGGTACTACCGCTACTGGTACCGTTCTGGCAAAAACTGCTTTCTTCTCTTTTCCTCTCCAACCATGTCACCTCGCGATACACACGCAAAACCAGAAAACCTATAAACTACGCTTCAGTCCTCCGATCTTGACGTGTCCAGCGAGGTCACCATGCACTTGCAAATCTATCAAAGATACTTTTAGCACACGGTGAGATTATTCAAGTGTTGTCATCAAACACACAAAACACGGAGTTTAGACTTTGCTCTTTCAGCGGACCCAAGAGAATTTTGAAGCCAGGGCAAACATGCTTAGTGTGCTAATTTTTCATCAAATACATATTAAATATGGATGAAAATAGGCTTGCTGGCCGGAAGCTTGGGCGGATGCCCGGGCAAGAGGGATGGTAGATCCGCATATGGTACTATGCCAAAATGTATGACTAGATTTCTAAAACGGCTTATATTTTAGAACGGAGGTAATATGTGCTTCTTAACATGATCGACATAAGTACAATTACATAATTCAGCGGCATTTTGGCTATACGAACAATACATGATCGACATACAAGTACAATTAGATAATTCAACGGCATCTTGGCTATAGGAATACTACATGATCGATGTACAATTACAATTACATGTGATCCCTAGTTTGACCGAAAAACAAAAAACTCACTTCTCTAGTTTATCCATATTTCTATTAATAGAAACCAATATTACAAGGTTCACCGAACTAGACGCCTCCATCCAAAGTCACTCCAAAATATTACATGGTCTTAATAAATGCCAAATAACAAGGCCAAAATAACGAGCAAGAAGAGCCTATGCATGTTTTATAGCAATCAAACAAAGGTTATGAAATGAAATTGTGGTGTCAGAGATTAACCATTGCATAGTCTATCAACATGTTAATCTCTGCTTC
The DNA here is from genome assembly GCA_030979885.1 of Lolium multiflorum. Lineage (NCBI taxonomy): Eukaryota > Viridiplantae > Streptophyta > Magnoliopsida > Poales > Poaceae > Lolium > Lolium multiflorum. Next base: position 311,050,075 of record CM061749.1, read on the forward strand.
CATGATGCCTAGATTCACCATGCTTCAATATCTTAGGCCACGGCTCCCTGCACCAACTTAGCTATGTAAATTGGACCGCAAAGGAATAAGGAAAGTAGAACGCAAATGCGGAAGGTTATTTTTTGTTGCCATACTAGAACTTAGTTTTTTTTTCCTCCACAATCCGGTCGGAAATCTACTATGGATTTGATTCACCTGTCGTTGGTAATTAAATTCTTGCCTTCATTGCGAAAAACAAATACCATTGTAAAAATTGTTGTATCATTTTTTTAGAAGATGTTATAAACAATGTACGAAAGTTCCAAAACTTTTCAAAATAGCAATACAATAAAAAAAGTGGTTACGCGAATTTTGTTCACAACGTTTTTCCAGGAAGATGCTACATACATGTAAAATAGTTTTGCATTACTCGGAAAAAAATTAATGTAACAAAAAGTAGTTACACGACATTTCTTTCAGGAAGATGTTACAAAACCATGCAAAAAGGATTTTCAACATTTTTGAATTGGAATGCAGCAAGACAAACATATGTTTGCAGCATTTTAAAGCACACATGGAACACCAAACAATTTGACAAAACATAGACTTGTAGCAAAATGCCCATAAACCTTGGAGAATTTGGCACGTGCTTTCGCAGCAAAATGCATATGAGTATGTCATAGTTTGAATGCGCACATGCAACATCTAATATCCATGAAAACTTGCCTCGTACCATAATCCATTGAGGACTCGGCTCGCCGGAGCCCCGTCGGTGCTAGATCCAGCAACCCCAAACCCTTTTGCTCTAGTCCCTCATCTTCCTAGGCTTGGGACAGTAGGAGGCCTTCAATTTGAAGCCACCATGGACATGGTCATTGTTGTGCTTGACTTGTGGAGATTTCCATGGAGGAGAAGGGGAGCAAGTTGAGGGGCGGCTGAGCAGCAGGCAGAGGTTAGCCCACGTGGGGCGATGAACGACAAGAGTAAGACGGTGCGCAAGCAGCCAGAGAAGTAGGCGGAAAAGAAAGGCAGCAAAGCGCGACGAGCAATAGTGACTGATCCTTTCACGCGATCAGTCGCTCAAACTGAAGCGTTTTCCTTCTTTTTTCATTGTATTTGGTTGTACGTAGTTTCTTTACTTTCCATGCCCCCGATCTTTCCATCTTTTCTTCTACTCCCCCCCCCCCATCTATAAAAGCATGTCATAGATTTGTACATTGGAATTTAAAAAAAATACATTTGGATGAATCTATACAGTAAAGAGTGTCTAGATACAGACAAACATGTGACATCCTTTTATGGACAGAGGTAGTAATAAGCTTATATGAAAATGAAAGTGTGTTTTTAATAAGGTTTGGATATTTAAATGTTCTCGAAATAACTTGGCATCCATTAAAAAATTATAATGTGTGTTTTAATAAGAATTCTTATGGTATAATTTGTATCTAATAAATCTGCATGAAAGTGGATGATTAGTGGAAAAATATACTGGAAACTCAAAATGGAGCTCCACCTTTATGTAGCTATTTATTTTAAAAATTTCAAAAAATATATTTAAAAGTTAAAAAACTGGAAACAAAATTTTGTGTGGCCAATGATATATACTATAAGTGTTTAAAGTCTCCATGCCAAAATAATTTATATTCTAGCCTACACAACAGAGAGAGAAAAATATAGAGCGTAGTATATTAAACCGTGCATAATTTGAAAACTTTGAAATTGTTAGATTAATTATTCTGATGTAACTGTAGATACATAGAATAGTGCATATTTCAAAACTTCACTTTTTTTAGATTTTTTATTTTTATGTAGCCCCAAATACATAGATTTTTTAATTTAGATTTTGTATGCTAGTAATATGCATAATTGTCTACATCCTCTTTTTAAAAATATTTTTGAAACTCCGAAACATGATTTTGATTTTTTTAATAATAATGGCTCCTTGTAGTTCAGGAGTCAGTTTTCCTCTCTCGCAATATATGTCATATTTTGAAAGGGAGGTTCATAAAATCAATACTCATGTAGCACTACTCCTGTAGCACATTTTTTTCAAAATTTGAAAATTAATATTTCAAAATTTCAAAAAAAAAATCTCTATGAAATTGAGATGTAGATAATGATGTACTCTACCAACATATGAAATCTCAACCCTAACTAGCTTATTTTTAGATTTTGTCATTTTTTTGCAGCCCAAAATAAATAAAAATTGATTTTTTCACATTCGTAGAGTTCATCATTTTCTATATCTACATTTTTATCAGAATTTGTCAAAACTTTAAAATGCTAGTTTTGAATTGGTCAAGAAAACAGGCTCGGTGTAGCCTGTGACCAAAAATGCTGCACTCCTACTCTTGCCACTAAATTAAGAACAAGGCAATAATTAAGTACACGCGGAAATGGTTCAAACATAAAAGAGAACTAGGAGGCAGTGGCGCGGCGACACGCCGCGCCTGTGGCTGTCGATTTTCAGGAAATTATTAAGTTTGAATTAGCACAATTCGGTGAGCATAAGTTAGGTGGCTGCAGCAGGAGTCCCGACCCACATGGAGTAGTTGATTTGGGCAGCAGTATCTATCTAGTACAGTAGATGATTTGGTAACATAAACGGGTTAAAAAAATAGTGAATCTAGGAACACTGAGTAGAAGAGCGGTGTGAGCTCTCCGTGTGGAAGCCGAAGGTGGGGTGCCGATAGGGACGGTGGCGAACATCATGCTCTCTCCCCGCCCCCGCCTGTTGCTGGACGATTCGGTCGCCGTTGTACGGGATACCTAGCTCGCAAGCGCAGAGGTCAATTGTTGTGAGCATGGACGGCTTGCGTCGTTGGGGCCGACGGTGGCGTGGAGGAAGCTTCGTGTGATGGGAGGCCAAAGGCCAGCCGCTTGCGGCGGCGAGCCCCCTACGTGTGATGGGAGGTCTCGGTGCGGGTCGTGATGGTCCACTTGGGCTCCACGCTAGCGAGGGGCGTGGCGGCTTCGGTGGCAGTGTGGATCCTCCCACGGCCGCGTCGGATCCTCCCACGGCCACGTTGCATCAAGAGGGAGAGGAGGGCGCTCATGTCCTCCTCCACACAATTAATTACCTTGGGAAGGAGAAGGGGGCGCCGAACTCCTCCCGTTGGCTCCCCCATGGCCGTGCTGCTGGGGAGGGAGAGGAGGGCGCCCATGTCCTCCTCCGCGCCATTAGCCGCCTTGGGAGCCCGCCGACTCGGGATGGAAAGAAGCAGCGCCTCGGAAGGGGAGGAGGGCGCCTGATGGCTGCCTTGCTATCGGAGAGGGGCGGCATGATGGCCGCCTCTGCCTCGTCGGCCAGGGAGGGAGAGGAGGACGCCCTCCGGAAAAAGATATGGGCAGTTCGTGTGTTATCCTGGAGCTGCTAGATCGTTCGGTGGTGGGGCCGCACCGCTTTGACCGTTGATTTGAGGAAGCCAAACCAAACCGGAAGAGCCTCACGTTGATACGAAGAAAAGGAACTCTCAGCCGGTAGCCGGTCGCCCCACCCTCCGAAAAAAAAGCAAACAAAATTAACAGTGGAAGGTAGAGAAAAATAAAAACGTACGTGTCACTTAATGGATGGAAGTAACCGATCAGAAATTGCCCATCTACAGTAGCCGATCAATGCAGGATGCGCTAAACTGAACAGCTTTTATATAGTGTATAATGTATATCCATCCTCAATATTCTATTGAGAGGAAAAGGATTAAATCCTTTATATGAACAAAACTTTTTATTGGAATAGAAAAACTTAAAGATGCCTTATGTATATTATTATTTCAAATCCAGGTTGCTGTTCTTTCTGTTCTAGTCTAATGATGCTACTCGCCGTCAGGTCATAAACAACCATATATTGATCCTAGACACAGTAAGATCTATATATCCCACCACACTGAATCTCCCATCCCGCGTAACGCCGTCTACCGAACAAATTTGTGGAGCCGACCGAGCCGAGCCGCGTCGTGTTTTTTTTTTTTTGAGGTAAAAACACAATATATTAAGGTAGCAAGCCGCCTCATTAAAAACCTTCCAGTCCCCTTAGGTACCCTGGTAAGGAAAAGAGTGCGTCTGAAACTTGCTGCTGCAAAAAATCACACAATTGTTACATCATCTAGGAGGGTTTGAGCTAAGAAACTAGGGGCTCATCGACCCAATTACAAGATAAACGAGTAGAGAAACACTCCCTAGCAATTCTATGTGCAACTTTGTTCATATCCCTCCCACACTTCTTGAACTCGACATTTCCAATATACCCTGCCTGTGTGACTATGTCTACGTATATAGCCGTTGCCTCATTCCAAAATCTTTCATTTCCTGAGCAGTATTGTATAACTTCACTTGAATCTGATTCTGCTTCAACAGCGCTGAACCCCCTAGTATTAGCAAGCAAAAGCCCATTACGCATAGCTAGCGCCTCTGCCATAGCTGCGGATGTAACATGCGGTATAAAAATTGAATTTGCCGCAAGAAAACCTCCGTGTGAATCCCGTATGATTGCTCCTGAAGCCCCAACTTGGTCTTCCAAAGAGAAGGCTGCATCCACATTTAACTTTACAAAATTTGCACTTGTCGCGTCTTTGTTTCTTTTAAGTCGTGCCGCTTCTTTTGCAATAGTATATTAGTAGTGGCATACTTTATTCCGTGTTGTCGACAATGATTAGATAAACAATCCCAGATTCAGTTATATACTGTAGGCCGGGATCACCCAAAGTCATGGGATCGAGGGCAAGGAGGCAGACGTATTCGTGGTAAAGTATTCTTTGGTCCATTTAAATGTCTAAAAGGTTGCTCTGCTCCTTGACTTGCCTGACTATATGTCGATTCCAAGTTTCCAACTGCGTGGAGTGTGGTCGAGTTGTGGACGATTTGCACGTACCTGATTACTAAGGTTCAAAAAGCGTTGGGAGCTGACGAGCATCCAATTGCATCACGCTCACGTACTCCCTTGTTCCAATGCTTAGATTGGACACTCATGGAAAGCATTCACATTTTGTCGTAGAAGGCAATTAGCTTGTGCGCCTTACCTTACAGGACATTAAATAAGATATATAGACCCCAATAGTAACAATGATTGAGTTCGACACATGGTTATTCTAGAAAAAGTTCCTTTTAAGATCCTAGAAAAGGTTGCACACATTTACCTCAAAAAAAAAAGAGTTGCACACAGGAATAGGTGTCATTCTTTAATCTCCTTTCTCTTTCAATTTCAACGCGCAAGGCGGTATACTTTTTCAGTCTACTAGTGCAATTTTCTCCTTAGCGGGTTGCTAGCTCGTGTACACTCCTCTTTGAGATTTTTTACTGAGTATTTCCAATGCTAAACAATGATGCAGATCAGACTTTACGTTTTAACTAAGAAAGATATCATGTATTACTAGCTTAATATACATGTGCATTGCTACTGGGAATACTTTCCCTTTTAATCTATTTTTTTCAAATTTTGTTGCTAACTTTTTTATTTTCGAAATGAAAATGAATCACAACATTTTAGTCTTTCCTTCCAATCAAGATAATTTTTCTTTCCATCTAAAAGAGATAAGTTTTCTTTCCTTTATGGGAAAGATGGTATGGGTAAGAGGTGGGATGAACAACCATCACCAATTCCCTTTTAATGGTGAAGATTTTACTGGGTGATCCTTCTGGTGGACAGCTTATCTCTTAGATTCATAATATTAGGCCATGTTTTGTATACATCAATCAGGATGGGGAAATCAACCAAGTGGCTATGTTGATTAGCAATTGACAAGCATGTTTCCAGATACTACTGAAATTCGTGGAATTTTCCATATAGAGAATGTACTTTAAACTTTAAATGTGGCCAAGGGATAAGTCGTCACCTAGGGTAGAGATGCAACGGCGATGGCTCATTTTGCAACAACTAGGTTGAGGCTGAGCCTAGCGAATTTCTCCTATGATCATAACACAAGTGGATGACTTGTGAGTTGTGAGGGTGGCAGTTGGTGGAGATGGAGAACCATGGCATTGGAAAATCAGCGACAAGTATGCGTTTTCTCTTGATGAAAACCCTTGACTGGTCTCTTTGGTCGGGTAACTCACGTTGGCGTAGGTGTATCATTTCTTATTGAAAATGTTCAAAACTCAGCTTGAGGGGTGAGAATAGCATGATTGACCTTTCATTTGGTTGAAAGTAATGATCCCTTCTTGAAGGCATTGCTTGAATCGTGTGCTTTGTTCGGGCATGATGCATTATCGGAGGATGATGGTCCCAAGTTGTTCATGGTAGATGATGAAGACTTTGGCTGTCGCAACTCGCAAGGTCAAATGACTGCCTTTTTTGTAAATCGATGTGTTCAGCTTTACGCTTCACTTCTTTTAAAGAACATTATAGCTCACTATGAACTCCAAACGAGCACCTTTGACCACTTCGAATAGGAGGACTTCTGGTTAAATTGATTTCAAAATATTTAACTAAAGATCAAAATACTATCAATTAGATACTACCACTTTTCATCAGGGAGAAAAATTGTTGCAGAGTTTCAACCTTAGTTTACAAAACTACACAAATACTTCCACTCGGGCAACTTTGGGCTAAGCTTTTTTTTTTTTTTTGCGGAGAATTAGCGAACTTTATTATTCATAAACAAGGTTACAATCATCGGCAGTAGCTACTGATGCTCACTCAGGTACGGGGGCGTAACAACAAATTTGTACACCGATTAACCCGAGCAGAGTTTGCTAAAAGATCTGCAGCCCTGTTCTGAATTCTGATTGCGGTCGATTTTCTTGAGCCTCCCTGCCTCCATGAGATAACAGCTTAGTCTGCTTGATGATAAACCCAGAACAGATGGATCCATCTACGAGCCCTTCAGTGCTTACCGGCGTGTGCCTTTGTTGCCTCGGCTTCTAGAGCATGGTCTAAAGTTTGAAAAGGCTTTTCAGTATTAAAAAAAAAACATCAAGACCCGTAACTCTTCAATAAATTTTGGGGGATTGAAACCCCCCGTGTATAAGCCAATGAAAGAAGATAAATTTGGACGGAAGAAATCGTATCTGGACATATTGACTATGTTCACAGAGTATCCTGGCGACGATAGCAAACATGGTCTGCTATGTGAAGAATGGAGTTGGCGGCATAGCCGAGTGGTAGGCAGTGGGATGGGTGGCAGGAGTCAGAGATGTGTGACAAAATAAGTAGCAACTTGTATGCGAAGACCGTATAGAGGACACACAGTTCTCTCTATAAAACCCTCGTACTACAAGCATCCTCTTCCTCTTCTCGCAGGAGCACCAAACACTAATTCTCCAACTCACCCTTCACTTTTCTCTACGTGACAGGTTTCTTTCTTGGTGCTAAGCAGCTAGCAATCTACCATGGCGGTGTGGGCCGGGCTCGGGCACAAGCCTAAATAAAGCCCTAGTACTATCCTCTTCTCTGTCTCGTCGGAGCGCCAGGTCAGACTCTGATGTGCGTAATTCTTGTTCTTGTGTATTTTGCTCCTGTTGGTTCTTGACTTTTGTTTACGTGACAAGTTTCATTCCAGCTGCTAAGCAGCTGCCATGGCGGCGTGGGGTGGGCTAGGGCACAAGCCTATGTAAAGCTCTCGTACTTCTCCGTCTCGTCGGAGAGCCAGGTCTGACTCTTGTGTGCACAATTCTCTTTTTTCGAAACAGAGTGTGCATAATATTGGTTCTTCTTAATTTTGCTCCTGATGGCTCTTGAAATTTTGTGTACGTGACAGGTTTCTAACCAGGCGTGATGGCGGTATGGGCCGGGCTGGGTCAGGTGGCGACGGTGGCGCAGATGGTCGGGGTGGATGCCGGCGGGCTCATCTCCATGATCATACAGGCAGCGGAGACTGCGCATAGGAACAAGAAGAAATGCAAGCGGCTCGCACACCGTGTCTCCATGATCGCCGACCTTCTGCCGCACCTGCAGCTGCAGGACCCAGAGGTGGCGCTGCCGCTGTCTGGGCTGGAGGACGCGCTCCGGGAGGCGCACGGGCTGGTGCTGTCCTGCCAGGGGAGAAGCGCGGCCTACCGGTTCATCATGGCCGGCAGGCATGCCGAGAGGTTCCAGGACGTCCAGGGCAGGATCGACGCCTACCTCATCGTCTTCCCCATGGTCAGCCACATCGCCATTACCCGCCGCCTCGACCAAATGTGCCACATCCAGCGACAACTCTCAGCAAACGCGAGCACGACAGGGCCAGGCTGCCCTGCAATAGCACTACTCTCAGCAGAGGCCGCTCCCCCTCCAGAGGTGGAGGACGGGCCGCACATATCCGTCGTCGTGGCCAACCTGGAGAGGGTGCTCAAACTCGCTTGCAGCTAGCAATCATAGAATATACTCGTAATCTGGAGAACAGGAACTCTTTTATGCAGCCAGTGACTTTCAAAATTCGAACAACTTTAGCTGTACAAGGTATACATTAAGCCTTGTAAAAATCATACCCCCTCCATGCAGAAATGTAAGACGTTTTAGCCATTTCATAAATTCACTCACTTTTGTTTGTATCTACTCTACTTTTAATGTGTAGATTCACTCATTTTGGTTTGTATCTAGTCTACTTCAAGAATATCTACAACATCTTATATTAGTGCACGGAGGGAGTACAAGACACCTTCAAGTAAGAGCCGTGGCTTCATGGCTTTTGGTCTAAAAAAAGAGACCGTTTACTCCTGGAGGTAATCATACACAGTATGATGATATAACAGCGAGTCATCCTCTCGGTAGTGGAGGAGGTAGTAGCATTGCTTGCAGAAATAACAGGGATTGTTTGGAGCCCATTTGTCGTCCACCGTCATCTTTGTTGCAAGGTAGATCTGGCACACTGAACACTTCTGGAAACGCTTCTGCATCTGGAACGTCATGAGAGGGTACTCAGCTTGGTTCTGTGTGTCCTCCGGGTGGATCAACCTCATGTCTCTAATCACGAACGTGTGCTTGCAGTTACCCTGAAAATGTTGTGCGGGTCAGAGACTTGAAGGAAATAATGTCTTGTTTTCCTTTCAAGAAAGAAGATGTTCTGTTTCCGCTGCACATGTTTATGCACTGAAAAGGTGAAAATTAAGCATCACCCAGTGTTACACATCTAAGTTGGAACTGTTCTCAGATTCTAGTGCAAACAACACAATAACAAAGGAACAGGTAAATCCCATTCTTCTACAGGTAATACCATCTTTTCTTTGTGGGAAAAATGATACCCACCATGGCATTTATAGCGATTAATGACAATTTGATTGCACATTTGAGTACATGGTATAATAATTATAATTATAATTATAACATCAGGATGATGGAAAGAATGAGAGACTAGGCACCAATTTTTTCTCAAAAACTATGGTATTATGGGAAGACATAAAGAGAGTAAGATTGGAACCTGGTGGCAGTAGAGGTACCCAGCACCAATTCGGAAGTGCAGATCAGAGAAGTGGGTAGTTTGCATTTTTGCAGATTTAAACTCGGGTACATTTGAAATATTCAAACCCCTCAACAAGTCTTTTTGCCGTTTCTTTAACGCGCCAGAACTTATGGCATCCCACTTCTCTGCCACCTCATCACTGGAATCCTTAAGCCAGTCAAGTATAGGCTCACTGTAATCAACGGCAGAATAATGTCTCGTGTCGTTGTAGAACGTGTCCTGAGAAAAAATGTTGATATTAGCAAAGCTGCAACACTTCCGTAAGAACTTATCATAAAGTTGCAGACAGATTGAAGAGAAAACATACCTCGATAAGAAAATAGCCAGAATGATCGCTTTGTTTGTTCACCTCCATCAACTTATTAGTTGAACAGTAGATATTGTCCTTAAGCTCTGTAAGAAGCTGACTTCCCAACACAAGAAATTCCTGGCTCTGCAGGGCCAGGACATCACCACAAACCTTTATCAACACATATTTCACATTACAGATTAGCATGTGTAACTAAAGTTCAAGATATTACTTTCACAGAGCTTTGCTTCTGCTCATAAATTTCGACAGAAAGAACTACTTCTGGATAGACTATAGGTATGTGTTCCTCAGATTTCGAAGCTTTGTGCTGTAAACAAAAAACATTGTTGATAAGAGAAAATTTCCAAATACAAAAAGGAGAGCTTGTGTAAATAAATGTTGAAAGTGACAAACTATAACTTCAATTCCAACCTTCCAAGGGGCACTGTTGTATGAAAGAGATTTTGCCACGTCAGTTTTCTCCGCCAAGGCCTTAGAGCCTTTGGACATCACAGAATCACCACCACTGCACTAAAAGAATGATATCATGTAAAAGCTTAAGATAAGGAAAATAGCAGATCAAACAAAACTAGTATTTAAATTATGGTTTCAACTGGATAACGCAGGAAAATCACAGCTGGTTTTCTCAAATACTAACTGGGAGGACAATATTTATATGGGCTAAATACCATACATTCATAAATAATGACACCGGTATCAGAATCTATATCCAAAAGGAGCTAAGTCCAACCTGACACAAAGAGTAAGGCCAGGTTTCATTGTTCTTTATAGTTCCAGTCAGCAGGCAAATATTAGTGGAAACATGAATTCAGCCTAGCTCGGTCCAGCTGATACTTGGGTACAAACAACTTTTTTGGTTACTTCTTACACTGTTATTACTAAAAATACTCCGTCTGTTTCATTAGACGTGACCTCGGCCTCTGGAAACTCTGTTTCAACTTATATGTTCATGGAACAAATTCACAATGCTTCACTGATGTTTTCTGCCTTCTGCCCCTAATAAAAGATTCTGATCTTTTGTGTTGCCAAACTTCACACTACTGGAAGCAAGCATTTGCGATGGAAGAACTCATGTTTGATCTACTCATAGTATTCCACGTCTCCATCTACTAGGCTTTTATAGTACTAGTTCATGTTACAAAGTCACATTTCTTTCCATCTATATGCACAGTTGAGAGTCCTGTTTTATGATTTGCTTAAGGAAAATCTATTTGATGACTCAAACAAAAATACTGCCTTCAAATTTGCCTGACCAAAGTATAATGATGTAGGAAAGAAACAATTTAGCTCCACATTAACCAGCGCAAAAGGCCAAATGCAACAAAATGCTCAAGGAGCACTGGCGCAGGGACAGGCCAAGATGCATGCTTGCCTGGATTGATGTTGGCAGAGTAAGCACAGGCAACAGTGTAGCATGTGGAGTAATTAGTTGATTCGACGCTTTGATTAGAGGTAGCATGGTCTATTTTCAACTCAACTAATGGTTTTTCTTTGTCTGCACATGGTGGGCTGAGGACATGTGCAGTGAAAGAAAGGGACTATAGTAGAAGGTTACGTTGTATGCAAGAGGATACAACGAAGCTGTTTAATTGAAGTCAATCGGTAGTTCAGCACTTCCCAAGGCTTCGACCAGTCGGAGTTTAATTTCAGAGTCCGAACCAGAATGAACTCTGATTCTCATTACTACTTAGTAAAACTTCTCCAGCCATGTTTTCGTAAAAGAAGATTACAAACTAAGCCCTTCTATACGTAAGAGATTGAGGATGCCAGAAAGTTAAGTTAGTACCAGACTGTTATTTCTACGTGGTGCCTTCAATAATAAATTAATAACACCCCGCTGAGATTAGATAAAAATCATAGTCCAAAAGGAAAAATGTATATAGCCACATCACAATCATGATACTGATGCCTAAATATAGTGGAACAAAGTTTAACCGTGTTACCTGAAAGAGTGCAGCCTGGCTTCACGCTTGTTTTCTTCTTGCTTGATCTTGATTTCTGCCATCTTCTCTGCTTTAGTAAGATACCTCCCCTGATTATGGTGGCATCATGGAAATAATATAGTACAGAACCACGATCAGAATTTGCAGACACAAAGATGGGATGTACTCCAACAACAAGAGAAATCCCAGGTTACTACTAACAAACTAACATTCAGCTCTTACATGGTACAAATATCACTGAAGCATGGGCCTAACTCTCATTAAAGCTTTTTTTTTAGAGGAATCTTTTTAGATGGAACATTAAAGCATAACTAATTAACTATATAAGAGTTTTTGCAGATACTCCAGCTATTCTATTATAACTGGTAAATATGTAATATATTTTGCCAAAATGGCTGAACCATGTATATCTTAGATGCTAGCCTCAACCAAAAACAATCCAAGATGAATAAGCACCAATGAACTAGTGCAACAGTGGAACAAAGCAACTACACGGCTACACAAGACAAATTAATCAAAAACTGCATTAACAAAGCACATAGGCAACAAATGGGGATACATACTTGTAAAATATGCGCTCGAACTTCCCTATCAAAATGTCTGCCTCTCTTTTTGCACTTTCTACGTTTTGTTTGTCCATCTGCGCCTTCTGGGTCATGTGGAACAACTGACATTTCCTTACTAGGTCTTTCAATTGATGAATTTGAAATGGTTCCATTTTTACCCTTTCTGCCTCCAGGTTTCCCCTTGCTCACTTCTGGTTCATTCGGTAAAATTGTCATGTCAACAGGTGATCCAGCTGTCTCTCTGTCGACTGTTGAATCTGAGGTGAGGACACCATTATTTTCCTTCCTTTTCCTGCCTTTTCTCTTTTCACCTCTTGTTTTTCCATGGTTGTCATGTGGTTCAACCAGTCCAATTGACATATCATCTTGAGGTGATACGGAACTCTGTGTTTCAACTGATGCGCTTGAGGTGACAGTCTCATTTCCAGCGGTGGAACTCCCTGACATTCTGCATGTGCAAGACGGAAAGAAGACATCAGATCCTATTAGACACATAAGTCATAAAACACAAAGTAGTATATCAAAAATATCAAGAATGCAGCTATGAGTAGCGAAGTTCACATAAGTGCCACTACAGCAGTAATTCGTAGATGCACTTGCTAAAGGTCCAAGTAAATTTTACTACAGCACACACCTTAGAAAGCCTTCCTTGCTAAAAAAAAAAAATTTGATTGGCATGGAAGCTAACTAGTAACTACCATGCCAACATTATCCAAGAATCCGCTGCTCGTGTTGCATCTAATCTGACTTGCCTAAACCACCATAACAAGAAAAGAAATCAAACACACCAAAAGCACACGACCAAGCAACAACAAAAGCAGACTGCTCACCCTCCCTCAAACCTTTGATTCAGTGGTTGTGATGGAGTGCCAGACCTTTGACCCACGGGTTGTGATGGAGCGCCAGAGTCCCAGTCCTCCTACCAGCACCAACAAGAAACCTTACATCAAGATGCCGTTTACAGGCTCACAGCACAGGGATTAGGGCGAGCAGATTAGCAGTAGAGAGGTCACCTCCATAGCCTCCCGGAGAGCACGCTCCACGAGCTCTTCCTCGGAGAGCACCCTGAGCTCATCGACGCTGCGAACACACACAAAGTACAACCCGCGTCATTGATTTCAAAGTGCACACACAGCAGACAGGAAATGATTGCTGTGATGTAACAGGGTGGAATCGTGGGCTTACCAGAGCTCCTCCTCAAATTCGTCCCCGGGGTCCCCCAATTCGTCACGCAGGGACTGCAGGCGAACGAAAATACAGTGTCATTATACCGAAACTCTGGGGCGAATCGAAGAGCTAGGGTTTTGAAAGCACCTGAACCTCGCGGAGCGAGGAGGACGTGAACTCGGGGACGGTGGAGATAGGGCCCACCATGAAGGGGACGAACACCGGGCCGCCCCGTGCAAAGGGAACGCGTGGTCGCTCGCCGGCGGCGGTGGAGCTCTCCGCTTCCTCTCCGGCCGCCGCCATCGCCGCCGCCGGTGGTTTCGTTGTCGGCCCTCTGGGTTTCGGCGCCAATATGGTCACCGTGAGAGAGAAGCACGTGGTGTTGGAAAGCCCACGTTTGGTATGCTCTCCGATGCTATCCTGGTTTCGGCTGAGCCTGGGCCACAACTTGGACCGGAAGCTCGGCCCATGGATGCTTGGGTGGACAAGCTGTTGTTTCTCTAGGAGTAAAGTCTATTTTAAACCTTGATTTTGTAGAGGTTATCTAAATCAAACCATAAACTTGTGATCCCTAAAATTATCACCCTGAACTCACAGATCCTAGTCTTTTTTACTTTTAGGTCCTTTCCAAACAAGGATTGCTGATGTGGCTTAGTCATCCCGCCTCTCTCTCATTGAAATTTAGGGCCCACATGTCAGATACATCATCACCATCCCCTCAATCTTTCTTCTCTCTTCCTCGATATGGCATTCTGACCGGCGGAGCGCGCCACCTCCGCTCCTACTACTCCAACCCCTCCCCTCTTTCTCTCTCACTCTCACCACGACGGCGCGCTCCGCCATAGCAGGTACGCCCATCATGAGATGCGGCATGGCACACCGGTCCTGAGAAGCGGCGGAGACACCTCCCATCACGAGCAGCAGCGGGATCGCACCACCATACTCCACCTCACCACCTGACTAATCGGGACATGTGGCCGCCAAAGGTGGCCTAGGATCTGTTGCGTCGTGTGGAAGTGGGGCGACGGGGAACTGCTGATGGCATTCAGGTATGTCGTCACCGACCCGTGATAACCCACAAGTATAGGGGATCGCGATAGTCTTCGAGGGAAGTAAAACCCAAATTTATTGATTCGACACAAGGGGAGGTAAAGAATACTTATAAGCCTTAACAACTGAGTTGTCAATTCAGCCTGGAAAAGCACTAATGGGGGTGATGCGAAAGTAGATAATATGAGAGCAAGTAATAGTAACACAGCAGATAATAGCAATATGAGAGCAATGGCACCGGAAAATAGTTGATACTACTTCCAATGACATGTAGAACAAGTATATAATGATGAGATATGGACCGGGGTTCCCAGATCTACACTAGTGGCAACTCTCCAATAACAAGTGACAAGTGTTGGGTGAACAAATTACAGTTGGGCAATTGATAGGAATCAAAGCATTAAGATAGAACATCAAGATTATTAATTATGTAGGCATGTTTTCCAATATAGTCGTACGTGCTCGCAATGAGAAACTTGAACAACATCTTTTGTCCTACCACTGGGGCCTCAAGGGAAACTACTGGATATTAAGGTACTCCTTTTAATAGAGTACCGGAGCAAAGCATTAACACTCCGTGAAAACATGTGTCCCTCACATCACCGCCATCCCTCCGGTTGTCCCGATTCTGTCACTTGGGCCTTTGGTTCCGGACATGACATGTGCATACAACTTGTAGATACAATCTAAGCAATAAGTATAGAGCTCAAATCTAAGATCATGCCACTCGGGCCCTAGTGACAAGCATTAAGCATAACAAGATTGCAGCAATAATAACTTCACAAACTTTATAGATAGACTAATCATAATGTATCATCCATCGGATCCCAACAAACACAACACCGATTACATCAAATGAATCTCAATCATGTACGGCAGCTCATGAGATCATTGTATTGAAATACATGGGGAGAGTATACCGACATAGCTACTGCTAGAACCCGTAGTCCATGGGGGAACTACTCACGGAGCATGGCGGAGGGGTGGCGTCGATGGAGATGGCCAGGGGCACTTCCCGTCCAGAGTAGGACAGACTTGTCCCCGAATTGGAGTTTCGCGATGGCGGCGGCGCCCGGAGTCTTTCGAGTTTCGTCAATTGGCGTGTTTTTAGGTCGAAAAGGGTTTTATAGGCGAGGCGGCAGGGGGTGCTCAGGGCTCCACCTGGCCGGGCCCCAGGCCAGGCCGCGCCGTATGGTGTGGTGGCCCTCGGCCCCTCTCCGACTCTTCTTCGGTGTTGGAGCCTTCCGGGAAAAATAGGAGGTTTGGCGTTGATTTCGTCCAATTTCAGAATATTGCCCGAACAGCCTTGGAAAACAAAAAACAGAGAACGCGTGGCATCTTGTTAATAGGTTAGTTCCGGAAAACGCATAAAAACATTGTAAAGTGCAAGCAAAACATGTAAGTATTGTCATAAAACAAGCATGGAACATCAGAAATTATGGATACGTTGGAGACGTATCATCATCCCCAAGCTTAGTTCCTGCTCGTCCCGGTAAAACGATAAAAAGAATAATTTCGTAGTGACATGCTACTTACATAACCTTGATCATACTATTACAAAGCATATGAAATGAATGAAGTGACTCAAGGCAATGATCTATAGTTGCTAACAAATAGATAACATATAGCAAAACTTTTCATGAATAATACTTTCAAGACAAGCATCAAAAGTCTTGCACAAGAGTTAACTCATAAAGCAATAAATTCAAAGTAAAGGCATCGAAGCAACACAAAGAAAGATTTAAGTTTCAGCGGTTGCTTTCAACTTTCAACATGTATATCTCATGGATATTGTCAACATAGAGTAATATGATGAATGCAAATATGCAAGTATGTAAGAATCAATGCACAGTTGACACAAGTGTTTGCTTCTAAGATGGAAGGGAGTAGGTGAACTGACTCAACATAAAGTAAAAGAATGGCCCTTCTACGAGGGAAGCATCGATTGCTATATTTGTGCTAGAGCTTTTATTTTGAAAACATAGAGAGAGCATAAAAGTAAAGTTTTGAGAGGTGTTTGTTGTTGTCAACGAATGGTAGTGGGCACTCTAACCCCCTTGCCAGACAAACCTTCAAAGAGCGGCTCCATGAATTATTTTTATTTTTGGTGGCACTCCTTCCAACCTTTCTTTCACAAACCATGGCTAATCGAATCCTCGGGTGCCAACAATCTCATACCATGAAGGAGTGCCTTTTTATTTTAGTTTTATTATGATGACACTCCTCCCCACCTTTGCTTTCTCAAGCCATGGCTAACCGAATCCTTCGGGTGCCGTCCAACAATCACATACCATGGAGGAGTGTCTATTTAGTTTAATTAATTTGGGACTGGGAATCCCATTGCCAGCTCTTTTTGCAAAATTATTGGATAAGCGGATGAAGCCACTAGTCCATTGGTGAAAGTTGCCCAACAAGATTGAAAGATAAAACACCACATACTTCCTCATGAGCTATAAAACATTGACACAAATTGAGAAGCATTTTGAATTGTTTAAAGGTAGCACTCAAGCAATTTACTTTGGAATGGCAGGAAATACCACATAGTAGGTAGGTATGGTGGACACAAATGGCATAGGTTTTGGCTCAAGGTTTTGGATGCACGAGAAGCATTTCCTCTCAGTACAAGGCTCAGGCTAGCAAGATTGTTTGAAGCAAACACAAGTATGAACCGGTACAGCAAAACTCACATAAGAACATATTGCAAGCATTATAATACTCTACACTGTCTTCCTTGTTGCTCAAACACTTTTACGAGAAAATATCTAGACCTTAAGAGAGACCAATCATGCAAACCAATTTCAACAAGCTCTACAGTAGTTCTCCACTAATAGGTTTAAACTACACGAAAAAAAACTTAATCATGATCTACTTGAGAGCTCAAAACAATTGCCAAGTGTCAAATTATCCAAAACATATGAGGCATTTTTTGTTTCCAACCAAACAATAATAAGTGCTGTAGCTTCCAACTTTTATCATTGAACATTAAAAGTAAAACGAAGAACAAGTGTTCATATGAAAAAGCGGCGCGTGTCTCTCTCCCAAACAAGGATTGCTAGGATCCGATCTTATTCAAACCAAAACAAAAATAAAAGCACACAGATGCTCCAAGTAAAGCACATATGGTGTGACCGAATAAAAATATAGTTTCAGGGGAGGAACCTGATAAGTTGATGAAGAAGGGGATGCCTTGGGCATCCCCAAGCTTAGACGCTTGAGTCTTCTTGAAATATGCAGGGATGAACCACGGGGCATCCCCAAGCTTAGACTTTTCACTCTTCTTGATCATATATCATCCTCCTCTCTTGACCCTTGAAAACTTCCTTCACACCAAACTTCTCATAAACTTCATTAGAGGGGTTAGTACTCAAAAAATTTGAATCCACCTTGGTCCTGTAGTGGCACATTGCAATAACTCAATAAAACATTAGCTACAGCTCTCTATGTCTAGAAAAGCTCGCTTAAAGTCCACAAGAGACAATGCAAAAAACAGAGATAGAATCTGCCAAAACAGAACAGCCAGTAAAGATGAATTTTAATAAAATATTTCCGTTGCTCAAATCAGAAAACTCAAAACTAATGAAAGTTGCGTACATATCTGAGGAACACGCACGTAAATTGGCATATTTTTCTGATTTTCCTACAGAGAAAACAGCCCAGATTCGTGACAGATAGAAATCTGTTTCTGCGCAGAAATCCAAATCTAGTATCAACCTTCGATTAGAGGCTTCACTTGGCACAACAAAACACAAAACTAAGATAAGGAGAGGTTGCTACAGTAGTAAACAACTTCCAAGACACAAATATAAAATAAAGTACTGTAGCAAAATAACACATGGGTTATCTCCCAAGAAGTTGCTTTCTTTATAGCCATTAAGATGGGCTCAGCAGTTTTGATGATGCACTCGCAAGAAATAGTATTTGAAGCAAAAGAGAGCATCAAGAGGCAAATCCAAAACACATTTAAGTCTAACATGCTTCCTATGCAAAGGAATCTTGTAAATAAACAAGTTCATAAAAAGCAAAGTAACAAGCATAGGAAGATAGAACAAGTGTAACTTCAAAATTTTAAGCACATAGAGAGGTGTATTAGTACCATGAAAATTTCTATATCCATATTTTCCTCTCTCATAATAATTTTCAGTAGCTTCATGAATAAACTCAACAATATAACTAGCACATGCAGCATACTTTTCATGATTTCCAAACATATAATTTTTATCAAGTTCAAGAATAGCGGGATTAAAACTTTCAAACTCACTTTTATCAATAACATAACATGATGATTGATCAATCTCAAGAGATATGGGACTCATAGAATAAGTCAAGAATTCTCCAATCCCATTTTCATTAGTAGTACAATTAATATTATCAAGTAACATAGGACCATCATCTAGAGCTTTATCATAAACATTTGCCAAGCAAAATTCTTTAGTACCATGCATTTCGACATCAGGCACAAACAAAGCATTATCATAAGATTTATCAAAGTAGCATGGATTATCATAGATAACAGTAGCGTAATTATTCTCACAAGTTTTACTCATAGGAAAAATTTCAAGAGAATCCACAGGAACATAACATTCAACCTCTTTCGGTAAGCATAGAGGACAATCAAATAGTGTAAGAGATAAAGAGTTACTCTCATTAGAAGGTTGGCATGGGTAGCTAATCCATTCTTCCTCCTTTTGTTCGTCGCTCTCCTCTTCTTTTTCATCCAATAAGCTTTCAGGTTCATCAATTTCCTCCTCTTTTTCATCCAATGAGCTTTCAGGTTCATCAGTTTCTTCTTCCACAGGTTCCTGCAAATTGTGAGTGCATTCTTGTGCATTAATGAGTCTCTCTTTATAGTCAATGATATAAGGATTATCACTGAAGCATTATATGCAACAATTAAGGATGGAAGAGACATAATCTTTAAGGTCCTTACAAACAACACAAGTTTCATAATTCTCAACCATGAAGGATTCGATCTCAAGCTCCCATAAATACGACAAATTGTTCTACCTCTTCAAACCCATAATGAATATAGCAATTCCGATTATAGTTCTTAATTAAAAATTCCTCACTAAAGCCACATTGAAATTTAAGATGTTTAGTATCTGTTGAGAGCAACAATTTATATCATGGCGTTTAAGCAAGATTTTAGCAATTGTATTCACTTTTTCTATCATAGCACTCATTACTTCACCCGCTCTTGATTTCCTATAATTATTATAACATTCTATGAGCTCCAAGTAGGTTGTAGGTTCTCCCATAACAGCAGTTTTTAATTTTTAGATTTTTCAAATTTTTATGGATTTTTGGGTATATGAGAAAAGTAAAACAAGACAAAAAGAAACTAAGCAAAGTAATACTAGACAGAAATAAACTAGACAAAAGTAAACTAAGCAAAACAAAATAAAACAAAAAAAAAACAGAGAGAGAGGTAGAGTGTACTCCCCAGGTGAACTTATGAGTAGAGCTATGCCTCCCGGCAACGGCGCCAAAATCTTGATAACCCACAAGTATAGGGGATCGCGATAGTCTTCGAGGGAAGTAAAACCCAAATTTATTGATTCGACACAAGGGGAGGTAAAGAATACTTATAAGCCTTAACAACTGAGTTGTCAATTCAGCTGCACCTGGAAAAGCACTAGTAACAGTCCGGCTGCGCGTTCGGTTAATATGGTTAACTCGGTTCGGTTAATACGGTTTTTCAGTAAATACGATTATAATACTTCGGTAAATACGGTTTCGTATAAAAATATGATTCGGTTTCGGTAATAACCATGTAAATTCGGTTCGGTTTCGGTAATAACCAACTTAACCAAAGTTGACGCGAATATTTGAATAACACCTATTTTTTATGGACATATATTTTGTTTCTATATCTTTTTAAGACCAAACTAATTATGTTATGGGAGAAAAAATAATAAATGATGAAAATGCGGCCAAAATAAAAAAAATACATCGTTCTTGTCTATTCTGGACTTGAACTCAAGACCTATCTTCACGTAAATGTATACTAACAAGTCCAAACCAACAAGCTGGAGTGCCTTCTTTGTACGACATGCACTTCTAGACGTGTATAAAAGGTAACGTGCATGTGTGATGGCGAAACTATCTGTTGGTCTGGGCTATTCGGTTTTCTTTCGGTTAATTGCAGTTTTCCGGTTTTTAACTGAATTAACCGAATTTTAAATGGTTAGCACTTTTACTAACTGAAACCTAACCATAAAACCATAAAAACTGAAATTCGGTTGCGGTTCGGTTTTTTTCGGTTCAGTTTTCAGTTTCAGTTCAGTTATGTGCAGCCGGAAGTAACAGGGGTGATGCGAAAGTAGCAGTAATATGAGAGCAGTAGTAATAGTAACACAGCAGCAGTAATAGCAATATGAGAGCAATGGCACCGGAAAATAGTTGATACTACTTTCAATGACATGTAGAACAAGTATATAATGATGAGATATGGACCGGGGTTCCCAGCGATCTACACTAGTGGCAACTCTCCAATAACAAGTGACAAGTGTTGGGTGAACAAATTACAGTTGGGCAATTGATAGGAATCAAAGCATTAAGATAGAACATCAAGATTATTAATTATGTAGGCATGTTTTCCAATATAGTCGTACGTGCAATGAGAAACTTGAACAACATCTTTTGTCCTACCAGCCGGTGGCAGGCCTCAAGGGAAACTATTGGATATTAAGGTACTCCTTTTAATAGAGTACCGGAGCAAAGCATTAACACTCCGTGAAAACATGTGTCCCTCACATCACCGCCATCCCCTCGGTTGTCCCGATTTCTGTCACTTGGGGCCTTTGGTTCCGGACGACATGTGCATACAACTTGTAGATACAATCTAAGCAATAAGTATAGAGCTTAGATCTAAGATCATGCCACTCGGGCCCTAGTGACAAGCATTAAGCATAACAAGATTGCAGCAACAATAACTTCACAAACTTTATAGATAGACTAATCATAATGTATCATCCATCGGATCCCAACAAACACAACACCGATTACATCAAATGAATCTCAATCATGTACGGCAGCTCATGAGATCATTGTATTGAAATACATGGGGAGAGTACCGACATAGCTTGCGCTGAACCCGTAGTCCATGGGGGAACTACTCACGGAGCATGGAGGCGGTGGCGTCGATGGAGATGGCTTCCGGGGCACTTCCCCGTCCGGCGGGTGCCGGAACAGAGACTTCTGTCCCCCGAATTGGAGTTTCGCGATGGCGGCGGCGCCCCGGAGTCTTTGGAGTTTCGTCAATTGGTACTGTGTTTTTAGGTCGAAAGGGGTTTTATAGGCGAAGAGGCGGCGCAGGGGTGCTGGGGCTCCTCACCATAGGGCGCGGGCCCGGGCGGCCGCGCCGCCTTATGGTGTGGTGGCCCTCGGCCCCTCTCCGACTCTTCTGTGTTCGGTTAGGGAAAAATAGGAGGTTTGGCGTTGATTTCGTCCAATTTCGAGAATATTGCCCGAACAGCCTTTCTGGAACCAAAAAACAGGAACTGGCTTTGTGGCATCTTGTTAATAGGTTAGTTCCGGAAAACGCATAAAAACATTGTAAAGTGCAAGCAAAACATGTAAGTATTGTCATAAAACAAGCATGGAACATCAGAAATTATGGATACGTTGGAGACGTATCAACCCGCACGCTAGATGGAGTTCTGATGATGAATCTTCTTGTGCATGGAACGGCGTCCACCTCGGCCACACACGACAATGTCAAGACGAACGTGACGGTCTCCTCGGACCTCAACGCATACATGGCAACTGCCATGGCGTCCGGATCACTTCCCCACTCTGAGTTGCATAGCGTCAAGCACCTATGGCATGTCGAGTTGTCGGCCTTTTCCAGGACACCCTCAGTGATACTCTCGCACTAGCGGTGTTGCTCGGCGCGACCGAGTTTCGTGTGCACCGGAGTCGAGCCACGTGTTGACCTGCGATCTCCGGTTGGCGTGTACGAAGAAGAGGCCGACTTGGTTGACCACGACGAACGGTCTTGCACAGATGCTACGGTCGTACACAAAATTTTGGTTCCTCGCGAAACTTGAATACATATATATATATTGTGAAGATGTACATATAGAATATTTCGTCAAGAAATTTTGACATTTCGAAATATATTTTTTTGGTAGAGGGTGCATATGCTGCCAGGAGCCGAGCTGAATTTGGCAACATTGCCAATGATCCTTTTTTGCATGGAAACTTCGGGCTTTATTAATCAACATGACAAATTGCAATGTCCGCCAATAATCGGATACTGCATGGATACCTAGGTACTGCCCGATATATATTTCTTTTTAATTAAAAATAAAGAAATAAACAACCACAACAGATGTATACATATGGGATACCGGAGGGACACAAGAAAACCAACGACGCTCCTCCCGAGAAAGCCCACCTGGCATAGCTCCCACTTCACACCCTTACCTCCGTCAAGCAAAACTTGGATTGTGGGCTCGAGTTCAAGCACAACGGTATCAACTTTCTAAAAATGCATCCCAACTATTAGTTGTTGATGAAAAATACTTTATTTCCCGTATTTTTAGCTAAATAATGCACATATACAAATGTATCCCGTATCTGTGTTTTTGAAAAATTGTCGTATCCCGGTATCGTGTATCGGATATGTATCCAAGCATCTGTGCTTCATAGAGTGAACAAAAAGTGGTAACAATGTATGATATGAACAAATTGTGGGATGAAGCCATCGTGTATCGGATATGTATCCAAGTATCCGTGCTTCGTAGAGTGAAAAAAAGTGGTAACAATGTATGATATGAACACATTGTGGGATGAAGCCGTCAGAAAATATAACAACTAAAAATTGCCAAATTAAGTACTTGATCTTGTACTACTTCTTTAGCAAGCTAGGTTTTAGTTAATTTGTTTTCCACTCTGGCTTACTGATCAAAGGCCAAGGAATGCATATGTCCAAATTGGAGGATAACCACCAAAATTCAACAACAGATCATCAAACTTGCTAGAAGCATCCATTGTATATTTAGAGATATCTTCTATTCCTAAATAGAAGCACCCCACTACAGGGATTTTGCTGTGATTTGGTAAAGCCACGTCACCACAATTTTTTTCTTTGAGATCGTTGTGAAAATCTCGGGCCTGGTGTCTCCCACTCTCCCTCGACTCCACTAAATTTTCCATTTCTCCTCTGTTATTACTCTACCTCTTGATCTCCTCGGGTTGTACAACTGCCCTATTTAAAAGGCACGATGTATTTTCCTCTTCGTCTCCCCCCACAATCCCTCCACCACAACACGCACAAGGAACAGATGTAGTGGGTCTGATCTCAGATGATAAAGCCATGACGTGCTCCTCAATTCCTCTCCGGTGACACCTGTTGAACGGGGCTATTTCTCCTCCGACCTCATCTAAACTCTGAAGTCTGAACCCAGAATGCCAACATGTGGGCGCAGGCAGTGGCGTAGCTTAGTTAA
Organism: Lolium multiflorum; assembly: GCA_030979885.1. Lineage (NCBI taxonomy): Eukaryota > Viridiplantae > Streptophyta > Magnoliopsida > Poales > Poaceae > Lolium > Lolium multiflorum. The sequence continues at coordinate 311,073,916 of CM061749.1, forward strand.
AGTCACCCCCCCCCCCCAAGCTTTCCCCAAGCTTTTTACCAAGTTTTTGTGACAGCGTAGAAGAATTGTTTTGGTCCCCCCCCCCCCCCTCCCTAAATACTCATATTTTTTATTTTGCCCCCCCAAGTGTTTTCTCTCAAGCTCCGCCACTGGGCGCAGGCATCCTCTCTCCCAATTCCCATATGGCCATATGGCAACCAGAGCATGATAATTGTATCGACGGCCATTCTCCCGTCTGCATCCTCTGTCCCTTGGATTTTACAGGCCATCGCCTAACCTTTGAGGTATGCACAAGAAACATGCACATGCTTTATTGTTTTGTTGTTGCCGCTCTTGATGTTTCAATTTTCTTTTTAGATCTGACTAGTGGAAAATGGGGAACCAAATCCTCTATCATGGTTATTATAGCACAACCTTGTAGTTGCAAAATCACAACCCTGCTTCCATTTGAGTGGCTCTTATCTTTTCCTTTTGCTCCGCGTTACCCGGACGAAGCGTGAGCATGTCTTCACATCGGTATCTGATTGAGCTCGTGCGACGAGGGCACAAGCAGCTTTGAAGCTTCGGCGCTGGGAATTTCCATGGCGGCATGTTGTACTCGCAGCAGCGGCAGCTTGATGCGTCTGTGTGAGCGATTAAACATCGGGGCTAGCAAATGAGATGGTTGTGATTAATGATTGCTGCCACGAACGTGCTCTACTGCCGGTTACACAACATTATTCGCCCACGAGTAATCCTGATTTGGACAAAAGCAACGACAGCGAATTTGAGTCTGCAAATGGAGTAATGGGATCTTTTTTTATTGGGCTGCAGATAGTCACAATGTCACAGGTGGTTTTACAATTCTACTGAAACTTTGGATATTCTCTAGAGAGGGAGACCCAGCGGCACCTCCACTGTCGATCTGTAAGGTATTTCACCTCCACTTTCGATCTGTAAGGTATTTCCCTTCTTGCATACTTACCTATATAAAAGTTGATCAGTTTCACGCTCTATGCTTGCTGATGGTACTGTTTATGAACTATTTTCTCTCTCACTCCTCCAATCTAATCTTAACACGTACATATCTACAATACATTGGTCAATTTCCGTAAAAAAAAATTATCGAGAAGGGCAACCGGCTACCGGTTACGGGCCTTCGCGCAGTCAAAGCGGTGGGCGGTACCCAGTTTTCACTGATCAGCTTCCAACGTGCCCACCTTTCCTAGGCCCAACCGCTTAAGTGCATCCTGTATAGGTTTTTTGTTCTTTTTTCTCTCCCTACTCATAAACCAACCAGGGCGCCGCCTGCTCCCGCGATGGAGCAAAGGACGACCAAGGCGACGTGCGTGCCGGTGGCGGCGACCTCGGGGCAGAGCAGGAGCGTGCCGGGGACGGCGACCTTGGGGATGGGGCAGGCGCGTGCCCGCGGCGGTGACAGCGGGGCGGGGCAGGAGCGTGCCCGGGACGGCGCCCTTGGGGCGGAGCAGGCGCGGGTCTTTGACGGCGACCTTGGGGCGGTGGCGGCGCAGTCCTAGGGCAGAGCACGCGCGGGCTAGCGGCGGGAACGTCGGAGCAGAGCAGGCAGGGGCCGGCGGCGTCCACGTCGGGGCGGAGTAGGCAGAGCCCGGCGGCGGAGGAAAACGGCGGTGGCCGGATCAAGAAGAAGACAAGAGGTTAAAACTCTTCCTCACACACACACATGTCGAATGTTGGGAACAGAAAATTCTGGTTATAGTGTATTAGTGCCCTCCACATGTTTGTTGTTGTGTTTCTTAGACTTGAAACTATTTTTCTACGGTTCTTTATTGGTCTCTCCTCTAGGTTGCAATATCGTTGCCTTCATCGGTTCATTCAGCTACATACTTCTGTGTGAGTAAGTACAAATGGAAGCATAACATCAGTTGACCTTCCTTTTTGTTGGCCTAGGTGTACCAGATGCATTAATATGTTTAGTGGAGGTGATTTTTGGCTTGAGGATTTAATTGATATTTTGTTGTTTCTCTCATGATGTAGGCCTGAACCTGGCTCAAGAAGATTGAGGTAACTAATTGAGATGAACAGAAAACCTCTCTGTTTTGTTTCCATTTTTTTGCTGAAAATAATCGCTGAGCAGTGTTGCTTGATTTGAAACATACTAGAAAACATAATAAGCGGGATTGTTATTCTGCTGAGATGGTAGTGTATCCTATCTTATAAATGTTAATGCAAGCATATCATGAGCTGACCCTTCCTTTTTGTTGGACTAGGTGTAGAGATTTAGCGGGGCAATGCTGGTATTCAGGATTGAAATGACATTTTCGTTCATTTTTAGAGATGTAAGCCTGAACTGGCAGAGTGAGCTAATTAATTGAGATGAACAGAAATTCTGTATTTTTTCTTTCCATTTTTTTTTCATTTTCTGCTGAAAATTATCACTAGGTAGTACTACTTGAACTCAGCCGTTTATATTGGCACGCTAGGCTAGGTAAGATCCTCCGTGCAGGTGGTCATGCATTCATTTGATCCCATTAGGATAGTATATGCATGTTACAGTGGAGCAACTCTGTAAACCAAAGCAAAGAGCACGGTTAGAAGAGCAATTGGTGCAAGCATGGAGAGCTTTTGACAGGGTTGTCGCTAGAGGCAACTACAAGATTGGGATCATGGTATGCTACAAAATTAGGACATATCCCATCTTTAAATTATTTATGTGTTCATATACCAGTAAAATTATTTGGTGACCTTCTCCGGAAAAAATCAGGTATCTATAGTCCTTTCAAGTGCTACTGCAATATCAATATTCACGATGTACTATTTCCATGCTCCACCAAGCTCCTTCTTGAATAATTGCTCACATGCCTGCCTTTTGCGACCGCAATGAAAATTATTATTCTCAGCATTGGTATGAAAAGACAATTTCTCTAACATCAAATTTTCTCCCTCCCGACAATGATTAGACTAGGTAGCTGAATGTACTTTAAAAAAGATGTACTTATGCTCCCTCTGATGATCTTCGTATTTTAGGTTATACTTAAATGGAAATAACATCAAGAGAAACATTAGTGTATACTGCATTTAGCTTAAAAAATTTAGGTTCTCTTAACAGATCATTGTGTGTAATACACAGCCGGGTGGATTTAGGGAAATAAGGCCAATTAAGTAGTTTTCTATATTATTGTGAGTCACTACATCAATCTATATATTCATATCATTTACTATCCGAAACTGTTTCGACAACGCTATTTAATTCCGTGGCTTGATGTTCCTATTTAATCTCGCTTCTAGGTAGACTAGGGGTTTCCTGCTACCTTTTCCACTGCCCCAAGGTGGCTGTCCAAGGCCCGCGCCTGCTCCGCCCCAAGGGCGCCGTCCCGGGCACGCTCCTGCCCCGCCCCGGTAATAGGACCCATTGTTGGCCCCTCTTGCTCATTTGTTTTTGAACCAGAACCTGGGTTTACATCGTACGCGAAATTGGTTTTAGTTGGTTATTTGTTGTTTCACCTGATCCAAAAGATTGTGTTCCACCTTATCGGTTGTGCTCAATAGTACTGTATGTAAGGATGCAGATTGTGCCACTAGATCCTCTATTACGAGAGTGTGAAAGTAAGTATGGCACTGACAAAACCACTCCCTGTGTGATGCATTGCTTTTCCGTTTTCCATTTTCCCTGTTTGGCCCCTCAGTGTGTTTGCTGTTAACCTTCAGATTCACATAACTCTGTCATGCCTTAGATTTATGTGCATATTCATATAACTTGCAAGTAATACCTTCTTCTCTCCTTCATGCATTTTCGATTGATTGTTGTTTGTATGATCCATATGCAGGAAATTGATGTCATGGAAGATGCACATCCAATGATACAATTGGTGAAATAATAGTCCCCTTAGTTCTTGCTATTGGTCAATTTTCTGCTGGATCGACATCACACTGTGTCCACTTTTGGACTGAATGGTAGACCTTCATGCCCACGGCTCACTTCTGACAATGTGGGAATTTGTGCCCCTGCTGGTTGTTCTGAGGAATTAGTATTTGGGTATGTGTTGGACCAAATGTTTTAACGACGGATACCAGTTCAGCTACAATTTTACATTTGTTATGGACTATCAAAAGAGGGGAATTCGCCTAGGTAATTGGCAAATTACTCTACCAGCATGTTTCTATATTCTTTTCGGTTTTGATGCAAAAACATTATATGTTTAACTGTATGTTGCTGACAACTACAGGAGAAGAATAAGTAATGTATTTTCACTACTGCTTAAAGTTGTATGCCCCTGTTTATTCAAAAAAAAATGAATTTTATTACAGATAGATAAATGAACAAGGGACCATTTAGGTTGACTTAAATGGTCATTTTAGATATTCCACGTGACATTGCGCGTTATTGCTAACTGTGGTATTTTTTTGGATAAATCAACCGACTATATTTGGTTTCCCGGTCCAATTGATGAAAATTTTGTATGAAGTGATAAATTATTGTGAAGTGCTTTGATGTACTAGAGTTTTGTGTGTGGAACAAGCAGGCAAGATTAATTTCATGATGCATATGCTTGGATAATTTTGATTGAGAAGATTCATGTAGGACTGTTAGGTTTAGTCTGATAGGCATGTACCTTGGTCTCTTGCTTTTCACGTGCTGAGTAATTAGCATCTGATTTTATGTATTTGTTGTCAAGACATCGCATGTTACTGGTAGAGACTAGGGTTCTACCGGGTTTAGGGCGGAGGTTGTAAGGGTGGAAGTGAGGGCGGAGAGGTTGGGAAGCTCGGCGCCGGCGGCTGGGCGCCGTCGCGGAGGAAGAAGGAGGCGGCTAGGGTTGGTGCGGCGGGGGACTAGGGTTCTCCCGTCTCCCTTCAGGAGACGAGACAGTAATGATACTGAATTATTGTCTGATTAATCTTGAAGGGATACAAGTGTTTATATAGGAGGACGGCCTCCTCGAAACCCTAATTTACTTGGGCTAAGCCCCTAATTTACTTGGGCTAAGCCCATAACTAGCCACTAGTGGGCTTCCTACGTGTATAGGTCAGACCGACCATAACATCTCTCCCCCTTCTCAAACAGCTCGTCCTCGAGCTGAACTTCTGGAAACTGCTGGCGGAGATCTTCAAGCTTCTCCCAAGTCGCCTCATCCTCGGGCAGGCCGGTCCAATGCACCAAGACGTGCCAAACACCACGGCGCTGCTGGGCCTTCAACACGCGAGCCACACTCGCCGGGGCAGGCTCTAGATGCCCATCCGAAGTAGGTGGAAGAGCTGGTGGTGCAGAAGGAGGGTCGCCCTGGTAGGCCTTCAGGAGGCCGACGTTGAAGACGTCGTGGAGGCGCGAGCCTGCAGGCAACTCAAGGCGGTAGGCGAGCGTGCCGATGCGCTCCAGCACACGGAAAGGACCAGCGTAATGAGGTCCCAACTGGAGCGTGGGTCCAAGGACTGGGTCGTCCGGTGAAGAAGGCGTAGCCAGACCCAATCGCCCACCGCGAACTCCGCCTCGCGATGGTGTGCATCATAGTATTTCCTGGCCAGCTGCTGAGCCTGAAGAAGCGCTGGCGCGCCTCAGCCAGTATCTCGTCGCGGGTACGCAGCAGGTCATCCGCCGTCTCAGTACGGGCCGTGCCAGCCGTATAGGGAAGCATCGCCGGTGGTGGCCTCCCGTAGACCACCTCAAAGGGAGTAGCGTGCAGCGCGGAGTGGTAGGACGTGTTGTAGCAGTACTCGGCCCACGCCCCAGTCCACCCAAGCTCGTGGACGATCCCCGGTGATGCAGCGCAGGTACATGGCGATGATCTTGTTGACGACCTCGGACTGGCCGTCCGTCGAGGATGAAACGCCGTACTCATGCGGAGCTTCGCCCGCCAACCCAAAAAGGTCCCTCCAGACGTGACCCGTGAACACAGGATCACGATCACGACGATGGAGGATGGAAACCCGTGGAGGCGAACGATGCCGTCGAAGAAGCGCGTGCCACGGACGCCGCCGTATAGGGATGGCCGAGGGCGATGAAGTGCGCGTACTTGGAGAAGCGGTCAACCACCGTGAGGATGACGGACTTGCCGCCAACCTTCGGCAGCCCCTCAATGAAGTCCATCGAGATGTCCGCCCACACCTGGGACGGCACGTCCAGTGGCTGTAGAAAGCCTGCCGGACGGAGCGTCTCCGTCTTGTTCCGCTGGCATGTGACACACGCCCGCACCCAGTCGCGCACCAGGGCGCCATCCCCTGGAATGTAAAAATCAGCGCGGAGACGGTGCAGAGTCTTCTGGGCGCCCTCGTGACCTGCAGAATGCGCCAAGGACAAGGCCTGGTGGCGCAGGTCTCCATGATCCGGCACGAAGATGCGGCGGCCATGGAGGAGTAGTCCCTCGTATATACTCATGTTAGTTCAGTTTTGCTTGATCGATTCTGGTTTTCAGACTGACTGAATTTATACTGAATTGTTTTATTAGTAATACAAGGGCTGCAACAATGCAAATGCCAACTTCTGACTATTCTGGTTTTGAGTACATGATTTAACCGAACTTGAGTTTGAGTTGATACAACCGAACTTGACACAACGCTATTTATCGATGTTATTATAATCTGGTTGGATCAAATAAAAGAAAACCAGTTTCTTTTATAGGTTATGTAATAGCAGATATCTTGGCCTACGGCAGTCCTTCAACTAAATGTCTCCGAGCGTGTTCTATTTATCATATCTCCTCTGATTTGTTTTATGCTTCATTTTTAGCCAGCTATATGTAGTTTAGTTATCTAGGGTTGATCATGTTATGCATCCTAAGCTAATCCTCAGAATCAGTACAAAGCCGTCAGTACAAGTAATCCATGTGTATTTCTCAGTTCTTATTGCAGGGTCTTAATATCGTCGCTATGCAGTGCTATTGGAAGTATGAAAAGTTATGTCTCCCACAATCGACTCGATGCCCATATTTCTTCATATAAATTATCTAAGCTATGTTTATCTTTTGGAAGTGTCCATGATAACGTATAAGCCATTAATCCACTTCTTGACCGCCGGTACAAACAGTCTCTTATTGTTGTTACATTCAATTTGCTACAATAAATTGTGCATAATGCATAATGATATTTCTTGAATAGTTGCAAGAGGCTATTCTTCAATGTTTTGCATGATTTAGGATGCTTATCTGTGAATGCGATTTGAGGATTTTTTTTTATTTCATTTACATGTGAACAACTAGATCGTGTGTGTTTTTCATGCTTAGTCTACACCCAAGCAGCTTTTTACCTTGGTGTAACTGTGTAAGTCACACATAAGCTTCTTCGAAGCAGCCAAATGTATGGTTCACGTCAGTTTGGTACGTGTGAGATTTGACTTCATGACGTGCTAAAATGTGTAACTTTCATGAGTATCCACGATACATCATAATCACATTCTTTATTTTTACATCTTTATAATAGGTTTGTTGGAATTCCCGCAGCAACGCACGGGGTACCATCTAGTATATATAAATGATGTCACCTCCAAGTAATATGCAGCATCAGGATAATTCTTAACCCCAACAAGTTTGGCAAATGAACATGTATATAAGAGAATAAAAGCAGAAACGTGTGTTCTTGATAGAGGAACTAAATTGATGGCCAAACCCGGCCCATTGCTGCGGGCCATGACTTCCCGCCATCTACAAATAATAAAGAATATGTAGATTACTTGAAAAAGAGAATAGCAAAAAGGACTCATCATAAGACATCAGAGCTTATGCTATTGTCTCCGGAATTTCTGATCTGGCTACCATAGAAATCCTAGCTTGTCGAGAAACTCTAGCATTGGCAGAAGATTTGGGCCTCCATAGAGTCTATGTTGCATCGGATTGCACGGCAGTGGTCAACGATATATTTCATTTAAATATATGACTTCTAGATTATATTCACTTATAAAGACAATAGGCCTCGACATGATGATCCTGGATGGAAACGAAGAATTCACCAAATTCTCCGATATCAAAAGAGGTGCAGTGGGAGAATTATCTGTTTTTTATTTGTGTGCATGTTTTATATTACCATATTTAATTCTGTATTTACATATATGTTTTGCTTTTATAGATCATGTATGAGACATAAACATATATTATCGACGCTCCAAAAGAACAAGCTAACATCAGACCTGGTGTGATGTTTTTGAATGAGAACACATACACTTAAAGTTTCAAATAACAAAGGAGGTGCATATTAGGGATTGTAATTTTCATATGCATGTGCCATCTGACCATATTTTAAAATATTTTTTTGTAGGTCATGACCATGATAGAATAGATTTTATTGATGTTTGAAAATGACCCACCAGCTATTGGTACGAAGACAATTGGAAGGGGCTCTAAACTCACCATGCTTTAAAAGAAGTAAAGGAGGTGCATATGTGATGTTAATATATGTAAATATTCACATTATTATAATAAAAATATAAGCGTACACTAATTAAAAAACAAAGTAAAGTGTACTAGAAGTACAAGTATAAAAAACCAAAGTTTAAGGTATGCTAAAACGGAAGAAAGTACAAAGTACACTAACCGGAGTACAGGTCTGAGTGTGCTAAAACCGAAGTACAAATTACAGTAACAACCCAAAAGTACAAATACCTAGACACCGAAGTACAAAGTACACTAAAAACCCGAAAGTACAAATACATGGAAACCGAAATAAGAAAGTACACTAAAATTCAATGTACAACTCAATAAAAAATGGAGTACACTTACAAACAAACAAAAACGTACAATGGTACTAGTTTGGTAGTAAAAAATCAAAACCTATCAACATGGAATCTATTTTTAAAGAACTTATCGTGATTGAAAACTGCTCCTAATTTGAACGAATGGTTCAAAGGATATTTTATTTTAAGAATTCAATCTTGAAATAAATATGCCTACAACCTCCGGCGTACCCAACATGGAAAAGAAAAATCCCACCATAATTCTCGTGTTCTGACACTTGTCGCACATGCAGACACCGGTCCTTGAGAAAAGAGAAGTTGGCACTTGACAAGCAGGAAACACGTGAAAAAAGGGTGAATGCGGCACTTGGCGTGTTAGAAGCGCCAGAGATGAAACTTTGCCAAGGTGAATCTGTTTCTAGCAATTTTAGCATTATTACACTTGACCTGCGCATCCAAACTATAGTTAGAACAAAAAAAACTATAATAGCTCGAAAATTAGAATTATCGAATGCCAGTTTTTGTATTGTGACACTAGACAATTTGACTCCAACACGTCCATGACCCCCATTACAAGCGACAGTTGAGGGGGGGAAATATCTAGGGGTTATAGACGTGTTGGACTTATTACTTAGTAAAAGATGTTTTCCCTCAAATGTTAGAAGATATTTTTCCATATATGGGTTGTTTTTTTCAAATATTTTTTCCATTCCAACGATTGGTGGCTTGGTGCAAACACAATTCCATGACTAGCATAGCCATTGCAATTATACACCTTTCTAATCCTTGTTTTTGAAATTATGTAAACCAAAGAGGTCCATGGTCTACCCGACCAACATTATGGGGTATCTTTAATTTGCCAAAAAAAATATTTATTTTGCGGGATTAAGAAACGCGAGATTGCATTATCACATCCATTCGAAGAATTATACATGATTTTACTTCCATCGAAGTTTGTCTGATCACATGATGCTTTCATAAGGATTTTGAGTGGATATCAGAACTTCTATAGGTCAAACGAATCCTTGGAGAACCTTTTTGGGAAGAACTTTTATAGGACAACAAACCAAGTACGAAAAATTACCAAGGATTTCAACTTTCAAAACTTCCTATGAAAATTGAATCAATCAAAGACGCCCTTAATTGCTCAATGGTTCTCCATATGACCATATGTGATATTTCTTCAAAAGCATAAGCAGAGATTTTGTAAGGGGAAATTGGTTTTAGCGCTTATATTTATATACAACTCCCATTTCATCGATGTTTATAGACGAAGTCGATCTACAGTGTCCAGTCTAGACTATAGCAATGCCGGTTTACATTGGCTTCCAACGCTGTCAGTCCGGCGTTCCGGCCGGTGAAGCCGTCGTCAGTACTTCGGAACTCAGCTTGACGACGGCGATGATCAGAGACCTACGATACGAAGCAATCCTCCAGAATTGGGCGAACTCGTCACATCGACCGTTCTGCAACCAGCACGTACGCAGCTTACTTGGGCGGCGGTGGCGGCGGCGCGCCGTGGGGATAGGAGTTGTCCCACGACCACAGCCGCAGCTGCTCGTCGCAGTCCGGCGACTCGGGCTCGAGGCTGGGCGGAAACATCCCGAGATCGAACCGGATGAAATCGTAGGCGTCGCGCTCCATCACGTACCCGCCCACGTTGATGTACTCGATCATCCCGGCGACGTCGTACGGGGCGGCGCTCCCTCTCGTCGGCTCGGGCTTCTCCTCGAGATCCTCCACCAGCTGCTTCATCCACCCAGCGTCCTCGATGTCGTCGCCCGGTGGCTGCTTCTGCGTTCTCTCCACCTCGTCGGCGTCCTGTGGCTGCTTCTGCCTCCTCCGAACCTGCAGGACGCTCGCGTCCTCCTCGCCCGCCACGTCGATGCGCTCGATCATCCCGGCGTCGTACGGAGCGGCGTTCCCGTTCGCCGGCTCGGGCTTCTCCGTGAGATCCTCCACCAGCTGCTTCATCCACGCAGCGTCCTCCTCGACGTCGTCGCCCGGTGGCTGCTTCTGCGTTCTCTGCACCTCGTCGGCGTCCTGTGGCTGCTTCTGCCTCCCCCGAACCTGGACGCTCGCGTCCTCCTCGCCCGCCACGTTGATGCGCTCGATCACCCCGGTGTCGTACGGAGCGGCGTTCCCGTTCGCCGGCTCGGGCTTCTGCGCGAGATCCTCCGGCAGCTGCCTCAGCTTCCCCTGCACCTCGCCGCTCGCGGAGGTCCCGGTCCCTGCCTCCTCGTCCGCCACGGACACGGAGTTCTCCGCCACGCTCTCGTCGGATTGGGGCTGAAGCTGCCGGATCCTGCTCCGCGCGGCCTTGTGGGACGCCTCGACGGAAGCGAGCAGCTCCCGGAGCGCCTCCATCGACAAGCCGTCGAGCGCGCGCTCCGACGGCCCAAGCGCGGCCGCGATGCCGCCCTCCCGCACCTCGGCCAGCCTGGAACTCTGCGCGTCGCGCAGGCCCTCGACGTGGCTGGCGTGGCCCCCCGTGCTCCTGATCTCCTCCGGCAGCTCGTGGAAGAGCTCCGCCACCGCCCTCGCGCCCTCCGCCGACGGCCAGGCGTCCGCACCGCCCAGCCCGTCGATGCCCGAGCAGACCACCGCGACGGCCGCGTCTTCCATCTCCGCGAGCTCCAGCGCCTTCTCCATCAGCCCCGCCTTGCGCGCCTCGAACGCCGCTTGCCGCTCCGGTGGACCGTCGGCGACGGGATGCGGCACAGCCCTCCCTCTGCCCGTTCCCCTCCCCCTTACCCTCCCGCCGCCGCGCACCCGCGCCATTGCTCTGCTCTCTCTCTCTAACTTTTCTCTCTCTCTCTCTCTCTCTGGTGAGCCGGTGACGACTCGACGGCAGCATTCGGTTTCCCCTCTTTTATAGATCGCGCGGCGCGGCTCGAATGAACGGGCTCGGAGTTGGGCCGGAAACGCTCTTCCAAACCACCCGAGACTTTCTGGCCCAGAAAGTGTCGCTTCATTTCCGTTTTGGAAAGGTCCAGAAGCGCCGCCGCCGCCGCCGCCGCCACAGCGACACGCCATGGCGCCGGCGTACCTGGCAACCGTCCCCGCGCTCCGGCGCGTGGCGCGGTGGGCCCCGGTGGCGCTGTTCTCTTCGGGCGTCGTCGCCGGCGACAAGCCCGTTCTGGTAAGCGTCGAGGGCATTTCCGGGCACTCAGAGATCCCCCTGCTGCACTGCGCTGCGGGCTGCTGCTTTGACAGGGGAGCTTCCCTCGCTCGCAGGTTCGGGATTTCGTCAAGTCGGCGCTCTACGATCCCAACCACGGCTACTTCTCCAAGCGGTCGGGGCCCGTGGGCGTGCTCGACTCCGCCATCCGCTTCAACCAGCTCCAGGGTACTCTCCCGAGTCTTGGACTCCGCTTCTCCTCCTGCTCCTTAGCTGGATTCTGTTTCTTTGAGTAGACTTGATGCGGGAGGTTTGGTTTTGTGTTCCGGCATAGCAAGAATCGGATATCTTCACTTGTTTGTTGGGGTTGCATTTCCACGAACATATTGTGTGCGTGTGTGGTGTGGTGTGGTCCGAGCGGAACAGGTTTTACTCGAGCTTTTAGAACCATCTGGGACCTGGAATTTTCCCTCCTGGATGCCGAAGTCCATTGATGTTTGCTAGATGCTGATTATGTGCAACGCTGTGTTAATGTACACTATGAGAACATTTTGGTTATAGCTGCAAATAATTTGGTGTTATATCACGCAGGGAGGAGCGCATACATGAAGCATCTTGATAAGCTGTACAAGAAACACGATATTTCTTGGTTTACTCCAGTGGAACTTTTTAAGGTACCCTTTTGTGCTTGAGCTGTTAAAGAGGATGCGACTTCTTTCCAGTTTTAGCTATTGATGCCTGTTTTGCTTCTCTGGTGCAGCCATGGTATGCCCATGCAATAGCTGCATCAATCCTGCGCACAGCTAATCTTTCAGTCCCATTGAAGGTGCATTGACAATATTCTTTCTCACATAGCTTCGCACCTCCTCAATGGATAGAGCTCCAAATACACTTGTGTGCTTTATCATATGACGGCACATTATCATATTTATTTTCTTTTTGTACCCAACCATTTGAACTCTATTCTATTCCTGTACTGGTCAGATATATGAAATTGGTGGTGGATCTGGGACGTGTGCCAAGGGTGTACTTGATTACATGATGTTAAATGCTCCGCCAAGAGTCTACAATAATATGAAATACATGTAAGCAGCTCTTTTGTCATTCATAAGTAAAGTTCCTCGTCAAGAATACAGAGTCCTATTTATTTGGTAAGCCAGAATAACGTGCTTCTGGCATGTGATGTATCAGCATTCATAATACTCTACATGATGCCTTGCACTCCTTAACGGCATTCACCATGCCAACATTTTCCTTCGGGTGATTGAATATGCTTTGACCTTCCCTTTATCTTCATTTGCTAGCTCAGTAGAGATCAGCTCCTCCCTTGCTGAAAAGCAGTTGGAAACTGTCGGTGAAGTACAGAGCCATTTGTCAAAGTTTACAGTGGAGCATCGTGATGCAACTGACAGAAGTGGATGGGGTAAGCTGGCTTCTTGTGCCTAGCTATATTGGTGCTGGAACTTTTCTACAATAATCCTTGTCTTAGATCAGTTACCTGAGCTTTGAGCACCATCTTACACTGTTTCCAGCCTGCAATAGCTGATATTCTACTATATATAAGTACTTAGACTTATAAATACTTTGACATTGTGCTGATAGTTAATTGTGGATTACACAGATTCCTTACATATAGCCAATTTTTTAAATGGTTGTGATCTAAATCTCCCTGTTCCCTTTGCAGGCTCCAAGGATCCTCAACCATGTTGGGTGCTCATGCTTGAGGTATGTACTGCTTGGACTTGCTCAGTCAAACAAACAAAGTGCCATCATCATTTTCATGCAGTGTATCAGCAATAGATTCATAGTCGCCAGAACAATGTGAGATGTTTGTAGGACTAGCTGACACGAACTACTCAGTTTGTGTGCTTGGACATGATTTGAAAAAGTAACATTGCACTGGCAATTTTCTCGTTCTGTTGATGTTTCTTTTTATTTACATGATTTAATAGTCAAAAATAGGATCACCAGCCATATCATGCATGCCATTTTGTTATTTCCATTCTGGAGCTACTGGCTAATGATAGTTCTGTCTGTCATATTATTTGCATTACTAATATGTCCTGGTTCTAAAGAAACTAAGCTATTCATATAGAAAATTTAGTCTTGCAATCATATCTTAAGGGAGATTCTGACAGCAGTTCTAATAGTAACTTTCTGTTTGTGGAATTTCAGGTACTTGACAATCTACCTCATGACCTTGTCTATTCACCAAATCAGGTCTCCCCATGGATGGAAGTGTGGATTGAAAAAGTAAACGGCAGGTTTGTAATTTTGTGTTTCAACTTTCACATTCATTGCAAGATATTAGCTAGAACCTTTGCTTTCTACCATGTCTGAAGTATCTTTTTTGCTTTTACATTCAATTATGTGTATCCCTAGAATTGGCAAACACAATCTTAAAAATCTTCTTCCTTCTCATTTTGCTTGCTTTTATATCCACTGTTTATATGGGGCCATAGTTGAATGAGATCCTACAGTTGGGAATGCATTATAAACTAATTTACTTATGACACCTGCTAGTTTTACTTGATTTAAATTGTGTCGTTTATTATTTTGGTTGATGTTATTGTTGAAGGATCACCTCCTTTTCCTTTATAGTTATTTTACTAATTAGATTTCCATGTATCCTCACTATTTCTTTATTAAAAAAGGACCTCCTGTTATTATGGGAAATTATTTAGCTAGTTGCTACTCGGTCTCTTAATCTCTTTCATTAATCATTTTTCTTAATTTTTTTTCTTAAGAAAGTTCACAACTCTGTGAGGTCTACAAACCATTACAAGACCCGTTAGTTTCCCGCTGCAATGAGATTGTTAGCATGAATGAACAGGATCCTTCTTTGAGAGAAAAACTATCATTTGCTGCAAAAGGTATCTTCTCAAAAGTTTTTCCAAAGCCTCGGAGAGCTTGGTTACCAACTGGATGCTTGGTATGTATTCCAGGACCTGTGCTGCTAAGTTAAATTATAAAATACAAGTTCTACCGTTGATGTTAGATACCGGTATATGTGACTAGCTTACGTCCAGATTTTCTTATATTAATACAGAAACTGCTGGATACTTTACATGAAGCTTTGCCAAGCATGTCCCTTATTGCTTCGGACTTCAGTTATCTTCCTGATGTTAGCATACCTGGCGATAGAGCTCCATTGGTTTCTTCAAAGGTGACAGGCTTTTGCTTTTCTGACTATTTGGTGAATTTCTTTAGCAAAGCAGTAAGTGGTGTCAATTAATATGCCCTGAGAATGGTGGAACACCATGTTTTTTAGTTTTCTTGATATTTGTGTCCTTACACGTGATGTTCATGCAATTACCGTCATATTTAGATATGAAGACAGTGGCCTTACTTCTGAATGTCTCATTCATCTTGTTTCACTTTTGTAGAAGGATGGGAAAACCTTGGATCATAACAACTATCTTGATGCACAGGTTTGCACAGAAATTGCATTTTTGTTTTATTCATGCACTAGGTTATGTGCTGTTATGTCGTAAGCAGACAATCTATTCTTAGCTGTGTATGTCTTCTTGAGAAAAGAACCAAGAATAAGAAATTAAAAAATGTCCTGGTGTAATTTGGTATGTTTTTGTAAAACAACAACTTTGGCATATATGTGACCTGGTAAGCTTAGTTATGTCACTTGCCACTCTTCCAGGGTGATGCGGATATCTTCTTCCCAACCAATTTCTGGCTTTTGGAGCAGATCGACCATCACTGCTCTGTCTTTTCAAGAGAGCAGAAGAATCGTGGTTCTTTTAAACCAGTGAAGAGTAGGAGAACGATCATAGTAAGTTCAGCCTGCTCATGCCAACATAGCTCATGTTGCGTAGAATTCTGATTTTGTTTATATCTCTGTATAACTTGGGTACTGAAAAGTAAGTTGCTATTTGGCATTTATCAGCTTGATTCGGCTGCCTTCATGGAGGAGTTTGGGCTGCCACTGAAGACAAAGACCAAAGATGGCTATAATCCACTTCTTGATGATTTCAGGAACACAAAGTTCTACCTCAGTGTTCCGACCCACAACAAGGTGTAGTCCAGCCTGAGTCTGTGTTTCTACTTATGTTTGCCCATGGAAGCACTACATTAGACGCTAGTGAATATGGAATATGCAATGGCCAGTAAGTAATCAGTTTGTGAGATCATACTATTCTAGACCTTCTTTTGTATAGAAGAGAGCAAAATCGTAGGATTTTGTTTGAACTGACTTCGGAAAGTCCAAGTTCTTTTGATAAGTTTCTTCGTTTGTTTGTTGTTGGTACAGAAGTGAATAATGTCAGAACTATGCAGAAATTTAATTTGCTTAGGGATCTGTCTATGTATTAAGCTTGCAGTTACCCTCAATTTTTTTGAAGAGTAGTATAAACCAATAATACTTGAGTTACATGGGAGTAGGTTAGTATTTCTATATTGGATACGTTTTTCTTTGATTATTACGTAACATGTTTTTTAAACCACTTCAAAAAAGCCAGGTCTTCCAAGCGATAGAAAAACTGAACACACATTTATCTATGTGTATCTATATAATGCAGAAATGGAACTAAAGTGTATGCACAGTGACATTCAAAATGTTTGTATTATTAACACAGTAATTAATCTCTGTGTCCTGCCTTGCCCTCATGCTCTTCTCTTTTTCTGCACTCGAAGTAGTAGACCGTGACACGGGCCACTGCGATCATCTCCTCTACAATGCGGAGCAAACACTTGACGGTGCCGCTGGCCGGCAAGCCAGCCATGGCGACGAGAGTGTACAGCAACCAGAACGGTCTGTCGAGCATCGCTGACGCCACCATGGAGTGAAAGGCCTGCGTGTACTTGCCAAGCAAGAGCCGGCAGGCCCGCGCCACCGCGCCCTTGCCGCACAACCCAGGCTCCGCCACGGACGCCACGACCGCCGCCGCGCCGACGGCTTGGATGACAGCAAAGAAGGGCAGCACGACGATCATGACTCCGCCTAGTACGTACCAATTTTCCGTCATGGTTGGGAGCCGCACCTCCACGGCCTCCACGGCCGCCGCCCTCACGGCACAGACGGCAGCGAGGGTCAGGGCGGGCCGCAGGAGATTGCTCTTCACCTTGCGCAGGAAGGAGCACAAGGTGTGATGCTCGCCGGAGTGCGACGCCACCGCCGCGAAGGCGGTGGCGATGTAGGTCAGACATCCGAGGGTGACGCTCGAGAGCAGGTACGCTAGCCGGAACCACCACTGGTGGTGATCGCCCTGTAATAAGTTCTTGGCGAGCTTATGTAGTAGTAGTGGGGTTCGAGATCTGCGGCGGCATCCGTCGCGGCGAGGCACCTAACGTGAAGAGCTGCAGAAACAGGCGGCGCGTAGGCTGCCGGAGAACGCCGGCGCGCTTCAGGAAGGCGACGGTTTTCGGCCCTTGGAGGACGGTGAGCACCATGGGTAGCACGATATTACGTCCGATCGGCATCTCGGTCCCTGGTAGCTCGCCTTGATTCAAGTCCTATGAAAGCTGCTTGTCGCGCTCGCCGGAACAGATCGATCGACTAAAACTCGAGACGTAGGTGAGGCCGATCGTTTCTAGTGGGAGCTAGCTAACACACCGTGGCTAATAAGTAACAACCTTACTTGACTCAGACTCGAACAAGGATTCCGACCGCTGGCTACTGATCCCGCGTGGCGGTTCTGGCTTCCTTTTTCTGGCCAGACCGATCACGCTGACTTGCCAGACCCTTTGAAGGACAAATTAGATGTCAAGATGAAGCGAACTAAACACAAATAAAAACGTACACATACTGAGTCTGGTAAAGAAAGGAATGCGAGAAAGAAAGTTGGTACAACCTTTAGTGAATTACAACTTTTACATATCCACCCCAACCCATGACGACAAAATATAAGATGGGAGGAATATATTCTTGGAGGCTATTCTGTATGCTGTCTGTCAATACAATGTTGTATCTCCAACTTTTTCATTTCATTTCTGGAAAAAAGAATGGTTACATCAAATCGCTCCAATATACAGCTTCTCAGGATGCTATGACCAAAACCGGGCAAAAGGAAAATATATAAATGAAGAGACAATATATGGTATACTAAAACTTTCATTTCCACTAGAGGAGTTTGCTGGTACGACGCTTTGGCCCTCCAGGGAACAGCTTCATAATCCAGCCAAGCACCCGTTCGACAACCTAGATAGTATTATACGTCAGTGGCATATAAATGAACTGTACAAGGCAAATCTGGATATAACACCAAAGTATAGTTCACAGAATGTAATGCGTCGATAAAGACAGTCAAACACCTACAACAAATGTTATAGATATTGTGTTGTGACCTTTAAAAAAAACTAAAAGGTCAAGGTGACAGTACATAAGAAAACTCTCAAAGACCCACTATCAGCTCTGATGTTGGATGTTCGATGATAAAACTGTATTACCTCGTCTCCTTCATCAGCATACATTGTTGCATCATTGATGGACCGTGTGTCGACTGGTTTTGCAAGGACATTTTCGTTAGCCATTATTTGGGAGGTCAACAGTTCAAGTCTCTGTGTCTGGCTCTCCAGCTTTTGTGTTAGATCCCTGTTCAGCTCCTTTAAGACAAAAGAATAACTTGCATAAGATTGATGCACTGTAACAAAGTAATACAGGTGGATCTTGATTGAAATGTCGAGCAGTAAAAAGGGTTTACTACAGGCCTGGTGTAAAAGTACCTAGGGCTTAATTATCAATATAGAAGTTGGAGAACAAATTCGCCACATAAGAATTAAGAAATTAACAATACCTTCAGCTTGGTACAATTGGACGACTCGATCCTCAATCCTCGCAGTAGCTCTTCTCTCTCCACTGCTAACTGCAATTTAGTAACATTGTTGAGGCCAAAATCAAGTCAGCTAAGGTTGTGTGGGAACAATTGATTGATGTCAGATATTAGCCCTAAAAACTTAAGGGGTTACCTCCGACATCAAGGAGTTGATGTTGTCAATCATTCTAAGCTGGTCGTCTGGAATACTAGAAGACAGCTCCTCGAATGAAGGAAACTCAGATATATTGTTGGACCGCGAAATAGATGTTCCAACATCTTGTAATTGGTCACTGGTACTAGTCATTGCTTCTGAAGAGCAGCTTTCCCCTGTATCCAAATAAACATTTTTGGGCGTCAGTCAGAAAAGTAGTTGTCATAGATGATGGGCATAAAAAGACAGTGTAATACCACACCTAAATCTTCCGTCGCGGTTGATGCATCTCTTTTGTTGACTGGTAGTTTCTCTATGGCATTTACCTTCTCACTCATAGGAATGTTCCTCAATTTAGAGTGTAGGAGCTTCTTTTCTGTCCGAACGCATCGATAGTACAGTCAAATTGTGTGGCAACAATTGCATATACAGGTCATGTCTACACGCTACCTGTCTTATTACAACCACACAAATATCTAGTTCAATTTTCATTATTAGAGCGCGAAAGAAAGTAACACAAAGGTGTGTGAGGCTAAAATAAAGAAAGTAGCTGGTGATTTTCTAGGGTTGACCAAAAACAAAAAAGTCCAGTAAAAATGTGTCTGAATGTCTTAAAGTACAGTAAACAGCTATTGCCTCCATTCCGAAATATAAGCCTTTTTAGATATCTAACTTAGCTTTCTAAAAAGGTTTATATTTAGAACAGAGGTAGTATGTACCTTCTTGAAGAGCCTCGACAGTAGATTGAAGATGTTGACGTTCCTTCTCTAGACTAGAAACTTTGCGCCTATGTAAAGTAAGAGAAGAACTTGCTGTAAGTATCCTTAACTAACACCATGCTTTGAGAAGTCAACATATGATTTTCATATTTATTCGCACAGAATTTTCCAGAAGCATTCATGTTTTTTCTTAGGTCATCATGAAAAACAGGAGAACTCCCCTATACTCTGAAGCTTTCAAAGAAGCTGCATTCAAAAAACTGCAGCATGCAAATTAGAAGATAAATTTGCTCAAAACCATACCTGTATGAAGAAATCTCTGAATTTAAACCCTCCACTTCCTTTTCAAGTTTCAACTCATTTGACCTCAGCTTAAGAGCCTACAGAACATACAGATATATCAAACTGACAAGCACTGACAGCACAGAAGATGGTGCCACTAGTTTTAAAAATCGTGTTGTGTGTGTGTGTGTGTGGCAGGGGGGGGGGCATAGGGCCAGCTGAGCCACTAGCTTGGAAAGCAACAGCCATGCCTACCAATTAGATATAGGAGTACTATCAAGTAGTACATCTACCTATCATGTAGTTGTGGACAGATTAGACAGTTACCAATTAGAGATTGAGTTTGTTATTTCTAAATCTACACCCATCCCGTTATATATAGGCTAGGCACTTGTTCATATTACTGAAGCAACAAGAAACCAATCTAATTCTCCCCAAAATTGATGTATCTCACCTATGATCTAATCCCATCCCCTATCAAGCCAACTCCAGCCAGCTATCCTCCTGGTGGTGTTTACCACGTTGTGCACCTTGGTACACAACAGTTCAATTCAGGCCAAATGCTGGAACAAAACCTTGAGGCAATACAATGAACATAAGAAAACTGGTGTAGTGAGGCCAGGTAGCATATGCAGTGGGTGTGTGCACCTGGCATGCTAGCAAAATTTTCCAGAGCTACCAGAAAATGAGGTGTACTCATTACTCATTAGTCACGGTGGGCAAAAAAGCCGAAACCCAAGCCCTGAACCTGAATCGGGAACCAAAATACCCAGAACCCGACAAATCGGGTGGCAACTTCAGAAACGTGAATTAAATTCAGGAAATTCGGGTGTAGGCCTCGGGGACCCAAACAGCTTGCTTAACCCGAACTTGGGCCAAATCCTAGCCCAATCCAGCGGACTAACCTCCCGCTCCTGCACTGCCCCTGCGCCCCAGCCCAGCAGCCCACTCCACCGCACACCCATCACTGACCTTTCCCCGGTCAATCACTCCACATCGCAATCCCAACTCCCGCACTGCCTCACAAAGCCACTCCCCGAGACCCAACTCCCGCACTGCCTCACAAAGCCACTCCCCGAGACCCATATCCCCACCTGGCTGCTGCCGCTGCCTGCGTCCCCGACAAGTCGCTGTCCGACTTCTTCGCATCTCGGCGCCCTGACCAATAGCAGCAACGGGCGGCGCTACTTCCTTCCTCGACAGTGCGCTGCGCCTGCCACCTCCCTTGCCGCTGCGCCACCTTCCTTGTTTCCCACCGACCACCAGCCACCTCTCAGCCTCCTCTAGCTGTGCTTCCGCATCTAGGCTAGGAGCTTCTAGAGGCGCTGCTCCGGTTCGGATAAATCGGGAAAACCCGAACCTGAATTTTCGTGCACCCAATTTGTCGTGTTTTGAAAATTTTGGGGAAAAATCGGGTGTCAGATCTGAAAATCCGAACTGTGAAAAAAACCGCCCCGAAATTTCGGGTAAACCCCAATGCCCACCATGACTTGTTAGTAAGATGTGATGAACCTGGCTACTAAGGCCAAGACTTCGAGATGTGGGTTTATGCAACGTGCTACAGTTGGATTGGATATTTTCTATTACTTGAACCGTTCCCACAATGTGTCTGGTAATTATGAACTATAGGGGCATTGCATACTCTAAAAACTCATGATCTCAAATAGCATCAACCATAGAAGGGTACGTCAACTTGAAATAATGAATGCTATTTCACATAAGCAATTGAGGAGATAGCAAGGCACCTTATCTTCCAATAGAATGACTTCTGCTGCAAGTACTTTCCCCCTCTCATCTGCAGCACTGCATTCTAGTTGGGCATTAGCATATTCCGTTCTGATGGATTCAAGTGCCAGCTGTTGTACAAATAGAGTTAGAAATAAATTGACAGGGATTCTTACAAGGTAGTAACTGGAACATTTAAGGGTGCAAAGGGGAAGAGAAGGCATCGTATAGAACTATCATAAATACAATACTGAGATACACTATACTAACATTAATCACATACACCAGAGATCATCGTCAACTCAAACATAGCAAAAGCAACTCCATGCATTTAGTGACAAGGTTCATAGCAAGCAAATGTGATTCTAATATCCAAAGAATTGATCAGCATAATGTAGCCCGCAGGACTGCCAAAAAGCCAAATCCAAGCATACTGTGCATCTAGTATAGAGAAAATCCCCTCAAAAAAATCTAGTATACTCCCTCCGTCTCAATGGAGGTGGCGCCCTTGTTTTGTGTGTCCAAACTTTGACCACAAATTCGACCAGTTAAGCATTTGTCGATTGTTACAAAAATTATATCATGAGAAACTTTATTCGAAAACGAATTCAATGATATAACATGCATAACATATAATTATTGTTTGGTTGGTCAAATCAATGGTCAAACATAAATCTCGAAAAATGTCTGCACCACTTCCATTGGGACAGAGGGAGTAAAGAACAGTGATTGAAGTAATTAGTGCTCTTTAAGTTGATTCTCCATCAATGTTTAAAATATTGAAAATCTTCAATTATTCCCCTGGCTCCATTGGGCCACATGCAGACACTTGTCATGATTTCATGCTAAGTTGCTAGCATTTGTCTTTACAATTTCCAGGGCACTAAATTTCTTGAACCTAATCATCTTTAAATATTAGAACATGCTATTGCTGGACATGCGGAATAACAATGCATTAGCATATTAGGAAGTTCTGGCTGCAAATCCTTAAAACCGGAATCACTTTCAAATACACATACTGCACATACTTAAATTGCTGGAAATGACGGAAGAGTCCTAACCAGTTGAGCTTGAATTTCATCCTGCAACCTCTCCATGTCAGATGTCAACTGGCTGATAACATGTGCCTGTTATTTGCAAATGGAAAAATAATGAATAAAATCCAGTAACTAAAAATGACAAGAAAATGATAATTTATGCAATGTTTACTGTCATTTATTTAAGAGTTATGATCCATGATCAAGCAGCTGACTACAGTTTGGTTCAATCTTACTATCTTACTTACATATTTCAATCTCGTTTCACGCTTAGCGATGTCCGGATGTGACTTCAGTTTTTTATTTTGTTCACTTCACTGACATGTTGTGCTAGTTGAATCAGATATCTGAATGTGGCGGAACACTGGGACCGAATACTAAAATTTGACAATAAATTCACTATGTCCTATCAGAAGCTAGTAACTAAATTATGTTAGCCCATTTCTCTATTAGTACTATGATGATGTGAAAACATTACTGATGGATTTTTCGCAATCATAAATCATAAATGATAATCTTCGTGAGCTGTGCTTCCACCTATTGCAAGAAAACCTCCGCAAGAAACTTTTTGAACGTGCACATACCTGTTGGTTGAACTTATCTGTTAGCGCTGAGTTATCTGTGGCCAAATTTTGCGCTAGTTCTTGAGATTTCTCTAGAGTCCTTTGTAAGGAGAACTTCTCTGTCGTCAAATCCTCAATGAGCTGGCAGCCAAATCAGAGCAGCTATGAGCACTACACTGAAATGACCTAAATAACAAAATGTGCATGCTAAATTGCTAACTGAAAAAGTACTCTATCTAGTAAACAACCATCAAGTCATTCATATCTACGTGATAGGTACGTCAGAAACTTTCACGATTTTTTTTAAATGTGCCAAAATGTACATGTCCAAGATTTTGGTCTTAATTTGATTGAATATAGTATGTCTTGTGACAAGATGGGATATCCTATTACAGCACATGGGATTATGTGAGCATTAGAAATCTGACATGACATGGACAGAAAAGTGGGTGTATAAGGTGTGAAGCATATATGCGGTGAGAGAACCTTCCAGAAAGATCATTGATGGAAAGATGATCTCGCATACAATCTTTGGTTCAGTTCAAACAGAAACTATACCAGCAGTTCAATTAGTCGCCACTTGGTGTTTCATGCTTAACTAATTTTGAGTATCCCTGGCATTGAACCTAACAACACAAAGTAAACATCCGTCTGTATATTGTCCTCTGAAAAAATTGCTAGACAACTCTGGTCCATATAAGAATATTATACAATCCTAAGGAAAGTACAGATCTTGACAAAACAGAAGAGGAAAGTACAGGTAACAAGAAGATAGTGGATGGTATTCCTCACCTGCTCTAGTGTCGCAAAACCATCATCTTTCTCATGAGTTGTGAAATTTTGGAACATTTGATTACCATATTGCAAACTTTTTTCATCTTTCGAAGGCGAGGAAACAGGAGGTATGGAATTGTCATATAGCCCCTTGTCATTAGTATATTCTTGTCTTCCTGTTATAACAGAATTATCCACAACAGTGCTTTGTGTGGATTGCTGGTTTGGCTGCTGAAGAGCAGAACTTTCAGAATTTAAACTGCTGAATAGCTTATTGTTAGCTTTTGGAGGCTCCCCATATGGGGCTTCTGTTGGAAGAGCTCTTTGTACTCCAATAGAATCAAGAAAAGATGGCCGGGATCGGTTGTATGCAGTTGGATAAGCAGTTGACATAAAAGAATCCTGTTTATCAAAATTAGTATGTGTGGAATCTGATGCATTCCGAAACATTCCAATATTTGCATCATGATCTACACCATCAGCGACCAAAGAACTACTGAAGTTACTGCGATAATCCCGGTTGCTGGCATATGCAGAGTGCTCTACTTGGGAAGAGTCTTTGGAGGTAGCTGCATAGAGGGAAAAACAAAGGTTAAAAGATCTGCATAGTCAAGGAAGTTATCAGGCACTGCAACCAAAATAAATGAAAATAAAGCCTTACCTCGTAAGC
Organism: Lolium multiflorum; assembly: GCA_030979885.1. Taxonomy (NCBI): domain Eukaryota; kingdom Viridiplantae; phylum Streptophyta; class Magnoliopsida; order Poales; family Poaceae; genus Lolium; species Lolium multiflorum. The sequence continues at coordinate 311,098,342 of CM061749.1, forward strand.
GGCCGAAGATATCATTTTCTGGGGAGTAATCCTGAGAGTAAGTTCTTTCCGGCTTCGCAAAAAGGCTGCCAGATGGAAATGAACTAGATTGTTCAGTACCATGTACTTGACTCAAAGATGAATTTCCTCCCCAATTCGGCAAGACCTCAGCAGAATTAGAACCACTGCTAGTGTTTCCAAATGCACTTGATTCAGATGCTAAAGGGGCATCCTTGTCAGGACTGGTCTCTGCCCTTCCACGAGCAGCATCGCCTCTCCAATCATCATGATGCCCATTAACTAGATCGGAGTAGCTCAAGTTTCCATAGAACTTACTCCCTCCATCGCCAGTGGCATCTTGCAGGGGACCAGCATTACTAACATTAGCTGACGCATTCACAACAGGACCATTTGACAGAAACTCCTCGCTTCTGGAAGAGCTCGTCGGGCCATTCTCATAGGCTGCAGATGGCGCAGATGATGTGCTTGGTTCCAAATCAGACACCGGGGCTTCTCCTGGGATGCCATTATTGGAATTTGGCAGGGGGTTCTCCACTACACTGGGAGCAGCCGGCGCTGCCTGGTCTACAACGGTGGTGGCCTTCTTTGTCGCCTTCTTTTTCTTCTTACGGAACTCCTCTAGCTGGTTCAGAAAACAGGACAGTGTCATTCTTCTGGGGCCAAGTTTTTACTGAATATTATGCTGGACTAGCATTCAAGATAAGTTTGACAAACCATAGCTAGATTTCGATAGTTTCATACTGAGTGTGGCATGATGGGAAGCGCAATTACATGCCATTGGGCTTCTCTACGTTCAGCTAAATTGATTGATTGAACTACAATTGCAAGGCCAACTTGCTAAGCAACGCAACATATCTGATTATCGTATGACATCAGTCGGGTGGAGGCCAAAATGGTGCTGATTAGCAGCAATTGTGGGTGACCGACAGCTACGTCTATTTCCCCCCAAGCAACAGGCAGGCAGCAGACGTACCGCTTTCTTCCCGGCCTGGCGGCTCGCCTCGCGCGACGACGGGGCGGCGGCGGTGGAGGACGACGACGCCTGCGCCGACGCCATGTCCACGCACCCGGCTCCTCCCACCAGCCCAACCCAACCCAAAGCCAAATCTCGGCGAGATCTCCGCCAACCGCCGGCCGGCCTGTCCAGGCTCCGCCGCCGCCGGCAGCGATCGGGCCCGGTGGAGGGGCGAGATCTGGCGACGGGGTGGGATTCGGGATTGGGATCGGGGAGGGAGGATTCGGGGGGATTCGCGCTTCCGCTCGGCCCCCAAATATTTTTGGGCCTCGGCTTCGTCTTCCCAGCCTTATTTTTGGTTTGGTGCGTGCTTCATGCTGCGCTGCCTGCCCTCGTGGCCGGTCTCTGTGGAGTCCGACCATCTTTCTTTTCTTTTTTGCGACTTCCTGCTGCTGTGCCGCTGTTGCGTCGTCGCTGTCGCACGCTAACGCTACGCTTCGTGTTGGTGGCAAACAGCAGCTGCTGGTTTTCTTCTCGGCGACTTCACTCACTCGGTGTTGTTTTGTAAACATCGTACACTCATGTGCCATGTCGAAAAAGAGAACTTGTATCCATGATTCCATGAATGCCAAGGAGCTAAGAGCATCTCTAGTCACGTTTCTAAAACAATCTCTAAACGCCGCCGGATCGAGTGTTTGGGGATCTCAACGTTTCGTGCCGCGTTTGGAGCGCGTCCCTCCCCAAATGCGCCCCCAAACATTAAAATAACTCGTTTTTATTTTTTTATTTTTATTTTAATAAAGAGAAGGAACATTACACAAACTACTTTGGAACATGGTTAAAACATTGCAAAATGAGAAAACCTAATTAGTGAAACTGGAAAATCCAACTGGTTGTGAGAGTGTCTGGTTGTTGTTCTTCGATGCGCAGGAAGAACATCCAGAAACCTACACTACTGGCTTCAATTGACTGGCGGCCATCTTCCGCAGGATGATAAATACCGCCTTGATTGGGAATATCTAAGGAAGGTTTTCTATCTCAAGTACTATACTCCTAAAGAAGCGTATGATGATCGTTGTCATATTTATAACGTTTGGCCTCATGTTGGAGAAAGTATTGCTCAAGTTTGGGGGACATTGAATGAACTCATTCGTAAGAATCCTTATCATGGTATTCCTGAAAGCATTACATTAATCAACTTCTATGTGAGATTACCTCGGCATCTTAGGAACTTTCTGGATAATTCCTCCGAAGGAAGTTTCACTAGTAGAACTCAAAAAGAAGCAAGGGACCTATTGGATACCATTTCTAAAAATGTTGATGCTTGGGATCTTGATAAAGGTAATGAACCCCGTTTTGAATATGAATATTCATGTGTAGAGAAGTTCTCTACTACTATATTGTTTAAAGAGCTAAGTAACAGGTTTGGACTTGATCCTCATGTTTTAGTAGAAGTTACAAAATCTTTTGCTAACCATCTGAATGTCCCTAAAAAGGATTTGATGTTTATGTTGATCCTTATAAATACTCTACAGTTGTTCCTAAAGTTGTGAAACAGGCTAATCAAATATCATCTGTCAAAATTGAAGAATATGTTGAAACTCCACCATAACAGAGTGAAGGAAAATTTACTCACTACTGTTGCAAACAAGAGTGCTAGAAGATGTACTGAACCATATGAAGAAATTGAAATTCAGCATCAAATTTCGGCCATCAAAGAACTAAATGAAGAAACTCATTATGATGTTTATTTATCTGAAGATTTCACCAAGGTAATTCAAGGTAACACCACTAAAGTTGGTAAACCTATTATATCATGTGTTATTGGAACTTCATGCTATCATGGTCTATGTGATATTGGAGCAAGTATAAGTGTGATACCATATTCTCTATATCTTAAAATCAAGTCTGACATTAATCCCATACACATGGAAGAGACATGTATAACTATCCAACTTGTTAATAGAGAGTATATTTTTCCTCTAGGTATGGTTAGAGATGTTGAAGTATTAGTTGGAAAGATCAAATACCATGCAGATTTTATTGTGATTGGTTGCTCCCAAGATTCATTTTGTCCTATCATATTTGGTAGCTCATAGGCCAGCTGTTGGCTATTCACTTGATGACTTGAAAGGTACAACCCCCGCTTTATGCGTGCATGAAATTAACTTGGAAGAAGATACAAAGCTTGTTGTTGACTATTAATGTTGTCTTCATCCAAAAATGAAAGAAATGGTAAGGAAAGAGGTAATCAAACTCATCGAGGCAGGTATTATCCATCACATATCTGATTGTAAATTGGTAAGTCATGTTCATTGTGTGCCTAAAAAGGGTGGAATCATTGTGGTTCCAAATGATGAAAATGAACTTGTAGCCCAATGTATTGTTACTGGTTATAGAGTGTGCATTGATTTAAGAAAGCTAGACAAAGCTACTAGTAAAGATCATTATCCTTTATCATTTATTGATCAAATGCTAGAAAGATTATCTAAACACTCACACTTTCGTTATCTAGATGGTTATTCAGGTTTCTCCCAGATTCCGGTGCACAAAGATGATCGGGAAAAGATAACCTTCATATGTCCCTTCGGTATTTTGCTTATAGGAGAATTCCATTCGGTTTGCGCAATGCTCCCATTACCTTTCAAAGATGCATGAATGCTATATTTGCTGATTATATTGAGAAAATTGTGGAAGTATTCATGGATGATTTTTCTGTGTATGGTACCTCTTTCATAGTTCCTTGCTCAATCTTAACAAAGTTTTGCAGCGTTGTGAAGAATAACACTTAGTCCTAAACTAGGAAAAGTGTCATTTCATGGTGACAGAAGGTGTTGTTCTTGGACACCGAGTTTCAGGAAGAGGAATTGAAGTGGACCGCGCCAAGATAGAAGCCATAGAGAAGCTACCATACCTGTGGGATATCAAAGGTATAAGAAGGTTTCTTGGACATGCAGGTTTTTATAGAAGATTTATCAAAGACTTTTTCAAAATATCAAAGCCTCTAACTAACCTTCTGCAAAAAGATGTTCCATTTTCTTTTAATGATGATTGTGTAGAGTCTTTTATTGTCTTAAATAATGCTTTTATAAAGTGCTACTATAATTCAACCTTCTAATTGGTAGTTTCCATTTGAAATCATGTGTGATGCTAGTGACTATGTTGTAGGTGATGTTTTAGGCCAAAGGGTTGATAAGAAACTTAATGTCATATACTATGCTAGCAAAACTCTTGATGGCGCTCAAAGAAATTATGCTACCGCTGAAAAAAAGAATTCCTAGTTGTGATATTTGCATGTGATAAGTTTAGACCCTATATTGTAGACTCTAAAGTCATAGTACACTCTGATCACTCTGATATTAAATATCTTATGAACAAGAAAGACGCTAAGCCTAGACTTATTAGATGGGTTCACTTGCGACAAGAATTCGACTTGCACATTGTTGATAGGAAAGGTGAGGACAACCCGGTAGCTGATCACTTATCTAGAATGGAAAACATTCTAGTAGATCATATTCCTATTAATGATAGCTTTGCTAATGAACAACTAGCAAACATTAATGTATCTAGTGCTATAGTAGCCTCCATGTGGTTCGCTTATTATGCTAACTTCATCGTTGGAAAAGTTATGCCACCACACTTCACTTCCCAACAAAGAAAGAAATTCTTTATGATCTTGGACATTACTTTTGGGATGATCAACTCCTTTATAAGAAAAGTGTAGATGGTATTGTTAGACGTTGTATGCATGAATTTGAGCAGCTAGATATCATAAAAGATTGTCATAACAGTCCTTACGGAGGACATCATGTAGGAGACTGCACAACTGCAAAGGTATTACAATATGGTTTTCATATGCCTACTTTATTTAAAGATTGTGCTAACTGTTTACTGAGTTCAGTTGCTCATAGCTAACAAGAAAGTAAGATAATAACATATCTACATGTACTTCCTCTTTTCTATTTAAACTCAAATTGTTGTTACTACTGACCAATGCTAAGTTTGCCAAAACCAAATAGATTTACTCAATGCTCCCAAAGTGATACCAATACTAACAACAAGATCAATCATATAATAGAGATTGCAAACTAAAATAAGATGTGCAATATGTAAATGATAAAACTTCTCATTAATATTCCATAACGATAACTCACACCAAGGGATACATAGATAACCAACTAAAAGAGAGATACTTCCATACTGCAACACATCTTATATGATAACTTCCCTACTCATGATATAACACTACTTGATAGTAAAAAGGTAAAAGATAGTGATGATGTGATACCGCGGCACTCCCCCAAGCTTGGAACAAACCAAGGGGATGCCAATACCGATGATGAATTACTCCTTCGGCGGTGGTGAATTCTTCATAAGCTTCTTAACAAGCTCCTTTAGCTCATCAATCTTGTACATGAGGTTGTGGATCATCTCCGAATTGTGCTCGACGCGGTTAAGAAGTATATCCGACGGCGAGTCCCAACTCTTAGAGTTGTTTCCCCACTCTTTCAGGCTTCATCCTTCCTGCAGTGTTAGAACGATCTATATCCCACTTGCTAGGCAATACCGCCTTGGGAATCCTTTCAATTTGACTATTGTAAATTAGAGTGTGGAAGGGGTTGTAGGTTCCTGGAGGGGATGTCTTTGGAGCTAGGAAGTGACGTGGAACTTTCCTCCGGTGCGAATTCTTGCGCTCTTCTTGGAACTGAAAGGATTTTCCACCACCTCGATGCTTGCGACGGTGGCACGCGGGTATGCATGCGAGTCTTCCTTCACTTCTTCTTCATCTTCCTCCTTGACACTCTCGTCCACCTCTTTCCACTCGGGATCTTGAATATCTTCCTCCGAAAGCTCCTTGCCCTTGTTGTTGGAGACCATGGTGCTTCTAGATCAAAACGGATCCTGAAACTCGAAGCAAAACGCGACGAGTATACGGACCTCCGGGGTCGGGGGATTATATAGCAAATTTTCACGACAAAAGGAAAGTACCAGGTCGAACCAGAGTCGGAGAGGGACAGCGAGGGGCCGTCCTCATAGGGCGGCGCGGCCAGGCTGGGGCCCGCACCGGCCTATGGAGGAACGCCCTCGTACGCCTCCTCCACTCCGTTTCGATCTCGTAATTTTTCATATTTTCCGAAAATAGCAAAAACATTGTTCTAAGGCTCAACGCGGACTTTTTATTACCGATCGTTACCTATTCAAAGTCGAACTCTGTAACTGTCAATTTGGCCTTTGATGAAAGCTTCCTGAGTTACCACTTGAATAACATCAACATCTTCATTATAAGAATCACCAGAGATATAATGCTTGAGTCTTTGTCCATTCACCACTTGTGTGGCATTGCCTTGCAGAGAACTAATTTTAATTGCTCCCGAACGATACACCTCCACAATGACATATGGTCCTTCCCATTTTGAGAGTAATTTCCCTGCAAAAAATCTGAGACGAGACCGATACAATAGGACTTTATCTCCAACATTAAATTCTCTTTTGATAATTCTTCTATCATGCAGAAATTCAATTCGGCTCCCGGGTGCGTATGCTCCCTCTACCAACAAAACATATTTCGAAGTGTGAAAAAATTTTGACAAAAAATTCTACATGTACATCTCCATAATATATGTGTATGCGTCAAGTTTCACGAAAAAATAATATTTTTTGTGGCCTATGTAAAAAATAGAAAACTTATCGTGAAAAGTATTATTTTCAGCACAGATTTTTGTCTTTTTTACACACGTCACATGATAAGTTCATTTTTTATGAAACGACTTTGTGAGCGCGTAGCACGTGAAGATGTACGTGCGAATTTTTTGTTTCAATTTTTTTGAAATTTAAAATATGTGTAAGATACATTTCAAAATATAGGGAGCATATGATCCCATGTTCCAAAACACTTCTATCATGTCATTTCTTAACTTTCTCTTTAAAGAGTTTAGCATTTTCATAAGCTTCACTTCTCCATTCAGCTAGAGAACTCAATTATAGCAATCTCTTCTTACCGGCAAGTTTAGGATCTTTATTTAGTTCTCTTACAGCCCAATAAGCTTTGTGCTCTAGTTCTAAAGGTAAATGACAAGCTTTCCCATAAACCATTTTATACGGTGACATACCCATAGGATTTATATAAGCAGTTCTATAAGCCCATAGTGCTTCCTTCAATTTACTAGCCCGTTCTTTCTAGATTTATTAACAGTCTTTTGCAAGATAGATTTAATCTCTATTTGATAATTCTACTTGCCCACTAGTTTGAGGATGATAAGCGGAAGCAATCCTATGATTAATACCATATTTAGCAAGAGTTTTCTAAAACCACCATGAATAAAATGAGAACCTCCATCAGTCATAAGATATCTAGGAACTCCAAATCTAGGAAAAATAATGTCTAGAAGCATTCTTAAAGAGGTCTCACCATCAGCACTTTTCGTGGGTATGGCTTCCACCCATTTAGTAACATAATCAACAACGACAAGTATATGAGTGTTACCTTCTGAAGAAGTGAAAGGACCCATGAAGTCAAATCCCCAACAATCGAATGGTTCAATAACAAGAGTATAATTCATAGGCATTTCGTTGCGTCTGGAGATATTACCAACCCTTTGACATTCACCACAAGATAGAATAAACTTTCTTGCATCTTTGAAGAGAGTTGGCCAATAGAAACCTGATTGTAGAACCTTTTGCGCAGTTCTATCTCCGGCGTGATGTCCTCCATCAACACTACCATGACACTTACTCAATATCTCTTGTTCATATTCGGGAACACATCTTCAATACCATCCACTCCTTCTTTATATAAGTGTGGGTCATCCCAAAATAATGCCTCAAGTCATAAAAGAATTTCCTCCTTTGCTGCTAAAAGGTTGGAGGCAAGTACTTGGAAACAATAAAGTTAGCATAATCGCATACCAAGGACTATCTCGCGAGCTCACCTTTATTACAGCAATTGTTCATTTGGAAAACTATCATTAACGAAAGGATCATAAGCAATATTTTCCAATCTAGATAAATTATCAACAAGGATTATCAGCACCTTTCCTATCTATAATATGTAAATCTAATTCTTGCAAAAGAAGCACCCATCTAATAAGCCTTGGCTTAGCATCTTTCTTTTCCATAAGGTATCTAATTGCAGCATGATCAGTATGAATCGTAACTTTTGAATCAACAATATAAGATCTAAACTTGTCACAAGCAAAAACTACAGCTAATAATTCCTTTTCAGTTGTAGCATAATTTCTTTGAGCAGCATCAAGAGTTTTACTAGCATAATGAATAACATTCAATTTTTTATCTACTCGCTGTCCAAGAACAACACCAAGTGCAAAATCATTAGCATCACACATAATTTCAAAAGGTAAATTCCAATCAGGAGGTTCAACTACTGGAGCAGTTGTTAAGGCTTTCTTTAGAGTTTCAAAAGCTTCCTTACAATCATCATCAAAAACAAAAGGTACATCTTTTTGAAGAAGATTAGTAAGAGGCTTTGAAATCTTAGAGAAATCTTTAATAAATCTCCTATAAAACCCAGCATGACCAAGAATACTACGAATACCTTTAACATCCCTCGGATAGGGCATCTTCTCAATTGCTTCACTTTAGCTCTATCAACTTCAATACCTCTCGGAAATTTTATGTCCCAATACAATTCCTTCATTAACCATAAAGTGGCATTTCTCCCAATTAAGAACAAGGTTAGTTTCTTCACATCTTTGCAAAACTTTATCAAGGTTTCGCAAGCAATTATCAAAAGAATTCCCATAGACAGAAAAATCATCCATGAATACCTCTACAATATTCTCACAAAAGCCATGAAAAATAGCAGACATGCATCTTTGAAAAGTAGCAGGAGCATTACATAAACCAAAAGGCCTACGCCTATAAGCATAAGTTCCATAGGGACAAGTGAAAGTGGTTTTCTCTTGATCTTTGGTTTTAACATCAATTTGTGAGAACCCAGAATAACCATCAAGAAAGCAAAAATGAGTATTTTTAGACAACCTTTCTAACATTTGATCAATAAAGGGTAAAGGGTAATGATCTTTCTTAGTAACCTTATTAACTTTTCGATAATCAATGCACAATCTATACCCTACAACTACTCTTTGAGGGATGAGCTCATCATTATCATTAGGCACAACAATCATTCCTCCTTTCTTAGGAACACAATGCAGGACTAACCCATCTACTATCAGCAATAGGATATATAATACCAGCTTCAAGAAGTTTTAATACCTCATTCCTTACCACATCCTTCATCTTAGGAATTAGACGCTGATGTTCAACAACAGGCTTTGCATCATCTTCCATGTTGATAGCATGTTGACAAATAGAGGAGAAATCCCCTTCAAGTCATCAAGAGTGTAGCCAATAGCTCCTCGGTGTTTCTTCAATATTTTCAATAACCTTTCTTCCTCAAAATCGAAAGCTTAGAACTAATAATAACAGGATATATTTTCTTATCATCAATATGAGCATACTTAAGATTATCGGGCAATGGTTTTAAATCAAAACAGGATCTTCCTTTGGTGGTGGTGTTGTACCTAGATCTTCAACCGGTAAGTCATGTTTAAGAATAGGTTGACGAAGGAAAATTTCATCAAGCTCATTCCTTTCTTCCCTAAAGACTTCACTCTCACTATCCTCCAAATGTTGCCGCAAAGGATTATTAGGAGCAAGAGCAATAGACGCACACTGTTCAACTCTAAAATCATTATTAGGCAAATCAGCTTTATAAGGAGTTTTGGCAAATTTAGAGAAATTAAACTCATAAGATTCACCAACAAATTTAGTCACAATTTTTTCCTTCTTGCAATCTATAACAGCTCCACAAGTATTTAGGAAAGGTCTACCGAAAATAATAGGACAAGACTTACTAGCAGCAGAACCAAGTACCAAAAAGTGGGATATTTAATCTTACCACATAGAACTTCCACATCTCGAACAATACCAATAGGAGAGATAGTTTCTCTATTAGCTAGCCGAATAACCACATCAATATCTTCAAGTTCACAAGAACCAATTTCATGCATGATCTCCGTATAAAGCTCGTAAGGTATGGCACTAATACTTGCACCAATGTCGCATAAACCATAATAACAATGATCACCAATTCTAACAAAGAGCATAGGAACACTGGCTTTCCTAGACTTATTAGGATGCGAAACAATATTAGAAGCATCTTCACGAAAATAATATGACCATCTTCTACATTTTCATCACAAGATCCTTAACTATTGCATAGCAGGTTCAACCTTTATTTGTTCCTCAGGTTCTATAGGTTTCTTGCACTTTTATTAACCGCACTAGTTATAACATAATACTCCTTCATTTTAGCAGGAAATGAGTTTTTTCAATATAAGCTTCAGGAAGAATATGATCAACAATTTCAATTATAGCACATTTATTTATAGATGAATCAGTTTTATCTTTGTATGGTTCATGATACTTATCAAAATTCTTCCTAGGCAATTCAAAGTGAGAGGAAAAAGCTTTATAAAAATTTGCAACAACTTGAGAGTTGATAGCGTGCAAGACACACGTTCGTTGGGAACCCCAAGAGGAAGGTGTGATGCGTAAGCAGCAAGATTTCCCTCAGTAAGAAACCAAGGTTATCGAACCAGTAGGAGTCAAGGAGCACGTGAAGGTTGTTGGTGGTGGAGTGTAGTGCGCAACACCAGGGATTCGGCGCCAACGTGGAACCTGCACAACACAATCAAAGTACTTTGCCCCAACGTAACATTGAGGTTGTCAATCTCAGCTATTAAACAAAGGATTAATTGTATAGTGTGGAAGATGATGTTTGTTTGCGAAGAACAATAAAGAACAATTATTGATTGTATTTCAGATGTAAAGAATGGACGGGGTCCACAGTTCACTAGTGGTGTCTCTCCCATAAGATAAATAGCATGTTGGGTGAACAAATTACAGTTGGCAATTGACAAATAAAGAAGGCATAACAATGCACATACATATATCATGATGAGTACTATGAGATTTAATCGGGCATTACGACAAAGTACATAGACCGCTATCCAAACATGCATCTATGCCTAAAAAGTCCACCTTCAGGTTATCATCCGAACCCCTTCAGTATTAAGTTGCAAACAACAGACAATTGCATTAAGTATGGTGCGTAATGTAATCAACACAAATATCCTTAGACAAAGCATTGATGTTTTATCCCTAGTGGCAACGCACATCCACAACCTTAGGGGTTCTGTCACTCCCCCAGATTCAATGGAGACATGAACCCACTATCGAGCATAAATACTCCCTCTTGGAGTTACAAGTATCAACTTGGCCGAGCCTCTACTAGCAACTAGAGAGCATGCAAGAACATAAACAACATATATGATAGATTGATAATCAACTTGACATAGTATTCCATATTCATCGGATCCCAACAAACACAACATGTAGCATTACAAATAGATGATCTTGATCATGATAGGAAGCTCACAAGATCTAACATGATAGCACAATGAGGAGAAGACAACCATCTAGCTACGCTATGGACCCATAGTCGGGGGTGAACTACTCACGCATCGATCCGGAGGCGATCATGGCGATGAAGAGACCTCGGGAGATGATTCCCCTCTCCGCAGGGTGCCGAGGCGATCTCTGAATCCCCGAGATGGGATTGGCGGCGGCGTCTCCGGTAAGGTTTTCCGTATCGTGGCTCTCGGTACTGGGGGTTTCGCGACGAAGGCTTTAAGTAGGCGGAAGGGTAGGTTTAGGGGCGACACGAGGGCCCCAAGACCTGGGCCGCGCCGCCCTGTTGTGTCGGCGCCTCGTCGCCCCACTTCGTTTCCCTTTCGGTCTTCTGGAAGCTTCATGGAAAAATAAGACCCGGGCGTTGATTTCGTCCAATTCCGAGAATATTTCCTTTGTAGGATTTCGAAACCAAAAAGCAACAGCAACGGCTCTTCGGCATCTCGTCAATAGGTTAGTGAAAAATGCATAATAATGACATATAATGTGTATAAAACATGTGAGTATCATCATAAAAGTAGCATGGAACATAAGAAATTATAGATACGTTTGAGACGTATCAAGAGTCAAGACCATAAGTAGCACTCATATTACGAAATTTATCAGTATCCATAAAATTTTCAATGCATTCATAATCATAATTTATACCTGACACTCTATCTTTGTCGTTCTCCCATCCTTCAGTATTCTCCTGAATCCGATCAAGAAGGTCCCTTTTAAACTCTTCTTTGTTGCATGTAAATGATCCAGAATAAGAAGTATCCAACAAAGTCTTATCTTGAAAAGACAGTCTTGCATAGAAATTATCAATGATAATATTACTAGGAAGCTCATGAATGGGGCATTTGAGCATTAAAGACTTCAATCTCCCCCATGCTTGGTCAATACTCTCATCATGAGGCCAGAATTATATGCGGTTCCGATCTTTGTGAATTTCACTTGGAGGATAGAATTTAGAATAAAATAAAGGCATAATGTCCTCCCAATCAAGAGAATCCCTATTCTTCAGCAATTTATACCAATGCGCCGCTTTACCAGACATCGATATAGAGAATAGTTTCTTCCTAACTTCATCCATAGCAATACCTACACACTTGAATAAACTGCATAATTCATGTAAGAATAGTAAATGATCTCCAGGATGGACAGTTCCATCCCCTTCATAGCGGTTATCCACAACACGTTCAATAATTTTCATAGGTATTTTGTATGGAACCTCTTTCTCACCTGGCGCCTCATCCACTACCTTTGCAGGTAGTAGATTTTCCAAATAGGAATTCAAGAGAAGATCTCTCCATAATGAATTATAGCAGTGAGAAATAAAATCAGCACGTACGATAAGGTTTCCCTTACCAATTCCACTTACCAATAGCGCTTCACTAGCAAACGGCGCCGGAAAATAGTCTTGATGACCCACAAGTATAGGGGGTGTATCGTAGTACTTTGATAAATAAGAGTGTCAAACCCAACGAGGAGCAGAAAGTGTTGACAAGCTTTCGATGAAGGATTCACTGTAAATGCTCACAAACAAGTATTGGGGGTTTTAATATAGCAGATGAATAAAGTACAAGTAAGTAAAATGCGAGAGTAATAATCACAGAGTGGCCCAATCCTTTTTAGCACAAAGGACAAGCCGGTTTGTTACTTATAATGACCAAACATTCTTGAGGACACACGGGAATTTAGTCTAGTGCTTTCGCTTCATATAGATTAATCTTCATTGTTTTGATAAGTGTTGTGTGGGTGAACCTATGCTAATGCACCCCTTCCTAGGACTAATACATACTTGTGATTATACCCCTTGCAAGCATCCGCAAATACAAGAAAGTAATTAAGATAAATCTAACCACAACCTTAAACTCGAGATCCTGCTATCCCTCCTGCATCGATATACCAACGGTTGGTTTCATCCCGCAACCCCACAATTAGCAAACGAATACAAGATGTATTCCCCTAGGCCCATAAAGGTGATGTATCATGTAGTCAACGTTCACATGACACCACTAGAAGAATAACACCACAACTTAAATATCAAACCATTGAATATTACCCAACATAATTCACTACTAACATTTAGACTTCACCCATGTCCTCAAGAACTAAACGAACTACTCACGAGACATCATATGGAACATAATCGAGGTGATATGATGATGAATAACAATCTAAACATAAACCTTGGTTCAATGGTTTCACTCAATAGCATCAATAACAAGTAGTAATCAATACGGGAGAGTTTCCCCTATCAAACAATCAAGATTCAACCCTAGATGTTACATCGGTGACGAGGCAGCGGTGGAGATGGCGGTGATGATGATGGAGATCATGGTGATGATGATCCCAATGATGTCTCGATGACGGTGACGATGGCGTCGATTTCCCCTCGGGAGGAATTTCCCCGCGGATTTCCTGCGGGAGAGCTCTTTCTCTCGGTGTTTTTCCGCCACAGAGGCGGCTGTGTCTCTCGCGATTATCCTCTGGAGCTTAGGTTTTCGGGACGAAGAAGTACGCGAAGGAGCGGCCGAAGGGGTCAGGCCCCCTCCCCACAAGGCGGCGCGACCAGCCGGGCTCGCGCCGGCCTGGGGGCCCATGCCTCTCCCAGTCCGTCCTTTTGGCCTTTCGTTTTACGGAAAATAAGATCTTGTGTAATTGCCGTCAATTGTTGATCTTCCAACATTGCATTCTGAGTGCTTTTCAGTGAATCGACTCATTGACGATTCATCAATAATCATGAAACATGCAAAATAGATGAAATAACATAAGTATCACCTCCAAATATGAAATATATCAATGAATAACAGTAAATTATGATACAAAATAGTGATGCAAAATGGGCGTATCACTAACTATGTTAAAACTTGTGACAAATGTCAACTCGTTGGAAACATTGGTAAGAGAAATGAAATGCTTACGAACTATTCGCTGCCTCTTAAACCATTGGATGTATGGGGATTTGACTTTATGGGACCGTTCCCGTCATTGATGCGTGTAGTTGACACGTCCGTTGGGAACCCCAAGAGGAAGGTGTGATGCGCACAGTAGCAAGTTTCCCTCAGTAAGAAACCAAGGTTTAATCGAACCAGAGGAGTCAAGAAGCACGTTGAAGGTTGATGGTGGCGGAATGTAGTGGCACACACCAGGATTCCGCCAACGTGGAACCCACAACACAATCACGAACTTTGCCCCAACGTAACGGCGAGGTTGTCAATCTCACCGGCTTGCTGTAAATAAAGGATTAGATGTATAGTGTGGATGATGATGGTTGTTTGCAAAGAACAGTGAAGAACAATTAGATTGTATCAGATGTAAAGAATAGGACCAGGGGTCCACAGGTTCACTAGTGGTGTCTCTCCCATAAGATTAGATGTTGGGTGAACAAATTACAGCTTGGGCAATTGACAAATAAAGAAGGCATAACAATACACATACATATATCATGATGAGTACTATGAGATTTAATCGGGCATTACGACAAAGTACATAGACCGCTATCCGATGCATCTATGCCTAAAAGTCCACCTTCAGGTTATCATCTCAACCCCCTCCGGTATTAAGTTGTAAACAACAGACAATTGCATTAAGTATGGTGCGTAATGTAATCAACACAAATATCCTTAGACAAAGCATCGATGTTTTATCCCTAGTAGCAATAGCACATCCACAACCTTAGAACTTTTCACGTCCCAAATTTAATGGAGGCATGAACCCACTATCGAGCATAAATACTCCCTCTTGGAGTCACAAGTATCAACTTGGCCAGAGCCTCTACTAGCAACGGAGAGCATGCAAGAACATAAATAACATATATGATAGATTGATAATCAACTTGACATAGTATTCAATATTCATCTGATCCCAACAAACACAACATGAAGGATTACAAATAGATGATCTTTATCATGATAGGCAGCTCACAAGATCTAACATGATAGCACAATGAGGAGAAGACAACCATCTAGCTACCGCTATGGACCCATAGTCCAGGGGTGGACTACTCACACATCGATCCTGAGCGATCATGGCGATGAAGAGACCTCGGAGATAATTCCTCTCCCCGGGTGCCGAGGCAATCTCTAATCCCCCGAGATGGGATTATTGGCGGCGTCTCGCAAGGTTTTCGTATCGTGGCTCGATCGGGGGTTTCGCAACGGAGGCTTTAAGCAGGCGGAAGGGCAGGTCGGGGGCCACACGAGGGCCCCACGCGAGGGCAGCGCGGCCCAGCCGCGCCGCCTGTTGGCGTGCCTCGTGGCCCCACTAAGTCCTCCCGGTTTTCGAAGCTTCGTGTAAATAGGCCCTGTGCGTTGATTTCGTCCAATTCCAGAATATTTCCGTACTAGGATTTCTGAAACCAAAAACAGCAAAAACAACCGGCTCTTCGGCATCTCGTCAATAGTTTTGTGCCGGAAAATGCATAAATATGACATATAATGTGTATAAAACATGTGCGTATCATCATAAAAGTAGCATGGAACGTAAGAAATTATAGATACGTTTGGGATGTATCAGTCATCAACAACAAAACACACTCACTTTTGGTTGCAGTGGACTATGTTACAAAGTGGGTGGAAGCAATTCCAACAAAAAGTGATGATCATGCTACAACAATGAAGATGCTTAAGGATATCATCTTTCCCAGGGTTGCAGTGGACTATGTTACAAAGTGGTTCTCACTTTATGCATGGAGTCTTTAGGAAACCTTTAGCTAACTATGGTGTCAATCATAGAGTAGCATCCCCATATCACCCTCAAACTAGTGGTCAAGTTGACGACGTAATAGGGAAATTAAATTCATTTTAGAAAACACGGTCAATAGAGCTAGGTCTGATTGGCCAACCAAAATTAATGATGCTTTGTGGGCGTATAGAACTGTATTTGAAAATCATATGGGTATCTCTCCTTATAAAATGGTTTATGGTAAAGCATATCAGCTCCCGGTAGAATTAGAACATAAAGCTAGATAGGTTGTTAAACAACTCAACTTTGATTTCAAAACTGTAGGACATAAAAGAATTCCAGAACTATACTTGCTAGATGACTGTAGGAATGTTTATGAAAGTGCTAGGTTATTTAAAGAAAAAGTGAAGATATGGCATGATAGAAAAATAAAAGAGAAGGGAATCTAAAATAGGAGATCAAGTATTATTGTTCAATTCTCGTTTCAAGTTCTTTGCATGGAAGTTAGCATAGAAGTGGCAAGGTCCATTAGTTAATTGTGCAGGATGTGTATCGCTCTAGAGTCATTCGTATTCATGGAGACTACAAAGGTAAACCTCATGTTGTCAATGGACAACGTCTTAAACATTATATTGCAGGTCAAAAATTCGTTGGAAAGGTGGAAGATTTAAATCTCCAGAGACCCAAGGCCATAATCAGAAAGAATATCCCTTGCGAGATATCATAAATCAATAAAAGTTAAGTTTCAGGTGCTTAATGATCTTGAAGGTTCCTCATCTTTTAGGAAAGTCATTATTTTTGGAAAATAAAAGGGTGCAGCGAAAGATTTGGACAATATGGGGTCCCGAAGAGGGAAAGAGCCCAGGTGTAAGGGTATTTTACCCTTAACCATTATTTTGGTTAACAATGACACCGGTGCTATTGTGTGGACTAATGGTTTCTATAAGTATATACACAGGTTTTAGTCCACATATGAGATTGCAAGGTGGTGAGTAAGGTTTTCAGTCGGGATACGAGGATGCGAGGTGATGAGAGACCCCCCAATTGTTGTTGTCAACTAGTGACGGTGTGTTGACTATTTTTCTCTAAAGATGAGGTTGCCAAAGCCGCATATACACATAATCTTCACACCAAAAATGCTGAGAGGAAGAATTGCCGAAAAGAAGAAGAAGTTCTGAAGCTCCAGGAAAAGTCGGCAGGCAGCCCGGCCCACTGGGTGCTGCTGCCGGAAAAGTCGATAGGCAGCCCGGCCCACCGGGTGCTGCTGTCGGACTGCCAAAAAGGACCGAAGCCCAGGAGAAGTCGGCACACAGCCCGGCAGGCCGGGTGCTGCTGCCGGGCAATTCGGCGTTAGGCCCCACCACGGTGCTCCCGGAAGCTCCTGTGGCCCGGTACCACCGGGTCAGATGTCGGGTGACTCAAATCTGAAGCGCCAAACAGCTATTTTCTAGAGACGACTATATAAGCCCCTTCTTCTTCCTTGAAGGGGTAAGGAGACCAGTGCAAAAGCTCAAGACATTTCTCTCTCTCTCGCATACTCCATTGTTGAGCTCCAAATCCTTCAGATCTCCCTCCTCCTCCACCCAAACTCAAATCCCTGGGGAAAAGCTAGAGAGGTCTTGATCTATAGTTCCACCAAGCAAAATCTTGTTCCCCTTGTATTCATCGAGATACTTGCTCTCTAGGGTTCCTTGGAAACCCTAGGTGAGCAAGAGTGGTCCGGGATGTGGATTTGCTCTTGACAAGATTGTGGAGGTTTGGAGGCTGCCTCAAAGTCTACCACAAGTGAGTGAGCTATTCCTTCGTGGGATAGGCTCCGGAGAATAGGGTGAGCCTTTGTGGCGTTGGGGAATCCTTCGTGGGATCTCCACCCCTCCAAACGTGACGTACCTTCTTGCAAAGGAAGGGAACACGAGAATAAACCCTCGTCTCCGCGTGCTATCGGTTATCCCTAACCGAACTCCTTACTTGTGTTATATTTGCCTGTGAGAGCTGATGTCTACGGGTGCTTCTATTCTTGTAGACAGTGTTGGGCCTCCAAGAGCAGAGGTTTGTAGAACAAGGCAGAAGTTTCCCTTAAGTGGATCACCCAAGGTTTATCGAACTCGGGAGGAAGAGGTCAAAGATATCCCTCTCATGCAACCCCGCAACCACAAAGCAAGAAGTCTCTTGTGTCCCCAACACACCTAATAGGTGCACTAGTTCGGCGAAGAGTGAAATACAAGTGGTATGAATGAATATGAGCAGTAGTACGGCCGCCAGAAAAGTGCTTGCTGGCGTGCGATTGATGGTAGTAATATTGCAGAAGTAAAGATGCGATAAAACGATGACAAGCGATGATAGCAGATTTAGGAACAAGGCCTAGGGATCATACTTTCACTAGTGGACACTCTCAACATTGATCACATAACGAGAATAAATAGATAGATGCTAGACTCTACACCCTCTTGTTGGATGATGAACACCACTAACTGTGTAGGATTACACGAACCCTCAATGCGGAGTTAACAAGCTCCACAATATTCAATGTTCATATTTAAATAACCTTAGAGTGCATAACAGATCAACATAACCAAACCAAGTACTAACATAGCATGCACCTGTCACCTTCACACTACGAAAGGAGGAATATATCACATCAATACCATCATAGCAATAGTTAACTTCATAATCTACAAGAGATCACAATCATAGCCTACGCCAAGTACTACACGATGCACACACTGTCACCATTACACCGTGGGAGGAATAAACTACTTTAATAACATCACTAGAGTAGCACACGGATAAATTGTGATACAAAACACATTGCAATCATAAGAGATATAAATAAGCACTTCACTATGCCATTCATAACGGGAATAAGTATTCTGTGAAATATAGCATAAGAGACCCACACGGTGCACACCACTGTCACCTTTACACACGTGGGACAAGGAGTCTCCAGGAGATCACATAAGTAAAATCCAACTAGCACAATGACATCTAGATTACAAGCATCATCATATGAATCTCAATCATGTAGGGCAGCTCATGAGATTATTGTATTGAAGTACATAGGAGAGAGATGAACCACATAGCTACCGGTACAGCCCCGAGCCTCGATGGAGAACTACTCCTCCCTCATGGGAGGCAAAGGCGTTGATGAAGATGGCGGTGGTGTCGATGGAGAAGCCTTCCGGGCACTTCACCCGTCCGTGGCGTGCGGAACGAGACTCTGTCCCCGATCTTGGCTTCAGCGATGGCGGCGGCTCGGAAGGTTTCTCGCACCGTGGCTTTTCCGTATCGAAGTTTTAGGCCAGGGACCTTTAAATAGGCGAAGAGACGGAGTCGGAAGGTTGACGGGGGTGATGACACAACAGGGGGGCGCGGCCCAGGCCCCGGCCGCGCCGCCCTATCATCTAGGCCCACCAGGGCTCCCCTCTGGTGGCTCTCGGTTCTGGAAGCTTCGTGGAAAAATAGGATGTTGGGCATTGATTTCGTCCGATTCGAGAATATTTCCTTACTAGGATTTTCGAAACCAAAAAAACAGGAACGCACCCGGCATCTCGTCAATAGGTTAGTTCCGAAACGCATAAATATGACATAAAGTATGCATAAAACATGTAGATATCATCAATAATGTGGCATGGAACATAAGAAATTATCGATACGTCGGAGACGTATCGGCATCCCCAAGCTTAGTTCTGCTCGTCAGAGCAGTGCGATAACAAAGATATTTCTGGAGTGACATGCCATCATAACCTTGATCATACTATTGTAAGCATATGTAATGAATGCACGATCAAAACAATGGTAATGACATGAGTAAACAATGAATCATAAAGCAAAGACTTTTCATGAATAGTACTTTCAAGACAAGCATCAATAAGTCTTGCATAAGAGTTAACTCATAAAGCAATAAATTCATAGTAAAGGTATTGAAGCAACACAAAGGAAGATTAAGTTTCAGCGGTTGCTTTCAACTTATAACATGTATATCTCATGGATATTGTCAATGCAAAGTAATATAACAAGTGCAATATGCAAGTATGTAGAAATCAATGCAGTTCACACAAGTGTTTGCTTCTTGAGGTGGAGAGAAATAGGCGAACTGACTCAACATAAAAGGTAAAAGAATGGCCCTTCGCAGAGGGAAGAATTGATTGCTATATTTGTGCTAGAGCTTTGGTTTTGAAAACATAAAGATAGCATGAAAGTAAAATTTTGAGAGGTGTTTGTTGTTGTCAACGAATGGTAGTGGGCACTCTAACTACCTTATCAACCAGACTTTCAGAGCGGCTCCCATGAAGGACGTTATCTCTACCAACAAGGTAGATCATCCCTCTTCTCTTTTGTTTACACATGTACTTTAGTTTAGTTTTTCTTTATTTATGGATGACACTCCTCCCAACCTTTGCTTACACAAGCCATGGCTAACCGAATATGGTGCCTTCCAACATTCACATACCATGGAGGAGTGTCTATTTGCAAAATTAAGTTGCTTACTGATAGATCAGAGCAAAACATGTGAAGAGAATTATTAATGCAAGTTAATTAATTGGGGCTGGGCACCCCATTGCCAGCTCTTTTTGCAAAATTATTGGATAAGCGGATGAGCCACTAGTCCATTGGTGAAAGTCTGTCCGAAGTAAATGACAAGATCGAAAGATAAACACCACATACCTCCTCATGAGCTATAAAACATTGACACAAATAAGAGGTGATAAATTTTGAATTATTTAAAGGTAGCACTCAAGCAATTTACTTTGGAATGGCGGAGAAATACCATGTAGTAGGTAGGTATGGTGGACACAAATGGCATAGTGGTTGGCTCAAGGATTTTGGATGCATGAAGTATTCCCTCTCGATACAAGGTTTAGGCTAGCAAGGTTATTTGAAACAAACACAAGGATGAAAGGTGCAGCAAAACTCACATAAAAGACATATTGTAAACATTATAAGACTCTACACCGTCTTCCTTGTTGTTCAAACTCAATACTAGAAATTATCTAGACTTTAGAGAGACCAAATATGCAAACCAAATTTTAGCAAGCTCTTCGTATTTCTTCATTAATGGGTGCAAAGTATATGATGCAAGAGCTTAAACATGAGCACAACAATTGCCAAGTATCAAATTATTCAAGACATTTTACCAATTACTACATATATGTAGCATTTTCCGTTTCCAACCATATAACAATTTAACGAAGAAGATTCAACCTTCGCCATGAATACTATGAGTAAAGCCTAAGGACATATTTGTCCATATGCAACAGCAGAGCGTGTCTCTTTCCCACACAATGAATGCTAGGATCCATTTTATTCAAACAAAAACAAAAACAAACCGACGCTCCAAGCAAAGCACATAAGATGTGATGGAATAAAAATATAGTTTCAGGGGAGGAACCTGATAATGTTGTCGATGAAGAAGGGGATGTCTTGGGCATCCCCAAGCTTAGATGCTTGAGTCTTCTTGAAATATGCAGGGATGGACCACGGGGGCATCCCCAAGCTTAGACTCTTCACTCTTCTTGATCATAGCATATCATCCTCCTCTCTTGACCCTTGAAAACTTCCTCCACACCAAACTCGAAACAAACTCATTAGAGGGTTAGTGCATAATCAAAAATTCACATGTTAGAGGTGACACAATCATTCTTAACACTTCTGGACATTGCACAAAGCTACTGGACATTAATGGAACAAAGAAATCCATCCAACATAGCAAAAGAGGCAATGCGAAATAAAAGGCAGAATCGTCAAAACAGAACAGTAAAGACGAATTTTAAAATGGCACCAGACTTGCTCAAATGAAAATTCCCAAATTGAATGAAAGTTGCGTACATATCTGAGGATCACGCACGTAAATTGGCATATTTTTCGAGCTACCTACGAGAGGCAGGCCCAGATTCGCGACAGCAAAGAAATCTGTTTCGCAGTAATCCAAATCTAGTATTGACTTTACTATCAAAGACTTTACACAACAATGCAATAAAATAAGATAAGGAGAGGTTGCTACAGTAGTAACAACTTCCAAGACTCAAATACAAAATAAAAGTACTGTAGCAAAATAAACACATGGGTTATCTCCCAAGAAGTTCTTTCTTTATAGCCATTAAGATGGGCTCAGCAGTTTTAATGATGCACTCGCAAGAAATAAGAGTTGAAGAAAAAGAGAGCATCAAAAAGCAAATTCAAAACAAATTTAAGCCTAACATGCTTCCTATAAAAAGGAATCTTGTAAATAAACAAGTTCATGAAGAGCAAAGTAACAAGCATAGGAAGATAGAACAAGTGTAGCTTCAAAAAATTTAGCATGTAGAGAGGCATTTTAGTAACATGAAAATTTCTACAACCATATTTTCCTCTCTCATAATAACTTTCAGTAGAAACATGAGCAAACTCAACAATATAACTATCACATAAAGCATTCTTATCATGAGTCTCATGCATAAAATTATTACTCCCACATAGGCATAATCAATTTTATTAGTTGTAGTGGGAGCAAATTCAACAAAGTAGCTATCATTATTATTCTCATCATCAAATAAAGGAGGCATATTGTAATCATAATCAAATTTATCCTCCATAACAGGCGGTACTAAAAGACCAATATCATTATAATCATCATAAATAGGAGGCAAAGTATCATCAAAGTAAATTTTCTCCTCAATGCTTGGGGGACTAAAATATCATGCTCATCAAAGCCAGCTTCCCCAAGCTTAGAATTTTCCATATCATTTGCAACAATGGTGTTCAAAGCGTTCATACTAATATGTTCCATAGGTTTTTAAATTTTCGCATCAAACCATCCATGTCTTAAATCAGGAAATAGAATAAGAAGCTCATTGTTGTCCATTATGCCTAACTAGTGTAAAACAAGAAACAAAAAGATGCAATTGCGATCTAAAGGAAATAGACGAGTACTTGGCGAAAATAGCTTAGTAGCCGAGATGTGTGAAGTATCTTTTACCTTTCCTCCCGACACGGCGCGAGAAAAGTGCTTGATGTCTCTACGATTTACAAACCAAAAACGAAACAGAGCGGCATCATCGTCAATAGGTTAGTTCCGGAAAACGCATAAATATGACATAAAGTATGCATAAATCATGTAGATATCATCAATAATGTGGCATGGAACATAAGAAATTATCGATACGTCGGAGACGTATCAAGAGCCTTCGTGCTCGAGTTACTTGTATCATCATATAGGGTGCCTCACCTAGTTTGCATTAGGCGCACCTTTATATTCTGCAGAGCCTAATATTGCAAAGAAAGAATTAAAATTTGTAGAAACCTATTCACCCCCCTTCTAGGTTTACCATCTCTGAACTTTCAATTGGCATCAGAGCCTGGACTCTTTTTAAGGGCTTTACAGCCTTAAGAGTGAGATGGATAAACTATTCGAGGGTCTGGATGAAGATTCTAACCTTTTGGTTAAGGAGATGTGATACGTCCCAAACGTATCTATAATTTCTTATATTCCATGCTACTTTTATGATGATACTCACATGTTTTATACACATTATATGTCATTATTATGCATTTTCCGGCACTAACCTATTGACTGCCGAAGAATTCTTTTTCTTGCTTTTTGGTTTCGAAATCCTAGTAAAGAAATATTCTCGGAATTGGACGAAATCAACGCCCAGGGGCCTATTTTGCACGAAGCTTCCAGAAGTCCGAGGGAGAGACGAATTGGGGCCACGAGGCGCCGCCACAACAGGGCGGCACGGCACAGGTGCTGGCCGCGTGGCCCTGGCGTGTGGGGCCCTCGTGTGACTTGCCCCGCTGTAAAGCCTCCGTCGCGAAACCCCCGTACCGAGAGCCACGATACGGAAAACCTTCCGAAGACGCCGCCGCCCAATCCCATCTCGGGGATTCGGAGATGTCTCCGGCCCTGCCAGGAGAATCACTCCCCGGGGTCTCTTCATCGCCATGATCGCCTCCGGATCGATGTGTGAGTAGTTCACCCTGGACTATGGGTCCATAGCGGTAGCTAGATGGTCGTCTTCTCCTCATTGTGCTATCATGTTCGATCTTGTGTTGCCTATCATGATCAAGATCGTCTATTTGTAATCCTTCATGTTGTGTTTGTTGGGATCGATGGATATTGAATACTATGTCAAGTTGATTATCAATCTATCATATATGTTATTTATGTTCTTGCATGCTCTCCGTTGCTAGTAGAGGCTCGGCCAAGTTGATACTTGTGACTCCAAGAGGGAGTATTTATGCTCGATAGTGGGTTCATGCCTCCATTAAATCTGGGACAGTGACAGAAAGTTCTAAGGTTGTGGATGTCTTGTTGCCACTAGGGATAAAACATCGATGCTTTGTCTAAGGATATTTGTGTTGATTACATTACGCACCATACTTAATGCAATTGTCTGTTGTTTGCAACTTAATACTGGAGGGTGTTCGGATGATAACCTGAAGGTGGAGTTTTTAGGCATAGATGCATGCTGGATGGCGGTCTATGTACTTTGTCGTAATGCCGATTAAATCTCATAGTACTCATGATATATGTATGTGCATTGTTATGCCTTCTTTATTTGTCAATTGCCCAATTGTAATTTGTTCACCCAACATCTGCTATCTTATGGGAGAGACACCACTAGTGAGCTGTGGACCCCGGTCCTATTCTTTACATCTGAAATACAATCTAATTGTTCTTTACCGTTCTTCGCAAACAAACATCATCATCCACAATATACATCTAATCCTTTGTTCCGACAAGTGGTGAGATTGACAACCTCGTTGTTACGTTGGGCAAAGTACTTTGGTTGTGTTGTGCAGGTTTCACGTTGGCCGGAATCCCTGGTGTTGCGCCGCACTACCTCCTCCGCCATCGACCTTCAACGTGCTTCTTGACTCCTACTGGTTCGATTAAACCTTGGTTTCTTTGAGGGAAACTTGCTACTGTGCGCATCACACCTTCCTCTTGGGGTTCCCAACGGACGTGTCAACTACACGCATCAAGCAAATTTCTGGCGCCGTTGTCGGGGAGATCAAGACACGCTGCAAGGGGAGTCTCTGCTTCCAATCTCTTTACTTTGTTTTTGTCTTGCTTTACTTTACTTTATTTATTACTTTGTTTGTTGCACTTATATCAAAACACAAAAAAAAATAGTTGCTAGCTTTACTTTATTTACTGTCTTGTTCTCCATATCAAAAACACAAAAATTAGTTACTTGCATTTACTTTATTTACCTTTTGTTTATTTCATCATATTTCCTCCTAAGTTCACTCTAAAAGACATACCGGTAGGATGTGGGTCTATAATTGGAGAGATAATATAGAAGTTTTTTTCACTCATGTTAGTACCGTTGAAGATTTTGAAGATAGACACTTGGTAGAACTTGCTTCTACTTATGAAATTGCTGTTGCTTCTTTAGTACACATGTTGGAAACTAAATTTGTTAATCTCAATCCTATAATCCAACACATGTTTCTCACACTCGGTGATATGGAAGAAGGGGAAAAGAAAGATTTTGTTTTAGAAACCCTTCTTAAAGAATTTGGAGGTGTAGCAAGAGAGGCTAGAAAGGTCTTTATCAAATACAATATGCTTGGCTCTTATACAGATTTTGTTAGTATCCTTGAAAAGATGGATATGGAGAGAGTAAGGTACACTAATGATATTAATGATGGTGGGGATTAAGACAACAATACCTTGTAAGCTCCTAGGAATGAGCGATGCTTTAGAAACTAATTATGGTTGGCTTGTCCCTGAAAATTTGATGAGGATAGCAAACCTAAGAATAATGAAAGGGAGTCTCTGAAACTCACATAGATAAGATAAAATGCATAGTTGAGAAAACTCCCAACACCTATGTTGATGCTTCATCTCTTGATAATACTTGATACACACTTTCTGCGCCTAGAAAGGCGAAAAAGCGCTTATGGGAGACAACCCATTATTTTATACACTTTATTTTATATTTGAGTCTTGGAAGTTGTTTACTACTGTAGCAACCTCTCCTTCTCTTTATTTCAATGCATTGTTGTGCCAAGTAAAGTCTTTGATAGTAAAGCCAATACTAGATTTGGATTCTTTGTGAGAAACGATTTCTTATTTGTCACGAATTTCGACTGCCTCCTGTAGGTAGCTCGAAAAATCTGCAAATTTACGTGCGTGATCCTCGGATATGTACGCAACTTTCATTCAATTTGGGAATTTTCATCTGAGCAAGTCTGGTGCCACTTTTAAAATTCGTATTCTGGATTTGTTACATTTTGATTTTATTTCGCATTTACTGTTTTGCTATGTTTGATGGATTTCTTTGTTCCATTAACTTTCGTAGCTTTGTCCAGAAGTATTAAGAATGATTATGTCACCTCTGAATATATGAATTATGCAATGACCCTCTAATGAGTTTGTTTGAGTTTGGTGTGGAGGAAGTTTTCAAGGGTCAGAGAGGAGGATGATACAATATGATCAAGAAGAGTGAAAAGTCAAGCTTGGGGATGCCCCCGTGGTTCATCTGCATATTTTAAGAAGACCCAAGCGTCTAAACTTGGGGATGCCCAAGGCATCCCCTTCTTCATCGACAACATTATCAGGTTCCTCTAATGAAACTATATTTTTATTCAGTCACATCTTATGTGCTTTACTTGGAGCGTCTGTTTGCTTTTGTTTTTGTTTTTGTTTTTGTTTGAATAAATCGGATCCTAGCATTCTTTGTGTGGGAGAGAGACACGCTCCGCTGTATGAACAAATGTGTTCTTAGCTTCATCTTTAATGTTCATTGCGAAATTTGAACTACTTCATTCATTGTTATATGGTTGGAAACGGAAAATGCCGCATGTGGTAAATGGTTTAATGTCTTGAATAATGTGATACTTGGCAATTGTTGTCTCATATAGATCATGTTTAAGCTCTTGCATCATGTACCTTGTACCCATTAATGAATAACTACATAGAGCTTGTTAAAATTTGGTTTGCATGATTGATCTCTAGAGTCTAGATATTTTCTGGTTGAGGTGTTTGAACAACAAGGAGACGATGTAAAGTCTTATAATAGTTACAATATGTTCATATGTAAGCTTTGCTACACCTTTTATACTTGAGTTTGCTTCAAACAACCTTGCTAGCCTAGCCTTGTATTGAGAGGAATTCTTCTCATGCATCCAAATCCTTGAGCCAACTACTATGCCATTTGTGTCATACCTACCTACCACATGGTATTTCTCGCCATTCCAAAGTACATTACTTGAGTGCTACCTTTAAAATTCTATTCTTTACCTTTACAATATATAGCTCATGGGACAAAATAGCTTAAAAACTATCGTGGTGAAGAATATGTACTTATGTGTCTTATTTCTTAGTAAGTTGCTTGTTGAGCGGTAACTGGGGACGCCATCAACTCTTTTACCTTTGTTGAATATCATGTGAGTTGCTATGCATGTTCGTCTTGTCTGAAGTAAGGGCGGTTTTCACAATCAAATGGTTTGAGTATGCATACTTTAGAGAAGAACATTGGGCCGCTAACTAAAGCCATGATTCATGGTGGAAGTTTTTGGACAGCTAATCCTCAATCTCTTATGAGAATCTTATCTGTTGTTAAATGCTTAAGCATTAAAAGAGGAGTCCATTATCTGTTGTCTATGTTGTCCGGTATGGATGTCTAAGTTGAGAATAATCAAAGCGAGAAATCCAATGCGAGCTTTCTCCTTAGACCTTTGTACGGGTGGCATAGAGGTACCCCTTTGTGACACTTGGTTGAAACATATGCTATGCAATGATAATCTGTGTTAACCCAAGCTAATTAGGACAAGGTGCGAGCACTATTAGTATACTATGCATGAGGCTTGCAACTTATAAGATGTCTTATACATAACACATATGCCTTATTACTACCATTGACAAAATTGTTTCTTGTTTTCAAAATGAAAAGCTCTAGCACAAAAATAGTAATCCATGCTTCCCTCTGCGAAGGGCCATTCTTTTACTTTATTGTTGAGTCAGTTTACCCATTCTTTCTATCCAGAAGCAAACACTTGTGTCAACTGTGTGCATTGATTCTTACATGTTTACTTATTGCACCTGTTATATTGCTTTATGTTGACAATTATCCATGAGATATATATGTTGAAGTTCAAAGCAACCGCTGAAACTTATATCTTCCTTTGTGTTGCTTCAACTCCTTTACTAAGAATTTATTGCTTTATGAGTTAATTGTTATGCAAGTCTTATTGATGCTTGTCTTGAAAGTATTATTCATGAAAAGTCTTTGCTATATGATTCATTTGTTTACTCATTATCTTCATCATTGCTTCGAATCGCTGCATTCATCTCATGTGCTTTACAATAGTATGATCAAGATTATGATAGCATGTCATTTCAGAAATTATCTTTGTTATCGTTTACCTACTCGAGGGCGAGTAGGAGCTGGGATGTGATACGTCCCAAACGTATCTATAATTTCTTATGTTCCATGCTACTTTTATGATGATACTCACATGTTTTATACACATTATATGTCATTATTATGCATTTTAGGCACTAACCTATTGACGAGATGCCGAAGAGCCGTTTTTTTCTGCTGTTTTTGGTTTTCGAAATCCTAGTAAGGAAATATTCGAATTGGACGAAATCAACGCCCGAGGGCCTATTTTTGCGAAGCTTCCGAAGTCCGAGGGAGGCAAGTGGGCCACGGCGCCGCACAATAGGGCGGCGCGGCCTGTGGCCGCGCGGCCTGGCGTGTGGGGCCCTCGTGTGGCCTGACTGCCCTTCCGCCTACTTAAAGCCTCCGTCGCGAAACCCCGTGCGAGAGCCACGATACGGAAAACCTTCCAGAGACGCCGCCAATCCCATCTCGGGGGATTCAGGAGATCGCCTTCGGCACCTGCCGAGAGGGGAATCATCTCCGGAGGTCTCTTCATCGCCATGATCGCCTCGGATCGATGTGTAGTTCACCTGGACTATGGGTCCATAGCGGTAGCTAGATGGTCGTCTTCTCCTCATTGTGCTATCATGTTCGATCTTGTGAGCTGCCTATCATGATCAAGATCGTCTATTTGTAATCCTTCATGTTGTGTTTGTTGGGATCAGATGGATATTGAATACTATGTCAAGTTGATTATCAATCTATCATATATGTTATTTATGTTCTTGCATGCTCTCCGTTGCTAGTAGAGGCCGGCCAAGTTGATACTTGTGACTCCAAGAGGGAGTATTTATGCTCGATAGTGGGTTCATGCCTCCATTAAATCTGGACAGTGAGAAAAGTTCTAAGGTTGTGGATGTCTTTGTGCCACTAGGATAAAACATCGATGCTTTGTCTAAGGATATTTGTGTTGATTACATTACGCACCATACTTAATGCAATTATTTGTTGTTTGCAACTTAATCAGGGGTTCGGTTGATAACCTGAAGGTGGAGTTTTTAGGCATAGATGCATCTTTGGATGGCGGTCTATGTACTTTGTCGTAATGCCCGATTAAATCTCATAGTACTCATGATATATGTATGTGCATTGTTATGCCTTCTTTATTTGTCAATTGCCCAAGCGTAATTTGTTCACCCAACATCGCTATCTTATGGGAGAAACACCACTAGTGAACTGTGGACGGTCCTATTCTTTACATCAAAATACAATCTGCAATTGTTCTTTACTGTTCTTCGCAAACAAACATCATCATCCACAATATACATCTAATCATTTGTTCTGACAAGCCGGTGAGATTGACAACCTCGTCGTTACGTTGGGGCAAAGTACTTTGGTTGTGTTGTACAGGTTCACGTTGGCGCAGGAATCCCGGTGTTGCTTGCACTTCACTCCTCCGCCATTGACCTTCAACGTGCTTCTTGAATCCTACTGGTTCGATTAAACCTTGGTTTCTTGCGAGGGAACTTGCTTTGTGCGCATCACACCTTCCTCTTGGGGTTCCCAACGGACGTGTCAACTACACGCATCAAGCAAATTTAAGGCAGTGGGAGATCAAGACATCTGCAAGGGGAGTCTCTGCTTCCAATCTCTTTACTTTGTTTTTGTCTTGCTTTACTTTACTTTATTTATTACTTTGTTTGCTGCACTTATATCAAAACACAAAAAAATTAGTTGCTAGCTTTACTTTATTTACTGTCTTGTTCTCCATATCAAAAACACAAAAAAATTAGTTACTTGCATTTACTTTATTTACCTTTTGTTTATTTCATCATGTTTCCTCCTAAGTTCACTCTAAAAGACATACCGGTAGGACGTGGGTCTATAATTGGGAGAGATAATATAGAAGATTTTTCACTCATGTTAGTACCGTTGAAGATTTTGAAGATAGACACTTGGTAGAACTTGCTCCTACTTATGAAATTGCTATTGCTTCTTTAGTACACATGTTGGAAACTAAATTTGTTAATCTCAATCCTATAATCCAACACATGTTTCTCACACTCGGTGATATGGAAGAAGGGGAAAGAAAGATTTTGTTTTAGAAACCCTTCTTAAAGAATTTGGAGGTGTAGCAAGAGAGGCTAGAAAGGTCTTTATCAAATACAATATGCTTGGCTCTTATACCAATTTTGTTAGTATCCTTGAAAAGATGGATATGGAGAGAGTAAGGTACACTAATGATATTAATGATGGTGGGGAGATTAAGACAACAATACCTTGTAAGCTCCTAGGAATGAGCGATGCTTTAGAAACTAATTATGGTTGGCTTGTCCCTGAAAATTTGTTTGACGAGGATAGCAAACCTAAGAATAATGAAAAGGGAGCCTTTGAAACTCACATAGATAAGATAAAATGCATAGTTGAGAAAACTCCCAACACCTATGTTGATGCTTCATCTCTTGATAATACTTGATACACACTTTCTGCGCCTAGCTGAAAGGCGTTAAAAGCGCTTATGGGAGACAACCCATTATTTTATACACTTTATTTTATATTTGAGTCTTGGAAGTTGTTTACTACTGTAGCAACCTCTCTTTATCTTTATTTCAATGCATTGTTGTGCCAAGTAAAGTCTTTGATAGTAAAGCCAATACTAGATTTGGATGCTGCGCAGAAATGATTTCTTCTGTCACGAATTTCGACTTTGCCTCACATGGGTAGCTCAGAAAAATCTGCAAATTTACGTGCGTGATCCTCAGATTTGTACGCAACTTTCATTCAATTTGGGAATTTTAATCTGAGCAAGTCTAGTGCCACTTTAAAATTCGTATTTACGGATGTTTGACAGATTCTGCCTTTTATTTCGCATTGCTGTTTTGCTATGTTTGATGGATTTCTTTGTTCCATTAACTTTCGGTAGCTTTGTGCAATGTCAGAAGTATTAAGAATGATTATGTCACCTCTGAATATATGAATTATGCAGTGACCCTCTAATGAGTTTGTTTCGAGTTTGGTGTGGAGGAAGTTTTCAAGGGTCAAGAGAGGAGGATGATACAATATGATCAAGAAGAGTGAAAAGTCAAAGCTTGGGGATGCCCCGTGGTTCATCCTGCATATTTAAGAAGACCCAGCGTCTAAGCTTGGGATGCTCAATCCCCTTCTTCATCGACAACATTATCGGGTTCCTCTAATGAAACTATATTTTATTGGTCACATCTTATGTGCTTTACTTGGAGCGTCTGTTTGCTTTTATTTTTGTTTTTGTTTTTGTTTGAATAAATCGGATCCTAGCATTCTTTGTGTGGGAGAGAGACACGCTCCGCTGTTTCGTATGAACAAATGTGTTCTTAGCTTCATCTTTAATGTTCATTGCGAAATTTGAACTACTTCATTCATTGTTATATGGTTGGAAACGGAAAATGCCGCATGTGGTAAATGGTTTAATGTCTTGAATAATGTGATACTTGGCAATTGTTGTGCTCATATAGATCATGTTTAAGCTCTTGTATCATGTACCTTGTACCCATTAATGAATAACTACATAGAGCTTGTTAAAATTTGGTTTGCATGATTGATCTCTGAGTCTAGATATTTTCCGGTTGAGGTGTTTGAACAACAAGGAGACGATGTAAAGTCTTATAATAGTTACAATATGTTCATATGTAAGCTTTGCTGCACCTTTTATACTTGAGTTTGCTTCAAACAACCTTGCTAGCCTAGCCTTGTATTGAGAGGGAATTCTTCTCATGCATCCAAATCCTTGAGCCAACTACTATGCCATTTGTGTCCACCATACCTACCTACCACATGGTATTTCTCCGCCATTCCAAAGTACATTACTTGAGTGCTACCTTTAAAATTCTATTCTTTACCTTTACAATATATAGCTCATGGGACAAAATAGCTTAAAAACTATCGTGGTGAAGAATATGTACTTATGTGTCTTATTTCTTAGTAAGTTGCTTGTTGAGCGGTAACCATGTTTTGGGGACGCCATCAACTCTTTTACCTTTGTTGAATATCATGTGAGTTGCTATGCATGTTCGTCTTCTGAAGTAAGGGCGGTTTTCACAATCAAATGGTTTGAGTATGCATACGTTAGAGAAGAACATTGGGCCGCTAACTAAAGCCATGATTCATGGTGGAAGTTTCAGTGTGGACAACTAATCCTCAATCTCTTATGAGAATATTATCTGTTGTTAAATGCTTAAGCATTAAAAGAGGAGTCCATTATCTGTTGTCTATGTTGTCCCGGTATGGATGTCTAAGTTGAGAATAATCAAGCGAGAAATCAATGCGACTTTCTCCTTAGACCTTTGTACATGCGGCATAGAGGTACCCCTTTGTGACACTTGGTTGAAACATATGCTATGCAATGATAATCCGTGTTAACCCAAGCTAATTAGGACAAGGTGCGAGCACTATTAGTATATATGCATGAGGCTTGCAACTTATAAGATGTCTTATACATAACACATATGCCTTATTACTACCGTTGACAAAATTGTTTCTTGTTTTCAAAATGAAAAGCTCTAGCACAAAAATAGTAATCCATGCTTCCCTCTGCGAAGGGCCTATCTTCTACTTTATTGTTGAGTCAGTTTACCCATTCTTTCTATCCGAAGCAAACACTTGTGTCAGCTGTGTGCATTGATTCTTACATGTTTACTTATTGCACTTGTTATATTGCTTTATGTTGACAATTATCCATGAGATATATATGTTGAAGTTGAAAGCAACCGCTGAAACTTATATCTTCCCTTGTGTTGCTTCAACTCCTTTACTAAGAGTTTATTGCTTTATGAGTTAACTGTTATGCAAGTCTTATTGATGCTTGTCTTGAAAGTATTATTCATGAAAAGTCTTTGCTATATGATTCATTTGTTTACTCATTATCTTCATCATTGCGAATCGCTGCATTCATCTCATGTGCTTTACAATAGTATGATCAAGATTATGATAGCATGTCACTTTAGAAATTATCTTTGTTATCGTTTACTCAGGGCGAGTAGGAACTAAGCTTGGGGATGCTTGATACGTCCCAAACGTATCTATAATTTCTTATGTTCCATGCTACTTTATGATGATACTCACATGTTTTATACACATTATATGTCATTGTTATGCATTTTCGGCACTAACCTATTGACGAGATGCAGAAGAGCGTTGTGTTTTTGCTGTTTTGGTTTCAGAAATCCTAGTAAGGAAATATTCTCGGAATTGACGAAATCAACGCCAGGGGCCTATTTTTGAAGACCGGTGGGGAGACGAGTGGGGCCACGAGGCGCGCCACACAGAGGCGGCGCGGCCAGCGCGGCCCCGGCGTGTGGGGCCCTCGTGTGGCCCCGACCTGCCCTTCCGCCTACTTAAAGCCTCCGTCGCAAAACGGACGAGAGCCACGATACGGAAAACCTTCCCGAGACGCCGCCAATCCCATCTCGGGGATTCAGGAGATCGTCTCCGACACCCTGCCGGAGAGGGGAATCATCTCCGGAGGTCTCTTCATCGCCATGATCGCCTCGGATCGATGTGTGAGTAGTTCACCCCGGACTATGGGTCCATAGCATAGCTAGATGGTCGTCTTCTCCTCATTGTGCTATCATGTTCGATCTTGTGAGCTGCCTATCATGATCAAGATCGTCTATTTGTAATCCTTCATGTTGTGTTTGTTGGGATCCGATGGATATTGAATACTATGTCAAGTTGATTATCAATCTATCATATATGTTATTTATGTTCTTGCATGCTCTCCGTTGCTAGTAGAGGCTCCGGCCAAGTTGATACTTGTGACTCCAAGAGGGAGTATTTATGCTCGATAGTGGGTTCATGCCTCCATTAAATCTGGGACAGTGACAGAAAGTTCTAAGGTTGTGGATGTGCTGTTGCCACTAGGGATAAAACATCGATGCTTTGTCTAAGGATATTTGTGTTGATTACATTACGCACCATACTTAATGCAATTATTTGTTGTTTGCAACTTAATACTGGAGGGGGTTCGGATGATAACCTGAAGGTGGACTTTTTAGGCATAGATGCATGCTGGATGGCGGTCTATGTACTTTGTCGTAATGCCCGATTAAATCTCATAGTACTCATCATGATATATGTATGTGCATTGTTATGCCTTCTTTATTTGTCAATTGCCCAACTGTAATTTGTTCACCCAACACTATCTTATGGGAGAGACACCACTAGTGAACCGTGGACCCCGGTCCTATTCTTTACATCTGAAATACAATCTCTGCAATTGTTCTTTGTTACTCTTCGCAAACAAACATCATCATCCACACTATACATCTAATCCTTTGTTTACCAAAAGGCGGTGAGATTGACAACCTCGTTGTTACGTTGGGGCAAAGTACTTTGGTTGTGTTGTGCAGGTTTCACGTTGGCGCCGGAATCCCTGGTGTTGCGCCGCACTACACTCCTCCGCCATCGACCTTCAACGTGCTTCTTGACCCCCCCTCTTGGTTCGATTAAACCTTGGTTTCTTACTGAGGGAAACTTGCTACGCATCACACCTTCCTCTTGGGGTTCCCAACGGACGTGTCAACTACACGCATCAAGATGAAATCTAGATTCTTAGCCTATGAGGCTGAGAAGAAGAAGAAGGATGATGAAGTCCAAAGCCAAATGGCACAAATGAATGCCATGCTTAAAAACCTGACCAGTGGGACTTCTAGTGGGACTTCGATCCCTCCGGAAACTTTCCATGAAGTCAACCTTGACTATCCCAAAAACACTTCACCCATGCCTCATATAAACCATAGTGGGAATGTTCCCCATTTTGATGGAACTCACTTTTCTTTTTGGAAATCCTCTATGGAGTCTCATATTCGCAGCTGCAGTGTGGAGATGTGGGAGATCATCGTGAATGGTTGCCGGAAGCCACAAGATCCCATTAGGCTAACCTCCACCGAGTTCTAACACCGTCAACTCAATGCCTCTGCATGTGACAAGATTAGAAGTGGCATCAACCGCAAGCTCTTCGATCAAGTCAATGACATTGGCTCCGCTAAAGAGCTTTGGGATCGGATTGTAGTACTTCAAGAGGAAACCAATCTGATCCAAGGAGCTCTCTATGAGTCAGCAAAGACAGAGGCAACTATGTTCATGATTAGAGAAGGAGAATCCTTGGCCGATGCCTATGGAAGGCTTGGTGCTCTTAGAGTAAAATTCAAGGGCTTTGGATGTGAAAAATACAATGATGGCTTTGAAATGAAATAAATGATATGTGTTGTATGCAGAGGTGACAAACGATCCATTGTAATGTGTTACAGCGATATATTTTTTTATCACAAATACAAACCATTTTATCTCAATCAAGTTAGATGTTTAATAAAAAGATGGTGCAATGGGCATGAACAAAGTTCCATACATGTTTTTTTATGGGTTCCAAAATTATAAATTGTGAAAGATACTATGGTGAAAGCTAAGTATATGACTGCAACATTCGCACAAAGGAGGGAATCTTAGTCAACAAGTTTGTTATTGAACTTGGTGTTGTTCTGAGCAACATAATTCAAGCTGAGGAATTAAGGTGGCAAACTCAAGCCGATGAACTTGGTCTAAGGATAGGGATACTTTACTACGAAGCTCCATCGTATGACAATGGTGGCAACATAATTCAAGTTGAGGAATTAAGGTCCACCAATTGTCCAAAATATATGCATTGACATGTCATTTGAGAATGAGTGATGCGTATAGACGCAAAGATATGCAAATATACACGAACATGAACATGTGAGATCCATTGATAAATTTCCCCGCATGCATAACATATGAACAAAACCAGAATGCCACAGGTGTTAAGTGCTTAAGTGTTGACTAGATTATTGAATCTACTTCAAGTGGGATATTGTTTGAAATATGCCCTATAGGCGATAATAGTACACGTTTATATTCCATGCATGCTAGAATTGTATAAACCGGAACATAATACGTATGTGGCTTCATAAACTACATATTTCCCTAGTAAACATGTACTAAACTAGTCTATTAGTTAATGGTGGTTAAGGTT
This sequence comes from Lolium multiflorum, assembly GCA_030979885.1. Lineage (NCBI taxonomy): Eukaryota > Viridiplantae > Streptophyta > Magnoliopsida > Poales > Poaceae > Lolium > Lolium multiflorum. Next base: position 311,134,799 of record CM061749.1, read on the forward strand.
TCCTAACCATAGACATGTGTTGTCAATTAACAACAGAGTCATGTCATTAGGAGAATTACATGATGGACAAGACCTAATGATACGTCTCCAACGTATCTATAATTTCTGATGTTCCATGCTAGTTTTATGACAATACTTACATGTTTTGCTCACACTTTATAATGATTTGGGATGAAGCCTGCTACCCGCATGGGTAGCTACACACCCATGGTGAATACCAATATGCAAGCCATATTAACTTGTTTTAGCTCGGTTTCCTAGTAGAACGTGAAATTCTAGTGTATAAAAGTGGTTTCCGAATTTTGATTTGAACTTTTTTTGTCAAAGTCAACTCTGTATTCATAAAGTCAACCCAAAATACATTGGTGAGTTGACTTTGATCAAAAAAATATTCATATCAAAATTCGGAAACCACTTTTGTACACTAGAATTTCATGTTCTACTAGGAAACCGAGCTAAAACAAGTTAATATGGGCATGGGTATGTAGCTACCCATGCGGGTAGCAAATGCACTCTCATAACGATTTTATGCATTTTCCGGAACTAACCTATTAACAAGATGCCACAGTGGCAGTTCCTGTTTTCTGCTGTTTTTGGTTCCAGAAAGCTGTTCGGGCAATATTCTCGAATTTGACGAAACAAAAGCCAAACATCTTATTTCACCGAGGCGGACCGGACGGAAGGAAGCGGAGAGGAGGCCAGGGGCCCCCACACCATGGCGGCGTGGCACGGAGGGGGCGCGCCGCCCTATGGGGTGGGCCCCCCATGCACCTCCTTGCGCCGCCTCTTCGCCTATAAAATCCCTCGCGACCTAAAAACCCGATACCAATTGACGAAACTCTAGAAAGACTCCAGGGGTGCTGCCGCCATCGCGAAACTCCGTTTCGGGGACGAAAGTCTCTGTTCCCGCACGCCGGGACGAGGAATGCCCGGAAGCCATCTCCATCGACGCCACCGCCTCCATCATGCTCCGTGAGTAGTTCCCCCATGGACTACGGGTTCTAGCTGTAGCTAGTTGGTACTCTCTCTCTCCCATTTCTTCAATACAATGATCTCATGAGCTGCCTTACATGATTGAGATCCATCTGATGTAATCGGTGTTGTGTTTGTTGGGATCCGATGGATTGTTACATTATGATTAGTCTATCTATAAAGTTTGTGAAGTTATTGTTGCTGCAATCTTGTTGTGTTTAATGCTTGTCACTAGTGCACGAGTGGCATGATCTTAGATTTAAGCTCTATACTTATTGCTTAGATTGTATCTACAAGTTGTTTGCACATGTCTATGTCCGGAACCCGAGGCCCCAGAGTGACAAATTGGGATAAGCGGAGGGGAATGCGTAGGTATGAGGATCACATGTTTTCACCAAGTGTTAATGCTTTGCTCGGTGCTCTATTAGAAGGAGTACCTTAATTACAGTAGATTCCCTTGAGGCCTGCCACTGCTGGTAGGACAAAAGATGTTATGCAAGTTTCTCATTACGAGTACGTATGACTATATATGGAAAACATGCCTACATGATTAATAATCTTGATGTTCTGTCTTAATTCTATTTCAATCCTATCAATTGCCCAACTGTAATTTGTTCACCCAACACTTGTCACTTGTTATTGGAGAGTTACCACTAGTGTAGATAGTGGGGAACCCCGTTCCATCTTTCATCATCATATACTCGGTCTATATGTCATTAGAAGTAGTATCAACTATTTTCGGTGCCATTGCTCTCATATTCTGCACTCTTTTCTTTATTATTCACCTTTTGCTCTCATATTCTTCTTTGCTTTCATCACCCTTCTGTTACTAGTGTTTTTCAGTGCGGTGAATTGACAACTCGGTTGTTAAGGCTTATAGGTATTTTTTACCTCCCCTTGTCGAATCAATAAATTTAGGTTTTACTTCCCTCGAAGACTATTGCGATCCCCTATACTTGTGGGTTATCAAGACTATTTTCTGGCGCCGTTGCCGGGGAGGCATATCTCTACTCATAAGTTGACCTAGGGAGTACACTCTACCTCTCTCTCTCTCTGTTTTTTTATTTTATTTTGTTTTGCTTAGTTTACTTTTGTCTAGTATTATTTTGCTTAGTTTACTTTTGTTTAGTTTGTTTTTGTTTTGTTTTATTTCTCCTATATACCCGAAATCCATAAAAATTTGAAAAACCGAAAAATTAAAAACTGTTGTTATGGGAGAACCCACAACCTATTTGGAGCTTATAGAATTATATAATAATTATAGAGAATCAATAACGGGTAAAGTTATGAGTGCTGTGATAGAAAAGTTGAATACAATTGCTAAAATCTTGCTTAAGCGCCATGATATAAACTGTTGCTCTAAATAGGATACTAAACATCTTAAATTTCAATGTGGCTTTAGTGAGGAAGTTTTAATTAAGAACTATAATTGGAATAGCTATATTCATTTTGGGTTCGAAGAAGTGGAACAATTTGTCTTATTTATGGGAGCCTCTGAGATAGAATCCTTCATGTCTAAAAATTATGAAACTTGTGTTGTTTGTAAGGACCTTAAAGATTATGCCTCTTCTATCCTTAATTTTTGCATAGAAAGTTACAGTGATAATCCTTATATCATTGATTATAAAGAGAGACTCATTAATGCACAAGAATGCACTCACAATTTGCAGGAACCTGTGAAAGAAGAAATTGATGAACCTGAAAGCTCATCGGATGAAAAGAGGAGGAGAGTGATGAAAAAAAGGAGGAAGAATGGATTAGCTACCCATGCCAACCTTCTAATGAGTAACTCTTTACCTCTTACACTATTTGATTGTCCTCCATGCTTACCAAAGGAGGATGAATGTTATGTTCCTGTGGATTCTCTTGAAATAGTACCTATGAGTAAAATTTGTGAGAATAATTATGCTACTATTATCTATGATAATCCATGCTACTTTGATAAATCTTATGATAATGCTTTGTTTGTGCCTGATGTCGAAATGCATGATACTAAAGAGTTTTGCTTCGCAAATGTTTATGATAAATCTCTAGATGATGGTCCTATGTTACTTGATAAATTTAATTGTACTACTAATGAAAATGGGATTGGAGAGGTCTTGACTTTATCTAGGAGTCCCATATCTTTTGAGATTGATCAATCATCTTTGTTATATTATTGATAAAAGTGGTTTTAAAAGTTTTGATCCTATTATTTTTAAGCCTGATAAAAATTATGTGTTTGTGGATCATGAAAAGCATGCTTTATGTGATAGTTATATTGTTGAGTTTGTTCATGAAGCTACTGAAAATTATTATGAGAGAGGAAAATATGGTTGTAGAAATTTGCATGGTACTAAAACACCTCTCTATATGCTGAAACTTTTGAAGTTACTCTTGTTTTATCTTCCTATGCTTGTCACTTTGTTCTTCATGAATTTATTTGTGTACAAGATTCCTATGCATAGGAAGCGGGTTAGACTTAAATGTGTTTCGAATTTGCTTCTTGATGCTCCTTTTGCTTCATTTTCTATTTTCCATGTGAGCATCATTAAAATTGTTGAGCCCATCTTAATGGCTATAAAGAAAGCACTTCTTGGGAGATAACCCATGTCTTTATTTTGCTACTGTTTTGTTGTGTCTTTGAAGTTGTTACTACTGTAGCAACCTCTCCTTATCTTTATTTTATTCCATTGTTGTGCCAAGCAAAGTCTCTAATATAAAGTTGATATTAGATTTGGATTTCTGCGCAGAAACAGATTTCTATCTGTCACGAATTTGAGTAGGTCTCTCTGTAGGAAACTAAAAATCTGCCAATTTTCATGCGTGTTCCTCAGATATAAGCAACTTTCATTAGTTTTGAGTTTTCTGATTTGAGCAACGGAAGTACCTCTTAAAAATTCGTCTTTACGGCTGTTCTGTTTGATTCTGTCTCTGTTTTTGCATTGTCTCTTGTGGACTTTAAGTGAGACTTTCTAGACGTGGAGAGCTGTAGCTAATGTTTTATTGAGTTCTTGCAATGTGTCACTACAGGACTAAAGTGGATTAAAGTTTTTTGACTACTAACCCCTCTAATGAAGTTTATGAGAAGTTTGGTGTGGCGTTTCAAGGGTCAAGAGAGGAGGATGATATATGATCAAGAAGAGTGAAAAGTCTAAGCTTGGGGATGCCGTGGTTCATCCCTGCATATTTCAAGAATACTCAAGCATCTAAGTGCCCAAGGCATCCCCTTCTTCATCAACAACTTATCAGGTCACCTCTAGTGAAACTATATTTTTATTCGGTCACATCTTATGTGCTTTACTTGGAGCGTTTGTGTGTTTTTATTTTTGTTTGTGTTTGAATAAGATCGGATCCTAGCAATCCTTATGTGGGAGAGAGACACGCTCCGCTTTTTCATATGAACACTGGTGTTCTTCGTTTTACTTTTAATGTTCATGACAAAAGTTGGAAGCTATTGCACTTATTGTTATTTGGTTGGAAACAGAAAATGCCTCATATTGTCTTGGATAATTTGATTCTTGGCAATTGTTTTGAGCTCTCAAGTAGATCATGTTTAAACTCTTGCATCATGTAGTTTAAACCTATTAGTGGAGAACTACCGTAGAGCTTGTTGAAATTTGGTTCGCATGATTGGTCTCTCTAAGGTCTAGATATTTCTGGTAAAAGTGTTTGAGCAACAAGGAAGACAGTGTAGAGTTTTATAATGCTTGCAATATGTTCTTATGTAAGTTTTGTTGTATCGGTTCATACTTGTGTTTGCTTCAAATAACCTTGCTAGCCAAAGCCTTGTACTGAGAGGGAATGCTTCTCGTGCATCCAAAACCTTGAGCCAAAACCTATGCCATGTGTGTCCACCGTACCTACCTACTATGTGGTATTTTTCTGCCATTCCAAGCAAATACTTCATGTGCTACCTTTAAACAATTCAAAAGTTATTATCTCTTATTTGTGTCAATGTTTTATAGCTCATGAGGAAGTATGTGGTGTTTTATCTTTCAACCTTGTCATTTACTCTTGGGAGACTTTCACCAATGGACTAGTGGCATATCCGCTTATCCAATAATTTTGCAAAAGAGTTGGCAATGGGGTTCCAGCCCCAATTAATTAACCTTCACTAATAATTCTCTTCACGTGTTTTGCCCTGATTCATCAGTAAGCAACTTAATTTTGCAAATAGACACTCCTTCATGGTATGTGAAATGTTGGAAGGCACCGAGGATTCGGTTAGCCATGGCTTGTGAAAGCAAAAGGTTGGGAGGAGTGTCATCTATAAATAAAAACTAAAATACATGTGTAAACAAAAGAGAAGAGGGATGATCTACCTTTTGGTAGAGATAACGTCCTTCATGGGAGCCGCTCTTGAAAGTTTGGTTGATGAGGTAGTTAGAGTGCCCACTACCATTCGTTGACAACAACAAACACCTCTCAAAACTTTATTTGTATGCTCTCTATATGATTTCAAAACTTAAAAAGCTCTAGCACATGATTTAATCCCTGCTTCCCTCTGCGAAGGGCCTTTCTTTTACTTTATGTTGAGTCAGTTTACCTACTTCCTTCCATCTTAGAAGCAAACACTTGTGTCAACTGTGCATTGATTCTTACATACTTGCTTATTTGCATTCATCATATTACTTTGTGTTGACAATTATCCATGAGATATGTATGTTGAAAGTTGAAAGCAATTGCTGAAACTTAATCATCCTATGTGTTGCTTCAATGCCTTTACTTTGAATCTATTGCTTTATGAGTTAACTCTTATGCAAGACTTTTTGATGCCTGTCTTGAAAGTACTATTCATGAAAAGTTTTGCTATATGTTATCTATTTGTTAGCAAACTATAGATCATTGTGAGTCATTCATCTCATATGCTTTACAATAGTATGATCAAGATTATGTTAGTAGCATGTCACTACAGAAATTATTCTTTTTATCGTTTACCTACTCGAGGCGAGTAGGAACTAAGCTTGGGGATGCTTGATACGTCTCCAACGTATCTATAATTTCTGATGTTCCATGCTAGTTTTATGACAATACTTACATGTTTTGCTCACACTTTATAACGATTTTATGCATTTTCCGGAACTAACCTATTAACAAGATGCCACAGTTCTCTGTTTTCTGTTTTTGGTTCCAAAGTCGTTCGGGCAATATTCTCGGATTCGACGAAACAAAAGCCAAACATCTTATTTCACCGAGACGGACCAGAACACCGAAGGGAAGCGGGAGAGGAGGCCCAGCCCCCCACATAGGTGGCGCGGCCGAGGGGGGCGCCGCCCTATGGGGTGGGCCCCCCAGGCACCTCCTTGCGCCGCCTCTTCGCCTATAAAATCCCTCGCGACCTAAAAACCCGATACCAATTGACGAAAATCCAGAAAGACTCCAGCGGCGCCGCCGCCATCGCGAAACTCCATTTCGGGGGACAGAATCTCTCTGCAAGCACGCCGGGACGGGGAAGTGCCCCGGAAGCCATCTCCATCGACGCCACCGCCTCCATCATGCTCCGTGAGTAGTTCCCCCATGGACTACGGGTTCTAGCTGTAGCTAGTTGGTACTCTCTCTCCCATGTACTTCAATACAATGATCTCATGAGCTACCTTACATGATTGAGATCCATCTGATGTAATCGGTGTTGTGTTTGTTGGGATCCGATGGATTGTTACATTATGATTAGTCTATCTATAAAGTTTGTGAAGTTATTGTTGCTGCAATCTTGTTGTGTTTAATGCTTGTCACTAGTGCACGAGTGGCATGATCTTAGATTTAAGCTCTATACTTATTGCTTAGATTGTATCTATAGGTTATTTGCACATGTCTATGTCCGGAGCCCGAGGCCATAGAGTGACAACAACTGGGATAACTGGAGGGGAAGGCGTAGGTATGAGGATCACATGTTTTCACCAAGTGTTAATGCTTTGCTCCGGTGCTCTATTAAAAGGAGTACCTTAATTACCAGCAGATTTCCTTGAGGCCGGCTGCTGCCATTTGGTAGGACAAAAGATGTTATGCAAGTTTCTCATTGCGAGCACGTATGACTATATATGGAAAACATGCCTACATGATTAATAATCTTGATGTTCTGTCTTAATGCTATTTCAATCCTATCAATTGCCCAACTGTAATTTGTTCACCCAACACTTGTCACTTGTTATTGGAGAGTTACCACTAGTGTAGATAGCTGGGAACCCCGGTCCATCTTTCATCATCATATACTCGGTCCTATATGTCATTAGAAGTAGTATCAACTATTTTCTGGTGCCATTGCTCTCATATTACTGCTCTCTGTGTATTGTTATCTTGCTCTCATATTGCTGCTTTCACATCACCTGTTACTAGTGCTTTTCCAGGTGCAGCTGAATTGACAACTCAGTTGTTAAGGCTTATAAGTAGTCTTTACCTCCCCTTGTGTCGAATCAATAAATTTGGTGGGTTTTACTTCCCTCGAAGACTGTTGCGATCCCCTATAATTATCACCTAACTAAGCAAATCAATATGATCATGTCACTATGTTTAAATTTATGTACCTTTCCAATGTAAAATATCCCTATCCTTAGACCATGAGATTATGTCACACCCGAGCATTGGAAGAATACTTTGAGGACATCAAACATCACTTTGTAAATGGGTGATCATAAAGGTGCCTTTAGGTATGTTAGAAAGTGCTTGTTGGGTTTCATGTGTCAAGACCGGGATTTGACGTGATGATCCGATATACTCTAGGCCCACTTGGTAATGCAATATCTTACACCGATTGCAAGAACGTGACTAATAATTTTAATCACAAGGTGATATTGAAATAATGTACAAGTAAAGTATACCCGACGCTAACAAAATTGAACTAGGTATCGTGATACAGATACCGATGATCAAATCTCAAGAAAGTAAAATATTGCGAGATAAAGGGAATGGAAGGCATGATTGTTTGAGTACTCAACATCGTGGTTAAACTGATAAAGATCGTCGCTTAATGTGTGGGAATCATTATGGATGTCCAGGTCTCACAATTGATTATTGATCGGAGAGGTGTCTCTATCATGTCTGCATATTCTTGAACTTGTAAGGTCACAGACTTAACGATCAACAATGCTAGGGTAGAAGTGAGATGTTAACAATTCTAAAGACCGAAGATCATTCCGAGTCTCGGGTGGAATCCAGGACATCGCGAGGAGGTTTGGAATGGTTCGGACAATATGATTCATATGGGAAAGTATTTTTAGGGTTTCAGAAAAGTTCAAGATTTTTTCGGTATCGTATCACGAAAGTGATAGAATGTGCTGGAGGGGCCACCAGTGGGGCCCACCTGTCTTGGAAGGCCCACATGGACCAAGGGTGGATCCCAAGCCTACTTTGGTCTAGGGAACCACCCCCTATGGCCCATGCAGCTAGCCCATGGGCAACCCTAAAAGGGGGGTCAACGTGAGGGGAAAGTTTCTCCCTCCTCCTTTTAGCCACGAACCCTAGGGCTTAGAGAAGGAGCCAAGGTACCCCTCTGCCCTATATAAGTAGAGGGGGGGTCAGGGGCAGGAGCATACCAACCCTAGCTAGCCGTCCATACCCCTTCTTGTCCCTCTCTTCCTCCCCCTCTTATGTGTGTAGGCGAAACCCTGCCTGCGAAACTCTCCACCATAACCACCACCACCGTTGCTTTGCTGGTTGTAGATCCCATCGACCACTCCACTTATACTTATTGGCTCAAGAAGGAGGATACGTTGTTGTGCTTCATGTGTGCATAACTCAGAGGCATTGCTCGGTGCGGTGCTTATCGGATTGGATCTAGAAGGGTACAAATACATCAACCAAGGTTATAAGCCATTTCCGTTGTGTGATCTACAAGGGTACGTGGATCTGATCTACCTCATTGCTTTGATCTTCTTATAGTAGATCTCGACTCTTTCTAGATTCGATCTTCGTCTTGTTCACATCTCGTAATTTTTTTTTGTGTTTTCTATGTTGCAAATACCATCTACACTCCACCAAGTAAAGGAAACAAACTTGCTACTAAAGATAACTTATAAATGAAAAATACAAGGAAAATATAAATAAGATACTATCAAAACTCCGAGATGCTTGGGACATGCTTAGGCCAAAACCCCAAGGTCTAAACTTAAACTTTCTTGTTTGCGACCAACGTCTCCTCTCCCTTTATCTTCTTCCATTCTTCCTTTACACTTTATCCCCACCTTGAGAACTTTATTCTTTTGGGCACGTGACGATCCCACTCTCCAGGCAAGTTGACCCTAGGGACATACATTATTTCTCTACATATAAGGTTTGCAACAGGGTTTTCATACATGTTGAAGGATAGTGCATGTCTCGAAACTCCACCTCCAGTTGACTTTCTTCCTTGTTGCTCTTGGTTTGAGGGGTTTGCAAGATACCTAATGCTTCCCATCGAGGTTGGAGTCTTCTTAGATGATGGAATCTCTTGGTCACCATCTTTCGTGGTCTTGTTATTCTTGATGAAGTTTTTCTCACCATCCACATAGAACTCCACTTTCGAGACTTCCCACCTACTCATCTTCCCCCGAGTTCGACGAGGAAATCCCAAATTTTAGGAATGAGAGGCAAAGGAGACAACAACTAGGTATCTGTATGGGGTGAGGCTAGTATCAAAATATATATACATACATATCTATAGGAAATCTACCTTGGTTGCACCAAGATATACGATCTACTTTATATGTTAAAGATATGCAATACAATTATTCCAAACATCACGCGACGTTGATTGTTGTCACTTTCTCGTCAATGCACCGGCTGTTCCAAGATATAAGATCTGCTATATATGCTGAAGATACGTATGGTATTGATTCTAACATGAGGTGGATTGTTGTCGCTTGCTTGTCAATGCGCCGATTACATTACTTAAATATATACCATACACACACGCACAATAATGTTGATTTCTGCAATCGCGTATGGTTCTACAAGAAATGCGCAAAGGTGAATAAATAAAAACCAAAAAACATACTAGATAGCAGAACTTATCGACACCAATGTTCCAATACGAGTGTAGAGCAATGCACATTATTAACTACTTGTATATAAAATAAATATATCATTCTATGAGTGAGTGTATTTCAAACAAAAAAAGTAGAGTTTTGAGTGAGCGAAAAATTGTATAAATGTAGTGACACTAAATATCTGATCATCTTATGGTGTACCATGTCTCTCCACCCTCCTTGCAAAAACTTTAACTCAAACATTTTCAATGAACAATGAGAAAAGAAGAAAACGAGAAAACTAAGACAAAACAACCACAGAGAAACAACCTAGAAGGTCTTTATCTAATTGAAAGGTGACACCTTATGCTAAGATAATGAGGTGATGTTGGGACTAATGGTGTAAACGAAAACTCACTTATTTGTTAGTTCATGCTGCTGAGGGTTGTTGGGCCACACTAGTACTAGCGTGAGAAATAAAACCTTTTTCGGGCGAGCACCAACCACTGCACCGCCCTGGAACCCAGCCGAGGAGGGATGCCATAGTTGCTTTCCCTTAGACGCGCAAGTACAAAAGGTCGAGGAAGTGTGTCTCCTGAGGAAGTGAAGATGATATTGTGTTTGACTCATTTGTCCTCGTTACCGGTGCTAGGTTCTTCTACGACGGACCCACCGCCTAGCGCCAGAATTTTAGAACCTCTGTCAACTCACGCACGTACAAGGTGGGATGGTGGCAAGGATGTGCTAACCTCTTCTTCTTCGCTGAGGACGGGTAGGTGGAAGAGTGAGTGGAATTGCCTTCCAAATCACTCTCTTGCATATGTGCTCCTGCGGTCCAGCCGCCTGTCCAATCTCCTTATGTAGGGCGTGGATGAGGGGGAGCTTAGGTACCCCACATTCCAAAACCCTAACCCTATACCGACTCCCACATACCTACGAGTTGCGTAGATTAATGGGATATTTTGTCCGACTCCCACATGACATACCTACGAGTTTGCCTCAAGATATTTGTGGTAAGTGATGGCAACAATTATGTGTGTACCAACTCATTGTGACTCCAAGTGCAGAGTATTGTAGCAAGTGTCTTTTCCCCACAAGGACAACTCGAGGGTTTATATCGAACTCCCGGGGAATTGGCTTAGAAGCTGAATTCTTCTTCTCCTCTTCTAGCAACCTGCAAATTAAGTAAAGTTTTTACCTTGTGTCCCCAACACCGTGTTGTTGTCATTTGTCAAGCACAAGGTTTTGTATTAGTAATAGGAAATAAAAGGATAACTTAAAGTAAAGTAAACAAACTAAGCAAGCTAAATAAAAAACAGTAAAAGGGTAATGTTTTTGGGGTTTTGTATGTGTAAGTGGAGATTTGTTTTTGGTATTTTCAGATTAATAAATTGTAGCAAATTTAAAGTGTGGTAATTGTGTTGGAAAGGTGTTTATAATGATTTACAATGGACCGGAGTTCATGGATTCACTTGTCTACTCTCTTTTTAAGTTGTAGTGGACACAAACAATTCATCAAAGTCATAATATTGGTGGAACTTCAACATGTTTTTGATAAGCATTCATATGAGCATTACGTCCTAACATAAAGATGATGCAACATATCTCTCTTATAATCTTCAAGAAAGGGAAAACTCCAAGCAATCTTAATTAAGAATCAATAGAGTATAGCCTTAAGTAATTTCACATAATGTTTGAATCTCAAATATGCTAGCTTGAACAAACAAGATTATCAAGCTGTCACATGATAATTATAACACATGGATTCACTTTATCCCTAGTGACTAGTGAGGCAACAAAATAAAGGTAAACACCATAGTAGATATTGAATTTGTTGTCACTGTTCAATCACTGCCACCATGCTACTCCATCTAATACACACTTCTCCCCACACATGCTCTTGCATACAAGTTGGATCATAACAAGTACTTAAGAATAGGGTATATGATATGCATGTATCAATAAATCTTAGACATAATAGGTTCTAATCTCATATATAATAGCATAGAATAAAGATCCACTACATAGGAATTGCACATATGACGATAATCATATTGGATAGCTCATATGGTACTAAATCTATGAAAAACATGAAAGAAATGAATCAAGGTACTGCCACAAACCCATGGTCCAGAGGTGGACCACTCCCTCTTCATCATGATGATGGTGGTGGAGACGTTGGAGATGGTGGAGATCCCTCCGGTGGTGGCTCGAGCGGAGTTTCCCTCTCCAGTCTTTATTGGTTTTGGCTCTATTTTGGTATTTCGTTGTTTTGGTGGCGCTCTCCTCGAGGAAGCCTCGATAATTCCTTGATATAGAAGTTTTTAGGTCAGACAGAGTCCATGGGCCAAAGAATCAAGCGGATCAAACAGCTGAGGAGGAAAAGAGCATTGGTGGAACGCCCCCTGGCTAGGTGTACCACCTAGTCTCTTTCGGCTCTCGTGGTCCATCTCGTGAGGTCCAAGTGCTTCAGACGATTCTCTTGATGAAATATTGACATCCCCAGAATCCTAGCTTGATTTGACTTCGTTTAGGTCCCTGAAGGTAAAAATATTTCCATCTATACCAGTTTTCTTCTTAAAGACCTATTTGCACTCGAAAACTCTAGAGTCGTCAGGAAGATCAACCAATTTCCAAATCAAATTGTCATCCATGGACTTGAACTCATAACTCACGGCCACAAGCCACGAATCGGAATCAGTACTTCTCATCGTGTCCTGGTAAGTAGTCGACTCATCAGTATATAAAATCATTACATCACAAAGATTTCGTAACCTAGCCGAACTTCACGGCTCCGGTGTAGTTGTTGGTTTATGCGCAACGTCCAGATCCACCTCTAAGAATGTTGACTTGCTTGTAGTTGGTACTTCTAGAACTTCTTTCAGCTACACCTTACTACCACTATCCTTTTGACTAAGAAACTCTTTATCAAGGAAGACACCAGTTTGAGTGACAAACACTTTTACGTCTTCATGGTTGTAGAAGTAGTAACCAAAGGTTAGTACGATATAAGTGGAGCAAGACATATCAATACGGTACACGGACTTGCACCCCTTTCAACCCACGATGCATATGACTACCACGACATGATGGCATGCATCCAGAAGCTCCAACCAACCCAACTTATCGTTTGATGATTGCATTTTGCATCATGTTTTATCTTGCATCATGTTTTATCTTATGTTTTTGCATTTGTACTGTAGGATTTTAGTATTTTATAGCGCCCCCACGCACCTATTTTGCTTGTTTCATTGGGATCCCGAAAATAAGACGGTTGATGAACAAATACATTAAAGAGGTCATTGTTGGCACAAATATGATGATTGGAGGCAATAAATTTCATCCATACAATTACCCACACTACAAGAAAAGTTCTGATAGACAACGTCCCAAAATCGTCCGCTAAGGGTCATTTTTCGTCGCCTATGGGCCTAACCCGACGATATGGGTTCTGTTGTCGAAAGCGCGGAGCAAAGTCCTACGACGTTTTTCGGTCCGTCGCGCTTGGGCGCTTCCGCCATGGAAAATCGGACCGTTGCGAAGTGTTCAGGAGCAGTTGTTGCGACGTCATGCAGCCCGACACGTGACCAGATGCTGCGATTAACGCGTTACCAAACCTCCGTGGTAGATGGTAGGCCCACACGAGGCATGTCACGTCTTAAGCGGGCCGGCCCATTAAGTTTGCGGGCCGGGCCAACACTTAGTTTGACCGGTCAACTATATATTGGGCTGGTCCATTAGTTACGTGGGTCGGGCCTAACCTCTAAGGTTGAGCGGTCAAAACTTAAATGGGCGACCCGCCTAAGCATGTGGGCGGGCCGAATGCACTCGTTGCCGGTCAACAGGCAAGGTCGGCCCACAAGACATGTGGGGCCCACTTTCCTATTATCGGCGACCCATTTAACAAGTGGGGTCCACCATAAAGTAAGTGGGCGGCCCAAGTTATTGGCCGACCAATCGGCATGTGGGTCCCACTTTCCTGTAATTCGGCCCATTTAGTAAGTGGGGTCCACCATAGATCAAATGGGCAGCCCAACAAGAAAGTGGGCGGGCCAAAAACACGGTGGGTCACCTTAAAGGGCCAGGCCATTAGTATGTGGGGTCCACCATATAGCAAGTGGGTACCAACAAGATAGTGGTCGGGCCAAAAACACAGGTGGGTCCCACTTTCTGTTAAAAGGCCCATTTGTATGTGGGGTCCAATATAGCAAGTGGGTGGCACAAGAAGTGGTGCAAAAACACAGTGGGTCCCACTTTTCTCTTAAAGGGTCGGCCCATTTAGTAAGTGGGGTCCACCATATAGCAAGTGCGGCCCAACAAGATAGTGGTAGGGCCAAAAACACGGTGGGTCCACTTTCTGTTAAAGGGCCAGAGCCCATTTAGTATGTGGGGTCCACCATATAGCAAGTGGGCGGCCCAACAAGATAGTGGGCGGCCGATAGCAGTGGGACCAACTATCGATGTGTAGACCTAATAAGTAAGTGGATCGGCCCAAAATGAAAGTGGGTCCCACACTACTGTAAGTGGGCCGGCCCAATCATGTAGGGCCCTGGTTGTTTGACTAGTCAACTTGCGTTAAATTTCATGAGCCTAAAATCTGATATCAATGATACACACAATTACATACACAAATAAAATAACTAGGAAAATTACAAGGCAATTAATGTGCCCAAATAAAAAAATTACATAGAATCATTGAGGACTTCTATTAGCATCAACAATAACACGTTGACATTTGGCAATCGCCTTGATTGAATCTTGTGTACTCTTTGTCAACATATCAGCTACAGATCTTAGCAGCAATACCATGTCTTTTATAAAGTACAACCTTGAGATATTTCTTGTTTGATGAAAGGAATGGTCAGGTTTGACTATGAGAAGATGCATCGAGAAGAAAGATCGAACTTTTTGTGGGCCTCTCTTGATGAATATTGCTTCATCAATTGCGTCGATAATAATGCAAAAAGAGTTAAACGATGAACTATGCAAACATGTATTAAGCATTTTCGATATGAGATAGTCACAAGTACTAAGCACACTTACATTATATCGTTGCATAGGCTCACCCCGGAACCTTTTTGCGCTCTATCTTCTACTAAGGACTTCTTCATTACAACTGCATTCTAGTAACATTACAAACATAGTTACTTGAGTGAACTATTCAAGCATTTATTATGCAATGTAGATATAAGATAATAACAAGTTGCATAAATAAGACAATGTATGGAACTTGTACTAAGCACAGACTTACATCATAATGTTGTAATTTATTAATGAAAAAATCCAAGAAAAGAAAGATTTCAATTGGGCTGCATCTGGAAATCTGGGCCTTCGAACTATCCTGCTGGGCCTTTTGACTCGTAAAATTTCAGCCCACTCCAAAACATGAAAGTTCGGATTTTTCTCAAAAAAACAAGAAAGTCCTATGCTTCGCAAAAACAAAAAACAAGGAGATTCAACATATAAGTTGTAAAAATAAATTTAATTTATCCATTTGCAATAGCTCGGAGCGAAATACACTGTTTATTGTATGCAAAATAATCAAGATATCACATGTTTGTACGGGGAGGCTGACATCGGGGACCCATGAGCCAGCAGCGTCGTCAACATTTCAAAGGCGGCAGGGGATCGAAAATAAAAAAACCAAAAATTAGTTGGTAAAAAAATCCATGAAAAAAAAATTTATCGTTCTGAGAGGATGACATGCGGGACCCATAAGGCAGCAGCATTCTCAACGTTTCAAAGGCGTGGGGATCAAGAAAAAAAAAGAAATAGCGAGAGAAATTAATTAGGGGTCAAAAATAAATCCACCAAAGGAAACTTTTATTGTTCATAGAGGATGACATGTGGGACCGACCTGCCTAGCTTGCGTCGTCATCCAAAGGAAAAAGAGGATCCCCCAAAAAAGGGGGCAAATAAGCCAAAAAGGAAAAAAGGCAAATACTCCAAAGTTCTTTTATAGAGGGTCATAAAGTGATCCCCCACAAAGGAAACTTTATGTAGGTGTAGGATGATTACATGAACCCTAATGAGAGGAGTATAGACAAGGTGTTTCGTAGTATTTAAATCGAAGGAGGTTCGGGGAGGTTGCTTGATAAAGTAGTTCAAGATGGAAGAAGTAAGTAAGTGCTCACTAAGTATAATTGCGGGAATAACAATCCTTTAAGTAGCACAAAGGACAAGCGAGTTTGTTTTTTATAATGAAAGGATTGCCAGTTTATTTCTTGAGGGAACACATTCTTGATAGTCTAGTGCTTTCGCTTCATATAGATGATTAATCTTCATTGTTTTGATAAGTGTTGTGTGGGTGAACCTATGCTAATGTACCGCCCTTCCTAGGACTAATACATACTTGTGATTATACCCCTTGCAAGCATCCGCAACTATAAGAAAGTAATTAAGATAAATCTAACCACATTTTTAACTCGAGATCCTGCTATCCCTCCCGCATCGATATACTAACGGGGCTTAGGTTTCTGTCACTACCCCGCAATTAGCAAACGAATACAAGATGCACTCCCCTAGGCCCATAAATGGTGAAGTATCATGTAGTCGACGTTCACATGACACCACTAGAAGAATAACACCACAACTTAAATATCATAACATTGAATACTAACCAACATAATTCACTACTAACATTTAGACTTTACCCATGTCCTCAAGAACTAAACGAACTACTCACGAGACATCATATGGAACATGATCATAGGTGATATGATGATGAATAACAATCTGAACATAAACCTTGGTTCAATAGTTTCACTCAATAGCATCAATAACAAGTAGAAATCAACACCGGGAGAGTTTCCCTATCAAACAATCAAGATCAAACCCAAATTGTTACAGCGGTGACGAGGTGCAGCGGTGGAGATGGTGGTGATGATGATGATGATGGAGATGATGATGGAGATGATGTCCCTCGATGACGGTGACGATGGCATCGATTTCCTCCGGAGGGAATTTCCAACAGATTTCAGCTTGCGGGAGAGCTCTTTTCTCTCGGTGTTCTCCGCCCCACAGAGGCGGCCGTGACTCTTCGCGACTATCCTCTGCTTAGGTTTTAGGACGAAGGCATACGCGAAGAAAAGGAGGCGAGAGGGGTTGTGGGCCCCCTCCTCACAGGCGGCGCGGCCAGCCTGGTCACATGAGGTGGGCCCACTCCCCTCGGCTCCCCTTCGCTCCCGTCGACTTCGGAAAAATAGGATTTTTCATATAATTTCCGTCAACCGTTGATCTTCCGAAATATTGCATTCCGACGGTGCTTTTTGAGAATCCGGCTCAATCCTCAAATAATCATGAAACATGCAAAATAGATGAAATAACATAGATCATCTCCAAATATGAAATATATCAATGAATAACAACAAATTATGATATAAAATAGTGATGCAAAATGGACGTATCAACTCCCCCAAGCTTAGACTTCGCTTGTCCCCAAGCGAACCGAACTCGTAACAGACCACATGTTTATGGAGTGAAGAGTCGATAAATAAAATACGGACAAGAAGCATCATATTCATTCACACAAGACATTCTAGTAGACAACTTCCTCATATAATTCAACTTGAAACAAGTAGAAGGAAATCACAAATAAAGGTGCATAGGAAATCATAATTGGTGATGGCAAACTTTGTTCTTGGTCAGAGAACAGTTAACAGATTATACTTATCTATTGAGCAGCGCTCTATTAAAGCTTATGGTAAACTTGCATACTCAATCATAGTAATCTCCTCATAATCATTGATAACTTTCAAAGCTATATTCATTGGATAAAACTTGTACTAAACAAGGAAGAATAAAAGACATGATGAAATAGATCACAATATAGATGGTTGGATCACAACAACTCAAATGCTTGCTTGAGATGGATGGAAATAGGTTTACTGACTCAACATAAAGTAAAAGACAGGCCCTTCGCAGAGGGAAGCAGGGATTAAATCATGTGCTAGAGCTTTTTGAGTTTTGAAATCATATAGAGAGCATAAAAGTAAAGTTTTGAGAGGTGTTTGTTGTTGTCAACGAATGGTAAGGGTACTCTAACCCCTTGCAAAACGACTTCCAAAGAGCGGCTCCCATGAAGGACGTTATCTCTACCAGCAAGGTAGATCATCCCTCTCTCTTTTGTTTACACATGTACTTTAGTTTATTTAAGGATGACACTCCCCCCAACCTTTGCTTACACAAGCCATGGCTGCCGAATCCTCGGTGCCTTCCAACAATCTCATACCATGGAGGAGTGTCTATTGCAAAATTAAGTTGCTGATGAATCAGGCAAAACATGTGAAGAGAGTTATTAATGAAGGTTGATTAATTGGGTGGGAACCCCGTTGCTCTTTTTGCAAAATTAAAGGATAAGTGGATGAAGCCACTAGTCCATTAGTGGAAGCTGCCTAACAAGACCGAAAGATAAAACACCACATACTTCCTCATGAGCTATAAAACATTGACACAAATAAGAGGTAATAGCTTTTGAATTATTTAAAGGTAGCACATGAAGTATTTACTTGGAATGGAAATACCACACAATAGGTAGTTATGGTGGACATGATACATAGGTTTGGTTTAAGGTTTTGGATGCACGAGAAGTATTCCCTCTCATACAGGTCTTTGGCTAGCAAGGTTAATTAGCAAGCATAAGAGTTGAGGGAAACAAACAAATCTACATGTGATAGAAACAATCATGCATCTTACTTGTAAGCACAAACAATTTTAACTTTAATACTAAGCCAAGAACTTAACAAGAAAGATAATAACATATCTACATGTGTTTCCTCTTTTCTACTTAAACTCAAAGTGTTGTTGCTATTGACCAATGCTAAGTTTGCCAAAACCAAATAGATATACTCAATGCTCCCAAAGTGATACCAATACTAACAACAAGATCAATCATATAATAGAGATTGCAAACTAGATAAAGATGTGCAATATGTAGATGATAAGACTTCTCATTAATATTCCATAATGATAACTCACACCAAGGGATACATAGATAACCAACTAAAGAGAGATACTTCCATACCGCAACACATCTTATATGATAACTTCCCTACTCATGATATGACACTACTTGAAAGTAAATAGATAAAAGATAGTGATGATATGATACCGCGGCACTCCCCCAAGCTTGGAACAAACCAAGGGGATGCCACGATGATGAATTACTCCTTCGGCGGTGGTGATGGATTCTTCCCGCGATTCTTAAAGATCTCCTTCAACTACAGCTTCTTGATACGTCCAATTTGCATCACTATTTTATATCATAATTTGCTGTTATTCATTGATATATTTCATATTGGGACACAATACTTATGTTATTTCATCTATTTTGCATGTTTCATCATTATTGGAGGATCAGCACCGGACAGGATTCTGCTGGAAAAGCACCGTCGAACGCAATATTTGGAAGATCAAGCGTGGAAGGAAATTATACCAAAATCCTATTTTTCAAGATGACGAAGGAAGCTAGAAGGAGGAGGAGGACCAGGGTGGGCCCACACCCTAGGGCGGCGCCCGCCCCGGGCGCGCCGCCATGTGGTGTGGAGGGCCCAGACCCCTTTCGCCTCCTTTTCTTCGAAATCCTTCGTCCGAAACCTAAGCCACGAGGGTACTGCGAAGGTTACAGTCTCAGGCGGAGAACACCGAGAGAAAAGAGCTCTCCGGGCAGGAATCCGCGGGGAAATTCCCTCCGGGAGGAAATCGACGCCATCATCACCGTCATCGAGTGGACATCATCTCCATCACCATCATCATCATCTCCACCATCATCACCGCCGTCTCCACCGCTGGACACCGTCACCGTGTAGCAATTTGGGTTTGATCTTGATTGTTTGATAGGGGAAACTCTCCCGGTGATATCTACTTGTTGTTGATGCTATTGAGTGAAACCATTGAACCAAGTTTATGTTCAGATTGTTATTCATCATCATATCACCTCGATCATGTTCCATATGATGTCTCGTGAGTAGTTCGTTTAGTTCTTGAGGACATGGGTGAAGTCTAAATGTTAGTAGTGAACTATGGTTGAGTAATATTCAATGGTATGATATTTAAGTTGTGGTGTTATTCTTCTAGTGGTGTCATGTGAACGTCGACTACATGACACTTCACCATTTATGGGCCTAGGGGAATGCATCTTGTATTCGTTTGCCGATTGCGGGGTTGCCGGAGGACGAAACCTAAACCGTTGGTATATCGATGCGGGAGGGATCGCAGGATCTCGAGTTTAAGGCGTGTTAGATTTATTCTTAATTACTTTCTTGAGTTGCGATGCTTGCAAGGGGTATAATCACAAGTATGTATTAGTCCTAGGAAGGGCGGTGCATTAGCATAGAGTTCACCCACACAACACTTATCATAACAATGAAGATTATTTAGCCGTATGTAGCGAAACCACTAGACTAAAATCCCGTGTGTCCTCGAGAACGCTTGGTCATTATAAGTAAACAAACCGGCTTGTCCTTTGTGCTAAAAAGGATTGGGCCACTCGCTGCAATTGTTACTCTCGCACTTTACTTACTCGTACTTTATTCAACTGCTACATCAAAACCCCTGAATACTTGTGCGTGAGCATTTACGGTGAATCCTTCATCAACTGCTTGTCAACACCTTCTCGCTCCTCGTTGGGATCGACATTCTTACTTATCGAAAATATACGATACACCCTATACTTGTGGGTCATCAAGACTATTTTCCGGCGCCATTGCCGGAGTGAAGCGCTAAGTGGAATTGTAGGAAAACTTTTATCATGCTGATTTTATTTCTTTCTGCTATAAGTCATTATGGAGAGATCTTCTCTTCAATTTTTATTTGGGAAATCTACTACTAATGCAACGGTAGTGGATGAGGCGCCAGGTGAGGAAGTGATACCATATAAAATACCGATGAAAATTATTGAACGTGTTATGGATAACCGCTAGAAGGATGGAACTGTCCATCCTGGTGATCATTTCTGTTTTTGCATGAATTATGCGGGTTATTCAAATGTGCGTATTGCTATGGATGAAGTGAGGAAGAAATTATTCTCTCTATCTGTCTGGTAGGCGGCGCACCGGTATAAATTACTCGGATAATGGGGATTCTCTTGAATGGAATGATGTTGGCCCTTTATTCTAAGTTCTATCCTCCAAGTGAAATTCACAAGGATCGGAATCGCATATAATTTTTGGCCTCATGATGGAGAGAGTATTGCCCAAGCTTGGGGGAGATTGAAGTCTTAATGCTCAAATGCCCCATTCATGAGCTTCCTGGTAATGTTATTATTGATAATTTCTATGCAAGACTTTCTTTTCAAGACAAGACCTTGCTGGATACTTTTTTTTGGATCATTTACACGCAACAAAGAAGAGTTTAAAAGGGACCTTCTTGATCGAATCCAAGAAAATATTGAAGGTTGGGAGAACGACAAGGATAGAGAATGGTATAATTTATGATTATAAATGCATTGAAGCTTTTATGAATACTGATAAATTTCGTAATATGAGTGCTATATATGGTCTTGATTCTCAAGTCTGTAAATCTTTATAAAGCTTTTGCCTCTCATTATGAATTGCCAAAGAAGAATTTTGATAAGTATCATGAACCGTATAAAGATAAAATTGATTCATCTATTAATAAATGTGTTGTAGTTGAAAATGGATCATGTTATTCCTGAAGCTTATATTGAAAAAACTCCTTTCCTGCTAAAATGAAGGAGTACTCTTATAAATAGTGCGGTTCAAAAGTGAAAAGAAATAGTAGAACTGAAGAACAAATAAAAGTTGAACCTGCTGTTGCAATAGTTAAAGACTGAAAATGTGGAGGATGGTCATATTATTTTTCGTGAAGATGCTTCTAATATTGTTTCACATCCTAATAAACCCAAACAAGCTAGTGTTCCTATGCTATCTGTTAGAATTGGTGATCATTGCTATTATGGATTATGTGATATTGGTGCAAGTGTTAGTGCTATTCCTTATGAGCTTTACACGGAGATTATAAATTGATTCTTGTGAACTTGAAGATATTGATGTGGTTATTCAGTGGCTAATAGAGAAACTATTTTCCAATTGGTATTGTTCGAGATGTGGAAGTTTTATGCGGTAAGATTAAATATCCTGTTGACTTTTGGTACTTGGTTCTGCTGCTAGTGATTATTGTCCTATTATTTTTGGTAGACCTTTTCTAAATACTTGTGGAGCTATTATAGATTGCAAGAAAGAGAAAATTTTGACTAAATTTGCTGGTGAATCTTATGAGTTTAACTTCTCTAAATTTACTAAAACTCCTTATAAAGCTGATTTGCCTAGTGATGATTTTAAGTTGGAATAGTGTGCATCTATTGTTCTTGTTCCTAACAATCCTTTGCAGCAACATTTGGAGGATAGCGAGAGTGAAGTTTTTAGGAAAGAAAGAGATGAGCTTGAGGAAATTTTTCTTCGCCAACCTATTCTCAAGCATGATTTAGGTGGAAGATTTGGGTACAACACCGCCACCAAAGGAAGATCCTGTTTTTGATTTAAAGCCTTTGCCCGATAATCTTAAATATGCTCATATTGATGATAAGAAAATATATCCTCGTTATTATTAGTTCTAAGCTTTCAGAGTTTGAAGAAGAAAGGTTATTGGAAATATTGAAGAAGCACCGAGGGCTATACACTCTTGATGATTTGAAAGGGATTTCTCCTTCTATTTGCCAACATGCTATTAATATGGAAGATGATGCAAAGCCTGTTGTTGAACATCAGCGTCGTCTAATTCCGAAGATGAAGGAAGTGGTAAGGAATGAGGTATTAAGACTTCTTGAAGGTATTATATATCCTATTGCTGATAGTAGATGGGTTAGTCCTGTGCATTGCGTTCCTAAGAAAGGAGGAATGACTGTTGTGCCTAATGATAATGATGAGCTCATCCCTCAAAGAGTAGTTGTAGGGTATAGAATGTGCATTGATTTTCGAAAAGTTAATAAAGTTACTAAGAAAGATCATTACCCTTTACCATTTATTGATCAAATGCTAGAAAGATTGTCTAAAAATACTCATTTTGTTTTCTTGATGGTTATTCTGGGTTTTCACAAATTGATGTTAAAGCTAAAGATCAAGAGAAAACCACCTTTACTTGTCCCTATGGAACTTATGCTTATAGACGTATGCCTTTTGGTTTATGTAATGCTCTGCTACTTTTCAAAGATGCATGTCTGCTATTTTTCATGGTTTTTGTGGAAAGTATTGTAGAGGTATTCATGGATGATTTTTCCGTCTATGGGAATTCTTTTGATAGTTGCTTGCGAAACCTTGATAAAGTTTTGCAGAGATGTGAAGAAACTAACCTTGTTCTTAATTGGGAGAAATGCCACTTTATGGTTAATGAAGGAATTGTATTGGGACATAAAATTTAGAGAGGTATTGAAGTTGATAGAGCTAAAGTTGAAGCAATTGAGAAGATGCCCTATCCGAGGGATGTTAAAGGTATTCGTAGTGTTCTTGGTCATGCTGGGTTTTATAGGAGATTTATTAAAGATTTCTCCAAGATTTAAAGCCTCTTACTAATCTTCTTCAAAAAGATGTACCATTTGTTTTTGATGATGATTGTAAGGAAGCTTTTGAAACTCTTAAGAAAGCCTTAACAACTGCCTATAGTTGAACCTCCCGATTGGAACTTACCCTTTGAGATTATGTGTGATGCTAGTGATTTTCCTGTAGGCGCTGTTCTTGGACAGCGAGTAGATAAAAACTGAATGTTATTCATTATGCTAGTAAAACTCTTGATGCTGCTCAAAGAAATTATGCTACAACTGAAAAAGAATTATTAGCTGTAGTCTTTGCTTGCGATAAATTTAGATCTTATATTGTTGATTCAAAAGTTACTATTCATACTGATCATGCCGCAATTAGATACCTTATGACAAGGAAAGATGCTAAGCGAGGCTTATTAGATGGGTACTTCTTTGCAAGAATTTGATTTACATATTGTAGATAGGAAAGGTGCTGATAATCCTGTTGATAATTTGTCTAGATTGTAAAATATTGCTTATGATCTGTTCCTGTTAATGATAGTTTTCCAAATGAACAATTGGCTGTAATAAAGGTGAGCTCGCGAGACAGTCCGGTATGCTGATTATGCTAACTTTATTGTTTCCAAGTACTTGCCTCCAACCTTTTTAGCTCAGCAAAGGAGGAAATTCTTTTATGACTTGAGGCATTATTTCTCGGATGACCCACACTTATATAAAGAAGGAGTGGATGGTATTATGCGAAGATGTGTTCCCTAATATGAACAACAAGAGATATTGAGTAAATGTCATGGTAGTGCTTATGGAGGACATCACGCCGGAGAAAGAACCGCGCAAAAGGTTCTACAATCAGGTTTTTATTGGCCAACTCTCTTCAAGGATGCGAAAGTTTATTTTATCTTGTGATGAATGCCAAAGGGTTGGTAATATCTCCAACGTAATGAAATGCCTATGAATTATACTCTTGTTATTGAACCGTTTGATTGTTGGGGATTTGACTTCATGGGACCTTTTCCCTCTTCGGAAGGTAACACTCACATACTTGTTGCTGTGGATTATGTTACTAAATGGGTGGAAGCCATACCTACAAAAAGTGTTGATGGTGAGACCTCTTTAAGAATGCTTTTAGATATTATTTTCCTAGATTTGGAGTACCTAGATATATTATGACTGATGGAGGTTCTCATTTTATTCATGGAGGTTTTAGAAAAACTCTTGCTAAGTATGGTATTAATCATAGAATTGCTTCCGCTTATCATCCTCAAACTAGTGGTCAAGTAGAATTATCAAATAGAGAGATTAAATCTATTTTGGGAAAGACCGTTAATAAAACTAGAAAGAATTGGGCTAGTAAATTGAAGGATGCACTATGGGCTTATAGAACTGCTTATAAAAATCCCATGGGAATGTCACCTTATAAAATGGTTTATGGGAAAGCTTGTCATTTACCTTTAGAACTAGAGCACAAAGCTTATTGGGCTGTTAGAGAATTAAATAAAGATCCTAAACTTGCGGTGATAAGAGGTTGTTGCAATTAAGTTCTCTAGATGAATGGAGAAGTGAAGCTTATGAAAATGCTAAACTCTTTAAAGAGAAAGTTAAAAGATGGCATGATAGAAGGATTATCAAAAGAGAATTTAATATTGGGGATAAAGTCCTATTGTATCGGGCTCGTCTCAGATTCTTTGCAGGGAAATTACTCTCGAAATGGGAAGGACCATATGTTGTCGAGGAGGTGTATCGTCGGGAGCAATTAAAATTAGCTCTCTCCAAGGCAATGCTACGCAAGTGGTGAATGGACAAAGACTCAAGCATTATATCTCGGGTGATTCCTATAATGTTGATGTTGATATATTCAAATGGAAACACCGGAGGCTTTCATCAAAGGGCAAATTGACAGTCCGCCAGAACTCGACTTTGAATAGGTAACAGATTGGTAATGAAAAGTACGCAATTTACTTTCCGAACAATATTTTCGCTGTTTTTGGAAAATATGAAAAATTACGAGTTCGAAACGGAGTGGAAAGGACGCACGAGGGGGCGCCACCATAGGCCGGCGCGCCAAGCCAGGCCCGCCGCCCTATGGTTTGGCCGCCTCGTCGCCCCTTTCCGACTCTGGTTCGATCTGGTACTTTCCGTTTGTCGTGAAAATTTTTGCTATATAATCCCCCGGACCCCTGGAGGTCCGTATATCGTTCTCGACGTGTTTTGTTTCGAGTGTTTCTGCCAGGATCTGCTTCGGTTTAGAAGCACCATGGCCTCCAACGACAAGGGCAAGGGGCTTTCGGAGGAAGAAGTGAAGGAGGTGCCATCAAGACAAGAGCAAGCCGGAAGGAGCAAGCAAATCTTGGTGGGATCTGTTGACACTCGACGTTCTTTTTCTCATAACTTGCAGGGACCTTTACCACCCGCTCTTAGCCTCGACTCCTTCCCCATGTTGGAAGAAGTTCTACGGACTACCGATGAGTTTTGTGATCAATATCGGGCTCTAAGAAGAGAGGTGGAGATACTCCAAGAGGAGAATTGCCGTCTCCGAAGAATGCTGGAATACCACTCGATTCGCATCACAAGGTCGTCATCGCCAACTTCGATAACAATGAATCTCTTCGAATCTTAGTGCAGAATTGTCAAGCTTAGAAACTGAAGTTGAAGGAGGTTATTAAGAAGCGCGGGAGGAGTTCATCACCACCATCGCCGAAGGAGTAATTCATCATCGGTATTGGCATCCCCTTGGTTTGTTCCAAGCTTGGGGGAGTGCCGCGGTATCACGTTATCACTACCTTTTACTTTTATTGTCAAGTAGTGTCATATCATGAGTAGGGAAGTTATCATATAAGATGGGTTGCAGTTGGAAGTATCTCTCTTTTAGTTGGTTATCTATGTATCCCTTGGTGTGAGTTATCGTTATGGAGTATTAATGAGAAGTCTTATCATTTACATATTGCACATCTTATTTTAGTTTGCAATCTCTATCATATGATTTACCTTGTTGTTAGTATTGGTATCACTTTGGGAGCATTGAATAAATCTATTTGGTTTTGGCAAACTTAGCATTGGTCAATAGCAACAACACTTTGAGGTTTAAGTAGAAAAGAGAAATACATGTAGATGTTTCACTGTCTTTCTTTCTTGTTAGCTCATAGTTTATTATTCTGAAGTTAAAATTGTTTGTGTTTACAAGGAAGATGCATGATTGTTTCTATCACATGTATATTTGTTTGTTTCCCTCAACTCTTATGCTTGCTATTTAACCTTGCTAGCCAAAAACCTGTACTGAGAGGGAATACTTCTTGTGCATCCAAACCTTAGCCCAAACCTATGCCATTTGTGTCCACCATACCTACCTACTACATGGTATTTTCTGCCATTCCAAGTAAATACTTATGTGCTACCTTTAAACAATTCAAAACTTAGTATCTCTTATTTGTGTCAATGTTTCATAGCTCATGAGGAAGTATGTGGTGTTTTATCTTTCAATCTTGTTGGGCAACTTTCACCAATGGACTAGTGGCTTCATCCGCTTATCCAATAATTTTGCAAAAGGAGCTGGCAATGGGATTCCCAGTCCCAAATTAATTAAACTAAATAGACACTCCTCCATGGTATGTGATTGATGGCACCCGAAGGATTCGGTTAGCCATGGCTTGTGTAAGCAAAGGTTGGGGGAGTGTCATCATCATAATAAAACCAAAATAAAAAGGCACTCCTTCATGGTATGAGATTGTTGGCAGGCACCCGAGGATTCGGTTAGCCATGGTTTGTGAAAAAAGGTTGGAAGGAGTGCCACACAAAATGAAAATAATATGGGAGCCGCTCTTTGGAGGTTGTCTGGCAAGGGGGTTAGAGTACCCGCTACCAGTCGTTGACAACAACAAACACCTCTCAAAATGTTACTTTTACCCTCTTTATATGATTGCAAAACCGAAAAAGCTCTAGCACATGATTTAATCCCTGCTTCCCTCTGCGAAGGGCCTGTCTTTTACTTTATGTTGAGTCAGTAAACCTATTTTCCTCCATCTCAAGCAAGCATTTGAGTAGTTGTGATCAAACCATTATATTGTGATTTGCTTCATCATGTCTTTTATTCTTCCTTGTTTAGTACAAGTTTTATCTGAATGAATATAGCTTTGCAAGTTATCAATGATCATGAAAAGACCATTATGATTGAGTATGCAAGTTGTGCATTATAAACTTTAACATGAGAGCGCTGCTCAATGAGATAAGTATAATCTGTTAATTGTTCTCTGACCAAGAACGAAGTTTGCCATCACCAATTATGATTTCTTATGCACCTTTACTTGTGATTACCTTATACTTGTTTCAAGTTGAGTTATATGAGGAAGTTGACTACTATAATGTCTTGTGCGAATGAATATGATACTTCTTGTCCGTATTTTATTTATCGACTCTTCACTCCATAAACATGTGGTCCTATTTATCGAGCTCAGTTTCGCTTGGGGACAAGCGAAGTCTAAGCTTGGGGGGAGTTGATACTTCCAATTTGCATCACTATTTTATATCATAATTTGCTGTTATTCATTGATATATTTCATATTGGGACACAATACTTATGTTATTTCATCTATTTTGCATGTTTCATCATTATTGGAGGATCAAGCACCGGAGCGGAATCGCTGAAAGCACCGTCAAAACGCAATATTTCGGAAGATCAAGTGAAGGAAATTATACCAAAAATCCTATTTTTCAAGATGACGAAGGAAGCCAGAAGGAGGAGCCAGGAGGACCTGGTGGGCCCACACCCTGGCGGCGCGCCCATGGCCCGGCGCGCCGCCATGTGGTGTGGAGGGCCCACACCCCTTTCGCCTTTTTTCGCGAAATCCTTCGTCCCGAAAACCTAAGCCACGAGGGTACTCGCGAAGAGTTCAGCCGCCTCTGCGGGCGGAGAACACGAGAGAAAAGAGCTCTCCTGGGCAGGGAATCCGCCGGAAATTCCCTCCGGGAGGGGAAATCGACGCCATCGTCACCGTCATCGAGCCGGACATCATCTCCATCACCATCATCATCATCTCCACCATCATCACCGCCGTCTCCACCGCTGGACACCGTCACCGTCGTAGCAATTTGGGTTTGATCTTGATTGTTTGATAGGGGAAACTCTCCCGTATCGATCTCTACTTGTTGTTGATGCTATTGAGTGAAACCATTGAACCAAGTTTATGTTCGATTGTTATTCATCATCATATCACCTCTGATCATGTTCCATATGATGTCTCGTGAGTAGTTCGTTTAGTTCTTGAGGACATGGGTGAAGTCTAAATGTTAGTAGTGAACTGTGGTTGAGTAATATTCAATGGTATGGTATTTAAGTTGTGGTGTTATTCTTCTAGTGGTGTCATGTGAACGTCGACTACATGACACTTCACCATTTATGGGCCTAGGGGAATGCATCTTGTATTCGTTTGCCGATTGCGGGGTTGCCTTGACAGAAACCTAAACCCCCGTTGGTATATCGATGCAGGAGGGATCGCAGGATCTCCGAGTTTAAGGCTGTGGTTAGATTTATTCTTAATTACTTTCTTGTAGTTGCGGATGCTTGCAAGGGGTATAATCACAAGTATGTATTAGTCCTAGGAAGGGCGGCATTAGCATAGGTTCACCCACACAACACTTATCATAACAATGAAGATTATTTAGCCGTATGGCGAAAGCACTAGACTAAAATCCCGTGTGTCCTCGAGAACGCTTGGTCATTATAAGTAAACAAACCGCTTGTCCTTTGTGCTAAAAAGGATTGGGCCACTCGCTGCAATTGTTACTCTCGCACTTTACTTACTCGTACTTTATTCAACTCTGTTACATCAAAACCCCTGAATGCTTGTCTCGTGAGCATTTACTGAATCCTTCATCGAAACAGCTTGTCAACACCTTCTGCTCCTCGTTGGGATCGACATTCTTACTTATCGAAAATACTACGATACACCCCCTATACTTGTGGGTCATCACTTCTCAGTTTGGCAATTCTGCACTAAGACTCGAAGAGATTCATTGTTGTCCACAGATGTCGGCGGTGGCCTTGTGATGGAAATTGGGTGATATTCCAACATTCTGCGAAGTCGGTGGTTCTCCTCCTGAAGTATCTCCACTTCTCTTCTCAGAGCACGGTATTGATCACAAAACTCATCGGTAACCCGTAGTGCTTCCTCCACAGCAGGGAAAGAGCCAAGGTCAAGGGCAGGCGGTAGAAGTCCCTGCAAGTTATGAGAAAACGAACGTCCAGTGTTAACCGATCCCACCAGGATTGGCTCACTCCCCGCAATTTGCCGCTTCCTTTTTGTTGAAGACATCCCCTTCACTTCCTCCAGAGGCTCCTTGTCCTTGTTGTTGGAGGCCATGGTGCTTCTAGATCAAAGACGGATCCTGTAAACAGCTCGAAACAAAACACGTCGAGAAAACGATATACGGACCTCCAGGGTCCGGGGGATTATATAGCAAAAATTTCACAACAAACGGAAAGTACCAGGTCGAATGAGTCGGAGAGGGAGACGAGGGCCCTCCTCACAGGGCGGCGTGGCTTTGCTGGGCCCGCGCTGACCTGTGGGGGCACGCCCTCGTGCGTCTCCTCCACTCCATTTCGATCTCGTAATTTTTCATATTTTCCAAAAGTTGCAAAAACATTGTTCGGAAAGTTAAACGCGGATTTTTTTTACCGAATGTTACCTATTCAAAGTCGGACTCTGCAGACTGTCAACTTGGCCTTTGATGAAGGCTTCGGAGTTACCACTTGAATAACATCAACATCTTCATTATAAGAATCACCCGATATAATGCTTGAGTCTTTGTCCATTCACCACTTGTGTGGCATTACCTTGCAGAGAGCTAATTTTAATTGCTCCGATCGATACACCTCATCAATGACATATGGTCCTTCCCATTTTGAGAGTAATTTCCTTGCAAAAAATCTGAGACGAGACCGATACAATAGGACTTTATCTCCAACATTAAATTCTCTCTTAATAATTCTTCTATCATGCATTTCTTAACTTTCTCTTTAAAGAGTTTAGCATTTTCATAAGCTTCACTTCTCCATTCATCTGGAGAACTCAATTGTAGCAATCTTTTCTTACCGGCAAGTTTAGGATCTTTATTTAGTTCTCTTACATCCCAATAAGCTTTGTGCTCTAGTTCTAAAGGTAAATGACAAGCTTTCCCATAAACCATTTTATACGGTGACATACCCATGGGATTTTTGTAAGCAGTTCTATAAGCCCATAGTGCTTCTTTCAATTTAATAGCCCAGTTCTTTCTAGATTTATTAACAGTCTTTTGCAAGATAGATTTAATCTCTCTATATGATAATTCTACTTGCCCACTAGTTTGAGGATGATAAGCAGAAACAATTCTATGATTAATACCATATTTAGCAAGAGTTTTTCTAAACCTCCATGAATAAAATGAGAACCTCCATCAGTCATAATATATCTAGGTACTCCAAATCTAGGAAAAATAATATCTAAAAGCATTCTTAAAGAGGTCTCACCATCGCACTTTTTGTAGGTATGGCTTCCACCCATTTAGTAACATAATCAACAGCAACAAGTATGTGAGTGTTACCTTCTGAAGGGGAAAAGGTCCCATGAAGTCAAATCCCCAACAATCAAACGGTTCAATAACAAGAGTATAATTCATAGGCATTTCATTACGTCTGGAGATATTACCAACCCTTTGGCATTCATCACAAGATAAAATAAACTTTCTCGCATCCTTGAAGAGAGTTGGCCAATAAAAACCTGATTGTAGAACCTTTTGCGCGGTTCTTTCTCCGGCGTGATGTCCTCCATAAGCACTACCATGACATTTACTCAATATCTCTTGTTGTTCATATTCGGGAACACATCTTCGCATAATACCATCCACTCCTTCTTTATATAAGTGTGGGTCATCCCAGAAATAATGCCTCAAGTCATAAAAGAACTTCCTCCTTTGCTGAGCTGAAAAGGTTGGAGGCAAGTACTTGGAAACAATAAAGTTAGCATAATCAGCATACCAAGGACTGTCTCGCGAGCTCACCTTTATTACGCCAATTGTTCATTTGGAAAACTATCATTAACAGGAACAGGATCATAAGCAATATTTTACAATCTAGACAAATTATCGCAACAGGATTATCAGCACCTTTCCTATCTACAATATGTAAATCAAATTCTTGCAAAAGAAGTACCCATCTAATAAGCCTCGGCTTAGCATCTTTCTTTGTCATAAGGTATCTAATTGCAGCATGATCAGTATGAATAGTAACTTTTGAATCAACAATATAAGATCTAAATTTATCGCAAGCAAAGACTACAGCTAATAATTCTTTTTCGCTTGTAGCATAATTTCTTTGAGCAGATCAAGAGTTTTACTAGCATAATGAATAACATTTAGTTTTTTATCTACTCACATTCAAGAACAGCGCCTACAGAAATCACTAGCATCACACATAATCTCAAAGGGTAAGTTCCAATCGGGAGGTTCAACTATAGGAGCAGTTGTTAAGGCTTTCTTAAGAGTTTCAAAAGCTTCCTTACAATCATCATCAAAAACAAATGGTACATCTTTTTGAAGAAGATTAGTAAGAGGCTTTGAAATCTTGGAGAAATCTTTAATAAATCTCCTATAAAACCCAGCATGACCAAGAACACTACGAATACCTTTAACATCCCTCGGATAGGGCATCTTCTCAATTGCTTCAACTTTAGCTCTATCAACTTCAATACCTCTCTCGTAAATTTTATGTCCCAATACAATTCCTTCATTAACCATAAAGTGGCATTTCTCCCAATTAAGAACAAGGTTAGTTTCTTCACATCTCTGCAATACTTTATCAAGGTTTCGCAGCAATTATCAAAAGAATTCCCATAGCAGAAAAATCATCCATGAATACCTCTACAATACTCTCACAAAAGCCATGAAAAATAGACATGCATCTTTGAAAAGTAGCAGAGCATTACATAAACCAAAAGGCATACGCCTATAAGCATAAGTTCCATAAGGACAAGTGAAAGTGGTTTTCTCTTGATCTTTAGCTTTACCAGCAATTTGTGAAAACCCAGAATAACCATCAAGAAAGCAAAAATGAGTATTTTTAGACAACCTTTCTAACATTTGATCAATAAATGGTAAAGGATAATGATCTTTCTTAGTAACCTTATTAACTTTTCGATAATCAATGCACATTCTATACCCTACAACTACTCTTTGCGGGATGAGCTCATCATTATCATTAGGCACAACAATCATTCCTCCTTTCTTAGGAACACAATGCACAGGACTAACCCATCTACTATCAGCAATAGGATATATAATACCAGCTTCAAGAAGTTTTAATACCTCATTCCTTACCACATCCTTCATCTTTGGAATTAGACGACGATGTTCAACAACAGGCTTTGCATCATCTTCCATATTGATTGCATGTTGGCAAATAGAGGGAGAAATCCCCTTCAAGTCATCAAAAGTATAGCCAATAGCTCCTCGGTGTTTCTTCAATATTTCCAATAACCTTTCTTCCTCAATATCTGAAAGCTTAGAACTAATAATAACAGGATATATTTTCTTATCATCAATATGAGCATACTTAAGATTATCAGGCAATGGTTTTAAATCAAAACGGGATCTTCCTTTGGTGGTGGTGTTGTACCTAAATCTTCAACCTAAAGTCATGTTTCGAATAGGTTGACGAAAATTTCATCAAGCTCATTTCTTTCTTCCCTAAAGACTTCACTCTCACTATTCTCCAAATGTTGCTGCAATGGATTATTAGGAGCAAGAGCAATAGACGCACACTGTTCAACTCTAAAATCATTATTAGGCAAATCAGCTTTATAAGGAGTTTTGGCAAATTTATAGAAATTAAACTCATAAGATTCACCAGCAAATTTAGTAACAATCTTTTCCTTCTTGCAATCTATAACAGCTCCACAAGTATTTAGGAAAGGTCTACCAAAAATAATTGGACAATACTTACTAGCAGCAGAACCAAGTACTAAAAAGTCAGCAGGATATTTAATCTTACCACATAGAACTTCCACATCTCGAATAATACCAATAGGAGAGATAGTTTCTCTATTAGCTAGCCGAATAACCACATCAATATCTTCAAGTTCACAAGAACCAATTTCATGCATGATCTCCGTATAAAGCTCATAAGGAATGGCGCTAATACTTGCACCAATGTCACATAAACCATAATAACAATGATCACCAATTCTAACATAGAGCATAGGAACACTAGCTTTCCTAGACTTATTAGGATGCGAAACAATATTAGAAGCATCTTCATAAAATAATATGACCATCCTTTACATTTTCAGTCACAAGATCTTTAACTATTGCAACAGCAGGTTCAACCTTAATTTGTTCTTCAGGTTCTATAGGTTTCTTTGCACTTTTATTAACCGCACTAGATATAACAGAGTACTCCTTCATTTTAGCGGAAAGGAGTTTTTTCAATATAAGCTTCAGGAAGAATATGATCAACAGTTTCAATTATAGCACATTTATTTATAGATGGATCAATTTTATCTTTATATGGTTCATGATACTTATCAAAATTCTTCCTAGGCAATTCAAAGTGAGAGGCGAAAGCTTTATAAAGATTTGCAACGACTTGAGAGTCAAGACCATAAGTAGCACTAATATTACGAAATTTATCAGTATCCATAAAAAGTTCAATGCATTTGTAATCAAAGTTTATACCGACTCTCTATCTTTGTCGTTCTCCCATCCTTCAGTATTCTCTTGGATCCGATCAAGAAGGTCTCTTTTAAACTCTTCTTATTGCGTGTAAATGATCCAGAACAAGAAGTATCCAAGAAAGTCTTATCTTGAAAAGACAGTCTTGCATAGAAATTATCAATAATAATATTACCAGAAGCTCATGAATGGGGCATTTGAGCATTAAAGACTTTAATCTCCCCCAAGCTTGGGCAATACTTTCTCCATCATGAGGCCAGAAATTATATATGCGGTTCCGATCTTTGTGAATTTCACTTGGAGGATAGAATTTGGAATAAAATAAAGGCACAATGTCCTCCCAATTAAGAGAATCCCTATTCTTCAGCAATTTATACCATTGCGCCGCTTTACCAGACAGCGATATAGAGAATAGTTTCTTCCTCACTTCATCCATAGCAATACCTACACATTTGAATAACCCGCATAATTCATGTAAAAACAGTAAATGATCACCAGGATGGACAGTTCCATCCCCTTCATAGCGGTTATCCACAACACGTTCAATAATTTTCATAGGTATTTTGTATGGAACCTCGCTCTCACCGGCGCCTCATCCACTACCTTTGCAGAGTAGTAGATTTCCCAAAGAGGAATTCAAGAGAAGACCTCTCCATAATGATTTATAGCTGCAGGCAGAAATAAAAGCACGTACATAAAAGTTTCCCTTACCAATTCCACTTACCAATAGCGCTTCACTCCCCAACGGCGCCTAAAATAGTCTTGATGACCCACAAGTATAGGGGTGTATCGTAGTACTTTCGATAAATAAGAGTGTCGAACCCAACGAGGAGCAAAGGTGTTGACAAGTTTCGATGAAGGATTCACTGTAAATGCTCATAGACAAGTATTCGGGGGTTTTGATATAGCAGATGAAATAAGTACAAGTAAGTAAAGTGCGAGAGAAATAATTGCAGCGAGTGGCCCAATCCTTTTTAGCACAAAGGACAAGCCGGTTTGTTTACTTATAATGACCAAACGTTCTTGAGGACACACGGAATTTAGTCTAGTGCTTTCGCTTCATATAGCTGATTAATCTTCATTGTTTTGATAAGTGTTGTGTGGGTGAACCTATGCTAATGTACCGCCCTTCCTAGGACTAATACATACTTGTGATTATACCCCTTGCAAGCATCCGCAACTACAAGAAAGTAATTAAAATAAATCTAACCACAGCCTTAAACTCTGAGATCCTGCTATCCCTCCCGCATCGATATACTAACGGGGGCTTAGGTTTCTATCACTCCGGCAACCCCGCAATTAGCAAACGAATACAAGATGCACTCCCTAGGCCCATAAATGGTGAAGTATCATGTAGTCGACGTTCACATGACACCACTAGAAGAATAACACCACAACTTAAATATCATAACATTGAATACTAACCAACATAATTCACTACTAACATTTAGACTTCACCCATGTCCTCAAGAACTAAACGAACTACTCACGAGACATCATATGGAACATGATCAGAGGTGATATGATGATGAATAACAATCTGAACATAAACCTTGGTTCAATAGTTTCACTCAATAGCATCAATAACAAGTAGAAATCAACCGGGAGAGTTTCCCTATCAAACAATCAAGATCAAACCCAAATTGTTACAGCGGTGACGAGGTGCGGTGGAGATGGTGGTGATGATGATGATGATGATGGAGATGATGATGGAGATGATGTCCACTCGATGACGGTGACGATGCGATTCCCCCTCCTGAGGGAATTTAGATTTCAGTTTGGGAGAGCTCTTTTCTCTGGTGTTCTCCGCCCGCAGAGGCGGCGTGACTCTTCGCGACTATCCTCCGGGCTTAGGTTTTCGGGACGAAGGCATACGCGAAGAAAAGGAGGCGAGAGGGGCTGGCCCCCCTCCTCACAGGCGGCGCGGGCCTTGGGCCGCGTGCCATGAGGTGGGCCCACCTCGGTCCCCTCGCCCCCTTCTCCCTTCGACTGGAAAAATAGGATTTTTCATATAATTTCCGTCAACCTGTTGATCTTCCGAAATATTGCATTCGACGGTGCTTTCCCCGGCTCCGGTGCGCGATCCTCAAATAATCACGAAACATGCAAAATAGATGAAATAACATAAGTATCATCTCCAAATATGAAATATATCAATGAATAACAGCAAATTATGATATAAAATAGTGATGCAAAATGGACGTATCAGGACCCATGAGCCAGCAACTTTCTCAACGTTTCAAAGGCGGCATGAGATCAAAAGAAAAAGGCAAGTGACCAAATATGAGGTGCTAAAAACAATCCAAGATTTATTGTACATAGAGGATGACATGCAGGTCCCATTTTTGCAGCGGTCTCAATGTTTGAAATGCGGCTTGAGATCAAAAGAAAAAGAAAGTAGCTAGAAATAGGGGGTCAAAAAATCCAAGAAAAGAAAGTTGATGGACATAGAGGATGACATGCGGGTCCCATGAGCCAGCAGCTTACTCAACATTTCAAAGGGGGCAGTTGATCAAAAGGAAAAGGCAAATAGCCAAAAATCAGAGGGTGAAAAAAAATCGAAGAAAACAAACTTTTATAGCACATAGAGGATGACATGTGGGTCCCATGAGCCAAGAGAGTTCCTCAACGTTTCAAACGTGGCATGAGATTGAAAGAAAAAGGCAAGTGACGAATATCAGGAGCCAAAAATAATTCAAGAAAAGAAACTTGATTGTACATAGAGGATGACATGCGGGTCCCATGAGTAAGCAACTTACTCAACGTTGGCGGCAGGGCATCAAAAGAAAAAGGAAATAGCCAAAAATCGGAGAGTGAAAAAACCCTAGAAAATAAACTTTTATAGTACATAGAGGATGACATGCGGGTCCCATGAGCCAGATTCCTCAATGTTTCAAACGTGGCATGAGATCGAAAGAAAAAGGCAAGTGACCAAATATCAGGATCCAAAAATAATTCAAGAAAAGAAACTTGATTGTACATAGAGGATGACATGCGGGTCCCATGAGTCAGCAGCTTACTCAACGTTTCCAAGACGGCAGGGGATCAAAAGAAAAAGGAAATAGCCAAAAATCAGAGGGTGAAAAAAATCCAAGAAAATAAACTTTTATATAACATAGAGGATGACATGCGGGTCCATGAGCTCCTCAACGTTTCAAACGTGGCATGAGATCGAAAGAAAAGGCAAGTGACCAAATATCGATCCAAAAATAATTCAAGAAAAGAAACTTGATTGTACATAGAGGATGACATGCGGGTCCCAAAAAAATATCACCGTTTGAGGAGGCACGGATCAACGAAAAGGCAAGTGACCAAATATCGAGCCAAAAATAATCCAAGAAAAGAAAGTTTTATAGTACATAGAGGATGGCATGCGGGTCCCATTTAGCAAGGTCTCACCGTTTGAGAGGCGGATCGAAAGAAAAAGGTAAGTGACCAAATATGAGGTAAAAAAATCCAAGAAAAGAAAGTTTTATAGTACATAGAGGATGACATGCGGGTCCCATTTAGCAGCAGCGGTATCACCGTTTGAGAGGCGGCAGGGATAGAAAGAAAAAGGCAAGTGACCAAATTTGAGGTGCCAAAAAAACTCCAAGAAAAGAAAGTTGATTGCTCATAGAGGATGACATGCGGGTCCCAATTAGCAGCAGCGGTCTCAACGTTTCCAAGGCAAGGGATCAAAAGAAAAAGAAGTAGCCAAAGGGTCAAAAAAATCCAAGAATAGAAAGAATTTTGGTTCATAGAGGATGACATGCGGGACCCATGATCCCGCATCGTAAACGGCTCGATCGGAGAGCGTTGAACGAGATGGCGCGATCGAGAAAAAAACAATGCCGAGAGGCTGCCATCTGGGCCCTACATCCCTCGGCGGTGCGGATTTGCGTTGACTCGGCCGGCGAACCCGAGAATTCGAGATGCACCACGTCCCGGCCACCATACGCGACGTTTGGCAGTTTTCGTCGGGCTAGGTGGCCTAAAAACGAGAAAAAAGTTTTGACATGCACACCGGAGAGACCAAAAATCGTCGGCCATGGTGCACCAGCAACCACGGCGCGACTTCAACTTCGTCGGCCATGGCAACTTTTCTTGTAGTGCCACACACATGGGGTAAAGCCAAGAAGCCATCTCATAGATACATGAGTTCTAAGTGCTTAACGACCAATGGTATGGTGGGACCTGCTCGTACGATCCCTCTGTAGCACATTGCATTTGCACTTCCTTGTCAAATACTTTCACCCCATGTGAACATATTAGAGATTTGACAAAAAAGAGAATCCAGAAAACACCTAGACCTCACATGCAAAGGGATATGGAGGGGGGAACTTGAAGAAGGGCATCCATCTCCACTGCAACTCGGATCTTGGAGGCTATGGCATTGATCTTCATCGTCATCACCATCTCCATTACCATCATCAACCCCTTCACCCGTCTTGTTGTAATTTCAAACCATATCATAGATTTGCATTTTTGATCCATCATACTGCACTCATATAATCATGACGATGATGCTTGCCTACATGTGTGTATTTAACTTTCTTCGGTGTTGTTGTGTGAATGCCGACTTCACAGAATATTGCCCATTGGGAACGTTGAAGGAAGTTATTCTTCTTTTTCATCAGTGATACATTGACACAACTGATATAATATATATGCCACCTCGAGGGAGAAATATGAAGTCCACATAATGGATATCCTTAACTACTAATGTTCACTACAAAAAACCCACCCATGCCCGACGCTTTTTTTGGACGGCACAAGCTGCAGTCACCTGCAAAAATATTTTGGTTGGTGGATGAGCATCCCGGCAACTAACAAGGCTAGTGAATAGTTTTTTGCCGTGGTTGATTTCATACCGGCGGATAAATAAACTATGCTTGGTGATAGGTAAGCCCGCCACACGAGAACTCCACAACTGAGCAAAGGATGCACATAGTACTGTGTCGTGGATCGTGAGTGACACGTTGATTGGTCAACATTGTCTCACTGGCTAGCGTGACCAACCACTTTTGAGTCTGTAGGTTTGACACAATTGCAATATTATTGTGCGTTTCATGCATGTTGATAGCTATGTATAACTAATAATGTTTCAGCGTTACATGGATGATTTTTTTTTATATTTTGCAAGCTTCAAACTTCAAATGCACATACCTACATCATTAAAGTGGTGGCCCACCAACACAGAGCTGAGCCTGCTTTTCATGGGGAATCATATGGGCCCTATGTGCAGTAGCGAACTACATAGTTTGCCACATTAGTTATAGGGCCCATAAAACAAACCCTAACACCATTTCCAGTCTTGTTTCCTATATAATAGAAAACCCTTGAGCCAGTCCTGAATCCCCACTCCTTCTGCCACACTCTCCACTTCACTAGACCCGTCAAACTCTACAAGGCAAACCGTAGATCCCACACTTCAACACTTATCCCTCAACCTGACGCATATGGTAAACGAGAAAAACACGACACGCTATATGTTGCACACTCTCATAACCACTACCTTTCTAATTAACATGCCGTGCTAGGTCCAGTAATTAAGGGTCTCCCTGTGGCTATGGTCATGTACCCTTGTACCTCTTACTCCTCGCTAAGACATGATTGAAAGAGGCGGCGGATTGCTGTCACCTATGCACCCACGTACGTCCAACCAGCATGCTGAATGATGAATGCCTTCAGTTTCCCTAATGGCAAACATTGCATGGTGCACAATATACAACATCACCGAAGACAACCACCACTTTCACATATTGCAACTAAACAACATAAATCTTTATTTCAATTCATAGGAATGATAGGGTTCCTCCATCTCCCCAAGAACAAATGAAAATACTCATAGATGGGGGAAAATAACATCATCATGATTTGAAATGGAGTATGTTGAATTAAATGGATATAAAGTCAAACCAATCTAAGAGTCCGGTATTAAAATGAGATGGATGAAGTCGATGATTGTTGTGATGGTGTTGATGATGTCAAAGTCTCCAAGATCCGAGTAGCGTTGTGGTGTATCCCCTTTGGTTGTGAGTTCCCCATCCCAATCCCTTTCGGAGGTGAGGTTTTGTGGTTTTTCTTCGTCTTTGTAACTCTGATCTTGGATCCGTATTCATAGGGGTAAAATACTTTACGATGCGGTTCCACCGATACATGGTATGGTCACACTGTACGGGTGGGTGTGGCCGTGCAACTGGTCGTTAAAGCTCCTTTTTAAGAGCTTCAAGATTTTTTTCTATTGGTCAGACTTCCAGACATGCGGTACGTGTATGGAATGTGTTTAATGCCTTCAATCATCATTATTGCGCCCAAATATGATATCTTTCATCGATTTTTCAATCTTCCGCCTTAATTGTGGGATCGACGCACTAGTGCTGTAAAGCAATGGCATTTTTATGGAAAGTGTTTTAATGCCTTCAATCATCATTACTGCGCCCATGTATGATATCTTCCATTGATTTGTCAATCTTCCGTCTTAATTGTGGGATCTTGGTCAAACAAACAAATTACGGGAGCGTAGCACGGTAAAACAATAAAAACCCTACTTCCATGCCAATTTTAATGTCATAAAACACATTGCTTTTTCACTCATCAACATCTTGAAGCTTAGATTCTTTCTCATCCATGAGCAAGGTAGCAACTTGAGTGAACATGGTCAACTTATTCATGAAAGACGAGTCGATAAAATGAATGAGAGCAAAATAGCGAGCAAACAAATTAAAAGGCATTAAAATTTTCTAGAGTGCTACCCTCTCTTATATAAATCAAATGGGTTAGGAGGCTTCCACGCCTTATAAGAATGTTTCTTATTTGAAAACTTTATCAAGAACAAAAAATATATAGATTGTGTGTATTTTTAACCTGGCAAGTATATCCAGGTGTTCTTAAATCTATATTAGAATTTTCGTACATCCACCCTCAGGTCCAAACCTTTAACATTTCGCTTTCAGTCACTCTCATAGTGTTCAACATGTCTATTCATCCATGGCATTTTTTCTCTGTTCCTGTATTTCTCCTTCCTTTTCTCTTATTTTTTCCTTCATCTTTTCTTTTTTCTTTTTTATCTTGTCTTGTCTTATCTTTTTCTCTTCCTCTTTCTTTTAGATCCGTGCCAAGGACTAGACATGTTTAATCAAAGTATGAGATGGCATAAAAGATATCAAGGAGTAAGGATTAGATTTCCAAGTGGAGCATGAAAGAATTCTCAATTTGTGACTTAAGTAACAACCTCAACTCATACCGTTTCTAAGGATTTTTAATATAGGGGATTATTATATTTATGCCCCTCCTTCGTTATATGTACTCAATTTTTTCCAACCTCTAAAATATAGTCTCTTGATCCAACTGTTATACCATGAAGCACCAGCTATGAACGATTATCAAGTAAAATACATACCAAAGCATTAAGATTTACGACGTTGTTGTTTGTTCCCAAATTAATCAGTAAACGAATACTGCACTCCCCTTGCTATCACTGGGTTTCACACATAGGCACCGTTCACCACACAAGCTGAACTCCCATGACAAGCCGTTGGATTGATGTAAGATTGAGAGGAAGGTGGAAGGCCTGTTATGCCATCGACGTGGATCGAATGAGGCCGACGGGGGGTTGTTGTACCGGCACCAATGATTGTACTCGATGGAGGAGGGGGTAGGCAAGAGGAGATCGGGAATGGGTCAAATGTCACTCGACTCACTTTCGTCATTTGCTACCATGGAGACTGGACGATGTTGGGCTTAAACTATGGTGGAACTCGTTTAGACATCACTCTTTTACTGGATAAGTGGACCAAATAGAATTATCAGTATTGGATATCAATGGTCGGCCCTCATTTCCCCCCTCCCCGCTCTCGTTCATGAACAGTACTCTTGAGAGTCCCCTTCTCTCTGCCGGCTCCCCTCTCCCCCTCCTCCGGCGGCTTCGCATGCCGGAGTGATTGGGAGAGGGGAGACCGGATCCCTGTACATAGTAGTTTAGATCTAGAGTTTTTTTTCCCCGTGGAGTATGGCGTCATGCCGGAGACTGCGGTGCTTTCGGTGCTCCCAGGCGGCGCTGAGCAGCCGGTGAAAGAGATCTTGCAGGCGGTTGCAGCATGGTGCCTGCGGCTGCTGACCAAGCTCCCCCTCCCACAACCCTTCAATAATCTTGAGGCCATATCACTGAATCTAGGGTTCGATGCCATGGCTACTGTTCTCTGCAGATCAGAAGTTTTTGCTCGAGATCTGGAGCTCTCGCAAGCTACTCGCCATGGTGGTGAGAGCGGCGTGGAGATCCTGCTCACGCACAAGCTCCATTCGGCAGATATTCGACAGGGTAATGGTGTTGCCGGGAGTTGGCTGCTAGATCTCTTGGCGGCAGATATATGCCAAAAAAAACAAAAGTTTATTATGACGCTAAATCAAACATTTTCAAACAAAAGCTAATAGTATACTAATTTCAAACAAAAGCTAAGAGAAACAGCCAAACTAATAGTATACTAATATAACATTATAGTATTGACTATCAGAGCAACAACCTACTTCGAATAAGCCAAGGCAGTTCCTCCATGCACACGCACCAGATGCATGTATTTTCCCGGCTGCGGTTGAGCTGGCCGCTGCATGGGCCATGGTTCCCATGCACGCCACCTCCACAACCAATCATTAGACACCACGTCATCCAAACCACATATGTCCCACCTCCACGTCAAAGAAAACCGTCCGTGTAGGTTCGCGGCGTCCGCGAAGACGAACTGCTCCATGTTCGTAGACAGCTCCCAGGTCCGGTGGGAAGCCCGCGTCCGTTAGATCATGAAGGGCTCCCGATCGGACGGCGCGAAAACGACCCAGCGCGCCGCGCCCAGTCGGCGCCCCCGCGACACGGACATCCTGCGGGACGTAACGGCTAGGCGCACACGGTTTTGGCCCACGGCGCGCATGGCAGCTGGGCTCCACTCCGGCTGGACGACGTCACAGCAGGCGACGCTCCCTCTTTTGGCTTCCTCCGCAGCGGTCAAATTTAGCACGCGCCCAAGTCTCCCCGCCAACGCCTCCGGACGTCGTAACTGACATGTGGGCTCGCGTCACGAGGCCCCGCTGTCATCGAGCACGACCATGCAGCACCCGCTGGGATCGATGCCATTCACTGAAGCTGGGTCCCATGTTCCGTGGGTCCCGGTGGCAGTGAGTGGGATGGAGAGTGAGCAGGGCATGAAAAGAAGGGCTGCCGAGTAGAGGCTGGCGTGGGCGGTGGTTCCTCAGCGGCCGCCACGTGTGGAGCGTAGCCGCATCTCTTCCCTTCCACCTCCTGCTTCCCTGTTCATCTCCCTTCTCAGTAACTGCACCCACCCCCACACCTACACACAGCTTTGGAGTTTGGCCGCACACACACCCATCTCTCTCACCCGCTCTCCCTCTTCTCTCCGTGCATGGACGCCTCCGCCGGCTCCTCGCCGCCGCCGCACTCGCAGGAGAACCCGCCGAAGCGCGCTGGAGGCCGCGGGAAGGCCCCCGCGGGGGAGATCCGGAAGGGACATGCGTCGGTTGCAGCGGCCGATGACTTCATGTTCGAGGAAGATACCTTCCCGTCTCTCCCGGATTTCCCATGCCTCTCCTCCCCGTCAAGCTCCACCTTCTCCTCCTCCTCCTCCTCCAACTCATCCACCGCCTTCGCCGCCGCGGGGCGCGGGCGTGGCCGTGGCGCAGCAGCCGGCGCGGCGCGGGATCCCTCCGAACCTGCAGCGGGGGACGATGACGTGCTCGAGGACATCGACGAGCTCCTCAACTTCGCCACGCTCTCCGACTCCATGCCCTGGGAGGACGAGCCGCTCTTCCCGGACGACGTTGGCATGATGATAGAGGACGCCATCTCCACCGACCACCCACCCGCCACGGGCCACGGCGGAGCCAGGAACGCGGCGTCCGAGGCCGCTGCGTCTGGTGGCGCACAGGAGGATTCCTCGTCGCCGGCGGACGACCTGCCGCGGTTCTTCATGGAGTGGCTCACCAACAACCGCGACTGCATCTCGGCCGAGGACCTCCGCAGCATCCGCCTCCGCCGCTCCACCATCGAGGCCGCCGCCGCGCGGCTCGGCGGGGGGCGGCAGGGCACCATGCAGCTCCTCAAGCTCATCCTCACCTGGGTGCAGAACCATCACCTGCAGAAGAAGCGCCCCCGCGTCGACGACGAGCTCCACAGCCCAGGCGCCAACCCAGGGTACGAGTTCCCTGCTGAGACGGGCGCCCCCGCCACATCCTGGCCGATGCCCTACCAGCAAGCCTACGGCGGCGAGGCGATCTACCCGTACC
Organism: Lolium multiflorum; assembly: GCA_030979885.1. Lineage (NCBI taxonomy): Eukaryota > Viridiplantae > Streptophyta > Magnoliopsida > Poales > Poaceae > Lolium > Lolium multiflorum. Next base: position 311,179,151 of record CM061749.1, read on the forward strand.
AGCAGAGCGGCAGCACCAGCAGCCAGCCCTTCTCCCCGCCAGCGCCTGACATGCAGGCGGCGAACATGCCCTGGCCGCAGCAGTACGCGCCGTTCCCCGGCGCCGCATCGTACCCGATGCCCACGCCGGTGGCGGTGGCGGCTCCCGGATTCGGGGTGTGCCCGCAGCGCATGGCCGGGACGGAGCCGTCCGCGAGCAAGGAGGCCCGGAAGAAGCGGATGGCGAGGCAGCGGCGGCTGTCGTGCCTGCAGCAGCAGCGGAGCCAGCAGCTGAATCTGGGCCAGATCCAGACCGCCATGATCCACCCGCAGCAGGAGGCCTTCTCTCCTCACTCGGCGCACTCGGCGCCTGTCACGCCGTCGTCGTCCGGCGGCTGGGGAGGACTCTGGCCGCCGCCGTCCGTCCAACTGCAAGGCCAGGGCCAACTCATGGTCCAGGTCCCGAATCCGCTGTCGACAAAGTCCAGTTCCTCATGCAGGCAGAAGCAGCAGAAACCCTCGCCGGACGCAGCGGCGCAGCAGGTGCATGCATGCACGAGCACTAGTGCTCCACATCGCTATCTCGCATAGAATCACGAAGCTAGAGCGCGATTTCTCTTCCATCTGTTCATCTCTCACAGACGCACATCGCTGTCCAGCGATAGGATTCGCGCATGCATCCACTTGTTACATTGCATCTCAACCGCGTCGTTCGTGTGCATGCGCGCAGGGTGCAAAGCCGGCGGCGGCTGACAAGAACCTGCGCTTCCTGCTGCAGAAGGTGCTCAAGCAGAGCGACGTGGGAGCGCTCGGCCGCATCGTGCTCCCCAAAGTGAGGCAGCGATCTCCCCCATCTCTCCTTCAATCTGTCAATCCATGAGTCCACTTGCAAATGTAGCTCGATCTAGCCCTATATATGGATCTATGCGCATCGATCCACTTGCAAACAATGTTCATCTCAACTTGGATTAAATTAACAAGAACTAGATTTGGTTGTTGATGGATGCAATTCATGAATGGATCTTTGAAGCTTTTTCTCGATCGGTTGGTATACTAAAACCTATCTCTTCTTCCATGGCTTGTTTCAGAAGGAAGCGGAGACACACCTGCCGGAGCTCAAGAGCAGGGACGGCATCTCCATCCCCATGGAGGACATCGGCACCTCTCAGGTGTGGAGCATGCGGTACCGGTGAGCACTCTACTTCGATTTGGGGATAAATTAGCCGGCATGCTTAATTAAGTGCACTTTTGTCTTTGTTAATTAGGCTACCAACTGGGCCAGGTATTGTAAATGACATGAGTACCGCATCACTGTGGGACACGCACGTTCCTTTCCCAATTGGGCAAGTGGGTCATATGAATACATGATGGGAATCTGGGAGCCAAATAGTAGCATGCATTCATAGTGTTCCGTCTACGTGAGTGCACAACAAGAGCATGCAGAAATTTTGTTTGCCTTCTAGATCTATTTGGTTTATTAACATTTCACATGCACAGTAGATTACGAAAGAAAACATTCAAGTACATTACAAAATAAATATTTTACACATACAGTACCATTATCATAGCAATGTGATGTTTGTGATAACATAGTTTATATTTTCCATGTTCTTTTGCATGCATATGTATTTTTTTTTATTAATAGTTTTGTTCTCCCTCGGTTTTTATTTACCATGCATTCTGTGTCCACTCAAAGTCAAACCTAAGGAGTATTCCAAAACTAAGTATATATGAAAAATATGAACATCTATGGTATCAAAGGCATAAAATATGAAAATATATTTTGCGACGATTGTAACAACATTAATTTTATATCGTAGATGTTGATATTTTTTCCTACATATTTGGTCAAACTTTAGAAGTTTGACTTTGACTGAACTGAGAACACCGGGTAGCTTTGAATGTAGGGAGTATGATAAGAGATCGCTAAAACGGTGATTGGGTCTTTGTTTTCATGCTTGCAGGTTTTGGCCTAATAACAAGAGCAGAATGTATCTTCTTGAGAACACTGGTGAGAGGAAGAGGATCCAAGACATATAATCCAAATTTGCAACTAAGTAACTTATCTTGTAGATGTTCAAAAACATTCCATTTGCACGAACTTGCAGGGGACTTTGTTCGTATGAACGACCTGCAGGAGGGGGATTTCATCGTCATTTACTCTGATGTCAAGTCGGGAAAATATGTAATGTTCACCTAAACCGAGTCTTATATAATTTATGTATACCATACATATATATGACTAACCTGCATGTGCGACAAACATATTGGTCGATCAATGGCTGTCATATTGTGCTGGTATAAAATCAACACAATATATACAATCAGAATTCTGCATATCATCTGCATGCAATCGAATGTTTGTCTTTGGAGCATATAATCTGCATGCAATGCGAATGTTTGTCTTTGGATGTCCAATTAAGTTGTATCTTCTTTTTTTCTATGCATTTGAGTTGCCTATGCAGTAGCTAACTTCAGCCTTTCTGTGTACCACCAGCTGATACGTGGTGTGAAGGTAAGACCGATGGCGCATGATCAAGCGAAGCACAAGCATGGCACCTACGACTTAAATAATGTGGGTGTTGAAGATGGCGGCGCCACCGAAGCAGGCAGCTGCAAGGGGAAGTCTCCGCACCGCGTCAGGAGGTCTAGCCAGGAGGCTGCCTCCATGAACCAGATGGCGGTGAGCACCTGAAGGAACAAAAGCAAAATCAATCGATCCACCATTGAAGACTTAGCTAGCTAGCTCATATATACATAATGTTGATGATCAAATCGATCTCCCGTTGTATGATGATCCGTGGTACTGTAGCCCTAGGTTTGACGGTATTTAAAGTAGCTATCTGTCCAGTGTGACAACTAAAGAATGCATGTGGTTTGGTTCGTTAAACCCTGTAACCCCTGTACATGCATGAACATACCTTATTTGTTTGTGTCAATTTGTCTAACAAAGCAGACTGAAACCTGCCGTGCATGCCTTGGTGTCTTAGATGTCCACTAGCTATGTAGACCTAGGAAATATACCTGAAGGGTGTTGCCTGTTTGGAATATGCTTTGGAGTTTGGTTCGTTTAGAAGTTTCAGAAACAGTCTTCCGCGCGTCGTAGAAAAACGAGATTAAATTAATTCTGAAATTCCTGCGGACACTAACACAAAACTGAAAATTCTCTTGAAACCTCACGCAAAGAAGAAAGTCCTCCATTTGAAAATTCTCTTGACACCTAAGCTACATCATACCTAGTTTTGAGATCAGAAGAGCAGTGTGCTCCTAATGCTAGCTATTACGTAGGAGTAGTACTTTCGCCGTTCGTCGTGCCGGCTGTCAAAACATTGACCTAAAATTCAGATGGGCGGCCAGAATAATTTAAACTCGAGTGTATAGACATACACAAACAGCTGACAAACTACAGCTCTGCATATATGTTTGATAATGCACTATACGCCGCAAACACACACACACACACACACACAAAACACACACTGCCTGATTCCTGATGGATCCCGGCCCCCCGACTAGATTCCCCATCTGAAACGGAACTCACGAGTTTGTTGCTTACGTACGCTTTTGCTGCCTCTCGCAGTCAGGGTGCAGCCGAGGGCCAGGCTGGCGGCGCCGAGGCGTCGCCATGTGCGGCGTCGCCGTGGAGGGACATGACGTTATGGCGGGCTCGGTTTCGTCGGACCGATATGGTTTTTTATGCAGGAAACCATTTGTTTATTCGGAGCTCTCTCGTCCATGATCGACCATTAGTCTGTTCTGCGCCTACGTGCCCTATCTTGCGAGGGCTGATGGGAATTTGCGGCGTGTTTCGATCTGAGCTTTTCTGACCGATCCTCCAGATGTAGGGCTGTGTACGTTTCCCTTTTATGTTCTTTTCTCTTATTTTTCTCTGGAGATGGAAAGAATAAAGAGGATGTGGTGAGGTGTGTGTGTTGGTGAAGGATAAGGCAATGATGAGCGGTGAGTGTGCGTGCGTGCGTACGTGGTCCGGTACTGATGAATGGGGGTTTCTGAATTTGGTGGTGATCGGTTGCCCCAACTCACCGGATGCGGCAACATGCATATGATCCACTGTACTATATGCATACATATTGTTTAACCTCCTCAGGAGATGATGTTTTTTATGCGCATTCGTCTTCTGGTATCTTGGGGATCGAACATTTGATCTATCCATACCATATTCGGACCAGATACATGCATATAACCGGCTCAGAGCTATATACTCCGTACATATAGCCAGGAAATTGAAGAAAGACGTCACAGCAGAAAACAAGATATGTCAGCCTCATCATCGCCGCCACCATCATCAGCAAAGGAAAAGGTTCTATTTTTTGAACGCAAATTCATTCAGCTCAAGTAGTATGCAGAGGCATTACATAGCCTGTGAAGTTTGCAGATTGAAGAGCAATATAGATAAGATATAGTAGGTTATTTCTATGAGCTGGACAATTGCATACGCTTGTAAGCAATCATGTGCTACGCCATTGAGGTCTTGTTTAACATAACAAATTTCAGCATGTAGTGGAGCAGCCATTTGAAGGAAGGGGACAAGGGCATCTCTTATTTCCCATGTCCCCTGCTAGGTGGAAATGGAGTGTGCTACTGAAGCTGTAGCAACTCACGCTGTCAAGAAGGTTACTTGCTGTGTAGATGTAGCATATGATCTATATGATCCAGTGTATTGTGTATACGTATATTGTTTAACCTCCTGAGGCGATGGTGTTTTTTATGTGCATTCGTCTGGTATCTTGGGAATCGGAGATTTGATTTATCCATAGCATATTCAGACACATAGATATAACCGGCTCGGAGCTATACATAGCGAGGAAATGGAAGAAACACGCCACAACAGAGAAGAAGAGATGCCCGCCTCATCATCACCCCCACCGTAATCATGAAAATATCTTTTTTTGACAGTCGGGGGAGCCAAATTCATTGAGCTCAAGTATATACAGAGTGCATTGCATAGCCTATGAAGTCTGCAAATTGAAGAGCGATGTAGATATGACATAGGCTCTGTAACATCTATTTAATAGGCTGATGTGCGCAATCGTGTACTGCACCATTGAGGTCTCGCTTGACATAATAAATTTCAGCTCATAGTGGAGCAGCCATTTCAAGGAAGGAGGCAAGGATATCTCTTGTTTCCATGGCACCCTGCTAGGCGGAAATGGACTGTGCGACTGAAGCTGTAGCAACTCACAGATTGTTTGTCAAGAAGGTTACTTTCTGTAGCTGTAGCATTCGTGCCACCTTTGCTGCCAGAAAAGAGATGTTCCTTCAGCCTAAAATAGTGGGTACCTGCTGTGCTGAAGCTTGTGTCAGCACATCGCATTTGGCCATAGCGATTGGAATCTGAAGAAATAGAACAATGCCAGTTGATTGGCATCCGAGATTATTTTTTTCCCTCCAATGCAAAGATCCGTCTTGATTGTTGATCCGTGAGGTGGAAAAAGACTTTCCATTGGGGCATCTTGCACGCTTGCATTTTCCTTGTTCATATTGGCTTGAACCTGCAGCAAAGAAACATCAGAGGGATCCTGCATTTTCATGCTTTCCTGAATTTCCCATGCCGCCTGGAACATCCGATGAGGAGCCCTTTGTTTTTGAACAAAATAATTTCGCATTTCTTGATTTTCATAGGCACCATATAAAAGTCAAAATATTTCCCAGAGAGGCATAAGGGTGATTCATAGTCAACAACTTTATCGAAATCCATGAAAAATAATTGCAGCATGTGGCAAGCATCTCAGATCTAATGAACCAAGGATAAGTAAACCAACTGTTGGCAAGCAACAAAAATGAACTAAGAAGAAATCAAACTATGAACGATAGAATTTTGGCCTAGATAATTCAGGGTTAGCGTGGTGTAGAAATAAGTGTAATATTAAGAAAATGTTACATCAAAAATACTACAGTTACGGTACAAACATTAATTTATATAAAATCCAATACCTTCCATGTATCTTTTTCTCTACTGAGTTTGAGGCTACATTCATGTAACTTTGGCTAGATATCTATCTATAACTAGGAGTGATCACACTCCTACTATGTGAATCGGGGTTGGATCAAAGACCTAGTTAAAATTGAGAAGTGGTGGCTAACTAACCTGATTTGAAAGAGATTGTTAACAAAGCTTGGTATAGTACATATTAAGAGCAACAAACTATTGATAGTTGGCAGTATAAGGTTGTAACATCTAGTAGGTTGGCTAAAGCTTGGAGCATCAACATGGAAGCAAATCTTAGGAAAGCAAAAAAAAAAGCGGAGATCCTGGTATTTTAGATATTGCTGAATCCCAGCCTTTATATCCTGATAAGAACGCAAATAGGTTGAGATCTCAGATGAAATCTGGTTGTTGGAAGATATTAAAGCCAAACAAAGATCTAGGGGTAGGAAATTTCGGTTAGCCATTGCATTATCATGGAGTGGCTAATCAGACAAAATGGAAGACTTCAATTTAATTAGATAAACCCAAAATCCTGAACTACGTATCCATGAAACACATTGTATGAATAAGATAGCTACTAATTATATAAAGATTTCATCAAATGAGAGGAGATGGCATGATCTTATATTGAGGGGACTTTTAGGTTTGATACCAAGTGGTGCTTGGATTGGAATTCAAATGTGGCCTAGGGTTTTAGTTGTGATCACCCATGTGATACACAAACTAGAATTGGGTATAAGCATAAGCTAGAGTTATGTTTAGTTGGCTAGAGTTACTCCTCCTCACTTAGTTAGAATTCTTGTATCAAAGCAATGCTAGGGTTGTCCCTAGTACTTGGATAAGCCAGGCTTAAGTACCATGTCATTACTCTTACACTCAAGGCATGAGGTTTGGTTTGGGTTAACTACTAGTGATATACTTATTATTTCATCTGTTAGATGGGATATATTAATCATATAGGTTTAACTTATCATCTAAATCTACAAGGTATGATCATGCATTAAACATGATCCACTTATTCCTCACTAATCACTTCTTTATTATTTCTCTCAGCACACTCACTTAGATTCTTAGGGTTTTAGGATCATTACCCAAATTGTAATGATCAAGTTATTGGCCTCCTTGTGGTTCATTAGTAAATCATGGTTCTCCTCTCCAAGATCAAGTATTAGTCAATATACTTGAGTGTGCACATGTAGCTTGAGCTCTTGGGATAGGTAAAGTTCCTTTAGGGTTTATGAGCATTACCAAGGTGTAATGATCACCACACTTGCTTCTCTTGGATCACTAGTAAAATAGGTTCTCACTTACCACCAAGTGTTAGCTTGTTCAAGTAGGGTTTAGTACTTGACTTATATTTCTTGTAGCATTAATTAATATCAAGGACTAGGATAGGATTTGGATATTAACCTAGAGTTCTACTCAATGGATAGTATAAACATATGAATGGTTCTCTCCTTTCTCTAGGGTTTAATAGGAATAGGTTTGAATGAACAAGATTAGTAGTCAAGGATTAATGGAGAATGAATATGAATGTCCTTGACATGGATTCAATATTGTAGTTGGGAATATACCATGTGGATCATGGTAAGAATATTTATTTAGTAGAAGACATGGAAAAGATAAGTAAAGAATAGTTTATTGATTAGTTGTGTTCCTGGATTTATAGTTAAATAGTTATGCATGTGTTGTTGTTAGAAATATCATGTTGAGATCTTTTATAAGATCTTGTGGTTGATCCATACTTAAGGGGTGGTTTGTTCTAAAACTAATTCCATTTGATCTAGTCCATAGATCAAATCATCTTTACCCAAAACAAGGTTTAGCAAAGATCATGGTGAAGTTTATAGCGCTTGACTTGATGACCTACTTCAATTCCATCAACTCAAGTGAAACTTCAGTTACTGTGACAAGTTTTATTTGAAAGCGGGAAAATTCCCTGGATTTTCTATGCATGAATGCAATGCACACTTTGGTGTTCTCTCATTTTGTAGACTGCTGAAAGAACATCTCTCATATTATGTTTTGAGTGTTTGATGTCAATGTATGTGATACACTAATGTTTGTTTAAGTGGTACATGGTTTATATAGATACATTTATATGTGTGTTGGATGTGGTCAGTGTTGTCAAAAAGAATCAGCAAAAAGTTCATAAGGCCGGATAATCCGGGCCAGATATTTCCAAAATATCCGGCCCCCAATTTTTCGGCTAAGGACTTGAGGAAAAGCAACTCAGTATAGGGGCCGGACATTTGCCCGGATATTGTCCCGGTTTTTTCCCAGGGCCGGATTATCCGGGCCGGACATTTCAAGAATATCCGGCCCCCTCGAAAATGGCTAAGGACCTGAAGAAATGCTTCTCTGGATAGTGGCCGGATATTTGCCCGGACATTGTCCTGGTTTTGTACCTAGAGGCCGGATTACGGGGGATTATCCGGCCCTAACTTAGGCCGGATTATCCGCCCCCCCAAGCTCAACGGCTGGATTTTGGGGAGGGGTATTTATACCCTCTTCTTCTTCCTTCCCTTTGCTCAATCATTGCACAAGAAATCTGCCAAGCTTCACCTCCATTAGAGCCACCTCAAGAAACACAAGATTTGCAAGATCTCCTTCCCCAACCAAAGCTCTTGATCTTTGGAGATTCGAAGGAGAAGCCACCGATCTACATCCTCACCGAAGCGTTTTTCATTTCCCTCATTTGTTTGAGGGATCTCATGCTAGTGTTACTATTTGGTTCCCTAGTTGATTTGTGTTGATGTGTTGTTGTTGATTGTTGTATTGTTACAGATTTGGGAGCCTCCAATTCAGTTGTGGATGTGTGCCCCAAGAACCTTGTAAAGGCCCTTTCCGCCTCGAGAAAATCCCTTAGTGGAAGTGGGCTAGGCCTTTGTGGCGTTGCTCACAGGAGATCTGAGTGAAGCCTTCGTGGCGTTGGTTTGGCTTTCGTAGCAACCACACTCCTCCAAACGTAGACGTACCTTCTTGCAAAGGAAGGGAACTACGGGAATCATCTCCGTGTCATCGCGTGCTCCACTCTCGGTTACCTCTACCTATTCTATCTCTTATATTGTGTAGCTATATCTTGCTTAGTTGCTTATCTTGTCATATAGGTAAATTTACTTAGTTGCATATCTAGAGAATTTACCTTTGTGTCAAGCCTAAATTGAAAAAGAACTAAAAATTGATTAGCACCTATTCACCCCCCCCTCTAGGTGCGGCATACGATCCTTTCAATTGGTATCAGAGCCTCGGCTCTTATTTCGGGCTTAACCGCCTAAGAGTATGCCAAACGAGGAGTCTTCGGAAGGGGCCGCCAAGACGGTCTCCATGGAAGACTTCAATTCGTTGAAGTCCTCCATGGAAGCCCAAATGGAAAGCATGAAAAAGATGATTGCCGAGCTTTTGGCTCCGGTCCCTCCCAAGGCTCCCAGTGTAGAGGTTAAGGACACGGCGTTAGAAGAGGGAGATGCTTCGGAATTACCCTCCTGTACCAAACCCGTGGAAGGTGATAACTTAAACACTATCAAATCTCCCATTGCATCTCCTAGGGGAACTAGTGGAGGTGAGAGCTACAATCGAGTAGCTCCTCCTTTTCTATCTCCCGATATACCGGTTCCCCATCCCCATATGAACATTCGGGGCGACCCACCTAAGTTTTCCATTGAGAATTTCGATACTTGGAAATTTGAGTTTCTCTCTCATGTTTGTAGTGCCTCCAATGAACTTTGGAGAATCATCTTGGAAGGCTTCAAGCCATACAACCCCGACAAGTTGACTAGAAGAGAAGCGGTTGATAGTCAACTCAACAACACCGCCTTGCACATGATTCAAACTAGTGTGGGGACAAAGGAATTGCATCGTGTTCGGAACTACACCACCGCCAAGGAAGCTTGGGACGGTTTGTCCGCTAGTTGCATTGGAAGTGAGAGCACGAGGAGAAACAAGTACAATGCTCTTAAGAACAAAGCCGAAGGTTTCTTGAGGCTACCGGATGAAGATCATGAAGTCATGTACGGAAGACTTCTCACCGTTGCCGATGCCTTCTGGCTTATTGGTGCCACCCACATCAATGACTCTTGTATCAAGGAGAAGTACATTGAATGCATGATGCCGTTTGTACCCATTGATGTCAAGACTCTTGTCGGGAGGGAATGCTATTCCTCTCTCACCTCTCAACAAGTCGTGCACGAGATGCAAGCTCTCAAGGTGCTTGAGGAAAATTCTCATGATTCTCGCAATCGAGCTCTTGGGATGACAAAAGGGTCCAACCTTGCCTTGGCGGTCAACTCCGTTGAAGAAGTGTTCCCTCAAGAATCATATAGGGCATCTTGGAGTATGTCCTATCCGGAAGACTTGGAACACCACTACCATGACCACATGGCATTCCATGCCAACTCTTTTTGGGTTGACCCATCCAAGGCCAAGGAAGACAACATCAAGAGAAACAACTCAAGGGGGTCCACAAATTCGGGCCCAAGGACAAGATTTTGCTATAATTGTAATGACAAGCGCCATTTCATTGCCGAGTGCCCCTATGAGAATAGGGAAACTCATGGTGGAAGGCTCATTCCCAAGGACAAGAGCAAAGATTCAAAGGACAAATATTCAAAAGCCCCCAAGAAGAAATTCTACAACAACAAGACCAAGAAGGGCAAGAGGCCCTCAAAAATTGTTCTAGTGACTAGGGAAGAATATTCTTCCGATGAAGTTGGAAGCTCTAGTGATGATGAAGATGAAGAAAGCTCAAAGGAAGTGGCCGCCATCGTCACCACCAACATTCCCTCTTCATCTCTCTTTGAATCTCCAAATGAGAATTCTCATATAAAGAATGCACATTGCTTCATGGCAAGGTCGTCCTTGGACACATCTATTGTGTTATCAACTCATGAAGAATATACCTCCGGAGATGATGATGTTGATGATGAAGAAGATGCAACCTCTAATGGGTTGGTTGCACTTGCCTCCCTCTCCACTAACTCTTCATCACCAAATGAATCCCCCAATGAGGTCATTCATGTGGAGGAAGAAAGTTGCCTCATGGCTAAATCCTCCGAGGTATCATCCCCTAACCCCTCTATGCCTATCATTTCAAGTGATCTAGGGGTTGATCTTGCTAGTCTAAAAGTGAAACAAGAAATGCTAGAGTTTGATGATTTCATTCTTAACCTTCAAGGTAATACTAAAAAGCATGTTTCAAATCTCATGGTTCGCATGGCTCAACTAAATGGTACTCTTGAGAAAAAATGCCAAATAGAAAGAGAAGATGCTCTTGAACTACATGCTCTTAGAAATGCCCTTGAGGAAAGCCAAGAAACCATAGCCTCTCTTGAAGAGAGGTTAGAGAATCTTGGAGATCCTCAAGATAAAATTAACAAGCTCACTAAAGCTAGAGATCTTGCTAGATCTAAGACTAAAGTGCTTACAAAGGAAAAGGCCAAATTTGGTGTTGATCATGAGAAACTTGTGAGAGATCTAGATGATCTAGACAAGGCACACAAAGCCTTGAAGAGTGAATACTCTCTTCTCTCCAAGTCTTATGAGCAACTTCAAATTAGGCTCGCTTCATATGACATACCTAGCACCTCTACTCCTCTATGTGATCATGCAAATGTTGTTGAGGAAAATGCTAGGTTGAAGGATGAACTCGCTAAGGCCTCCTCTCCCCAAAGTAAACTTTCTTTGGATGATCTTTTGAGTAAGCAAAGATCAAACAATGGGAAGGAGGGCCTTGGTTATAATGCCAAGGCAAAGAAGGCAAACAAGCAAAAGGCCAAGCCCGCACAAGAGAAGAAGAAAGCCACCACTAATGGTGAAGCCCCCAAGGGCAAAACCATAAATGATGATGATGCGGGAATCACTAACCCTCACTATGTTTTATTTAAAGATTATTATGGTGATGTTTATGCTAAATATGTTGGCCCATATGATGGTTATGTTGCTTGGTCTATTTGGGTCCCAAAGACCCTTGTTGCTAACAAAAGAGGACCCATTGAGAAATGGGTACCTAAATCCAAGAATTGATCTCATGTAGGACTATGCCGCCGGAGGTTCAAAATGGGTACTTGATAGTGGATGTACAAGTCATATGACCGGCGGAAGAACCTCGTCAAGGAGTTGAGGCCTAACATAAATGATATCACCGTCTCCTTTGGCGATAATTCTACATCCGAGGTATTGGGTTTTGGCAAGGTTGTGGTTGCACACAACATTACTCTTGTGGATGTCATGCTTGTCAAAACCCTTGGTTACAATTTGCTTTCCGTTTCCGCCCTTGGCAAGATGGGTTTCGCCGTCTTTATTGATAATGATATTGTGGTCCTCTTGTGGAGCAAGACTCTAAAAGTCGTTGGGTATCGCGAACACAACTTGTATGTGGTGGACTTTTCGGGGACCACCACGACAAGTGCGATGTGCCTATTCGGAAAGGCGGACGTGGGTTGGTTGTGGCATCGCCGCCTAGCCCATGTCAACATGAGAACTTTGCAAAGTCTTCACAAGGGGAACCATATTGTGGGACTAATGGAAAATGTTTCTTTTGCCAAAGATCGTGTTTGTAGGGCTTGTGTTGAAGGCAAAATGCATGACTCTCCGCATCCAAGCAGGACTATCATCTCTTCCAAGAGAATCTTGGAGCTCCTTCATGTGGATCTCTTTGGTCCCGTTACTCATGCAAGTCTTGGTGCAAAGAATCATTGCTTGGTGATTGTTGATGACTACTCAAGATACACTTGGGTCTACTTTCTCAACACGAAGGATGAGACTCAACAAATATTCATTGACTTTGCTACCGAGGTGCAACGCCAACACAACCTCCTCATTATGGCAATAAGAAGTGACAACGGCTCCGAGTTCAAGAACTATACACTCAATGACTTTCTTAGTGATGAGGGGATTCGACATCAATATTCCGCTGCTTACACCCCTCAACAAAATGGTGTCGCGGAGAGGAAGAACCGGACTCTTATGGATATGGCAAGATCTATGATGGCGGAGTATAAATCCCGCTATAACTTTTGGGCGAAGCCATCTCCACCGCTTGCCACTCCTCCAACCGGCTCTATCTCGCAAGGGTTTGAACAAGACTCCATATGAAATACTCACCGGGAACAAGCCTAATATCTCATACTTCAAGGTGTTCGGGTGTAAGTGTTTCTACAAAATCAAAGGAGTTCGTTTATCTAAATTTGCTCCTAAAGCTTTGGAGGGTATATTTGTTGGTTACGGTGCTGAATCTCACACTTATAGAGTCTTTGATATAGCCTCCGGGATTATCATAGAATCTTGTAGTGTGAGGTTCGAAGAAAATGATGGCTCCCAAGTGGGGCAAGTTGATGTATGTGCAGGTGATGAAATACCTCAAGATACCATAGTAAGAATGGGTGTGGGATTTTTCCGCCCCATTGAGGGACACGGTGTGGCGTCTCGGGAAGAACTATGCTCTACCACGGTGGAGCCCTCATCCTCTCAACATCAACAAACCCCATCTCTTGAAGTTAATGATGCACCAACCCAAGAACAAGAAGAAAACCCTCCCTCTCATGAACAAGATCAAGGACAAGATCAACCAAGAATTCATGATGGCTCCGATGAGTATCCATTTGATATTTGCGCTTCACCAAATATTGTCCAAGATCAAGCACATGAGGATGAGCATTCTCAAGAAATTGAGGAAGCTCAAATTGAAGGTCAAGACGGGGACCCAAATGATCAAGTTGATCAAGTGACACCTCCAAGTCCAAGAAGAACCAAGGAGGAGATCGAGGCCCGTCGTCTAGCAAGAAGAGAAAGGCAACTTGAGCGTCTTGAACACACACATGACAAGGTCCTTGGTGCTTTGAAGGCAAGTGTTACCACAAGAAGGCAATTGGCTAACTTTAGCAATCATCATGCTTATATCTCCTTAGTGGAACCCAAGAAAGTATTTGAAGCCCTAGAAGATTGGTTGGAAGCTATGCACGAAGAACTCAACAACTTCAAGCAACAAAGTATGGACCTTAGTAGAGAAGCCAAAGGGGTGCCGCAATGTTATAGGCACTAAATGGATTTTCAAGAACAAGCAAGATGAGTTTGGAAATGTTGTGAGGAACAAGGCAAGATTGGTGGCTCAAGGGTTCTCTCAAGTTGAGGGAATTGACTTTGGAGAAACCTATGCTCCCGTGGCTCGCCTTGAGTCCATCCGTATCCTTCTTGCTTATGCTTCGCATCATAACTTTAAGTTACAACAAATGGATGTGAAAAGTGCATTTCTTAATGGTCCTTTGCATGAAGAGGTTTATGTTAAGCAACCCCCGGGGTTCGAGGATCTCAACTTTCCTAACCATGTTTACAAGCTTGATAAAGCACTTTATGGTCTCAAACAAGCTCCTAGAGCTTGGTACGAGCATCTTAAGGAATTGTTGGTAGACCGTGGGTTTGATGTTGGGCTAATCGACCCCACTCTTTTTACTAAGAGGGTCAATGGGGAGCTTTTCGTGTGCCAATTATATGTTGATGATATTATATTTGGCTCGACTAACAAAGCTTTCAATGATGAATTCTCAAAGCTTATGACCGATAGGTTTGAGATGTCTATGATGGGAGAGATGAAGTTCTTCCTTGGTTTTGAGATCAAGCAATTGAGGGAAGGAACCTTCATCAACCAAGCAAAATATCTCCAAGACATGCTCAAGAGGTTCAAGATGACCGAGATGAAGGGTGTGGCCACTCCTATGGTTACCAAATGTCATCTTGCACTAGATCCCAATGGTAAAGAGGTGGATCAAAAGGTATATCGCTCCATGATTGGATCCTCGCTTTACCTTTGTGCATCTAGACCGGACATAGTGTTGAGTGTTGGTGTGTGTGCAAGGTATCAAGCTTCTCCTAAGGAGAGCCACATGATGGCTCTCAAAAGAATCTTTCGGTATTTGGTTGATACCCCAAGATATGGTATTTGGTACCCCGAAGGCTCAAGTTTTATTCTCAATGGTTATACCGATGCGGATTGGGCGGGTGACAAGGATGATAGGAAATCAACTTCCGGGGCTTGCCAATTCCTTGGTAGGTCCTTGGTGTGTTGGTCTTCTAAGAAGAAAAATTGTATATCTCTCTCCACCGCCGAAGCCGAATATGTTGCCGCCGCAAGTGGATGCACTCAATTGTTATGGATGAGACAAACTTTAAAGAAATACGGTGTCATTTGTGACAATGTGCCTCTATTGTGTGACAATGAAAGTGCCATCAAGATTGCCTATAATCCGGTGCAACATTCAAGAACGAAGCATATTGAGATCCGGAATCATTTCATTAGGGATCATGTTGCCCGTGGTGATATTGAGCTTATCTATGTTCCAACCAAAGATCAACTTGCCGATATATTCACGAAGCCTCTTGATGAAGCAAGGTTCACTTATTTGAGGAATGAGCTAAATATCATTGATTCAAGGAGTATAGCTTGACCATCTTGCAAACACACCTTTGTCTCAAAACCTTATTTGGTTTAGATGTGGGCATGGAAATAGGGGGTGCGGTTTAAATTATTGAGCTATCCCTCCCCCATAATGCCAACATTAAGAAATCATTCTCTTTATATCATATGTTGATATGTGAGCTTCAATGATGAGTAGTGGCTTGGACCCAAGATATATCTTTGCGGTGCCTTGCCCCAACACTCATATATGGTGGCCTAGGCCACCACTCTCTTCTTTGTGAAGAGTTGGAGTTATTTGGATCTTATCGCTTTTTATTCGTCAACTCCATGTTCTTATGGGAAATCACTCTAGTTTGGCCTTATTTGCTCATATCTTGCAAACTTGAGTGATCATGTACCATTTACAGTTTGAACCCTCTAAACATAAGCCTACACTCTCCTATAAGCCATTTCCATCTTGCTCATTTGTCATGTCTTGGTAAAAACTTGGAGTTTGAGGATTTTCGGTCGGATGATCTAGGTCGCCCAATCTTATTGGTAAATGTGCTTCTTATATGTGACGTGATACATTATTGCATCACATATGGGTCTATGCAAATAACCAACTAAAGATAGGCAGGATTTCCGGTGTCTGAATTTCCAAACCGATAATCCGCCGTGGCGCCTAAATCCGGCTGGCCGACTGAAGGATTGACGAGGCCGCGGGGGGGGGCAAACAACACACCACCCCCACGCGCCTCTCTCTCCTCTCTCTCCTCTCAAGGTCGCCGGAGCTCTTCTTCCTCCCCGGAGCCGCCCCGTCCACTCCCTCCCGGAGTTTTTGGGTGGATCGGGTGCTCCTCCTCCCTAGCTACCTTCTCCTCCAAGCGGCTTTCGCAATGGATGCGGGTATGACTCACAATCCCTAACCCTAGGTGTTGTGATTTGTATGTGCTATTTTCTTAGTGGATTTGGTGTCTTGTTGTTCCAAATCGTTTGTAGTATACTCCTCTTGCATGCTATGATGCCGATCTGGTCATAAGACAAGTTTTGATTGGAAGAACTGCAAGATTCGCAGGGCCGGATTATCCGGCCCCCGCAAAGACCGGATTATCCGGCCTGGCCGGATTATGGACACCGGATTATCCGGCCTGGAGCTTCATCGCCGCTGCAGTTCTGGTTTAATCTATCATGTCTAGACTTGTACCGACTTATAGTATGTTTCTAGAGTACATTACTATATCATACATGACTTATGAGCATTATCTTCTCTTTTGCTATCCATCTTTGCTATTCACAGGTCGTACTTCTCGGGGTGCTCGGAGACGCCCAAGGGCTGACCGGTCAAGTGATGAGTTCGCATCCAACGCTCCTCGCAAGTCAACCTCATCTAGGCACAAGAACAAGGCTTCAAGGGAAAACTACAAGGCCATGGATCCCGTCTCTTATTCTGCTATCCGCTTGAAGAACTGGTATGAAGACCTCCCAAGGGATGAAGAGACAGAGGGCAGAAAATACTGGTGCATGGAGCAGGAGTTCATCTACAAGGATATCTATGAGCCCATGAAGAAAGTGCGACCCATGCAAGCTATCGATGTGGATCTTCTAGCTGTTAACAATCATTTTGAGGATGCCATCTGGGTGACTGGTAAGATGGGCCTGCAGGATCTCATGAAGATTCGATGTGACTATAGTCCTTAGTTGGTGAAGCAGTTCTTTGCTACTTTGGCTATCCAGAAAGATGAGGACCGCACTATGGAATGGATGTCTGGCTCCACTCACTGTAGGGCCACCTTGCGCCGTTTTGCTGGTATTCTTGGAGTTCCTGCAGAAGGAGGTCATCGTCTCCATGGACCTCAGAGGGCAGATAAGAATGCACTGTTTGATCTCTATACATCTGCTGGAAAAGTGGGAGAGACCAAGGGGCTGCTTCCCATCTATGGTCAGTTACTCAGTTCTTTCGGTCCACCATCGCTCCTAGTGGTGGTAACAATGATGCAATCCGGGGAACTCTTGTGGATCTTATGTACCTCAGCTTTCGATGTGCTCGTGATGAGAATGAGGAACGCAACTACACTATTGATGTCATGGACTACATCTTCCATGAGATTCGTGATGCCATGATCTCTCGGACCACTATACCTTACGCACCATACATCCAGCTCCTCATCAACAACACTGCGGGCGTGAGTGGTGAAGACTTGAGTGGGTACCCTTTGGTGAAGCACTCTATTAAGAAGGCTTACAAGCTTAAGCCAGTCTCCTCTACTGTACCTCCACCTGACTCCTTCATGGGTGATGCTCGTTCTAGTGGATTTGCTCCTGCTCGCCATCCTAACCTCCCTGCTATGAAGAAAGGCTCAGTTGGTTTCAGCGTACATCCTTTGCATGAACATTGAGATCCATAAGGAGAACTATGCGGCCAGAGAGCGTTCTGAGATTAAGCATACTCAAGCGGTTATTCTGCACAAGCTCGGTGAGCAAGGACCCCTCCTCACCTCCTCACCCAAGTTACGGTGGCATTCGCAGGTTCCGTGGAGTGATCTTGATGATTGCATTCAAAGGTCCAGCCTCACTCGCCGCTCTCCGGATGCCCCTGACACTGATGAAGAAGAAGAAGAAGAAGAAGAAGAAGAAGAAGAAGAAGAGGAAGCGGCGTACGAGTCCGATGATGAAGATGCCTCCGAGTGATTCCCATGGGGCGAGTAGAATCGCGCTTGTCCCCTTTTTTGGCGTCTCGATGCCAAAGG
This sequence comes from Lolium multiflorum, assembly GCA_030979885.1. Taxonomy (NCBI): domain Eukaryota; kingdom Viridiplantae; phylum Streptophyta; class Magnoliopsida; order Poales; family Poaceae; genus Lolium; species Lolium multiflorum. The sequence continues at coordinate 311,197,217 of CM061749.1, forward strand.
GGAGAAGTGTTCTATTAGGAACTCTCTCGGGGATTTGCATGGTTTGGGCACAAGCATATGCGTTTATCATTCCTTTATTGCTTGTGCTCTCTCTTATTTGAACTATTTGCTTTGGTTGTGTTCCGTTTAAGACTATGTGCTATGTGGTGTGAGACATTGTTATGGTTTTCGGATTTCTATATGTTGAGATCAAGGCTATTATATTATGTGTGATGCTATATCTTTGTATCATATATCTACACATGGGTATGATTTCTAGCATCCTATCTCAACTTCATATATGTTTATGTCTCTTGTTAGAGCTCATGATGGATACCTCTTGTGTTGAGCCACCTCGCTCCTATATGTTGTGTATTTGTATTCAAATGCAAATTACTTATATGCACACATGTAGGGGGAGTGCCTCTATGTTTTGCCATCATGCTTGTCTCTATAGTGATTCTCTTGCAAATCCGTATATTGTCATCAAACACCAAAAAGGGGAAGATTGAAAGAACATCTCTCATATTATGTTTTGAGTGTTTGATGTCAATGTATGTGATACACTAATGTTTGTTTAAGTGGTACAGGGTTTATATAGATACATTTATATGTGCGTTGGATGTGGTTGTCAAAAAGAATCGACAAAAAGTTCATAAGGCCGGATAATCCGGGCCGGATATTTCCAAAATATCCGGCCCCAGAGCTAAGGACTTGAGGAAAAACAAGATAGGGCCGGACATTTGCCGGATATTGTCCGGTTTTGTCCCAGGGCCGGATTATCCGGGCCGGACATTTCAAGAATATCCGGCCCCCTCGAAAATGGCTAAGGACCTAAAGAAATGCTTCTCTGGATAGTGGCCGGATATTTGCCCGGACATTGTCCTGGTTTTGTACCTGGAGGCCGGATTATCCTGGGGGGGGGGGCGGATTATCCGCCCTAACTTAGGCCGGATTATCCGGCCCAAGGCTCAACGGTGGATTTTGGGGAGGGTATTTATACCCTCTTCTTCTTCCTTCCCCTTTGCTCAATCATTGCACAAGAAATCTGCCAAGCTTCACCTCCATTAGAGCCACCTCAAGAAACACAAGATTTGCAAGATCTCCTTCCTCCCCAACCAAAGCTCTTGATCTTTGGAGATTCGAAGGAGAAGCCACCGATCTACATCCTCACCGAAGCGTTTTTTATTTCCCTCTCTTTTGTTTGAGGGATCTCATGCTAGTGTTCCTATTTGGTTTCCTAGTTGATTTGTGTTGATGTGTTGTTGTTGATTGTTGTATTGTTACAGATTTGAGAGCCTCCAATTCAGTTGTGGATGTGTGCCCCAAGAACCTTGTAAAGGCCCGGTTTCCGCCTCGAGGAAATCCCTTAGTGGAAGTGGGCTATGCCTTTGTGGCGTTGCTCACGGGAGATCTGAGTGAAGCCTTCGTGTTGGTTTGGCTTTCGTAGCAACCACACTCCTCCAAACGTAGACGTACCTTCTTGCAAAGGAAGGAAACTACGGGAATCATCTCTGTGTCATCGCGTGCTCCACTCTCGGTTACCTCTATCCTATTATATCTCTTATATTGTGTAGATATATCTTGCTTAGTTGCTTATCTTGTCATATAGGTAAATTCACTTAGTTGCATATCTAGAGAATTTACCTTTGTGTCAAGCCTAAATTGAAAAAGAACTAAAAATTGGTTAGCACCTATTCACCCCCCTCTAGGTGCGGCATACGATCCTTTCACCTGCTCTAAACCTTGGTCAACCATAGCTTAACTCACGAGTCTATCATGACACGAACATAGAGTCATATCTTAAATTCTTATCTTGGAATCAAAATCTTAGGATCCTGATCATATCATATTCTTCTCTTCAAATAGATGATCTTGATGCCAATACTCAAGATATATTTTTATCTTCATGGCATCCACACTGGAATCCAACACATGGAGTGCAAGCATTACCTATGAAATTTCCTTCATATAAGCTCAAAGAAAGCATTTCCACAAGAATTATCATTAATTACCAAAATCACACGTAGGAGCAATATACCCTTGGAGCTCCCATCCCCTCGGTTCCTTGATTGCTCCCACCACAAGCAAATTGGACATGTGTAAATGTTGATGCAGGTCTGTTTCCAGCTGACCTTATAATGGGACATGGGTGGTACTCAGAGATCACAATGAGAATTCCATTCTCTCTCTCGGCAAGGTATGGATGGTTTGCCTCTGGTGAAGCTCTTGTTATTTCTTGCTTGATTACAATCTCTCGAGACCACTGCGTTAGGAATGTTGTCCGGGTTTCATACTCCCTGATTCAACGTATTTCGTCTTCGGTTCAAGATTGCTCTATTCTGGGTATTGTGGTGGGTAATATGGAAACCTGACGGCGGGCATTGAGTCATATTCACTTATATTTTCTAGTCGTAAGTAGAATGTGGTAGCACATAAACTAGCTTGTTCTGTTAAGCCTTTTATTTGCGTGCATACTAACAAACAGCTATCTGTTTTGCAATTCGCGCGCAGCCACATTTCTAACCGTCCGATATCCTCCCGGATCTCGGCGCAGCTGTGTCTCGTTTCACTTCTATTCTTTTTCAACGCCTCGTGCCTCTAGTCTTCCCTTTTTGAGTCTTTTTTATTTAGTTTCATTTATCTGGACTACTACCGTGCTCTGTCTCGTGTTGGTATTGTGAGGAGGCGGAAGCACGGCGGAGAAAGGTGTGGCGACGCCGCATCCTGCATTCCTGCTCGGCCGGAGTCGGAGGGGGCGATGGCTGCGGCGACGCTGCATCCTGGTCGGCCAGAGTTGGTGGGGGCGGAGCTTCTTGAGACGGGGAGAGCGCCGATGGTGGTGCTTTGATGCCGCAGCCGGCGCTATCGACGATGGGTAGAGTTGCAGCTCGCGTCCTTCTCCGTTCAACGAGGAAGAGATCGGCGATTCGGGAGCACGGATGGCATGTGCGCCTCCAGCGAGATGGGTAATCTTCTGTCCTTCTTCATCTGTATTCTCTGTCTCTGATTTGGGTGGGTTGGTACTGGTAAGCACTCTAGCTCGCGGGAGATTTGTCCTCCCTGTGTATTTTTTCAGCCTTTTGGCTATTGTTTGTAGCCACATCAGATGTTGTTGGTGCCTCGTATGTAGAGGTAGCGCTGCGTTATGTAGTTTGACATGCATGTGTTTAGCGTTCTGAAGCTTGCTCAGTGTGTGAAGTTGATTTGTACTTGGAGGTAGCTAGCTAGATATATGGGTTGCGCTTGATTTGTTTTGTTTTGTGTATGTATGTCAAAATTTGACATCCGTTTGTTCGGAAAACTGAAGCAAGCTGGCACTCTCCTACCCAAAGATCCAAAAGGTGGGGTTGGCGCCATGCGATACTGTTTGATGAACTTACATATCTTCTCCAATGTTAGCCTTGAGAGTTGCTGTAGTAGTCCAACTTGTCTAAAAGCTAAAAGTAGGTTGTAGGAACAACAAGGATGGCACTATACATTGATGATATGTGCAGTTTATGGATTAGTATTCAGTAATATGTTCAGTTTTCTGTAGCTATTTTTCCATACGAATTCTAGCAATGCACTCTGTTATTTGTGACACTTATTTTCTGTATGGTGTTGTTCCCCAAGTTCAATCTTGTAATAGTGTACCACACCTGGCAACTCTACACGGTAGCTATTTTACTGGAGTCCTTGTACTTGTGGTGGAATGTGTATACAATATTATTTAATTAGTGCTGAGTTTCCATTTGAGAAGAACTTCTAATGTTTACTGTGTTTGTTTTTGTTGCATCATGTTTGCAGAGTTTACTCGTTATGTAGATGCCTAAGCAATATGTGTTAACCTGTCAACCTGAAAAGTTGAATGTAGCTTGTTTTGTACATGATGATGTGGTGCAGAACGCAGAGGCAACACCACAATCACTCCCTATACATATATGTAGCTAGTAACCTGAAAGAAGGTGTAGTGTAGAACTGCAGCAAGTGATTAAAATCACTGGTGTTTGTTGGTCATAACCTGAGAGTTTTTCATTAAAAGGATCCTGATTTCTTTTTCATTACAGTACAAACCCTGCTTCGCTTATGTTTCCTTTAATTTGGCACAAGTGTCAGCTCATTTAGCACACCATATTTTCAGCTCGTGTTTCTTACTTTTGCATGGATACAGCCATAAGACAAGAGAAATTAGTCTTCAGCTGAATCTAATTTTTTTTGTAGTAATTAGTATTATCCATGATGGCAAGGGAGTATGCATAAATTACAGAATGTCGGCAATATGGAGCTTGAAAAACCATTTTCATTTGCTGCATGTCGGCATATCATGTTCAGTTTAAAACCTATCCGTATGAGTAATTCATAGTTGCTGCATGCAGGGGCTTTCTTGAACACTCCTTCCGCTGATTCGTTGCTGCATTTCTGGATGTTTTCAAGCAAGAGCAAACACAACATCAGTCTGAATCTTGATCAGATCTTCCCAATATATCTGTTGTAGAATATTGGAAAGGTATAGCATGTATTAATATTTCAGTCATTCTCAGTGTTCTAAGTCTTGTTCTTCAGGCAGGTAATTTGTCAGTATTTTAGTCTTCATTTCTTTCAGTCATATTATTTTTTCTCTAGTCATTTGTCTAATTCTTCAGTCCCTCAGTCTCTTAGTTTCTCAGTAACTTAGTTTCTCAATTAAGCCTCTTTGTTTTCAGTTTTCAGTCCCTCTTTGTTTAGTCCCACGGTTTATTTTCTAAAGTCTCTCATCAATTCACTCATTCATTTTTCGGCATTTCACTCAGTAACTTAGTTATTCAGTTTTTTTTTTCTCTTCAGCCTCTCAGTGTATGTCTTCAGTTTTCACTTTCTGATGTTCAATCTTTATTACGTTCATCATTTTTTTAGTCCTTCATTCCTCGGGTCTTCATTGTCCGTTGTTCAGTTCATCATTTTTTTCTTCATTTTTCAGTGTCTCATTCTTCAGTCCTCACTCACTCTTGAGTCTCTAAGTCTCCAACAACTTTCCAATAACTCATTTATTAGTCCTCGACCTTCTTTCTCCGGGCCACACTTTCTTCAATATCTCAGTCTTTGGCGGCTCTTCACTAACTCTTAGTATTTCTGTTTACTCTTTATTTGCATTAACTCATTCTTCAGTCTTTGATGTCTTTTTTCTTCAGCCACTCTTCAATGACCCTTTTTTTTTCATTTTTAGTCAAAAGTAGAACAAGACGGAAGATTTCATAATGGATATAAAGACACTTTTTCCATAGACCAGAGGGGAGATCAGAGAGTGAATACTTTTCAGTTCTACATGGAACATCAAGGTGCAAATGTTGCTTCATATATGTCTTTTTTTAATTTAGTCCAAGTGATGCTATTCATTTATTAAATTACTATTATTCCCAGTATCTTGTTTTTCTTTTTCAGTTAAAGTGTTCATTTTCTTGCATCCATCAAGATAGGCTATCTTTCTTAATCATAATTCTGGTTCTCTTTTTGAGAGCCTCTTAGATGCTTCTTTGGAGTTTGTTTTGTTCACACTATTGCTTCTCTCTTGGGTTTGTCTGAGGTCTTGCTTTGAGCTTGTGTGCCTGTTTTGGAAATAAAGTGTTTTATTACTGTGCTGACCCCCACAGCGGATGGACGAATGTGTTTTCGAGGCCTCACTCTCTTTAATATCCCAACTTGCATTTCTTTTTATTTTAGTATCTCTTATTTTCCAGAGACTTGGTTATCATTGTCTCATTAATCTTCCTTCAGTTTTGACGATTTTTTTCAAAAGAAATCAGTTTGGCATCTTCAGATTTTTTTTAAGACAACATCATGTTACTTAGCAACAAACCTGCAGTAGCAACTTGTCGGCAACGGAAATTTCAGCAGCTCCCAAAACCACAACCACTACTAAACCTGGTAACTGTCACTTGGTTCACCAATCATCAGTTTACTTTTCTGGAAGAAGTTTGTACACACTCTTGTCCTGTAGTTTTTTTTTACACGAACAGTTAGTGTTTTTCTTCTCCCAGTCCTATCGATGATGAGGATGTATGTGAATACAATGTGGCTATAATATTTTTTGGCTCAATCATCAGCTACTATATGCTCAATTTCTCCTAAATGTGTCTTTTCCATTTGGTAAGTGTTACTTTGTACATCAATTTTTCAGTTACTTTTTCTAGAAGGAGTTTGTCATGTAGTTTTTCTACACAAGCACATTTTGTGTTCTTAGATTTCCCACTCTTAATTTTCTCTCTTGTTTATTCTGTCCTCATTATTATTAGTAGTAGCATTGATCATCAGATGTTCTGATAAGTAATTTGAATTTCTCACCATTGTGTTCATAGACATCTACCATTACCGCCACCTGCAGTCCACTCATGACCTGTTTATTTTCTCCGTGTATATGTCTTCTCTCGTTTTGAGGCTGAATGTTGTACTTGGTTACCTCACTTCCTCCACTGAGAACATTCACTGTGTGTCTTATTCATTGTATTTCCTTTTTCTGTAGCTTCTTTGAGCTATGTCATTTTCTTTAATATGTTAGTTTAAATTATTTTACTTTTTCACCTATCTTATTTCTGTACTGTAAACTCATCTATGATCCATCCGATATATGGATTGAGGAGTCCTAAAGGGATCAGTAACCTGCTTGAGTAGTCCTAAGGGATTTTCCATGCGAAACCAAACCCAGATAGTATTGCTATACACTGACATAATCTCTAGCACTATGCATACGTCCCAGAAGTAACTAGTTCTCTTCATCTTGATAGTGCTCAGTTTGAAGTTTGTTCAGCAAATCTTTCAGACTTATTTTAAACTTTCTCGTGGTTTGATTTCAGTTGTCAAAAACATCCTGCTGTCTTTCAATCACAACATACCAAAATTAATGAAGCACATGGCAGGGAATTCAGAGGCAAAACCTTTGTTGGGAGAGATTCGGCAGTCCCAGGTATGTTGGCTTGGAGAACTTTTTATTGCCTTTCTTCTTCTTAATTTCTTCCATTCCTGGAAATTTATCTTTTCCCCATTTTCTTGAGGTAGCGTCTGGATCTCGAGCTTCCATAGCGGAGCAGCCGCACCTTTTCCCCGTGGGAGGAGTGGTTGGAGGTCGCGATCTCTTTTTCATGTTGGACAAGAAGGTCGAACAGGGAACGTGTGTTCTGGAGGTGTTTGTGGGCTTACATACAATTCACGTTATGTTTGTTGGGATTGTCGTTTCTTTGGCCTTTCCCTGCCATGGGATTATAGAAAGCTTTAGAACTCAACGGATACTGAAATTCAAAATGTGGACTCAAAAGTGGACTGAATAAAAATATGCCTGTTCCGTTGGCAGAAAACAGACAGTTTTTTCGGTTCTTTTTTCGTTTAGCTTATTGTTGTGTAATCTGTTACAGGTGTCATTGTTTGATTGGGTAGAAAAAACTGTCTGTTCCTCAATTGAAAAACAGCCATCTGTTGTATAGTCAGTCCCCTTTATTTGTAATGTTTTTATGTGTGACTGTAATCCCGGGGCTGATCCAAAATAACTATTGAATGATGTTATTTAATCAATAAAGTACTGTACCACATTCTCTAAAAAACAATCTTGTTGAAGCTCTTCGTTTTCCATACGAGGGCCACTCGATGAAGTGTCCAAAGGATCCCAGAATAAAGTACTGTACCACGTGCTCGTTCTTTTTGTAGAACAAGGTGCTCGTTCTTTTTGTAGAAGATGGTGCTCGTTTAGTAGCTTTGCTCCTGGGCGAGCTTTGGTCGGCCCATTTGTGTAGCCGGATGGGCCAGATCTATTACATGCATATCTCATGCCCTTCTGTATGACCAACGCTCTGAATACTGCTAAAATGAGTAATTAATTTTAATTTTTATACAATGACTTTCTGTCCAAGAAGATATATAGGGCGTGTAGAAACAATCATTGAAGCCTCTAGAAAAAACATTGAAGGAATACACTGAGATTATCGTAGATTTGACATTCCATGCAAATAATCGAGCAGAATGCTCGACCCAAACCAACAAACATTTCATGGAATGATGCAAACACATAAATCATATAGTGATTTAAAAAATGGTATTCCCTCCATCTCACAAGCTTGTTTTAACTTTATCTAAATTTGAATGTATTCAGTTACTACTTAGTGTCTAGATATATCCAAATTTTGATAAAGTTAAACAAGTTTCATCAGATGGAAGGAGTATTACATTGCCAACTAACAAGCTAAATACTCAATTTTGTTTAGGCTTGTGCTTCCATAGACCTCCAAATCTCAAAACAGTGTAAACTCTCGAAGAGGTATGTTGGTATCGTTTAATCTCAGTCATCCTACCCCTAATCCCTAAGAGGTATCGTTTAATCTAAGCCGTTCTTATGTTTCACACGGGAAGATACCTCTTCGGTGGTTTACACTGCTTTAATATTTGGGGGCCTATGGAAGCACAACCCGTTTGTAAACTGTAGTGTCCAGTTGCTCTTGTGTGTGACACCAGGGGCGGAGCCAGCTATATGGTAAGGTTTGGCGGCCGCCATACCTAAATTTTAGCATCAATACTAGGTATATATGCGAAAACTCGGTTATACGCCCGAGCTTGAGTGCACCTTATATCGTTTCCACATCATACCATTAGTTTCTTTAGCTGACGTCATATCTCAAGTTGTATAAGCTTCAGTAATCTGTCCTGCCAATACATAGCAGCCGCGAGCCAACCACCTCAATCGTATGCAGCGCAACTGATGCTAGCCCAAAAGGCCACAGTACAATGCGGCAGGCCGCAGTGAGTTACATGGTTTGGTGAACTCCATCGAGAGGGGATATTTCGCAACTCCATCGTGTTGTTGAACTTGTTTTCCCCAATCAATGACCGGTTTGCTTTAATTTAACTCTCCTTCTCTCTCTTGTTGAACTTCACCAGATGCAGCTCATGAGGCGGGGCCAGGATACCAGCCGTGGAATCATTTCGACCACATCACTTTTTAACCCGCAATTAACAAAGCTAGATTTGTACACTCACAGTGAATAGGTTGAAACAGTTTTACGGGACTAATTTTCTAAAGAGGCCCATACATACCTTCAAACACTAAATAAAAATACATCACGGTTTAAACTTAAGTTATGGTTTTATCTTTAAAAAAAAACTTAAGTTATGGTTTTTTGTCACACTACGAAAGCACTATTTTCGGAAAAGTCGACAAATTCAAACACAAAATTATTTTTTTCAAAATCTATCAACCATTTTTACTAGTTTCGGTGAGGTGACCGGACTTTGTACGAACTTCCAAAAAAAAGCTCTATGGTTCCAATCCGTTGCGGTGACATTGACTTGGATGAAATTGTCGAGGGGTTGTGAGCGGAGCGGGCTTCTTTCCGATTGAAGTATCTTGTTCTACCGCTATCGGTGTGGAGACTTCAGAGAGTGGATTTCCAATATATTGAGGACAAAATGGTGGAAAAAGTCCCCACATGGAATGGCAAGTTCATCAACCTAGCCGTCTGCACCGCTCTTGTAAAATCAATGTTTCCCTCTCAAGAAATTTATCGCTTGATTCCTCTCCTTATCCCTCCGGGGGTCACCAGTAACATGGAAAAATTGAGAGGGCCTTATTATGGGCGGCTAAAGACAAGATCACGCGGGTACAATGCAAGGTCAATTGGGAGACAGCTTGGCGCCCAAAATTTTTGGGAGGTCTTGGTGTCCTTTGTGTGGAAAAAATTGCTAGAGCCTTGCAAATTAGGTGGTCGTGGCTAGAAGGGAATGAGCCAAAAAATATTAGGGTGGGGTTAGGAAACCCATGCACACAAGAGGATATGGACCTATTCTACGCCGCAACTAAAATTTCAGTCGAAATGGAGAAAAGATGCCTTTTTGGAAAGCTCCTTGGTTGAATGGTGAGAAGCTAAAAGATATTGCGCGGCTCATATTCATGAGCTCGACAAGGTGGAAATGGAAAAAAGGTCTTGCATGAAAATGGGTGGGTTTTGAAAATAAAGATGGAAGAGCTTACCATTGCACATATTGAGCAACTCGTGAAGCTTTGGACCCAATTTCAAACAATTCAACTCATTGATTACATTGAAGACCATATCATTTGTACTCTCCCATCAAGTGGTCAATATTCGGCGGCTTCCACACATAAATCTCAATTCTTTGGTGCAATTTCCACCAACATGAACAAAATGGTTTGGAAGATTTGGCCACCTCCTAAGATCAAGTTCTTTGTGTGGCTTGCTCTCCAAAATATTCTTTGGACGACAGATAGATTAGAGAAGAGAGGATGTGTAAATTGTGGTTTATGCCTTTTTTTGCAAAAGAACCACGGAGTTGGCGAATCAATTGTTCATGCATTGCCGCTATACTATTAGACTATGTGGGCTCATTAAGGAGTGGCTCGGGATTTATTCTCTTGATGTTTAAGATTTGCGGACGTTACTTTTAAATTGTCGTTGTTGTGACTTGTTAAACTTTTTCTTAATAAATCAACTGAGGAAAATCTTTTGCCTCCTTTCCAAAAAATAAAATCACATTTGCACCATCGTCCATGTGCAATACATATGCATATACATCATGCATGATCCAAAAACCTAAAAGAGAGTCGGGCTACATGGAGTTTAGTTTTCAAAAAATGGATTATTTTTATTTAAATAAAATCTTAAAAAGTTATACAAGTATATGCTGATGTATACCATATACACATATGGTTTAAGAGAATTATGTCTTCACACGGTGACCTGGACAAAAATACAAATGCCAAGACAAAAAAAATAATCAATATACCTAGGGGCACATTTTTACGATTCTTTTGTAGCCCAAAATACTATATACTCTTCAATAAAAAGTTGCACTTGCATAGAAATCATCTTCGTGTATCTGTAGTTAAAAATCGGATTTTTTTGAATCTTCTAAATAGCATTATTCAATTTTCGGGAAAATTGGGCTCCATACTAACTCAAAAACCTAATTAAAAGAGAGCTTAGTCAACATGGAGCACGGTTTAGAAGAAATAAAAAATAATATTTTTTACTTAAAAAATTCTGAAAATTGTACAAGTACATATAGATGTATACCATTCATTTATGTATATATATATGGAGTCTAAAATAATTATATTTTCATTTGTGACCCGAAAAGTCAAATATGAAGACAACATTGAATTTTCAAACGCCTAATTACATGCACATTGTTTTGATGTTTAACAAAAAAAAAGTTGCACTTTGATAAAAATCATCTTTGTGTACGTGTACACAAAATATATGATTTCTTTGTAACTTCAAAAAGTAATTTCTTAAAGTTGATTAAAGGGGCTTCATATCTTTGAACTCGTACTAAAAATTAAAAGAGAGCCCAGGCTACATAGAGCCCGATCGAATTCTTTGTATTTATTGAGTTTTTTAATGCAAAAGTATAGAAGTATATATAGATGTATAGCGTGTATGTATAGGTATAGATTTAAAAAGGATTAAGTTTTCATCCGTGACCTGAACAAAGAAAGACAAATGTGACGAGAAAAATGAACTTTCAAATGCCTACTTAGAGGCATGTTTCATGATTTTTAACAAAAGCTTACACTCTTGAAGAAATTATATCCGTGTATCTGTTCGGAAAAAACATATTTCATTTGAAACTTCAAAATAGAACTTTTAAAATTTCAAAAAAAGGGACCATGTCCTTGCACTCTTACTCAAAAACCTAAAAGAAAGCCCATGCTACATGGAACCCGATTTTTAGTAAATCCAAATTCTTTATTTTAAATTTTAAAACTTATGAAAAAAGTATAGATTTACATATAGATGTATACCATGTATGCATACATATAGAGTTTCAAATAATTATGTTTTCATCCATGACCACTGTCAGATGTGAAGACAAAAAATGAATATTCAAATGCCTACGTAGTGCCATATTTTTATGATTTTTGTGTACCCCAAAATTCTATGTTTTCTTTAAAGTTGCACGTTCGACGAAAACATATTCTCGTATCTATACGAAAATCAGATTTTGTTTTTGAAAATTCGAATTAGCATTTTTCAAATTTCAAAAAGAGCTCATATGGCTTGACTCTAACTCAAAAACCTAAAAGAGATCCCAGGGTACATTGAATCCGGTTTCCAAAATTCAAGATATTTATTTTTTTTACTTCAAATAGTTATGAAAAAAGCATACAAGCACATATATAGATGTATGCATGACATTTGAAAGAATTGTATTTTCACCCGTGCCTGAACAATAATGACAAATGTGAAGACTAAAATACTGTGTATTTTTAAACACAATATTGCACGTTCAGATAAATCCTCTATGTGTATCTGCTAGAGATACCAGATTTCTTTTGAAACTTCAAAATATCAATTTATGTCCATCATTTTTTACAAATTCTTGGTCGGCCCATCATGTGCCACATAGAGGCCGGGCACATCTTCTACATGTCAAACATGTACTGACTTGATCAGAATTTATGTCTATCTTCTACCCAACAAACCTCATTCAATGCATAGAAGAAAATATACGGTATCATTTCTGCAAAGTACTGCCGTATTGGAACGTTTATCAAACGGTAAATAGAGCATTTAATGCACCTTCTTGCATCCATCACCATTCACTGCGGTGGACGATAAACGGACCAAATGTGCTCAGGCGCTATTCGTCCGCTCTCGTATATATGTGCAAATATGCTTCAGGTTTGCGATTGCCTTCTGCTCCCAATCTGCCATCGATGGCATCGCTGCTGTGGTGTGTTTTCACCGGGAGAAACAGCTGAAGCGGTAAGTGATTGACCCCGTTTTGGGCCTGGTGACTATTGGGCTGAAACCAAAAATCTGATCGGTAAAGCAAGGATACACGGAAACTGATTGACACACCATACTGATGCCGACTCAGAAACCGATCGTGATCATTGAGAGCGGATCATGCAGCACCAACCAAAGTCGCGGCAGCCGGCCGACGAGACGAGGCCGCGACCGGCAACGCTGGGAGGGCAACTGGGCGAGTAGGGAATGGCACCGAAGAAGAACACCATTACACCAAGTACATAAGGTATTTGATCTCGGACCTGGAACCAATCTTGTCGATGTCTCTAGTAGTACTACAAAGGACTTGATTTTGCGGAAATAAACAAAGATTATCAATCGAAAAGTAGAAGCATCCCGTCGCCACTGAAAGGACACAGATGTCGCCTAGAGGGGGGGGGGGTGAATAGGCGATTTAAAACTTTTACGAGATGGGCTTAACAAATGCGGAATAAAACTAGCGTTTATTTTGTCAAGCCCAAAGCCTATATACTATGGTTCACCTATGTGCACCAACAACTTATTCTAAGCAATGGTTCACCTATGTGCACAAACAACTTATGCTAAGCAATACAAGCAAGTATGTGATAGCAAGATATATATAACTTCAAGCACGATGGCTATCACAAGGTAAAGTGCATAAGTAAAGAGCTCGGGTATAGAGATAACCGAGGCACGCGGGAGACGATGATTTATCCCGGAGTTCACACTCTTGCGAGTGCTAATCTCCGGTGGAGAGGTGCGGTTGCTTAGTGCTCCCGAACGCCACAAGAGGCTCACCTTGAGGTGTGGTTGCTCGATGCACACCAACGCCACAAAGGCCTCACCCCAAGATGCGGTACTCACACCACACACCGAACGCCACGAAGGCGCCTCACCTAAATCTCCGGTGACCCTCGCCACAAAGGCCTAGGTCACGGTTCCACTAAGGGATTTCCTTCGAGGCGGAAACCGGGCCTTACACAAAGATTGGGGCACACATCCACAACTTAATTGGAGGCTCCCAACAAACCGCCACAAAGGCCTAGAATCCGTCTAGGGTTCCAAGAACCCAAGAGTAACAACTTTCTTGCTTTCACCTCCACGAATCACCGTGGAAAACTCAAACCGATGCACCAAATGCAATGGCAAGAACACCACAAAGATGCTCCTTCTCTCTCAAATTCCAACAAAGCTACAAAAGCTATTGGGGGAATAAGAGAGGAAGAACAAATAGGAGGAGAAACACCAAATTTCTCCAAGATCTAGATCTAGTGGATTCCCCTCACAAAGAGAGGGATTTGATTGGTGAATATGTAGATCTAGATCTCCTCTATCTTTCTCTCAAATAGATGCAAGATTCATGGGAGGGAGAGGGAGATAGCAAGCTCAAAGAAGGTCAACAATGGGGGCAAAAACGAGCTCAAACGGATGGGAAACTTTGGGGAAGAAGACCCCTTAAATATGACAAGAGAAATCTGCCCGTTATGCACAAAACTCGTGAAAACCGGAACTTCCGGTCATTTGGCGGAACTTAGTACGCCAAGTTCGGGTGAAGCGGGCGTCCGGAAAGCTTACAGTATACTTTTGCGTGAGATTCGTCATTTGGAAGTTCACCGGAAGTAGGGCGGAAGTTCCGGCCACCGGAACTTCCGGTCATTTCGGGCGGAACTTCCGGCCAACTTCCGGCCAAAAAACGGCTTCACGGAAACTTGAATAACTTTTGCATCCGGACTCTGATTTTGATGATCTTGGGCTCGTTTGAAGCTAGTAACAAGCTCTACAAGATCATGCAGGGAACCATCATAGTCCAATAAGGTAGGATATAAATAAATGATGAAAGGTTTGACCTATCTAAAAAAGACATGCCGGTAAAACCTCCAACCTCGAAAATGCAACAACTTGAGTTAGGAAACTCGGATTTGGGTGAAACCAATTTTGTTGTAAAGAAGATGACAAGAGCTACCCCACAAAGAGTGAAAAGCTTAAGAACAAGTGGGGTAGGTTTTTCTATGTATTTCAGAGTGAAACCTCTCAATACGAGAAACCGAGAAAAACTCCAATATCGAAAACGCAACAAGTGATTCATGCGGAATCCGTTTCGATGAACTAGAGCTTGTCATGAGAATAAGCACAAGCTCTAAAACACCATATGGACAATATACAAATAACAACCAAGAAAGATGATGCAAGGATGCAAAGGTTTGAGCTCTCCGAAGGATACGATCGAGTTACTCACTCGAGAGCCCTCTTGATAGTACGGCAACTAAACTATAAACCGGTCTCCAACTACACTATGAGACCGGTGAGAAAGAAACCCTATCAAGAGCAAACCTTATACTTGCGCATTCCACTTGAGCTCGATGATGACGATCTTGACCGCAACAAGATGGAACGCCTTTCTTGCTTGTGCTTGCTTGACGAAGTATTGTAGATTGCTCCCCCATAAACCACCATGGGAGAGCTTCTTCTTCGGTGTAACTTCATATATCCATGATCACCATATGGATGGCAAGCTTCAATCAAAGGATCTCTTCAAGATGGCTCATCTTGAACTTGCACTTCATTTCTTCATACTTCATCATGTTGATGTCTTGAAGTAACTTGAGGGCTCACTTCATCTTCATCTTCAAGACATACTTGACACTTGATATCCTTCATCAATTTCTTCTTATTGCAACCTAATACAAACATGTTGATGTCCTGAAGTAACTTGATGGCTCACTTCATCTTCATCTTCAAGACATACTTGACACTTGATATCCTTCATCAAATTCTTCTTATTGCAACCTTGAAGCCAACATATGGTTCAAGAATTGCCTATGGACATCTCCTACAAATATAACTCAATGCAAACATTAGTCCATAGGGATTGTCATTAATTACCAAAACCACACATGGGGGCTCCATGCACTTTCAGCCACTCCGCAAGAAATTCATTACGACTATGTACGTCTGTCCCCTAATGTGACACAGCCAGTTACTAATTATTAGTTTTCTATTGTTTCTTGATTTCTGGAGATTTTTTTCTCAACTTGTTAAAATTGTTGATCAATTATTGGTGCAGTTTTTATTTAGTGAGGTACTTTCAATGCAATATTTTGTTTTATCATTACCAAATTGTGTTGTACACGCTGAACATAAGTAATATTTATCTAGTGTAATCTAGCATTTTCTTATTTATCGACTCCGCCACACGTTAAATTTATTCCTGCCTCCGCCACTGTGTGACACTATGGCATGCGTCTTGTAGTTACTACATACTACCCCTGTGTATAAATAGACATCTGAGAATTATCTAATTTTAAATATATCTAGACGTTATCTAATTTTGAATATATCTAGACGTTATTTAGTGCTTCTGTGTATAAATAGACATCTGAGAATTATACGTGCGTCTTATTCTTTGAAACGGGGTAGTATTAATGAACGAAGGGAGTACACTAATGTGCTACTTTGACCTACTGGAATCCTACTTTGAAAAGATTGAACGTGGAAGTCACCGGCTGCGTTTGCGTCGGTGAGACCGAGGTAGCTTATCGTGGCCAAACGCAGACCTAGACGTAATTTCCAAGCCAAGCCATCTCGCCCTGCTCACGTGCCTCTCGCACCAAGTCTACTGCTTGCTTACACAGTGCCACGTGCTCGTACACGAAGAAGGAAGACCACGATTTGACATTTCCAAGAGCTCCATTTTCCAGTTGCATGGATAAATCACCATTTGCGTCGATAAGAACAAGTTTGTAATTTTATTATTTTTAGATTTCTGTAATACTACCCCGTTCTTCTTCTTCTTCTTCATCAGTGTCAGGGGCATCCGGAGAGCGGCGAGTGAGGCTGGACCTTTGAATGCAATCATCAAGATCACTCCACGGAACCTGTGCAGAATGCCACCCACTGTAACCTGGGTGAACTGGAGGCTGAGGAGGGGGTCCTTGCTCACCACTGAGCTTGTGCAGAATAACCGCCTAAGTATGCTTAATCTCAGAACGCTCTCGGCTGGCCAAAATAAAGCAGCCAAAAGGAAAAGGAAAAGAGACGCGATTGTGCTACTCACAAAACGATTTTGCAAAGCGCACGAGTTTCTCAGAGCTTGCAGTAGACCAAAAGGGAACTTGAAGAAAGCAGCCAAAACTCACGCTGTAGCGCCACGTGGTTCACGGCCACCAAGCGGGAAAGAAAGAACTGCGGCACACTCTCTCTCCCGTTCGCATGGCTCCTTCCCCGCGTAACCCAAGCCCAATCTCCTTACGATTATTCTCGACCAGAAAATTTCGACAAAACTGAACCAGCAATTTTCGAAAATGACTCGGAAATTCCACGGCCACAGCACTGGCGGCCAAGCGCGCACGCAATTTCTCGGCAAACACAAAGTCGGAGCAAAATGGTTTAACAAAGAGCACGCGACGAGAAGTGGGAGGAAAAAGAATTTTTTTTTCAAAAAAGGAGACAAGGAACGCAAAATAGCCGGCGAGCAGCGCTGCGTTTGCACGGAAACCCAACCCGCCCCAAACTCCGGCGAGGTCGCGCCCCGCTCGCTCGCTCGTCCTCTTGGCTCCTCCCCGCCTAAATCCCATCACGACCGCAGTATCGGGGTTCCGAATCGGATCGCGTGCGCGCGCGAGCGAGGTGAGGCAGCGGAGCGAGAATGCCGCCCCCGGCCGCGCTGCTCCTCACGGCGGCCCTCGGCTCCGCGCCGGCGCGGCTGTCGCTGAGCCTGGCGCCCAGGCCGCCGCGCCTGCGGGCGCCCGCGCGCCGGATCCGGCCGGCGAGGATCCGCGCGGCGGCGGCGGTCGGCGGCGAGTTCGGCGGCCTCGGCAGGCGCCGCGAGTTCATCGGGCGCCTGCGGAACGTGCTGCCGGGGGGCAGGTGGTGGCGCCTCGAGGAGGAGGAGGAGGGCGCGGACGGGCGCGCCGAGGCCAGCGGGGCCACGGCCGCCTCCGCGCTCCACCGGATGTGGGCCCTCGTCGCCAACGACCGCTGGGTCGTCTTCCTCGGCTTCGCCTCCCTCGTCTGCGCCGCGGTAATGCCCATCATGTCTCCGTTACTCCGTTAGCCCGACTCGGTGGTTTGGATAAGTTTTGTTTGGTGGGTGTGGCGCTGAGCAGCTGATACTCTCTCTGTGTGGTCGTGGTTGCAGCTCTCGGAGATCGCCATACCCCATCTGCTCGCGGCGTCCATCTTCTCCGCGCAGAACGGAGGGGCCGTCTTCTACACGAATGCCAAGCTACTGGTTGTTCTATGTTTGATTTCCGGAGTGTTCAGGTCAGCTTTTTGTTTCTTCAGACCCAGCTCATATCGTGCGTAGGATCACAAAGATATGCGACTATCTGTTTTGATCATAATAGGCTGAAATAGCTGGCCTCAATGTTCAGCGTCACTTAGGCATTGGGTGTTCTAGTTCAGACTGCCAAAAACATGAAATGTGCTGCTAGTCAGGCAATCTAGGATTGGTCAAGTGTTTTGGACTGTGACAAGCTCATATGTTTCCAGTTGGATGAATTGGTAGAATCACTGTGAAACACAAACTTATTTCTACATTGTGAATGCTATGATATGATCGGTGATATCACTGTGAAACGCAAACTTAAATTTCTGCAATGTACATTGTGGAGAACTGCACATGCACGTTTGTGAGATAATCTGCACACAACTAAAATCGTTCACCTTCAGCATGGTTTTTTGAGTTTTCTTTAGGCTGCTTATTTAGCTCCTGTCCCCCCTTTTGCAGTGGTGTGCGAAGCTGCTGTTTTGGTATTGCGAACATGATATTGGTAAAACCATGTTAGATTTTATGTAATTTAACA
The DNA here is from genome assembly GCA_030979885.1 of Lolium multiflorum. Taxonomy (NCBI): domain Eukaryota; kingdom Viridiplantae; phylum Streptophyta; class Magnoliopsida; order Poales; family Poaceae; genus Lolium; species Lolium multiflorum. The sequence goes on from CM061749.1 coordinate 311,215,728, forward strand.
AGGCTATTCCTTTCATGTTGCCCTTTTGGATTGATCAGTGTCTTACAATCAATATCTCAACTTTTTTTCTTAGGTCAAACGAATGAGAGAAATGCTCTTTGATTCCATCCTATCTCAGGTAAAAACAGAGAAGAAAAAAAAACTATGGTTTCCTCAAGAAAATTGACTAGTGCCCATAATATTTTCTCCTATTTAGTTTCAGTTGGAATTGCTACAAAGTTTCATAACTGCATTCTATATTGTGCTAGGATATTGCTTTTTTCGACGAGGAAACTGTCGGTGATTTGACAAGTAGGCTTGGTTCCGACTGCCAGCAAGTGTCTCGAGTTATTGGCAATGATCTTAATTTGATTTCGCGCAACTTGCTTCAGGTGAAAAGGTTGTTTAGTATTCGAGTCTACAATGATGACCACTAGCTTCAAAAGCTCATTTATCATGCGTGACTTTGTCTCAGGGTATAGGCGCGCTGATTTATCTTCTAATCTTATCATGGCCTCTTGGACTGTGCACTATGCTAACTTGTGGGACATTGTCAACTATTATGGTAGTTCATGGACGGTAAAAGCTTGTTCTCACTTCTCGGTGCTTTATTTCTCCTTTTTGTCTTACTTGCTCTTTTCCCTATTATATTGCTAGCTTGCAGCAATATCAAGTAAATGCTACTCCCTCCATGCACTATCATAAGATTGTTTAGGTTTTTCAAAAAATGCATGTATATAGATGCGTTTCAGTGTGCAAGTTCACTTATTTCGGTACGTATCTAGTCCACATTGAAATATCCAAAACATCTTATAATAGTGAACGGAGGGAGTATATACCACCTCCTCCAGGTTTCCTTATTTTTTTGCTTTGAATCTTTGGTCCATGTGAAAGAAATCATTATGATACCTTCGTTTGATAGGTATCAGAAAAAGGCTGCTAAATTTGCACAAGAGTTCACTGCAAGTGCCAATAATGTAAGTTTGTGGCTTCTAGTTGGAAGCTATTTGACAAGGCAAATTCATATATCAGTGATTTTCCTTATTTTGTATTATATTAATCTAAATCAGGTTGCTCAAGAAGCGATAACATTGGTTAGGACAGTACGGGTCTATGGGACAGAAAAGCAAGAGATCAAAAGGTAATCACTCTCACTCTCGTGTTTCTCTTATAAAGCATATATTTAACATTATGCACATGTCATAAACCCTGTTGTACTTATATATAGGTATGCAAAGTGGTTGGATAAGCTGTATGATGTAAGCTTTCGGCAGACAATGGCTTATGGGGGCTGGAGCTTGAGCTTGAATTATCTATACCATGCTACTCAGGTATTTGATGCTGCTGTGTTTTAATATTCCATCCGACCCATATTACTTGTCGCAGATTTTGTCGGAGGAAGCAATATTATTACTAGAAACATAGGATCTAGGTATGGACTTTTCAGTTCTCATTGCACTACTGATGAAGAATTCTTCCAAATAAGCTTTGCGTAGGTCGTTGCAGTTTTGATTGGAGGAATATATATCATGTCCGGGAAGTTAAGTGCTGAGCAACTGACAAAATTCACGCTGTACGCCGAGTGGCTAATTTTGTCTACCTGGTGGATTGGAGATAACTGGTCCTCCTTGATGCAATCTGTCGGTGCAAGTGAAAAAGTCTTCCGCTTGATGGATCTCCTGCCTAGCAAGCACCTTACTTCTAAAGGCAAGGCGGTAGAGTGCATGCTGATGTCTAGTTTAGAGTCTCTGTTCTTTGATACTTTAATTGTCAGACTGTCATTGTTAAAGTAGTCTAAATTTTTTCACTATCGCAGGCCTCAGGTTACAGAAGTTAGAAGGGCGAATTCAGTATGAAGATGTAGCATTTTCATATCCGTCAAGACCTTCAGTATGTATCACCATTCCCTTTAGATGTTTTTTCTTTGATGAGAACACACAAGCACACATGTATAGTAGGGTTCATCAATTGCGTGCTCCGTGATGAGTATGTATGTTTGGGTATTTGTGTACCAATCTACCTCGTGGCTCTTAATTTTCAGGTACCAATTTTGAAAAGGCTGAATCTAACACTCAATCCAAATGAAGTAGTTGCCATTGTAAGATATATAGAATGATGCTTTCATAGATCTGAATTCTACAAGTATTGCGAATGCAACCTTTGACATATAATCCTACTGCTCATGCATGGTTTACACCTTGAAAGGTTGGTCTTAGTGGAAGTGGCAAGAGTACTATAGTTAACCTTCTACTTCAGCTATATGAACCTACAAACGGGCAAGTAAGTTATTTCTACCTCTTGCTATTGTTTCTGTCCCTCCTTCCACGAGTTAAGCATTGTTGACTATATGCAGTCACTTCAAAAGCAAAGTTATTTACTGGTCTGAAGTTATGTTTGTAACTGGTGCAGATACTAGTAGATGGTGTCCCACTTAGCAAGCTGGATACCAGATGGTTTAGGGAGAGAATTGGTTTTGTGGGACAGGTTCAGATCCATTTAACCCAAGACAGATTGTTGTACCACATGGAACTGTTTTGTATTTAACAATAACATATACTTGCTATATGCAGGAGCCTAAGCTATTTCGAATGGACGTTAGTGCAAATATTAGGTATGGCTGCCCTAGAGAAGTTAGCCAGGAAGAAGTGGAGTGGGCTGCTAAACAGGCTTATGCTCACGATTTCATAATGGCTCTTCCTGATGGCTATAACACCACTGTTGACGATGCTCTCCTTAGTGGAGGCCAAAAGCAACGTGTTGCTATTGCAAGGGCCCTTCTGAGAGATCCAGCCATCTTAGTACTTGACGAAGCCACTAGTGCACTTGATGCTGAGAGCGAACATTATGTGAAGGTAGAGTATTTGTTAAGGAAAGAATAAATTGTACACAGTAGATAAGTATAATGTGCCTATGAATAGCATGTTAAGTTTTTTTTCTGCCTTGCTCTAGAGTGTTATCACTGAAGTAAGCACCGACCCTAAGGCTGGAAGAACCGTTATAATCATAGCTCACAGGTAATGTATGCTTAAGTCTAAGTTTCCTCTTATTAGGAATAAGAATTAAGCTGACACCATTTTCTATAGGTTATCCACGATTCAAGCCGCTGATAGGATTATTGTGATGGAGAATGGTGATATTGTGGAGGTAAGCTTTTGATTTTTGTCGTCATGACTGCAAACACGTATTGTGAATTGTGAGATGCGCGATGTCAGGCTTGTCCGCAGCTGAACAGATTGTACCTACAGCCTTTACTCACAGAAATAGTGAACTTTTGATTAGTATTTCCAGGCACTTCTGTTGTTTTTAGATAACTCTTCTGTATGGTTGTGCAGGACGGACCACATAGTGAGCTTATCAAGCAAGATGGTTTGTATTCAAGATTAGCTCGGCGGCAAAATGATGCTCTCCCATAGGAAGATGGTTCAGTCTACGCTGGGGTTTTCCAAGTGGAGCCTCTGTCATTGGTGTATTCTTACAACTGACCATGGATCAGTTACAGATTCTAATGATTCACAAATGCCAACTAACCAAACTATATTGAAACGGTTACCGTCGCCAAAGGATCAAAGGGCAGTCGAAGTCCAGCGATGGCAGTACATGGAGGATTCGGGAAATTGAGTAGTTCATACAAAATTCATTTAGTCACACATTATCAAATGCAACCTGTAACTATATAAATATAGGCATTATGGAGTTCAGATCATCGAAACCCTGTAACCAACTGTTGTATAAGAAAAAATGCAACAATTTTCTGCGATGAAATATACTCCAGTTTTGATAGAACTTCTATATATATTAGAATGGTCCTTTTGTTTCAAGATTTCCATAAGGTATATAATCTTTCAGAACGATAGATTTCACTGATGCAACTGCTAAGTTGGGTATATGATCTTTCGGAAGGATAGATTTCACTGATGCAACTGCTACGTTAGGCCAGATTTCACTGATGCTACGTTGGGTATATGATCTTTCGGTAGGATAGATTTCACTGACGCCTAGCATCGCAAACTGTAAAACGCTAGTTCAGGCCACCGAACCGTAGTTACGGATCAAAAAAGTGTCGATGTAGATCAAAACCCGTAAACTAAAACTGTAAAAAGGCATATTCCTAAATATGCTATTAGACCCACATGTCAATTCGGTTTTTCTATTTCCCTTGCTTTCTTCTTTTACCTCCGCCCGCTTGCAACCACTCGCTCCGGCCCCCCACCTTCAACCGAGGTCCGCCTGCACCAGCCCCGCGTCGCCCCACCGCTGCTTCAGCGATGGCCCTGCGCCGCCGCCCCGACGCCGCCCCGCCAGATTTTGCCGAATTTTGGTCCTATTCCGGAACTCCCCCAGCAGAACTGTTTAGCCTTCAATTCAACTTTTCGACCCCTACAAATAGGGGGCGGAGTTTGGTTTTTGGGCTCAACCTGTAAATTTTTTTCGGTTTCATCGCAGTTATATTTTGGTTTTGGCCTTTTTACGAGCTCTGCTAGAGATGCTCTAGGTTAGGCCAGGCTGCTCTAGGTTAGGCCAGGCGTGCATTGTCATGAATGCTTTCAGAGCGCTAAAGTTCACTTTGTTGCATGGCTCTTTCGTGTGTTGTCACAGAATGCAGCCACCCTACAGCAAGGCACTTATTTTGACAAGGACATGATCTTATTAATTCTATCTTTGAAAAATCAAGTCTATTTAGTAAACATCAGTGCATCATACATGAAGGTGAGGTCCTACTAACTTTTCTAGTTCCAAGATTCTTAGAATTCACTACAAAATGGAACCCAGTTCAGTTGTCCCTAGACACAAGTTGCTCAAGAAAACTTCTGGTCAGAACGGGATCCAAGCAACTGGAACTGCTCGAAAATTGAGGATCCAAAACTTCTGTTTGCATCTTCCCCTCAAGCAGTCTTTTGTTTCGTCGATGTCGATGAAAGGTAAGATAGGGCCCTATGGCCGACAAACACAAGGAAGACTGAGAGGAAGCCGAGGTACTTCAGAGTTGTGAAAAGATCCAGCTGTTCCAACAGAAGAATGAACATGAGCAGATGTTTTGCTTGTGCAATTATGTTTACTACAAGGAGGACACTGACCTTAACCCAGAAGAGAACATAGAGCAGCAGAACTGCTCCAATTCCAGCATGGAAAAGTGATGCGAATGCAGCTGGTCCTGGAAGGGATGGGAAGTTCTTCAAGTTGACTCCCAGACGCATAAGCTGCAAGTAAAAGTCAGAAGCACATTATCAACATCAATATGTTAGAAGTATTTTCCAAACAACTTTGTGATAGCAGACAAAGATATACACTGGAGTAGGAATTGTTGACTCACCCCAATCAAGAACCCAATAAAAGGCAAAAGTGTAAGACCAGTGAATGCTAGTGAGACTTCCTTAGGCGGCCTCTTCTCTGGTACACGGAAAATGTGTGATATCTCCTTCTGTGGCGCAAACTTCGCCAACGGATCAACAGCTTGTGCAGGAGGACGTGGGGCCTTTTCTGAGGGCTCCGGCAAGTCCAACTCCAGATGGCCAAGGGCTCGTAGGAATGAATTCTCCTGAAGCAGACAAAGAAAAATCAGCAAGGCTAAACCAAACAGGACTGTAGAAATATAAATGTGGCAACATACCATTGAAGCATCACCAACTGAAAGCTCGAGGTCATATCTACCAGAAAGGTAGTAAAATTTCTCCACCAAACCAAGAAAATCCTACAATGTGGATTGAACAAGCACATAAGAAATATTATTAATAAAACAATGTCTAGAATGTATAAATTCTTTTGGAACCCTTGAAAGCTGAAGGCAGCAGAAACATGCAACTTAAGATATGTCACGTGAGCTTGTGGTACTTCATCTCCACATTTGGCCACATTAACGGTGTAACCATGCTTTTATGTGGTAGCCCAGGAACGCCCAAATTCAAATTCAAATTCAAGCACAACTGGAAGATGCATCCACCATAATCATCATTATATGCTAATTTGAACGATATTTAATAGGTTTATTTCAAATGTTTTGCAACCTGTATGACCTTTTTCTTCAAACCTCAATTTGTCATAAAGATACCAACAGTGTTCCATCCTAATGTTCCTACAAATGTCGTTTGATAACCATATGATTTTTTTTTCTATGAGCCATTCTGTTCTCATTTCCAATTGAAAATTTCCATGGAGTCAAAACTCTTCGTAAACTCTTATGGTTCATGAATTCCTATGTTTTTCCTATGATGTAATCAAACACGCTTTGGTGTAGATTCCTATGGTTTTCAACCCCAAGAGATTCAAGGGGTATGACATTACAGCCCTGCATTATTGGCACACCTAGTACCTTGCGTCTCAAAACCTGAACCATGTTCTCTGGATGATATAATTTAGGGCCTAAAAACTAACTGACACATTGCCAAATGAATGAAGAGCAACCACCAGAAAATTGAGTACAACAAACTGGGGAGTAGGTATACTCAACTAGAACGATTTTGAATTGCCTTGCAGAACCCGGCACCACAAATAAGTGTTCAACTCCACTTTCATGCTTCAACTTCAAGAACACCTGACAACAAATTTGCTGAACAAAGTCAGGAAAAGGAACAGATATTGCAACACTGAAAGAGAAACTTGGGTTTTATTGCACCTGGTGAGGTTTAAATGTGTGCCCAAGTGGCGTAGCTAGTTGAAAAGATAAACGTAACTTCTGCAGATGGTTCGCAGAGAGAGAGATTTTTGTATCTTTCAGTAGATCTAACCTGTAAAGAAGTGGATTTAAAGTGAGACATGCAAAATAAGCTATTTTGCCACAATTAGCAGCTAAAACCCCATGCCAATCTTCAGACAACTTAATAGATATTAACACGGATTTTCTACCTGGGGGTATAGCTACGCACGTCTAACCCCGTTAGCCGTCTGTTAACACTTCCCAAATCCAGATAAAACACAAGGCATCTTTCCAACCATACCGGATTAAAAAAATGCATCGTTCATCCATCCAAATAAAAAATAAGCCATCTTTTTCACCGTCCCAAGAAACAGTCGGTTCAGGGAACGGCAAGTTTAACACCATTCATTCGATCTACGGTAGAAAATATTCTACAGGATGATCCAATGGCCAGATGTGGGTGCGCAGCTATCTACCTCCCCCATGGTAGCTGGCTATTTTGCTAATTCCTCCATTATGTAATTCACGATCCTCTCCGTGTTGTGATGGTGGATCATATATATATAGTGTGAAGAAAATTAAATACTAAAAAGTGAAGATGTGCTATTCCAGATGAGAATGAACTCTTTCAAAGTGATCATGATTGACTTTGGCGGTTGGTGTCAGAACTAAGTTATCTTTTATAAGTTGCTGTAAAATACCAAATTCTGAAAAATGGCAAGGAATCAAATGTCTTGAAAAGTTTACTTTTCAACAGACTCGGAAGTCCCAGCATCGTTCTCAGCTATTCCGATTTCTGCCTTGTCAACTTTGATCTGTCCCGTGACAACGACAGTTTCGGTGTTTCTCCCTCCAGTAGTGTAAACAGTTTCATGTTCTGGATCCTGGAGAGAAATCTTGAAAATCGAAAGGGCAAAACATTAAGAATGGCAAATACTATCATTAAGAAAGGGCAAAACATTAAAGAATGGCAAATACTATTACCTCAAAAACTAGCGAGTACTTCCCAACATCTATTTTCAATGGAGCAATGTCCAGGTAATGAACATTGTTGTCAACGTCAAACTGAAGTTCCTGATACCATAAGGAAAAAAGTTAGGGAATGGCAGCTCAAACAGAGACAAAAGAATGATAAACTAATACTAATCTAAACCTGTACCTTGTCAGTGGTGATAACCTTGGAGTCAGATCCCAAGACTTGCACAAGATTTACTCTGAGAGGAGGTGCAGCAGATCCAAATACTGTAGTGACTTCAACCTGAAAATGATACATATCAAGGGGACACAAGTTGGAGTTAACTTACACCGAGCTAAAAAATCTGAAGTCAAAAGCAATAAGTAACAATATTGCAGCCAAGTGTTATTTTTTACGTTCACACTCATCACATACTCTTTAGCAAAACATTATTGTTATTAACTTATTTTTAAATTGCAACTACGGAAGTACCAGCAGGATGCATAAAGGTTAGAAATCGTAGCATGCTTGTTTAGAAACAAGGTAAATTCAAGACTTCAAGGTTTAATGAATACAAACAGTGCTTGCAAGAGACATGGGGAGTTCCTCAGTCACCCGTGTCATATAATGTGTCTAATACCATTTTGCACTACAACACAGAATAATTTAATGCAGAACCAAAGCCACATTAATACGTCAGGCAAAATCAAAGAGACTGGCACGTGATGATCACCTTCAGCTGATCTTTGGAGGTCAAGGACAGTACTTTGGAAGGAAGTGAAAGGATCAAAGGAACAAAGACCCTGTAAATTGCAGAAAATAAATAAGCATCAAAATAATGTGGGTTGCAAACTCTTCGAAAATGGCAAGAAAAAGGGTAACTTGCCTATTGTTCTCCAGGAGTGACAGGGACTTGATCTGATTAAAGCAATCTTTTGCACTACCTGGGAGCCCTATACCAAGAAAGAACTTCGCCAAGCCCAGTATTTTCTCACCGGGGATCTGTAGGTTGAGTGTTGTTGGTTATGGAAGGTGCTTAACACAAATTTAATGAACAAGCACAAAACTGAAATGAGGAAAACTCACATTCAATTTCCCAGAAACGACATTTGCGAATGAAGTGAAACCCCGTACTACTGAAGCAGAAGTTGTTATGGGGCCCTTGTATTCGGTAGCATCAACATTCTTCTCATCAAAGTAGAAGGTTCCATCATCTGAGAAAACACATACCATAAGATACTATCTGCAGTAAGAGGAGTATTTTCACTTGGAAGTGGTTCCTTCGTAATGGAGAAGTATCACAGTAGACCAAGTAAATAGTTCCAGTAGTGCCTAAATAAAAACCTCACAATCTGGAGAGAGAAAATGACAGTAGTAGTAACTATCTAAACCTGCCATTAAGTATGCCATAGGCTTAGCAATTTGGTACCTAAGTTCCTACAAGATATCAACCAGGCACCTTGACTCCTGGAGAACTCTTGATAAGTTTAAGTCGATAATACTATAAATCTCAGGTCTATAAGCTCATTTTTTTAAAGCCAGTGAACCAAATGCTCATCTCCAGCGAGCACAAAGAAGAAGGCTAGAGAACATACCATAGCTTTTGATTGTGCCAAATAGCTTCACGATGTCATTTTTAACGACTCCGATCTGATGGCATGATAATAAAAAATTAAGATACGTGGTAATAACAAACTTCAAACAATATGCATTTGTAAATCAGATGAATGGAGGTTGTTGTGTGTAATTTAGAATGCTATAAGCTGATAGATTAATAATGTGTTAGGTATGTTTCTATTTGTACTGGATTCAAGCCCTTCCTGCTTTCAAGACTCCACAAAATAGTTTTTAAATTTATATGTTACCCCTGCGTCCTTATATTACTCATAGAGGAAGATAATAGGATCATGTATGAGGTTTTCACTTGCATTCAGTTGGGAATTACAAGGCTTTGTGACATGGCATGTACCATATATAGTTACCCTTACTTCTTTATCATTTACATTCAAGGAAGATAATCACACAGCAAATTAACAAAGTTAATCAAGCACGAGCACAGAACATATACGTACCATGGATGGATCAACCTCAGCATCGGATAGTGAAACAACTCCTGCCAATGCTTCTAGTGCGATACCTGTTGCAGTACATTATTGCTAAACATCAGCGCCTGAATCTAGGAATTTGATTTGCAGTAAAATCATCCAGGTGAATCGAAACAAGCTTCAAAAAGACTTGGACACTGAAAATGAATACAAAGTATATAACTGCAGTAATAAGAGTGTCCTGAGCTAGACAGCAAGGCAAAATTTTGTAACTAGCAACCAGTTCATCCCACATGCAAGTGCAGTTAAACATAAAATTTATTTAAAGCGGCAATTTTCAAATAATATACCATATAGTAGTGTAGTAGTGCAATATGGCAAAAAATGTTACCGGCAGCGAATGTGCTAGATTCAGCACTGTTGGTATCATAACGCCATCTACCATCACTTTGGCTAAGTGCCTAAGATACAAATACAGATCAGCAACTAGTTTGAACGGCCGAACAAGATGTAGGTTGCAAAGGATACACAGAAAAAAATGCATAGCATAATGTACTGTTGTCACCTTAATTGCATGAAATATGCTGTCTGCGTCAGACAAAACAACGCTGTGACCTTGCTCCTGCAAAAACACCATTTTGTCAACCGCTACATAAATTCAGATGACCACCTATCATTAGTGCTGAAGGCAACCAAAAAGTATCAACAATAGAGTGGATGAGAGGGGTAACCTTGAGGCTGAGCAGCCCTCCCACGGAATAGTAGAATTCGAGGAGTGAATTGGTGTCCTTGATCACTGCCTTAAGCCTCGACGCAACATCCTGTCACGAAGAACGAACCTCAGAACATCATCAAACAAGCAAATCCCAATAGCAACGAACGGCAAGATCTCGAGAGCTAAAACCCACATCGTAAACGCCGGCGTCAATGCTGCATCCGAGGACGCCGCTGATCCGGGCCGCGTGGAACAGATCCTTCGCGGATGAGGAGGAGGAGGAAGACAGCGTGTCGGAGGCGAGCTTGCACGCCTTGCCGTCAAGGCTCTCGTCCTTCTGCACCCCCAGTATCTTGAACGTGCTGACCGCCTCGTACGTCGTCTCCAAACTGCAAGGCGCGGATAGACAACAACAACAAACACTTAGAACACACAAGTAGGACTCGAGATTTCAGGCCTCTGGGATCGATCTGGACCAGAGTAGGTCCGTAATTGCGCCCCCCGGGGGACGAACGCTGGAGATCAGTAGAGGCGGTGACGCTTTCTAGTGGAGTAGGGAACTTACTCGCCGAGGGATCCGTCGGCGAAGAGCTCGGTGGCAGCGGATCTGTGCGCGTCGGAGACTGGGCGAACGGCGGAGGATAGTGGGGCGACGATCACGGCGAGCAGGAGGAGGACGGCCAAGGGTGGGAGCCCCCAGGCCATGGCTGGTGCGGCGGACGGCGCCGGCCGGAGTTGGGGAGAGGAGGAAGGGTTTAGGAGACTGGGCGGGTGGGAGTGGCCAGATCTGCCGGAGGTCGAGGGAAGGGGACGACTACAAATATTTTTCTCTCGTTCACAAGGGTCAAGCCGCCTCGACCTCGGAAGAGTGTGAGCTGCTTTGAGATTCGTGGTGGTTCCAGTAAGCGTTTATATAAGTTTTTCAGTTCTACATCGACCATTTCCAGCCCTTGCTGCTCGTATAAGTGTTTCTTCTCGTACTCTTGTATTCTTGTACTCCAGTAGTATATGTTTTAAAGCTAATATAATTGTATTATTTATCAAGTACTAGTTGAATGTCTTACGGATTTATAGATAAGATGTATGTCTATTTTCACATCAATAATATATCTTGATTGTGCATGTCGAAGGTGTAGGAAAGTTATCACATATCGTTCATAATATTATCTGATGTAGATATTCACCATAAAGAAATAAAATAAATATATGCATATGAGGGCGCTGTAAATAGGAGGGAAAATACAAGAACCAACCATAGCTACTCCTAAAAGCATTCTTCCAGTGAAACCCAGGTGTATAGCGAAAAAATGTTCAATACTACAATCTTTAATCCGAATCGAAGGTACCACGCATACATAGCACCCCACTGTTTCTTCCTTGCAGGTTGCAACTCAGGTGCAACAAAATAGTGTTGCGCTGCCCTTTCTGGTCATATGATCAAGATAGACCTTGTGATTATAGGCTCAAAGGTCTTCACTAACGCAGCAACATGCGATGGAATTTTCTGTCAGTTGCGACATCATGGACTTGCACTTCAGTCTTGGTCCAAGCATCTACATCGACAAAAACATATGTGCTTCAAGCGGACGTTGCTGCTCTTCTCCTAGCAGCAAAAATAGCTACGCTTCTACAAATACAAGAAGTAACATTTTTTAATATAACAATACATTAGCAATGGCGAAAACATCTACATCAACATCCAATCCACATGTTCACAGGGAGACAAAAAAAAGCAGGGAATACATTGCAGACCTTATTCAGCTTACTCAGGCAGTCAAACAAACAATGTTTCACATAAAGAGAGATCTCAATAAAATAGCTACAATTGCGTATATCAGGCGACGAGACATGACATGTCTGAGCCTATCTTTCAGTCGCTCTTGTTTAGGTTATAGAAACATGCTCTGTCTTTTTTTTCGGTACAATATTTTCAGTTCCACGCCTATGTAATTCACATTGTATAGTTCCTATGAGTTGTATAAAAGTTGATGCTTTCGGCATCTTCACTTGTTAAAAAGCGATTTTGGAAGGTTCTGCATTGAATACACCATTGACCCCTTCAAAAATATTCTTCCATGTGATGAAACGGTCCCGTTGGAGGTCTGTACGGTCATCAAACTTTGTGACGTTCGTAGTATTGGATGTTATTTCCTCATATAAATTTTGTTTGGGTCGTGCTTTGGTTCGTTGGATTCGTATGGACGTGTGATACAACAACATAGTCTTGGATATTTGTTCTCTTGTTATGGAAAACATCACTTTATCCGTCCTTCATATGGCTAAATATGATGCTTGTAAGTTCTCCATATTTCCTCATCTTGGCTCCTTTCACCGTGCTTTATTCATAAATGTTGAGAACTCATATACAAACAACAAAGATAAAAAAAAAAGTAGTACAAACCTAATAAAACTACTAGTTATGAAAAGCTTTCATGAAAATGAAAATAATTAAGTAATCATGTATACATAACAATTGATAGATAGAGTATGTGATGAGAAGAAATTCAATTTGGCTATTGGGTGCATATGCTCCCTCCATCAAAAAATCATATTTTGAACAAAATATTTCATCTGTACATCTTGAAAATCTATGTGCGTTCATATTGTTCCATAAAAAATGATTATTTTCTGGTCTGTACAAAAAAAAAAGATAAAACATGTCTCACAAAAAGTCTTACCTTTAGCACCAAATTTTTTGTGTTTTCACATAGCCCAAACGACAAGTCGATTTTTCATGGAAAGACTGTGCGCACGTAGGATATGAAGATGTACACGTGAATTTTTCATTTGAAACTTTTTAACTTTTCAAAATATATCAAAGATGTATTTCAAAATAAAGGGAGCATATGCACCCAAGAGCCAAAATGCACTCATCATTTTACGCTAGCAACTCATACTCTGGATGAACGGTGAACCATGTAATTTTCTAAAAAGAATCTTGATGACCCACAAGTATAGGGGTTTTGATGTAACAGATGAATAAAGTACGAGTAAGTAAAATGCGAGAGAAATAATTGCAGCGAGTGGCCCAATCCTTTTTAGCACAAAGGACAAGCCGGTTTGTTTACTTATAATGACCAAACGTTCTTGAGAACACACGGGGATTTTAGTCTAGTGCTTTCGCTTCAAGTGGCTAAATAATCTTCATTGTTTTGATAAGTGTTGTGTGGGTGAACCTATGCTAATGCACCGCCCTTCCTAGGACTAATACATACTTGTGATTATACCCTTGCAAGCATCCGCAACTACAAGAAAGTAATTAAGATAAATCTAACCACAGCCTTAAACTCGAGATCCTGCGATCCCTCTTGCATCAATATACTAACGGGGCTTAGGTTTCTGTCACTCAACCCCAATTAGCAACCGAATACAAGATACACTCCCTAGGCCCATAAATGGTGAAGTGTCGTGTAGTCGACGTTCACACGACACCACTAGAAGAATGACACCACAACTTAAATATCATAACATTGAATATTACTCAACCATAATTCACTACTAGCATTTAGACTTCACCCATGTCCTCAAGAACTAAACGAACTACTCACGAGACATCATATGGAATACAATCAGAGGTGATATGATGATGAATAACAATCGAACATAAACCTTGGTTCAATGGTTTCACCCAATAGCATCAATAACAAGTAGAGAATAATGCCGGGAGAGTTTCCCCTATCAAACAATCAAGATCCAACCCAAATTGTTACAGCGATGACGAGGTGCAGCGGTGATGATGGCGGTGTAGATGGTGGAGATGATGATGATGATGATGATGATGGAGATGATGTCTCGCTCGATGACGATGGCGATGGCGTCGATTTCCCCTCCGGAGGGAATTTCCCGGATTCTGCTGGGAGAGCTCTTCTCTCTCGGTGTTCTCCGCCGCAGGCGGCTGTAACTCTTCGTGAGGTCCTCCTCGGCTTTTCGGACGAAGGAGTACGCGAAGAAAAGGAGGCGAAGGTGGGCCCCCACACCACAGTGGCGCGGCCAGCCATGGGCCGCGCCGTGTGGTCCCCACCTTGCCTCTTCTTCCCTTCCCGGCTCCTCCGTCATCTGGAAAAATAGGAATTTACGTGAAATTTCCTTCCACAGTTGATCTTCCAAAATATTGCTCGACGGTGCTTTTCCAGAATCCTGGCTCCTGCTTGATCCTCCAATAATGATGAAACATGCAAAATAGATGAAATAACATAAGTATTGTGTCCCAATATGAAATATATCAATGAATAACAAATTATGATACAAAATAGTGATGCAAATTGACGTATCAACTCCCCCAAGCTTAGACCTCGCTTGTCCCAAGCGAAAGCTCGATAAACAAGACCACATGTTTATGGAGTGAAGAGTCGATAGATAAAATACGGACAAGAAGCATCATATTCATTCACACAAGACATTCTAGTAAACAACTTCCTCATATAACTCATCTTGAAATAAGTAAAGAGAAATCACAAGTAAAGGTGCATAAGAAATCATAGCTGGTGATGGCAAACTTTGTTCTTGGTCAGAGAACTACTAATGGATTGTATTTCTAAGCAAAACTTTCATACTAGATTTTATAGCTGAGCTTTCATATTCAAGCATAACAATCTCCTCATAATCATTGATAACTTCGAAGTCATATTCATTCAGATAAAATTGGTACTAAACAAGAAAGTATAAAAGACATGATCAACTGAACCATAGCATAAATGATTGGTTCACAACAACTCAATTGCTTGCTTGAGATAGAGAGAAATAGGTTTACTGACTCAACATAAAAGTAAAAGATAGGCCCTTCGCAGAGGGAAGCAGGGATTAAATCATGTGCTAGAGCTTTTCAAGTTTTGAAATCGTATAAAGAGCATAAAAGTAAGATTTTGAGCGGTGTTTGTTGTTGTCAACGAATGGTAGCGGCACTCTAACCCCCTTGCCAAACGAACCTTCCAAGAGCGGCTCCCATGAGGGACGGCATCTCTACCAAGGTAGATCATCCTCCTTCTCTTTTGTTTAAACATGTATTTTAGTTTTATTAAGGATGACACTCCCCCAACCTTGGCTTTCTCAATCCATGGCGAATCCTCGGGTGCCTTCCAACATTCACATACCATGGAGGAGTGTCTATTGCAAAATTAAGTTGCTTACTGATAAATCGAGCAAAACATGTGAAGAGAATTATTAATGAAAGTTATTAATTGGGGTTGGGAACCCCGTTGCCAGCTCTTATTGCAAAATTATTGGATAAGCGGATGTGCCACTAGTCCATTGGTGAAAGTCCGCCCAACAAGATTGAAAGATAAAACACCACATACTTCCTCATGAGCTATAGAACATTGACACAAATAAGGAGTAGTAGTTTGAATAATTTAAAGGTAGCACATGAAGTATTTACTTGGAATGGCGAAAATACCATGTAGTAGGTAGGTATGGTGGACACAAATGGCATAGGTTTGGTCTAAGGTTATGGATGTATGAGAAGCATCTCCTCTCGATACAGGTCTTTGGCTAGCAAGGTTTGATAGCAAGCATAAAGGTTGAGGGAAACAAACAAATATACATATGATAGAACAATCATGCATCTTTCTCATAAGCACAAGCAATTTTAACTTAGAATACTAAATTCATTAGCATAGAGATAATAGAGTAGTATATCTAAGTGTATTTCTCTCTTTTATTTAAACATCAGGGTGTTGTTGCTATTGACCAATGCTAAGTTTGCCAAAACCAAATAGATTTACTTGATGCTCCCAAAGTGATATCAATACTTATGTCAAGAGTAATCATATAATGGAGATTGCAAACTAAAACAATGTGTGCAAAAAGTAAATGATAAGACTTCTCATTAATATTCCATAACGATAACTCACACCAACGGATACATAGATAACCAACTAAGAGAGATACTTCCACATTGCATACTATTCCATATAATAACTTCCCTACCCATGATACGACACTACTTGATAGTAAAAGATAAAGGTAGTGATGATGTGATACCGCAGCACTCCCCCAAGCTTGGAACAAACCAAGGGGATGCCAATACCGATGATGAATTACTCCTTCGGTGATGATGGTGAATCTTTGCCGTCATCAGACTTCCATGGAAGAGGCCCTCCATCAACAAAAGACATCTTGGTCTCCGGAAACCTGAAACTAGCATGACTTATGCGCTTAAACCTGTTTTCATACTCACAGTTTTGATTATGAACATCATAGAGTTGAGCTTGAAGTTTGTTGGTGGTGTCGTGAAGTGAGAAGATATCGTCCCACAACTTCGCAGTCTCCTTCTTGTGTCCATCAATGAGTTCAGACACAATCTTGTGAAAGATGTCCACTTCACGCTCAGTCATCTTCTTATAGTTGAAGACCTCTTGTTCCAGTTTCTCCATCCTGTCTTCCAAACTCCCTTCTCCCTTAGGACCCTGGACATCTTTGATCTGCAACTCTCCATCCACGAGCAGCAAGTGCATCTTCACTCGTTCATGTACGGGTTGACGACGTCCTCAAAGAAGTTGTCCTTCGAGTTCCCGACGAGGACATGGTGGATCTAGATCCGAAGCAGCTCGAAAAACAAACAAACACGAGAAAACGATATACGGACCTCCAGGGTCCGGGGATTATATAGCAAATATTTTTACGATAAAAGGAAGGTTCCGAAAAC
The DNA here is from genome assembly GCA_030979885.1 of Lolium multiflorum. Taxonomy (NCBI): domain Eukaryota; kingdom Viridiplantae; phylum Streptophyta; class Magnoliopsida; order Poales; family Poaceae; genus Lolium; species Lolium multiflorum. The sequence continues at coordinate 311,232,696 of CM061749.1, forward strand.
GAGTAGAAAAGGGGCGACGAGGGCTGTCCCCATAGGTCGGCGCGGCGGTGGGCCCGCCGGCCTATGGTGACGGGCCCGCGCGTCTTTTCCACTCCGATTCGATTCCGTAATTTTTCATATTTTCCAAAAAGAAATAATGTTCGAAAAGGTAAACGCGGACTTTTATTACCTGTATTACCTATTCAAAGTCGAGTTCTGGCGGACTGTCAATTTGTCCTTTGATGAAAGCCTCCGGTGTTTCCACTTGAATAATATCAACATCAACATTATAAGAATCACCCGAGATATAATGCTTGAGTCTTTGTCCATTCACCACTTGTGTGGCATTGCCTTGGAGAGAGCTAATTTTAATTGCTCCTGATCGATACACCTCATCAACAACATATTGTCCTTCCCACTTCGAGAGTAATTTCCCTGCAAAGAATCTGAGACGAGACCGATACAATAGGACTTTATCCCCAATATTAAACTCTCTTTTGATAATCCTTCTATCATGCCATTTCTTAACTTTTTCTTTAAAGAGTTTAGCATTTTCATAAGCTTCACTTCTCCATTCATCTAGAGAACTTAATTGCAAGCAACCTCTTATTACCGGCTAGTTTAGGATCTTTATTTAGTTCTCTAAGCCCAATAAGCTTTGTGCTCTAGTTCTAAAGGTAAATGACAAGCTTTTCCATAAACCATTTTATAAGGTGACATTCCCATAGGATTTTTATAAGCAGTTCTATAAGCCCATAGTGCTTCCTTCAATTTGCTAGCCCAATTCTTTCTAGATTTATTAACAGTCTTTCCCAAAATAGCTTTAATCTCTCTATTTGATAATTCTACTTGACCACTAGTTTGAGGGTGATAAGCGGAAGCAATTCTATGATTAATACCATACTTAGCAAGAGTTTTTCTAAAACCTCCATGAATAAAATGAGAACCTCCATCAGTCATAATATATATAGGTATTCCAAATCTAGGAAATATAACATCTACAAGCATTTTTATAGAGGTCTCACCATCAGCACTCTTTGTAGGTATAGCTTCTACCCATTTAGTAACATAATCAACAAAGTATATGAGTGTTACCTTCTGAAGAAGGGAAAGGACCCATGAAGTCGAATCCCCAACAATCGAATGGTTCAATAACAAGAGTATAATTCATAGGCATTTCATTGCGTCTAGAGATATTACCAACTCTTTGACATTCATCACAAGATAAAATAAACTTCCTTGCATCTTTGAAGAGTGTTGGCCAATAAAACCTGATTGTAGAACCTTTGCGGTTCTATCTCCAGCATGATGTCCTCCAAAAACACTACCATGACATTTACTCAATATCTCCTGTTGTTCATATTCAGGAACACATCTTCGCATAATACCATCTACTCCTTCTTTATATAAGTGTGGGTCATCCCAAAAATAATGCCTCAAGTCATAAAAGAATTTCCTCCTTTGCTGAAAGGTTGGAGGCAAATACTTCGAAACAATAAAGTTAGCATAATCGCATACCAAGGGCTCTCTCGCGAGCTCACCTTTATTACACCAATTGTTCATTTGGAAAACTATCATTAATAGGAACAGGATCATAAGCAATATTTTCCAATCTAGACAAATTATCACAACAGGATTATCAGCACCTTTCCTATCTATAATATGTAAATCAAATTCTTGCAGAAGTACCCATCTAATAAGCCTTGGCTTAGCATCTTTCTTTGTCATAAGGTATCTAATTGCAGCATGATCAGTATGAATGGTGACTTTTGAATCAACAATATAGGGTCTAAACTTGTCACAAGCAAAGACTACAGCTAACAATTCTTTTTCATTGTAGCATAATTTCTTTGAGCAGCATCAAGAGTCTTACTAGCATAATGGATAACATTTAATTTTTATCTACCCGCTGTCAAGAACGCCTGACAATCACTAGCATCACACATAATTTCAAAAGGCAAATTCCAATCGGGAGGTTCGACTACAGGAGCAGTTGTTAAGGCTTTAGAGTTTCAAAGCTTTTACAATCATCATCAAAAACAAAAGGTACATCTTTTGAAGAAGATTAGTAAGAGGCTTTGAAATTTTAGAGAAATCTTTAATAAATCTCCTATAAAACCCAACATGACCAAGAACACTACGAATACCTTTAACATCCCTCGGATAGGGCATCTTCTCAATTGCTTCAACTTTAGCTCTATCAACTTCAATACCTCTCTAAATTTTATGTCCCAATACAATTCCTTCATTAACCATAAAGTGGCATTTCTCCCAATTAAGAACAAGGTTAGTTTCTTCACATCTCTGCAAAACTTTATCGAGGTTTCGCAAGCAATTATCAAAAGAATTCCCATAGACAAAATCATCCATGAACACCTCTACAATACTTTCAAAAACCATGAAAAATAGCAGACATGCATCTTTGAAAAGTAGCAGGAGCATTACATAAACCAAAAGGCATACGCCTATAAGCATAAGTTCCATAAGGACAAGTAAACGTGGTTTTCTTGATCTTTAGCTTTAACAATTTGTGAAAATCCAGAATAACCATCAAGAAAGCAAAAATGAGTATTTTTAGATAACCTTTCTAGCATTTGATCAATAAAGGGTAAAGGGTAATGATCTTTCTTAGTAACTTTATTAACTTTTCGAAAATCAATGCACATTCTATACCCTACAACTATTCTTTGAGGAATAAGCTCATCATTATCATTAGGCACAACAGTCATTCCTCCTTTCTTAGGAACACAATGCACGGACTAACCCATCTACTATCAGCAATAGGATATATAATACCAGCTTCAAGAAGTTTTAATACCTCGTTCCTTACCACCTCTTTCATCTTCGGAATTAGACGACGTTGATGTTCAACAACAGGCTTTGCATCATCTTCCATATTGATAGCATGTTGGCAAATAGAAGGAGAAATCCCTTTCAAATCATCAAGAGTATAGCCAATAGCTCCGGTGTTTCTTCAATATTTCCAATAACCTTTCTTCCTCAATCCATGAAAGCTTAGAACTAATAATAACAGGATATATTTTCTTATCATCAATATGAGCATATTTAAGATTATCGTAAAGGCTTTAAATCGAAAACAGGATCTTCCTTTGGTGGCGGTGTTGTACCCAAATCTTCCACCGGTAAATCATGCTTGAGAATAGGTTGGCGAAGAAAATTTCCTCAAGCTCATCTCTTTCTTTCCTAAAAGCTTCACTTTCACTATTCTCTAAATGTTGCAAAGGATTATTAGGAACAAGAACAATAGATGCACACTGCCCATTTTAAAATCATTACTAGGCAAGTCAGCTTTATAAGGAGTTTTGGTAAATTTAGAAAAGTTAAATTCATAAGGCTCACCAGCAAATCTAGTCAAAATTTTCTCTTTCTTACAATCTATAATAGCTCCACAAGTATTTAGAAAAGGTCTACCAAAAATGATAGGACAATGATCACTCAGCAGAACCAAGTACCAAAAAGTCAGCAGGATATTTAATCTTACCACATAGAACTTCCACATCTCGAACAATACCAATTGGAGAAATAGTTTCTCTATTAGCCAGATGAATAACCACATCAATATCTTCAAGTTCACAAGAATCAATTTCGTGCATAATCTCCGTGTAAAGCTCATAAGGAATAGCACTAACACTTGCACCAATATCACATAAACCATAATAGCAATGATCACCAATTCTAACAGATAACATACGAACACTAACTTGTTTGGGTTTATTAGGATGTGAAACAATATTAGAAGCATCTTCAAAAATAATATGACCATCCTCCACATTTTCAGTCACAAGATCTTTAACTATTGCAACAGCAGGTTCAATTTTAATTTGTTCTTCGGTTCTTTAGGTTTCTTTTCACTTTTATTAACCGCACTAGATATAACAAAGTACTCCTTCATTTTAAGGGAAAGGAGTTTTTTCAATATAAGCTTCGGAATAACATTATCAACAGTTTCAATCACTACACATTTGTTTACAGATGAATCAACTTTATCTTTATACGGTTCATGATACTTATCAAAATTCTTCTTAGGCAATTCATAATGAGAGGCAAAAGCTTTATAAAGTTTGCAACAACTTGGGAATCAAGACCATATGTAGCACTCATATTACGAAATTTATCAGTATCCATAAAAGCTTCAATGCATTTATAATCATAAATTATACCGATTCTCTATCTTTGTCGTTCTCCCAGGTTTTTCTTGGATCCGATCAAGAAGGTCCCTTTTAAACTCTTCTTTGTTGCGTGTAAATGATCCAGAACAAGAAGTATCCAGCAAAGTCTTGTCTTGAAAAGAAAGTCTTGCATAGAAATTATCAATAATAACATTACCAGGAAGCTCATGAATGGGGCATTTGAGCATTAAAGACTTCAATCTCCCCAAGCTTGGGCAATACTCTCTCCATCATGAGGCGAGAAATTATATATGCGGTTCGATCTTTGTGAATTTCACCTGGAGGATAAAATTTGGAATAAAATAAAGGCACAATGTCCTCCCAATCAATAGAATCACCATTCTTCAGCAATTTATACCGCCGCTTTACCAGACACGATATAGTGAATAGTTTCTTTCTAACTTCATTCATAGAAATACCTGCACATTTGAATAACCCGCATAATTCATGCAAAAACAGTAAATGATCACTAGGATGGACAGTTCCATCCCTTCATAGCGTTATCCATAACACGTTCAATAATTTTCATAGGTATTTTATATGGTACTACTTCCTCACTGGCGCCTCATCCACTACCGTTGCGTAGTAGTAGATTTCCCAAATAGAAATTGAAGAGAAGATCTCTCCATAATGACTTATAAGCAGGCAGAAATAAAATCAGCACAAACAGTAAAGGTTTCCTTACCAATTCCACTTACCAATAACGCTTCACTCCCCGGCAACGGCGCCAGAAAATAGTCTTGATGACCCACAAGTATAGGGGTTTTGATGTAACAGATGAATAAAGTACGAGTAAGTAAAATGCGAGAGAAATAATTGCAGTGGCCCAATCCTTTTTAGCACAAAGGACAAGCCGGTTTGTTTACTTATAATGACCAAACGTTCTTGAGGACACACGGGGATTTTAGTCTAGTGCTTTCGCTTCAAGTGGCTAAATAATCTTCATTGTTTTGATAAGTGTTGTGTGGGTGAACCTATGCTAATGCACCGCCCTTCCTAGGACTAATACATACTTGTGATTATACCCCCAAGCATCCGCAACTACAAGAAAGTAATTAAGATAAATCTAACCACAGCCTTAAACTCGAGATCCTGCGATCCCTCTTGCATCAATATACTAACGGGGCTTAGGTTTCTCTCCGGCAACCCCGCAATTAGCAACCGAATACAAGATGCACTCCCTAGGCCCATAAATGGTGAAGTGTCGTGTAGTCGACGTTCACACGACACCACTAGAAGAATGACACCACAACTTAAATATCATAACATTGAATATTACTCAACCATAATTCACTACTAGCATTTAGACTTCACCCATGTCCTCAAGAACTAAACAAACTACTCACGAGACATCATATGGAATACAATCGAGGTGATATGATGATGAATAACAATCTGAACATAAACCTTGGTTCAATGGTTTCACTCAATAGCATCAATAACAAGTAGAGAATAATGCCGGGAGAGTTTCCCCTATCAAACAATCAAGATCCAACCCAAATTGTTACATCGATGACGAGGTGCAGCGGTGATGATGGCGGTGTAGATGGTGGAGATGATGATGATGATGGAGATGATGTCCCGCTCGATGACGATGGCGATGGCGTCGATTTCCCCCTCCGGGAGGGAATTTCCCCGGCGATTCTCGCCCGGAGAGCTCTTTTCTCTCTGGTGTTCTCCGCCCCGCGAGGCGGCTGTAACTCTTCGTGAGGTCCTCCTCCGGCTTAGGTTTTCGGGATGAAGGAGTACGAAGAAAAGGAGGCGAAAGGGGTGGGGCCCCCACACCAGGTGCGCGCGGCCATGGGCCGCGCCGCCCGTGGTCAGGCCCACCTTGGCTCCCCTCTTCTTCTCCTTCCGCCCTCCGTCATAAAATAGGAATTTACGTGAAATTTCCTTCCATTGATCTTCCGAAATATTGCGTTCGACGGTGCTTTTTCTAGCAGAATCCTGGCTCCGGTGCTTGATCCTCCAATAATGATGAAACATGCAAAATAGATGAAATAACATAAGTATTGTGTCCCAATATGAAATATATCAATGAATAACAGCAAATTATGATACAAAATAGTGATGCAAATTGGACGTATCAAATCTCCATGACACATTTAGAGAATCTCTATCAGATTTGTATATCTGCCTTGGTGATGTAAACACCATTTTTTTATCACATTTGTCAGAAATGCCTCTCCAACAAATAACCTTGACCTACTTAGTGATATAAATTTTATATATTTATGTATATTTTGGGCCAAGTGATTCAAATATGCATCACCAATAGTGGTGGTGATGTATATCTCATTTGGTCACGCGCAAAGTCTCAACCGCACATCTAAAACTTCCCTTATTCCTCCCGCGTTGCGGATTGCGGCCTTTCGTCGCCAGGAATCCATCACCATCGGCCACCACCGAGGCCATGGACAGCTCCGAAGTGACGAGTGCCATCCTGGCCGATTCCGCGGCTTTGCAGGAATACAACGGCGACGAAGGTGCACTTGAGTGTTCTTCTATCGCAGGAAGATGACGGAGGCGAAGGCGCACTTGAGGGTGAGGCGGTGGTTCCCGCGACGAGGTGGATGCTACGTCGGGCGACGATGGCGAGAGGGAGACTGTAGCCAGCCTAGTGCCTCCCATGCGTGTGCGCATCAACCGCTCCCCGCAAGCAGCAAACCATAGCCTCTTGTGTGTACAGTCAGTCTATTCGGGGTGAAAGCGGGGGCAGCAGGGCAAGCATATGAGGAAGGGCGATGGGAGGAGAGGTGAGGAGAAAGCGCCTGATCGGAGCGGCGACGACGGAGTTAGAAAGGGATGTGATGAGGGCGAACACGCACATAGGGTGGTCATGGCCATGGGACCACCACTCGCACGCAAACATGGCCAGTGCATGCCCTTTTTATTTTTATTTTTGACCTTAGCCGTGCGTGCCCTTAATTTGGTACTTGTAGTACTCCAATCGTTTTGGAGACTAGGCTCCAATCGGAAACGGCAAGATTCTTAGGCTTCGTTCTATTTTCTTTTTGAATTTACACATGTATGTTGACGACATTTATGTAATGTTGAAATTGAAGTTTAAGTTGTTGAATTTAAAGTTTTAGTTGTTGAATTCGAAGTTTGATGTGCCAAATAAGAAGGATTTGTGGTGCTAGGTGATCTATTTTACATCACATGCTGCAACAATGATGATGTAAAATACATCATATGTGTTACACATATGTTTAATTTTAATGTAAACATATATCTTATGCTTTTAGGATGTAACGTTTACTTTTTTACCTGATATATATTTTACATCACGTGTTGCGGCAACGATGATGTAAAATACACCATATGGTGTCACTATACTTGTGGGGTCAAAGGACTTGGCTTTTATATTTCAACGATGAACCCTTCGGCTTGGTTCCGAAGAGCACTATACTTGTTTCTCTTCATGCTTTCACTTCCCACAAAGATTTTAGACAAACCATCCCAAGCTTCCTTGACGGTGGTGAAATTTCGAATATAAGCCAAGTCCTTTGACCCCACAGCTTGTTGAATCATGTTCAAGGCAATAGAGTTAAGTTGGTGATCAACCTCTTCTCTTCTATTCAACTTGTCGGGGTTGTAAGGCTTGAACACTTCAACAATGATTCTCCAAAGCTCATTGGAGGCACTGCATACATGAGAACGAAACTCAAATTGCCACTTATTAAAATCTTCAACATTGAACTTGGGTGGATCACCCCCTATTGTTTATATGAGGGTGGGGAGCCGGGATAGCAGGAGAGCGGAAAGGAGGAGGAACGACATTGTAGCTCTCACCGACACCCGCTTTAGGAGAACCGTTAGGGGTTTTTAATTTTGTCTAAGTGATCACCATCCAAGAGCTTTGTAGTAGAGGGTAAGCCTGAAGCATCTCCCTCTACGAAAGAATCCTTGTCCTTATCCTTTGTGACAGGAACGGCGGGAGGGATCGATTTTATAAGTCCCGGAAAATATATCTTCATATTTTCCATATTAGCTTCCATGGAGGATCTCAAGGATGTTTCCATCAACTTGAGATATTCCATGGCGGTAGGCTTTGCAGCCCCTTCCGAAGTCTCATCTTCCGGCATACTCTTAGGTGGTTAAGCTCGAAATAAGAGCCGAGACTCTGATACCAATGGAAAGGATCGTATGCTGCACCTAAAGGGGGGGGGGTGATTAGGTGCTATCCAATTTTTAGTTCCTTTTTAATTTAGGCTTGACACAAATGTAAATTCTCTGGATATGCAACTATGTGAATTTACCTAGATGACAAGGAATACAACTATGCAAGATATAGCTAGACAAGATATAATAGAGCAATCAAGGGTAGATGTAACCGAGAGTGGAGCACGTGGAGACACATAGATGATTCACATGGTTCCTTCCTTTTGAGGGGAAGTATGTCTATATTTGAAGGAGTGTGGTCGCCAGAAAGGCCAGACCAACACCACGAAGGCCTTAATCAGGTCTCATGTGAGCAACGCCACAAAGTCCTAGCCCACTTCCACTAATTGATTTCCTCGAGACGGAAACCAGACCCTTACAAGTTTCTTGGGGCACACATCCACAACTAAATCGGAGGCTCCCAATAGCTGTAACAACACAACAACAATAACAAGAATAAATCAACCACAAGACACTAGGGTTTCCAAATAGAACACTAGCAAATGGGCTCTTAAGCAAATGAGGGGGAAATGTAAATCGCTTCGGTGAAGATGTAGATCGGGGTCTTCTCCTTCGATTCTCCAAAGATCAAGAGCTTTGGATGGTTGGAGGAGGAGATCTAGTGAATCTTGTGTTTTCTTTGTGTGGCTCCAATGGTGTATAAACTTGAGATGAAATAGGCAGCTTCAGCTTGAGGAAGAAAGGGGGTATTTATACCGGTGTCCAAATCGAGCCGTTGCAGGAAATCTGGGCGTCGACAAATATCTAGCCAAATATCCGACTTGGATCCAGTAAGCTCGGCCCTTAAGTCCTTAACCGATAATTCGGGGCCCTTGTATGAATTATCCGGCCTGGAGTTAGTTTCCTGCTTCCTTCTTTTTGTTTCTCAACACAAATTCAACCACGAATACTTTCTGCACTATATCAACGCACATTAGTGTATCACACATATTGTCATCAAACACACAAAACTTTAATTAGAGAGATGTTCTTTCACATCTAGCCATGGCAAATAGTCATGATAAAGCTGCCATCTCCCTGCTTTTGTCGTAGTATATAGCAGCATTCCTTGGTCAAATTAGTTTTATATTGCTGTTTGTCGTTTTTCGGCACTAAGAGCGAACCGGGAACAAAGTATAAGACGAAGATACGATGTTGCTGCACGAATTTAGTCTGCACAGAATCTGCATATACCTACAAATATAAATATTTTAAAACTATTGGCTAAAAATGAATCCTAGGTAGCTTTTTTAAAATCCCATCCAATAATGTGATAAAAATGAGTTACCCGCTAGGTTGACAATGAACACTTGATAAACATAGCAACCAAAGACAAGCAAATATCAATATACTTGCAATTCACAATTTTATTCACGAATGAGCATTATTTTCGTAGGTAGTTCATACTTTTTCACACATGGAAACTTTCTCTAATGCCCGCAGCAACACGCGGGGAATCAAGTAGTTTCTAGAAAAACATAGTACCATATCACACATTGTTCTCGTAATGGAGCGGCATATCATATTCTAGACTTGGAGTATGCAGGCCAATACCACATGAGGGAGGCAGAGGCAGCAACTAGTATGGTTAGTGTACAATAGTAAACCAGTGAAGCGATTACTTTTCTAAGTCTTGCTAATGTCCACGGGTTAACTAATTTTTTAATTAGTTTTAACTGATGTGTGGTATGTTGTAGATGTATCGGGATACTACCGATTCAAGGCATGGCATCGCATTTCGGCAACGTTACCACCTGATTAGGATATCGTTTCAGTCTTGTAAAATCCCTTTCCCAACAGTGAAAACTAATGAACAAACCAAAATTTCTTGAACCAGTTTTTTTTTAAAGGAATTCTCGAACCAGCTTATATGAGGTGAGATTTGATCCGGACTACCAAACACACCCTCCGTGGATGGATGGTGGATGGGTTCAGATACGGCGATCCCTATTCACCGCTCATTGCGGGAGGGATCTAGCTCTCCGCATACCCCGTCGTATATGGGCCTGGCCCAGGAAGGGTTTGACACGCTTGCAGCTTGCTTATCTTGCGACAGAGGGCATTCCTTCCTTTTTTTCTTTTTCGTTTTTTAGGGGTTTTGTTGGTTTCTGGTTTTACCAGTCGGTTTTTATAACTTTTTAAATTTTGAACATTTTTGATTTTCGAACATTTTTCAAGCTTATACTATTTTAGATTTGAACTGTTTTCAATTTTAAATATTTTTTAATATGAACATTTTTTAATCTGAACAAATTTTATGTTTGAACAATTTTCAAGTTTGAACATTTTTGAATTTGAACAATTTTCAGGTTTGAACATTTTCGAATTTGAACAATTTTTTGAATTTAAACATTTTTTGAATTCAAACATTTTTTGAATTCAAACATTTTCTAAATTTAAACAATATTAATCTGAATAATTTTTAAGTTCCAACAATTTTCCTTTTTTTCGAGTTTGAACAATTTTTAAATTGCAACATTTTTCTAAAATATTAAGACAGGGGGTTTAAATGCTAAAAAATGCTACAACTTTCCTCCCGACAGAAGAAAAAAACAAGAGCGTGACAAGATTGTTAGGATTTAATTAAGTAGATTAATTAAAGGGATAATCCTCCCTCATGTAATTCTATGTGTCGGTTGGTTTGTCAACAGACACAACTCTTCCTCACACCTCTTCGAACGGACGTGACCCATATTCGCGTCCCTTCCCCTTGTATATAAGCTGTGAATCATCAATGGAAAAGGATAGTTGAATCATTTGTTGTCTCTCTCCTTTGCCTCTCAACTTTACTTCTAACACGTTATCAGCACGCTCTACCGAAAGCGATTTCATGAACAAATGAAGAACAGAGAAGAACAGAAGGGAAAGAACAGGCAAACCGCAAGAGAATTCTGTTTTTATTACACCTTCACCAGGACATCAAGAACAAAAGTACATACTGTAGGCATACATATGCTACTACTTGGTAAGCGACAGAGAATTGAGGACCTCAACCAACAAAGGTAACCACCGAAGTGCTCTTCGATTTGAGATGTTCTTACCAACTCTTGATGACACCGGACGATGGACAATCTCCTCGGCCTCCACGCGTGTCCCTTCGACCACCTACGCGCGCGTCCATGGCGGCGGCGGTTCGCTCGGTCTTCACGATCGGCCTTCGCGGCGCTCACGCTCGTGCGGAGCAACCGGCGCGACGCCCCCACAGCGCCTAGTCTTCGCGACAGTCGGTTGGCCGACGCGCGCAGCCCAGGAACCGCCCTTGGCGGCGGCGGCGGCCGGCCACCTCCAGCGTGGATTGCGGGAGAACCCTCCGGCGTGACCCCCTGCAGCACGAAGGCATCGCCCGTTCCCGCAGCCACCCGACGCTGCCGCGCCCGTGCCCGCGGCCTCCCGACGCCGCCGCAGCGGCGCCCGCATGAGCGCTCCGGCGAGTCTCCCAACGCCCCCATGGCAGCGCCCGCGAGAGCGCTCCCGGCGAGGTGCCCCGTGGCGGCCAGCCCACGGGAGCCTCCTCGCCTCGGCTCCGCCTGTGCCGAGCCTCCATGGCGGCGGCGGCGATAAGCGAGTCTGGCGCCCGGCCTTGACTCCACGGTGGCGCAGCCTTTTTGCTCCCTCGACGGCGGCATCTTCGGGCGTGGCGGCCGTGACCACCAGCGCGTTCTGACGAGGCGGCGCGGCCCTCCCGCGGCGGTGGCGTCTGGCGACCGCTCGTGGCCAACTTGAGCCGAACCAATCGCTCGATTGGTTAACATCCAGTGGATGGGAAATCTTATCCCTTCACCAGTTTTGCATCAAGTTCCTTGCACTTCGTAGGATTGGCAAAGCAACCTGAAACGGTGGTTCATGTCAATGTTGCATTACAACCGAATATTTTTGGGAATTTGCAGATTAACATGTTAACAATACTCTTTACTAGTATTTCATCAGTTTTAGACCCAGTATTTTCACAATACTATTTCTGTTGAGTACTAAATATTCCATATATATGACGTAATATATCTCCATGACCCAACATGTTGAGATTTATTATGTCCATTATTTGCAATAGAGAATTTTAATTTCTTGTAAATATAAATAAGAATCAATTCATCGTCTTATTTGAGCCATCGGCTTAATACGAGTATGAATTGACAAATGCAAAATTCTAAGTGACTTCTTTAAATTGATGTTTTGGGATCATAGGTAGTGTGCGGATCTACTGCATTGCAAATTATCTTCACTACCATGATTGCTTTATCAAGTAATCACCCATACATTTTTATTAAGTCATGACATAAGGCGCTAGAACTGCGAGTATCTACTGATTTTATCAGACTATACTCTCTAGGGCTATGAGACGGACTCCAAAATTACTTTTGGACATTATCTACAAAGTGTCATACTTAACAATTTAAGGTTCACGCTAATGATTTCAAGCCAATGCCTTGAAATTATAATTAATTTTGCAAAATTCATTACAACATAACCATGATGGTTTTTGATTTACCAATTATAAATTAATAATCTCTGGTTCACCCATGTAAGTAAAAGATGGCCGAAAAAGAATTTGAGGCCTTCGCCCTCAATGGCCATAGCTACCTTACATGGGCCATGGACATAACGATCAGCCATGCATCTCGTGAAATAGCGCGTGCACTCCAGGCCCCGAAGGATCCACCTCTGGCTGAAGTCACGCCGCTAACAGAAGAGAAAAGGTATGTTGTCTTCTACAACACAAGACATCATACATCCAGATCGTAAGGGTCGTGAAAGGCATGGCAGAGCACAAGTTTGACAAAACTAAGCTTTGCGGCGAGTGTGGATGCTATACGCATATCACGCAGGAATGCCACACTCCTAGCATCTGGTTTTTCTGTATCAGCAATCGCTGGGATGCAAATAACCTTAAGGGAAAAGGTTTGAAGCTCACTTCAACCTTCATGTAGACCGCACCAATGGAGCTAGTTGTTCGCCAGACGTTCCTCTGGGACGTTGCAACATCATGCCTCTCTGGTGGTCACAGGACCCTATGGGCACGGAGAACATGATGATTGAGTATGTCTCAGTCGACATGTTTGGAGACTTTGAGTAGTCCCATTATCTCCTTAGTGATTGATTTATTCATGTCCATTTATGTTGTTGCAACAGACATATATTGTATCAGCACTCTGATATAAATAAGATTGGATCCTCTATATATTTGATGAAGATTTGCATACCAAAAACTCTCGATATATAGATTTCTGCGGGAGCCAATCCGATGGATGAGGAACAAGTATGTGAAAAGGTACCCTCTCTATTGTTTGGATTGTACTACACGTACAACCAACCCGTAGCACATGTTGCACATAAATCAATTCCATTGGTCATGATTTGCATGAAGCTAAGTTTCATCAATCACCAGATATTATGTAGCTCATTTTGAGGTTCTCATATACCTCAAGATCAAAGCCGGATCACTTAAGTCCCTTGATCAAATGCATTTGAGGTGATATTTGTGGTCTCATCCAACCATTGTATGGATTAAAAAACGAATTATAATCAATTCAAATGGATAATGATGTTGAATTCTCTTCATGTGCCTCCAATAATTATTGCATGGCTTTTGAAGATTGAAGTTCACCACTTTGTCACATATTTTCATACACAAAAGGTTGGTTGAATATCTGAGCAAGAGGATCAGCTTTCTTGCACGACCTTTGTTAATGAGTTGAAATTTACCAACTGCACGTTGGAGTCATGCGGTTTTACACACCCTTGACTAACTAACTGCATATCGCGGAACTTCCCCTCTGCAATTGATACGTGGAAATCCTCCGAGCATTTCCCATCTGCGTAAGTTCGGAATCGCTTCATGCGTACCGATCTCACCACCGCAGCGTACATCATAGGACCACAAATTAGGGATCTATGTGGGGTACAGATCTCCGTCGATCATTAAGTACCTTGAACTCCTCATAAGGGATCCGTTCATAGCCTTGTACGCTGATTGCAAATATTGAAGGATGGATATTTCCAGGCATTAGGGGGAGATTTCAAGTACCAAATAGAATGCCAGGAAATCATTTGGAACTCCATGTTCCTCCTCATGTCCACGTACTCAAGAATATAGACTATACGTCTAGGATTCAAAAATTTGCAACTGTTCGCAAATAACCTGCCATATTCATTTACTGAACTCAAAGGTGTTATATAATCCTTTAATCCGGCTAGAAATGCGCCCGAAAGAGTGGAGGTACCAATAAAAACCACTCAGCTCCCTATCTCTGAAAAGAGGAGGAGTAGTACGGCCTCTAACCAGGACCTAGCTTCCTACAAGCAACAAGGAAAGACGAGGAAAAATCCTCTGAATCAGTAAATACATATCAACCTAGCGTTGATAAACACATGATGGGTAGTATACACCCAGTGGACGGGAAACCTCCACAACCTAGCTTCAGTTTGCACACACTGGCTAGGACATCGGAACACCCGGACTCACGCGTATTGGGAAATCACGAAGAGTCATCATGGGTGCTTAGATTTCCTCCAACTATATTGATTCTGGAGAATCATATGATTAAAGCCTACAAATGTCGACAATATTTCTCTTGTCTGATTGCAAACATCCTTCATAATGATTCATATCCAAAGACCATGGCCATGGCAGAGTGTAAACCACTTGCTTGGATTGAAACAATCAAAGGATGCAATCCAAGCAGAATTAGCCTCGCTCCTCCAAATGAAATCCCTATGTGGTTCAATATGTTCTCTTCCAGCAACGGAACGAGATAACAAGGTGGTGAGAAAGCAAGGCTTGTAGCACAAGGTCGGATTTATGTAGAGATCCGAGACCTAATCTCCAGACGCGAGTGAAATCCTATTTCCGATACATTATATCATCGGCAAAACAAAATCATCTATCTATGCAGTTGATAGATGTAGTGACTACATATCCAAGTGGATCACTAGATTTGGTCATGTATGGTTCTCGATGGAATCACAATCCGAATCGAAATGAAATGCAACATGTATTATGTAAATTTAATAAGTCACAACATGGCTTATTGTTGTCGGTATATTCTGGTACAACCGATGTAGTGAGTTTGTTATACACAAGAATTACTCCTACAATGATGATTACTCATGTTTTTTTGTCATACACAAGTATTTCTCTTGCAATGATGAAGCACGTGATCATCCTAAAGACGGAATTTGAGATGAAGAATTTGGTTTAACCCAAACAATGCTTGATACTACAAGTCAAACTACTTCACTCAAGTATTATGGTACACCAAGTTGCCTATATTATAAATATTGGAGAAACTGAAAATGGACAAGTCATATCCATCTCCCATGCCGATTGTTCGATCTCTAGACATAGAGAAAGATTCACTCAAACCACGGGATGATGTAGAAGGGATGTTGGAACTTGAAGTTCCATATCTCAGTGCCATTGGACCCACCAATGCAATTGGTTGGGAATCAAGAATATCTTTCGATATATCCAAGGCACCACACATTACTTGACATATTCTTGTAATTTCAGAGAAATCTGAACTCCAATATCATCAGGATACACTGATGTTGGCTACTTGAATGATCCCCACAATGTGTATCAACATGGTAGAATTGTCGCTCCATTGATGTCTTCGAGACAGACTCTGGTGACTACACCTACCAATCATTCTAAAATACAAAGCCGCGTTAACACGTGTAGCTTTACGGAATGATAAACCACATATATGAGTCATGTGGTATTGGTTCTCTTGAACCATCAATCATTATCTACACAGATAATGTTGCTTGTGTTGCATGGATGCAAACATGATACATCAAGTGCAATATCACTAAGCATATTGCATCTAGATTGTTTTATCTCCATGAAATTCAGAAGGGTTGGGGAATAAACATCTTGCAAGTCAAATCACACAATAATGTTGTTGGTTTGTTCACCAAGTCTCTACCAACTTCAACATTCCAGAAGTATTTTATGGAATTGGTATGCGACGGCTTCCAAATTTGCAAGAATCAGGGGGAGTATCTTCCTGAATCAATCATGTTCAAAGCACCATATTACACTCTTTTTCCCTTTATGAGTTTACTACACAGGTTCTCATCAAGGTTTTTAATGAGGTAATATCAACACAAGATGATATGTCATATTTTCTGTTTTCCCCAACGGGGTTTTTAGGAAAGTATGTACGACATATATTGTTCTCTAAACTCTATGGGTTTTTCCCTTTTACAAGGTTTTTCTCATATTGAGTTAACAAAGAGACAATACCAATTATATGCTGTGTCATTTTCTCCTTATTTTCCCACTGGGTTTTTGAAGGAGTTTTAACAGCATATCCAAGCATTATATGTTGCACCATTTTCTCCTTATTTTTCCCACTGGGTTTTTAAGGAGTTTTAGCAACATATCATACACACTACTCTCCTCATATTTTTCCCACAGGGTTTTTAGAGGAGATGATTCCAAAGATGATTCTAGAGATTACCAAGCACAAGGACAAGGAAGGATTAGGGGGAGTGTTAGGATTTAATTAAGTAGATTAATTAAAGGGATAATCCTCCCTCATGTAATTCTATGTGTCGGTTGGTTTGTCAACAGACACAACTCTTCCTCACACCTCTTCGAAAGGACGTGACCCATATTCGCGTCCCTTCCCCTTGTATATATAATCGATCGCAAGGTCAAGGAAGGATTAGGGGGAGTGTTAGGAATTAATTAATAGGTTAATTAAAGGGATAATCCTCCCTCTTGTAATTATCTATGACGGTTGCTTCGTCAACAGTCGCGATCCTACTCGCACCCTCTCAAACAGACGCGACTCTTACTCGTGTCCCTTCCCAGTGTATATATACTCAGAATCATCAATGGAATGTATCAGTTGAATCATTTGTTGTCTCTCCTGTTTGTCTCTCTAGTCTACTTTTAACACGTTATCAGCAGGCTCTCCATCTGAGCGATTTCATAAGAACAAGAAGGAAAGATCGCGGGGAGGAATTCTACAAGACGAATCAATGCCTGGAGGGTTTCTTTCCCCTATCTTCGTCTGCTTCAAAATGACGGCGCAAGCAGCCATGGTGGCCCTCGTCGCCATCAGCCGTCACTTTGGCCCCTCGAGCCGGTCACGCTCGCCTGGCTTCTCGCCAGTCCAGCCGCGCCAATGCTCGGGGCCGACAAGAACATCGACCCGGCGCTCGCGGCTCCGCCGCCGCCGGACTGGTGTGTATACCACGGGTGGGGGCCGTGTCCCTGCCGCACTCACGCGGCTATCGCCCCTGTCGAGGCAGTCCTGCCTCCGGAGGACGACACCGTCGTCGTCAACGATGAAGAGGAGGAGGTCGCACCGCTGCTGCCGTCTGCGACCCTCTCGGTCGTTGAAATCGGAATCGGCGCGCCGCTCCTAATGTTGCCGTCGGTGGCGCGCCGACTGGAGCCTCCGCTTTCGTCTTCGGCTTAGGCGCTGCGCCCGCCGACCTCGTCGCGCCACCGCGCATGCCGTCCCCGACGCCCGCCACCCTTCCGCCGTAACCGCGCACAGGCATTCGCTGCCGCGTCCTGACCCTCGGCGTGCCGCAGCCGAGCCTGCCGTCGTGTGGCCGTGGCCGCCGCGCTCGGGCTCGCGAACGGTGTTGCGCCTGGGACCCGTCTTCTCGGTGACTCCTCAGACGAGGACGTCCGCCGCGGGAGCAGCTTCGGCCACCGGTGATGACCCCGATGCGGCTGCAAAGGATGGTGGTGGAGGCCGTTTCGTTGACCACGTCTAGCGAATTTGGGGATCGAGGCGATGGATGCAATGCCTGGTTGCCGATGTCGCTAGATATCCTTATCCTCTCGTACATACAGGTCCAGTATGACCATGTGCGTGCGGACGAGTCCAGTGCAGCTCCTGCTGAATTGCAATAATCTTAAAGATTTGAGCTTTTTAGCAAATCCGTCTCTAACAGCAGTTCTAACAGTATAATTCTGGTTTTAGACTATTAAATTCAGTACATCTTTGTTATATTGTGAACCTGTTGAGTACCATGTATTCCGGGACAATATGATGCGATATATATTTCCGTGTTTCTACATGTTGAGATTAATTACGTCCCATATTTGCAATTGAGATTTTTCAATTTCTTGCAAACAATGTATGCAAAATACGAAGTGATTTTCTCAAATTGATGTATTGGGAACACAAGGTAGTGTGTAGATCTACTGCATTGCAGACTATCGCCACTACTGTTTAAGCCTATTTTTGTCAGATCTGACATTATGGTTGCTTAACAAAGTGTAATCCCACACATTTTATTAAGTTATGACATAAGGTACTAGAATATGAGCATCTACTGAATTCATCAGATTATGCTCTCTAGTACTAAGAGATGGACCCTGAAATTTCTTTTAGGGAGTATCTATAACGTGTCAAACTTAACAATTTGAAGTTCACACTAGATGATTTCGAGCCTACTTCTTGAAATCACGTTAATTTTGCAACATTCATTACAACATAACCATGATGATTTTTGGTTTACCAAGTGTAAATTAATAATCTCTGGTTTACCCATGTAGGTAACCGATGGCTCGAGAATTTGAGGCACTCGCCCTCAATGGCCACAACTACCCTACTTGGGCCATGGACACGAAGATCGCTCTTGCATCTCGTGGGATAGTGCGTGCAATCCAGGCTGAGCAGGATCCTCGGCCGACCGGAGTCACGCAACTAACAGAACAACAGAAGTATACCGCCTTATACATTATAAGGCACCATATCCACCTCTCAAGTCTGAGTACTTGGAGGAGGAATCCCCTAGTACCCTGTTTCAGGCCCTCAAAACGAGGTATGAACAGCAGAAGGCAGTTGTCCTGCCAGAAGCACTCCATGATTGGACTCACCTCTGTCTTCAGGACTTCAAGTCCATCGGAGAGTACAATCACGAGGTTCATAAGATCAGTTCCAAGTTGCTCTTTTGCGGGAAGGAACCTACTGCTGCGGAGAAGATAGAGAAAACTTTGTCGACTATGCTCCCATCTGACAGAATCCTCTAGCAGCAGTATCGTGCTCGCGACTACCAAGTCTATTCCGATCTTATTCATATCTTACTTCAGGCTGAAAAGCATGATGAGCTACTCGCTAAGAATGGCTCTCAGCGCCCGGTTGGTTCTCAACCTCTACCTGAAGTTCATATGAATGTCGCGACCGGACGAAAGTATGATGGTGGCTTCAAAGGAAAGCCCTCAAACTTCAATGGTAAACGAAAGCGCAACCGGAACAGGAAGCCCGGAAACTTAGACCGTGGGAAAGGCACCGCAAAGTCCAAGTTTGACAAATCTAAGCTTTGCGACAAGTGTGGATGCTACACGCACCCCACTGACAAGTGCAAGACCCCAAAGCATCTGGCCATTCTGTACCAGCAATCCCATGGATGCAACGCACCTCGATGGAAAAGGTTCGAAGTTAACTTCAACCTTCTTCTAGATGGCACCAATGGAGCTGGTTGTTCGCAAGACGGTCCCCTGGACCTTGCAACACCATGACTATCCATCTATCCCAGGACCCTATGGGCAAGGAGAACATGATGGTTGAGTAAAATTCAATCGACGTGTTTGGAGACTTCAACTAGTCCCACTATCTCCTTAGTGATCAATTTATTCATATCTATTTATGTTGTTGTAATAGAACATAAGTATTGTATATCACAATACATTGTATCAGCACTCTGATATACATAAGATTGTATATATTCTATATATATGAGAATGATTTCTATACCGGAAAATCTTTAACTCTATATATGGATATCTACGGGAGGCAATCCGATGGATGAGGAACAAGTGTTTTAAAGTGATACCCTCTCTATTGTTTGGATTGTACTGCATGTACATACATCCAACCCGTAGAACATGTTGCATATAAAGCAATTCCATTGGTCACAATTTGCTCGAGTTCAAATTTCCTCCACCATAAGACTTGGTGTGCACATCATGTGACACAGGGAAGCTAATTTTGAGACTCAACAACTCAAAATACAAGCTGAACCACTTCACTTCTTCGAACACATTCAGGGAGCATTTGTGGTCTCATCCAACCACTATCTGGACCATTTAGGTATTTCATGGTGTTTGTTGACACATCTACACGGTGGTCACATGTGTGCGTTCCAGTCACACAAAACCATGCATTAACCAAGATAATGGGGAAGTAATTAAGTTACATGCCCGTTATCTAGAAAGTCGAATTAAATCAATTCGCATGAACAATGTTGCAGAATTCTCTTCACGTGCCTCCAATTACTATGGCATGGCCCTGGTTCGGCACTTTGTCCATATGTCCATACACATACTGGTTTGGTTGAATCCCAAAATAAGAGGATCAAACTCATTGCAAGACCTTTGTTAATGAGTTGAAATTTACCAACTTCGTTGGAGTCATGCGGCTTTACACAACCTTGACTAACTAACTGCATACCGCAGAACTTCCCCTCTGCAATTGATACGTGGAAATCCTCCGAGCATTTCCCATCTGCGTAAGTTCGGAATCGCTTCACGCGTACCGATCTCACCACCGCAGCGTACATCATAGGCCCACAAATTAGGGATCTATGTGGGGTACAGATCTCCGTCGATCACTAAGTACCTTGAACTCCTCATAAGGGATCCGTTCATAGCCTCGTACGCTGATTGCAAATATTGAAGGATGGATATTTCCAGGCATTAGGGGGAGATTTCAAGTACCAAATAGAATGCCAGTAAATCATTTGGAACACCACATTCCTCTTCATATCCACGTATTCAAGAATCTGGACTATACGTCTACGATTCACAAATTTGCAACAATTTGCAAATAACATGCCAGATTTATTTACTGATTAAAAGGTGATATATAATCCTTTAATCCGGTTAGAAATGCGCCCGAAAGAGTGGAGGTACCAATAAAACCACTCAACTCCCTATTTCTGAAAAGAGGAGGAGTAGTACGGCCTGTAACCAGGATCTAGCTTCCTAGAAGCAACAAGGTTAATGGAGGAGAAATCCTCTCAATCAATAAATGCATATCAACCTAGCGTTGATTAACACCTTATGGGTAGTATACACCCAGTGGAAGGGAAACTTCCACAACCCAGCTTCAGTTTGCACACACTGGTTGGGACATCGGAACACCCGAACTCACGCGTATTGGGAAAATC
Source organism: Lolium multiflorum (assembly GCA_030979885.1). Lineage (NCBI taxonomy): Eukaryota > Viridiplantae > Streptophyta > Magnoliopsida > Poales > Poaceae > Lolium > Lolium multiflorum. The sequence goes on from CM061749.1 coordinate 311,254,169, forward strand.
ACGAAGAGTCATCATGGGTGCTTGAGATTTCCTCCTACTATATCGATTCTGGAGAATCATATGATTAAAGCCTACAAATGTCGACAATATTTCTCTTGTATGATTGTAAACATCCTTCACAATTATTCAGATCCAAAGACCATGGCCATGGCAGAGTGTAAACCACTTGCTTGGACTGAAACGATCGAAGGGTGCAATCCAAGTAGAATTAGCCTCGCTCCTCCAAATGAATTACCTATGCGGTTCAATATGTTATCTTCCAGAAACAGAATGAGATAACAAGGTGGTGAGAAAGCAAGGCTTGTAGCACAAGGTCGGATTTACGCAGAGATCCGAGACCTAATCTCCAAACGCGAGTGGAATCCTATTTCCGATACATTATATCATTGGCAATACAAAATCATCTATCTATGCAGTTGATAGATGTAGTGACTACATATCGATGTGGATCACTAAATTTGGACATATATGGTTCCCGATGGAATCATAATCCGAATCGAAATGCAAATGCAACATGTATTGTGTAAAATTATAAGTCACAACATGGCTTATTGTTGTCGGTATATTTTGGTACAACCGATGTAGTGAGTTCCTTATACACAAGGATTACTCCTACAATCATGATCACCCATGTGTGTTTGTCATACACAAGGATTACTCCTACCATGACTAAAGCACGTGATCATCTAAAAGACGGAATTTGAGATGAAGTATTTGGATAAACCCAAAGAGTTCTTGAGACTACAACTCGAACTCCTTCACTCAATCATCATGGTACACCAAAGTTGTCTATGACAGAAAATATTGGATAAACTTAATATGGACAAGTCATATCCATCTTCCATGCTGGTTGTTCGATCTCTAGACGTAGAGAAAGATTCACTCAAACGACGGGAAGATGTAGAAGAGATGTTGGGAACTAAAAGTTTCATATCTCAATACCATTGGACCCACCAGCACAACTGGTTAGGGATCAAGAATATCTTTCGGTATCTCCAAGGCACTAGAAATCTTGACCAATTATTTCAATTTCGGAGAAATCTGAACTTCAATATCATTAGACACTGACACAGGCTACTTGTCTGATCCCACAATGTGTACCTACATGGTAGAGTTGTGACTCCATTGACGTCTTCCAACAGCTGGCGACTATACCTACCAATCATTCTGAATTAGAAGACTACATGTTAACACGTGTGGCTTCACGGAATGGTAAACCACATAAACCAGTCATGTGGTATTGGTTCTCTTGAATCATAAACCATTATCTACACTGATAATGTTGTTGTTGCTTATGTTGCACGGATGCTAAGAGGGTATATCAAGAGCAATATCAATAAGCATACTGCCCCTAAATTGTTTTATCCCAATGAACTCTATAATAGTCGCGGAATAAACATCTTGCAAGTCAAATCATGCGATAACCTCGCTGGTCTATTCACAAAGTCTCTACCTACTTCAACATTCCAGAAATATTTTCATGAAATTGGTATATGACGACTTTGGGAGTTGCAAGAAAATCAGGGGGAGTATCTTCCCGAATTACACATGTTCAAAGCATCATATTACACTCTTTTTCCCTTTGTGAGTTTACTATCCAGGTTCTCATTAAGGTTTTTAATGAGGTAATATCAACATGAGTTCATATGTCATACTTTCCGTTTTCCCTGTTAAAAGTAGACTAGAGAGACAAACAGGAGAGACAACAAATGATTCAGGAGTATCTTCCTGAATCAATCATGTTCAAAACATCATATTACACTCTTTTTCCCTTTATGAGTTTACTATACAGGTTCTCATCAAGGTTTTTAATGAGGTAATATCAACACAAGATGATATGTCATATTTTCTGTTTTCCCCACCGGGGTTTTTAGGAAAGTATATACGACATATATTGTTCTCTAAACTCTATGGGTTTTTCCCTTTTACAAGGTTTTTCTCATATTGAGTTAACAAAGAGACAATACCAATTATATGCTGTGTCATTTTCTCCTTATTTTCCCACTGGGTTTTGAAGGAGTTTTAACAGCATATCTAACCATTATATGTTGCACCATTTTCTCCTTATTTTCCCACTGGGTTTTAAGGAGTTTTAGCAACATATCATACACACTACTCTCCTCATATTTTTCCCACAGGGTTTTTGGAGGAGATGATTCCAAAGATGATTCTAGAGATAACCAAGCACAAGGACAAGGAAGGATTAGGGGGAGTGTTAGGATTTAATTAATAGGTTAATTAAAGGGGTAATCCTCCCTCATGTAATTCTCTATGTTGATTGGTTTGTCAACAGACACAACCCTTCCTCACACCTCTTCGAAAAGACGTGACCCATATTCGTGTCTCTTCCCCTTGTATATAAGTTGTGAATCATCAATGAAACAAGATAGTTGAATCATTTGTTGTCTCTCTCGTTTCTCTCGGTTCTACTTTCAACACGTTATCAGCACGAGAGAGACAACTAATGATTCAACTATCTTTGTAATATGCAATTAAGGGAAAAGGTTTAAAGCTTATTTCAACCTTCATCTAGACCGCAACAATGGAGCTAGTTGTTCGCAAGACGTTCCTCCGGGACGTTGCAACACCATGCCTCTCTAGCGGTCACAAGACCCTATGGATACGGAGAACATGATGATTGATTATGCCTCAACCGATATGTTTGGAGACTTTAACTAGTCCCATTATCTCCTTAGTGGTCGATTTATTCATGTCCATTTTTGTTGTTGTAATAGAACATATATATTGTATTTCACAATATATTGTATCAGCACTGGTATGAATAAGATTGAATGTCTTCTATATATTTGATAAAGATTTCCACAATGGAAACTCTCCAATTCGATATATAGATTTCTACGGGATTCAATCCGATGGATGAGGAACAAGTATTTGAAAAGGTACCCTCTCTGTTGTTTGGATTGTACTACACGTACAACCAACCCGTAGCACATGTTGCCTAGAAATCAATTCCATTGATAATGATTTGCATGAAGCTAAGTTTTCTCAATCATCGGATATGTAGCCCATTTTGAGGTTCTCATATACCTCAAGATCAAAGCTAGATCACTTAAGTCCCTCGATCGAATGCATAGTGTGGCCTCTTCCAACCATACTGTGGACTGAAAACGAATTATAATCAATTCGAATGGACAATGATGCAAAATTCTCTTCATGTGCCTCCAATAATTATTGCATGGCTTTCGAAGATTGGAGTTCAGCACTTTGTCACATATGTCCATACACAAAAGGTTTGGTTGAATATCTGAGCAAGAGGATCGGGCTCGTTGCACGACCTTTGTTAATGAGTTGAAATTTTACCAACTTCACGTTGGAGTCATGCGGCTTTACACACCCTTGACTAACTAACTGCGCAGAATTTCCCTCTGCAATTGATACGTGGAAATCCTCCGAGCATTTCCCATCTGCGTAAGTTCGGAATCGCTTCACGCGTACCGATCTCACCACCGCAGCGTACATCATAGGCCCACAAATTAGGGATCTATGTGGGGTACAGATCTCCGTCGATCACTAAGTACCTTGAACTCCTCATAAGGGATCCGTTCATAGCCTCGTACGCTGATTGCAAATATTGAAGGATGGATATTTCCAGGCATTAGGGGGAGATTTCAAATACCAAATAGAATGCCAGGAAATCATTTGGAACTCCACGTTCCTCCTCATGTCCACGCACTCAAGAATATAGACTATACGTCTAGGATTCACAAATTTGCAACAGTTCGCAAATAACCTGCCATATTCATTTACTGATCTCAAAGGTGTTATATAATCCTTTAATCCGGCTAGAAATGCGCCCGAAAGAGTGGAGGTACCAATAAAAACCACTCAACTCCCTATTTCTTAAAAGAGGGGGAGTAGTACGGCCTCTAACCAGGATCTAGCTTCCTGCAAGCAACAAGGAAAGACGAGGAGAAATCCTCTGAATCGGTAAATGCATATCAACCTAGCGTTGATAAACACCTAATGGGTAGTATACACCCAGTGGACGGGAAAACTCCACAACCTAGCTCCAGTTTGCACACACTGGCTAGGACATCGGAACACCCGGACTCACTCGTATTGGGAAATCACGAAGAGTCATCATGGGTACTTAGATTTCCTCTAACTATATTGATTCTGGAGAATCATATGATTAAAGCCTACAAATGTCGACAATATTTCTCTTATATGATTGCAAACATCTTTCATAATGATTCAGATCCAAAGACCATGGCCATGGCAGAGTGTAAACCACTTGCTTGGACTGAAACAATCGAAGGGTGCAATCCAAGCAGAATTAGCCTCGCTCCTCCAAATGAATTCCCTATGCGGTTCAATATGTTCTCTTTCAGAAATGGAATGAGATAACAAGGTGGTGAGAAAGCAAGGCTTGTAGCACAAGGTCGGATTTACGCAGAGATCCGAGACCTAATCTCCAGACGCGAGTGAAATCCTATTTCCGATACATTATATCATTGGCAGTACAAAATCATCTATCTATGCAGTTGATAGATGTAGTGACTACATATCCAAGTGGATCACTAGATTTGTTCATGTATGGTTCTCGATGGAATCACAATCCGAATCGAAATGAAATGCAACATGTATTATGTAAATTTAATAAGTCACAACATGGCTTATTGTTGTCGGTATATTCTGGTACAACCGATGTAGTGAGTTTGTTATACACAAGAATTACTCCTACAATGATGATTACTCATACGTTTTTGTCATACACAAGTATTTCTCTTGCAATGATGAAGCACGTGATCATCCTAAAGACGGAATTTGAGATGAAGAATTTGGTTTAACCCAAACAATGCTTGATACTACAAGTCGAGCTACTTCACTCAAGTATTATGGTACACCAAGTTGCCTATATTATAAATATTGGAGAAACTTAAAATGGACAAGTCATATCTATCTCCCATGCCGGTTGTTCGATCTCTAGACGTAGAGAAAGATTCACTCAAACCACGGGATGATGTAGAAGTGATGTTGGAACTTGAAGTTCCATATCTCAGTGCCATTGGACCCACCAACGCAATTGGTTGGGAATCAAGAATATCTTTCGATATCTCCAAGGCACCACACATTACTTGACATATTCTTGTAATTTCAGAGAAATCTGAACTCCAATGTCATCAGGATACACTGATGTTGGCTACTTGAATGATCCCCACAATGTGTATCAACATGGTAGAATTGGGGAATGGCGTCGCCACAATGTCATCAGGCCACGCTTGGGTTCGCGAATGGCGTCGCCCGGGGACCCAGCTCCCTGGCGGATCCTCCGACGAGGATGAGCGGGGCTGGAGCACCAATCGCCGCCGGTGAGCGGTGCCGCGCCGGCACAGGAGAGGCCGCGTCGTGGTCGCCGCTGTATTGATCTTGGTCTAGTACGGTGGATTGGGGAATCGACAGCCCTACCTTATCCTATCGTATATGACCAGACCGGCCGGGTCTAGGCTGCCTGCTGTTGAGCCACTCGTGCCTGCTGTTTCCACATGAATAGTGCACCTTTTCAGATTTCTGTTACTAAATCAATTTACTAATAGTAGTTCTAACAGTGATTTAATTCATGTTTTAGACCCTGTTAATATCAGTACATGTTTATTGTATTGTGAACCTGTTGAGTACCATGTATTCCAGGGCAATGTGATGTGATATATATTTTCATGTTCCCTACATGTTATGATTATCACATCCATTAATTTGCAATCGAGATTTTTAATTTCTTGCAAATGAGAAACAATTCATCGTCTTAATTGAGCCTTCGGCATAATACGAGCACGAATTGATAAATGCAAAATTCTAAGTGACTTCTTCGAATTGATGTTTTGGGATTATAGGTAGTGTGCGGATCTACTGCATTGCAGATTATCTTCACTACCACGATTGGAATGACACAGCAAACAAATAGGATTCCGACGGAACAAGACATTCATAGACTCTACCAAGAGTCTATGAATATAATGATTTCGAAGAATTCTACTTTCAACACGTTATCAGCACGATGGTTTTTCTCATATTGAGTTAACAAAGAGACAATACCAATTATACGCTCCCAGCGAAATCAATTCCGCCGAGATCGATTCCGACGAGAACGGCTTGAGAAAGAAAAGGTGAGATGCCTCACCTAACACAGTACCTCCGCCGCCGCCATGGGCTCCGGCGTGAGGACCCTGAGGAGCGCCCCCGCGGCGCCTCCGTCTCCGCCGCGCGCGGATGTCGACGAGCCGCGCCTGCCGTCTCTAACTCTGGCCACGCCCCCTCCATCACCACGAGCAGGCGCTCGCCACCGCCTCCTGGCCCTCGGCCTCCCGCTCGCCGGCCCGTCTGCGGACCCGCCAACGAGCAGCCGCGGCCGCCGCGCCGGCACCTGGAGCCCGGGCGCGCTCGGGCTCGCGAACGGCGCCTCCAACGGCGTCGCCCCGGGGACCCGGCTCCCTGGGGGATCCTCCGACGAGGACAAGGGCGGCCGGAGCGCCGCTCCTCGCCGGTGAACTCCGCTGCATCGGCAGCCCCGGAGGACATCGCCTGTGGTCGTCGTTGTTGCTGGTTTCGGAAGAGGATTGGGGATCGATTGATTCCTTACCTTATCCTCTCGTACAGCACAGGGACACTAGTAGTGGACTGTGGACAGTTCAACGTCGACAAGTCCACCGTCCAGGCCCAACACGGCTCGCCACATGCAACTTTTCTCAGCTTATTTAACCAGTTGATTTCTATTCTAAACACGTTATCAGTGTTTAGAATAGAAATTGAGCGAGAGATCGAGAGAATGAAAGTGACTACTTTTCCATTGATGTTGAACACTTATATACAGGGGGAACGGACGCGTCCGAGGGACACGACGGTTCGGAAAGACGGTTCCTGGAGGCGACGCTCCAGGAACGACAAGTCGGTTCCACAACGTGGGGATATCCCCGTGTGGTTACAAGTATAGATTCATTTAACTAATTACATTAATTAATTAAATCCTAACACTCCCCCTAATCTATACTTGTCCTTGAGCGTGTTCATCATCTTGAAATAGTCTCCTCCAAAACCCGATGGGAAAATTCGAGGAGTCCTCCAAAAACCCTGTGGGAAAAATATGAGAACTAGTGTAGAATATGCTGTCAAAACTCCTTCAAACCCTGTGGGAAAATAAGGAGAAAATGACACAGCATATAATGATTATTGCCTCTGTTGATTCGATATGAAGTAAATCCATAGAATATAGAGGTCAATAAATATGCCGTTTATACTCTCCTAAAAACCCCGGTGGGGAAAACGGATAGTATGACATATGATCTTATGTTGATATTACCTCATTAAAAACCTTGATGAGAACCTTGATAGTAAACTCATAAAGGGAAAAAGAGTGTAATATGATGCTTTGAACAGGAATAGTTCAGGAAGATGCTCCCCCTGATTCTTGCAAATCACGAAGCCGTCGCATACCAATTCCATGAATGTATTTCTGGAATGTTGAAGTTGGTAGAGACTTCGTGAATAGGTCAGCGAGATTATCGCATGATTTGACTTGCAAGATGTTTATTTCCCCACTCTTTTGGAGTTGATGGGGATAAAACAACTTAGGGGCAATATGCTTAGTGATATTGCTCTTAATGTATCCTGTTTGCATCTGTGCAACACAAGCCACATTATCTTCATAGATAATGGTGGGTGATTCGATAGAACCGATTCCACATGACTGTTGTATGTGGTTTATCATTCTGCGAAGCCACACGCATTCGCGTGATGCCTCATATAATGAAATTATTTCAGAATGATTGGTGGAAGTGGCAACTAGAGTCTGTTTCGAAGACTTCCATTATATAGCAGTTCCACCATGTAGGAACACAAAGCCGGTCTGTGATATGGCATTGTGGGGATCAGACAAATAGCCAGCATCAGCATATCCAATCACATCGGAGTCCAGATTTCTCTGAAACTGATAGAATAGGCCAAGATCCTTTGTGCCTTGGAGATATCGGAAGATATTCTTGACTCCCGACCAATGTCGTTTGGTAGGAGCTGCGCTGTATCTAGCAAGTAGATTCACTGCAAATGCGAGGTCAGGTCTCGTGCAGTTTGCAAGATACATTAGCGCTCCAAGGGCACTGAGATATGGGACCTCGGGTCCCAACAACTCTTCTCCATCATCCCTCGGCCTGAACGGATCTTTCTCTACGTCTAGAGAACGAACCACCATGGGAGTTTTAGATGGATAGGATTTGTCCATATTGAATTTCTCCAATATTTTCTGGATATAGGCAGCTTGGTGTACCATTATTCCTGAGGGAAGGTGCTCGAGTTGGAGACCCAAGCAAAATTTGGTTTGACCCAAATCCTTCATCTCAAATTCCTTTTTTAGATGATTGCGTGCTTCATTAATATCTTGTGCGTTGCCAATGATGTTCAGATCATCGACATACACTAAAATGATGCAAAATCCTGAATAGGACTTCTTGATGAAGACACATGGGCAGTCATCATTGTTGGAGTAACCCTTCTGAAGAAGGAACTCACTAAGTCGGTTGTACCACATCCGTCCCGACTGTTTCAAGCCGTATAGAGACTTGTTCAGTTTTACACAGTACATGTTGCGTTTTGCGTTTGCATCCGGGACAGAGATTCCGTCAGGAACCTTCATGTATATGTCCGAATCTAGTGACCCGTAAAGATATGCGGTCACGACGTCCATCAACTGCATGGATAGACGATTTTGTACTGCCAAAGATATTAAATATCGGAAAGTGATACCACTCATCACTGGAGAATATGTTTCATTGAAATCAATGCCGGGTCTCTGCGTGAAACCCTGTGCTACGAGTCTTGCCTTGTATCTCACCACCTCATTGTTCTCATTACGTTTCCGAAGGAAAACCCATTTGAATCCCATGGGGAAAACTTTGGGAGGTGTTGGTATTGCATGAGTGAATACCTTCCTTTTATTAAGCGAGGCAAGTTCTGCTTGTATTGCATCCTTCCATTGAGGCCAGTCGGAGCGTTTTTCACACTCAACGATAGTCCTCGGATCATGATCACTGAGAAGGGTATTTGCAATTTTAGCAGAAAAATAAGTGTCGACAATCATAGACTTACGGTTGAATGATTCTCCAGAATCGATATAGTTGATGGATATCTCTAGCACCCTTGATGACTCTTCGTGATTTCCCAATACGCGTGAGTCAAGGTGTTCCGATGTCCCAGCCAGTGTGTGCAAGCTGAAGCTAGGTTGTGGAGGTTGCCCATCCACTGGGTGTATACTACCCATTAGGTGTTTGTCAACGTTGAGTTGACTTGCATCTACTGATTTTGAGAATTTTCTCCTCTCTTTCCTTTGCTGCTTGCGAGAAGCAGGTTCCGGGACAGAGGCCGTACTACTCCCCCTCTTTTTAGGAGCGGGTAGTTGAGTGGTTTTAGTTGGTACCTCCACTCTTTCGGGCGCATTTTTGGCCGGAATCAAGGATTTTGTAACACCTTTTAAATCAGTAAATGAATCTGGCAGATTATTTGCAAGATGTTGCAAATTTATGATTTTCCGAACTTGATGTTCGGTCTCCTGTGTACGTGGATCAGAGGATGAAATGGCGATAGCATTCCAATAAATTTCCGGGCATTCTTTCTGGTACTTGAAATCTCCCCCTAATGCCGGAAAATGTTCCTCATCAAATATGCAATCAGCGTGACGGGCTGTGAATAGATCCCCTGTAAGGGGTTCCAGGTACTTAATAATCGACGGCGATTTGTACCCCACATAGATCCCTAGTTTTCGATGTGGGCCCATGGATGTCCGCTGGGGTGGTGAGATCGGGATGTACGTAGCACATCCGAACTTACGCAGATGGGAAATGCTAGGAGGATTTCCACGTACCAGTTGCAGAGGGGAAGTACTGTGATATGCAGTAGGTCGCAATTGGATCAAGTCAGCAGCGTGTAAAACTGCGTGACCCCAACATGATGTTGGCAAGCTGCAATTCATTAACAAAGGTCTTGCAATGAGTTTGATCCTCTTGATTAGAGATTCAGCCAAACCATTTTGAGTATGGACATATGGAACAGAGTGCTGAACTTCTATCCCCAAGGCCATGCAATATTCATTGAAGGCACGTGAAGAGAATTCTGCAGCATTGTCCATGCGAATTGATTTAATTCGACTTTCTGGATAATGGGCCTGTAACTTAATTACTTGCCTCATTATCTTGGCAAATGCATGGTTTCGTGTGGATAGGAGGCACACATGTGAGCATCGTGTAGATGCGTCAATCAAAACCATGAAATACCTGAATGGTCCAGATAATGGTTGGATAGGACCACAAATATCACCTTGAATTCGTTCAAGGAACTGAAGTGGTTCAGCTTGTATTTTGAGGTGCGAAGGCCTCAAAATTAGCTTCCCTGTGGTACATGATGTACACACAAAGTCTGGGGACTGAGGGAATTTTGACTCATGCAAATTGTGACCAATTGAATTGCTAGTAATCTTCCTCATCATCCCGATACCGGGATGGCCTAGGCGATCATGCCAAGTTTGGAATGCGTCAACATTCTGGAAGATTACCTTATAAGCAACATGTTCTACGGGCTTGATGTACGTATAGTACAGTCCAGACGATAGAGAAGGAATTTTTTCAAGTACTTGCTTGCCATATCCGTAATCTTTTGTGAAGAGTAGATACTCCTCTTTGTTGTCTTCATGGGTTTCAATGTGAAAACCATTTTTACGGATATCTCGATAACTGATTAAGGTACGTGAAGAATCGGGATACAACAAGGCATCCTCAATTGTCACTTGTGTACCATTTGGGAGGGTAAATATGGCACGTCCAGTGCCAACAATTACCGTATCGCGTCCGGCGATAGTTAAAATATCTCCATTCATCTTTTTTAGAGTTTGGAAATATTTCAACTCCCTCAGTATTGAGTTTGTGGTAGCACTGTCCACAAGGCATAATTCCTCTTCCATCGGATTGTCCCCGTAGAGAGCTATATATAAAAATGAAGAATTTTCAATAAGAAAACCTTATTTGAATATATAAAATACAATCTTATTACATCAAAGTGTTGATACACTATAAATGACAACAATACTTATGTTCTATTACAACATTGACACATGAACATAATTTATTCAATCGATCACTAAGGAGATAATTGGTCTAGACGAAGTCTCCAAACATGTCCGTTGAGGCGTACTCAACCATCATGTTCTCCGTTCCCGTAGGGTCCTCTGACGTATGGAGAGACGTGGCGTTGTTAGGTCCCGAAGGGACGTCTTGTGAACAACTAGCTCCATTGGTGTCATTTGGATGAAGGTTGAAGTTGGCTTCAAACCTTTTCCCTTGAGGTGCATTGCGTCCTTGGGATTGCTGGTAGAGGATCGCCAGATGCTTTGGGGTCTTGCACTTGTTAGTAGGATGCGTATAGCATCCACACCTATCACAAAGCTTAGTTTTCTCAAACTTTGGCTTTGTGGTGCATTTCCCATGGTCCGAGTTTCTAGGCTTCTTGTTCCGGTTGTGCTTTCGCTTACCCTTGAAGTTTGATTGTTTGCCGTTGAAGGCATGATCAAACTTTCTTCCGTTCGCGACATTCATATGAACTTCAGGTAAAGGTTGGGAACCAACCGGGCGTTGAGAGCCATTCTTAGCAAGAAGCTCATCATGCTTTTCAGCCTGAAGTAGAATATGAATAAGGTCTGAATAGACCTGGTAGTCACGAGCGCGGTATTGCTGCTGGAGGATCCTTTCAGATGGGAGCATAGTGGATAGTGTTTTTTCTATCTTTTCCGCATCCGTAGGTTCCTTCTCGCAAAAGCGCAACTTAGAACTTATCTTATGAACCTCATGATTGTAATCCCCGACAGACTTGAAGTCCTGGAAGCGAAGATGGGTCCAATCATGAAGTGCTTCAGGCAGGACAACTGCCTTCTGCTTTTCATACCTCGTTTTGAGGGCCTGAAACAAAGTAAATGGGGATTCCTCCTCCAAGTACTCGGACTTAAGATCTGGATGAATATGATGCCTTATGATGTATAAGGCAGTATATTTTTGGTCCTCTCTTAGCGGTGCGACTCCAGCCGGGAGAGGAATCTCCGGGTCCTGGATTGCACGCGCTATCCCACGGGACGCAAGAGCGATCTTGGTGTCCATGGCCCAAGTAGGGTAGTTGTGGCCATTGAGGTCGAGTGTATCGAACTCTTTTCCAGCCATCGGTTACCTACATGGGTGAACCAGAGATTTATTAATTTACCGATGATAAACCAAAACCATCATGGTTATGTTGTAGTGAACTATGCAAAATTAATGATGACTTCAAGAAGTGAGCTCGAAATCAGTAGTGTGAACTTCGAATTGTTAAGTTTGACACGTCGTAGATACTCCCCAAAAGAGAATTCGGGGTCCGTCTCTCAGCACTCGATACTCAATAAGTAGAGTGCCTTGTGTCAAAACTTAATAAAAATGTATGGGAGAACACTTGTTAAGCAATCATTATGTCGATGACAAAATGTAGGCTTAAGCAGTAGTGGTGAGAATCTGTGTGAACAGTAGATCAACACACTACCTTATGGTCCCAAAACATCAATTCGAAGAAATCACTTTGAATTTTGCATACCAATTCGTGCTCGTATCGAGTCGGAAGACTCAATTAAGACGATGAATTGATTTATTTGCAAGAAATTGAAAATTTCAATTGCAAACAATGGACATAATGAATCTCAACATGTGAACACATGGAAATTTATTACATCACATATTTTCAGGAATACACATGGTACTCGACTGACAACAAACAGTACTAAAAACTTGTACTGAAATCAAGAAATAAATTACTGCTAGGAGATACTGTTAATAATAAGCTAATATGCTAACATGTCAATCAACTGGTTAAATAAGCTGAGAAAAGTTGCATGTGGCGAGCCGTGTTGGGCCTGGACGGTGGACTTGTCGACGTTGAACTGTCCACAGTCCACTACTAGTGTCCCTGTGCTGTACGAGAGGATAAGGTAAGGAATCAATCGATCCCCAATCCTCTTCCGAAACCAGCAACAACGACGACCACAGGCGATGTCCTCCGGGGCTGCCGATGCAGCGGAGTTCACCGGCGAGGAGCGGCGCTCCGGCCGCCCTTGTCCTCGTCGGAGGATCCCCCAGGGAGCCGGGTCCCCGGGGCGACGCCGTTGGAGGCGCCGTTCGCGAGCCCGAGCGCGCCGGGCTCCAGGTGCCGGCGCGGCGGCCGCGGCTGCTCGTTGGCGGGTCCGCAGACGGGCCGGCGAGCGGGAGGCCGAGGGCCAGGAGGCGGCGGCGAGCGCCTGCTCGTGGTGATGGAGGGGGCGTGGCCTTGGAGACGGCAGGCGCGGCTCGTCGACATCCGCGCGCGGCGGAGACGGAGGCGCCGCGGGGGCGCTCCTCAGGGTCCTCACGCCGGAGCCCATGGCGGCGGCGGAGGTACTGTGTTAGGTGAGGCATCTCACCTTTTCTTTCTCAAGCCGTTCTCGTCGGAATCGATCTCGGCGGAATTGATTTCGCTGGGAGCGTATAATTGGTATTGTCTCTTTGTTAACTCAATATGAGAAAAACCATCGTGCTGATAACGTGTTGAAAGTAGAATTCTTCGAAATCATTATATTCATAGACTCTTGGTAGAGTCTATGAATGTCTTGTTCCGTCGGAATCCTATTTGTTTGCTGTGTCATTCCAATCGTGGTAGTGAAGATAATCTGCAATGCAGTAGATCCGCACACTACCTATAATCCCAAAACATCAATTCGAAGAAGTCACTTAGAATTTTGCATTTATCAATTCGTGCTCGTATTATGCCGAAGGCTCAATTAAGACGATGAATTGTTTCTCATTTGCAAGAAATTAAAAATCTCGATTGCAAATTAATGGATGTGATAATCATAACATGTAGGGAACATGAAAATATATATCACATCACATTGCCCTGGAATACATGGTACTCAACAGGTTCACAATACAATAAACATGTACTGATATTAACAGGGTCTAAAACATGAATTAAATCACTGTTAGAACTACTATTAGTAAATTGATTTAGTAACAGAAATCTGAAAAGGTGCACTATTCATGTGGAAACAGCAGGCACGAGTGGCTCAACAGCAGGCAGCCTAGACCCGGCCGGTCTGGTCATATACGATAGGATAAGGTAGGGCTGTCGATTCCCCAATCCACCGTACTAGACCAAGATCAATACAGCGGCGACCACGACGCGGCCTCTCCTGTGCCGGCGCGGCACCGCTCACCGGCGGCGATTGGTGCTCCAGCCCCGCTCATCCTCGTCGGAGGATCCGCCAGGGAGCTGGGTCCCCGGGCGACGCCATTCGCGAACCCAAGCGTGGCCGGGTTCCTGATGGCCACCGGACGGCGGGCTCAGCGTGTAGCCAAGGGCCGTATGGCGGTGGCGGGCGCGTGTGCGCGGTGAAGTAGGCGGGGTGGCCGCTGTTGGGGATGGAAGGCGCGGCGCGACGGCTTCGACATCAACGACCGCGACGCTGGCTCCCGGCGCGTCGTCGCCGTCGACGGTTGGCGTCGGCGACAAAAGTCGCAGGGGCGCGATGGAGTCGGCCATCATGGTCACGCCCCGCTGGGATCTTTGTTGCAGGCGCGCAGGCCGTGGTTGCGCGCGCCAGCGGGCGCCACCACGGGAAGATGACGCCACCGGGGGCAGAGGCATCGAGGACGGGGGCCGCGCGCTTGGCACGAGCAGCGGCTCTGGTGGGCAGTTCCGCCGCGTTCGCCGTCACATCAGATGCTCCGCGCGGGCGCGGTGTCGAGAGGCCCGGTCGTGAAGACCGAGCGCACCACTTCCACCATGTGCGATTTGCAAAGTCGGAGGGACACGCGTGGAGGGCGATGAGCTAGTCCGTCGTCCGGTGTCTTCAAGTTGGTAAGAACATCTCACATCAAAGAAGTGATTACCTTTGTTGGCTGATGTCTTGGATTCTCAGTCGATCTTACCAATTAGTAATAGATGTATCTCCAGAATTTTCTGTTCTTTATGTCCTCATAAAGGAGGCAAAGAAAACAGCGATGGGATCTCTCAGGCTATTTTTTCTTACAGTTTTCCTGTTCTTTTGATCTTTCCCTTTCTGTTCTTCTTGATCTCTAAATTGCTCAGGATGAAGAGCGTGCTGATAACGTTGAAATTGGTAGAGACTTTGTGAACAAACCAACAACATTATTGTGTGATTTGACTTGCAAGATGTTTATTCCCCAACTCTTCTGTAGTTGGTGGAGATAAAACAATCTAGAGGCAATATTCTTAGTGATATTGCTCTTGATGTATCATGTTTGCATCCATGCAACACAAGCAACATTATCTGTGTAGATAATGATTGATGGTTCAAGAGAACCAATACCACATGACTCATATATGTGTTTTATCATTCCGTAAAGCTACACGTGTTAACGCGCCTTTGTATTTTAGAATGATTGGTAGGTGTAGTCACCAGAGTCTGTCTTGAAGACATCAATGGAGCGACAATTCTACCATGTTGATACACATTGTGGGGATCATTCAAGTAGCCAGCATCAGTATATCCTGATGATATTGGAGTTCAGATTTCTCTGAAATTACAAGAACATGTCAAGTAATGGGTGGTGCCTTGGAGATATCGAAAGATATTCTTGATTCCCAACCAATTGCATTGGTGGGTCCAATGGCACTGAGATATGGAACTTCAAGTTCCAACATCCCTTCTACATCATCCCGTGGTTTGAGTGAATCTTTCTCTACGTCTAGAGATCGAACAACCGGCATGGGAGATGGATATGACTTGTCCATTTTCAGTTTCTCCAATATTTATAATATAGGCAACTTGGTGTACCATAATACTTGAGTGAAGTAGCTTGACTTGTAGTATCAAGCATTGTTTGGGTTAAACCAAATTCTTCATCTCAAATTCCGTCTTTAGGATGATCACGTGCTTCATCATTGCAAGAGAAATACTTGTGTATGACAAAAACACATGAGTAATCATCATTGTAGGAGTAATTCTTGTGTATAACAAACTCACTACATCGGTTGTACCAGAATATACCGACAACAATAAGCCACGTTGTGACTTATTAAATTTACATAATACATGTTGCATTTCATTTCGATTCGGATTGTGATTCCATCGAGAACCATACATGACCAAATCTAGTGATCCACTTGGATATGTAGTCACTACATCTATCAACTGCATAGATAGATGATTTTGTACTGCCAATGATATAATGTATCGGAAATAGGATTTCACTCGCGTCTGGAGATTAGGTCTCGGATCTCTGCGTAAATCCGACCTTGTGCTACAAGCCTTGCTTTCTCACCACCTTGTTATCTCGTTCCGTTGCTGGAAGAGAACATATTGAACCGCATAGGGATTTCATTTGGAGGAGCGAGGCTAATTCTGCTTGGATTGCATCCTTTGATTGTTTCAATCCAAGCAAGTGGTTTACACTCTGCCATGGCCATGGTCTTTGGATATGAATCATTATGAAGGATGTTTGCAATCATACAAGAGAAATATTGTCGACATTTGTAGGCTTTAATCATATGATTCTCCAGAATCGATATAGTTGGAGGAAATCTAAGCACCCATGATGACTCTTCGTGATTTCCCAATACGCGTGAGTCCGGGTGTTCCGATGTCCTAGCCAGTGTGTGCAAACTGAGCTAGGTTGTGGAGGTTTCCCGTCCACTGTATGTATACTACCCATCAGGTGTTTATCAACGCTAGGTTGATATGTATTTACTGATTCAGAGGATTTTTCCTCGTCTTTCCTTGTTGCTTGTAGGAAGCTAGATCCTGGTTAGAGGCCGTACTACTCCCCTCTTTTAAGAAATAGGGAGTTGAGTGGTTTTTATTGGTACCTCCACTCTTTCGGGCGCATTTCTAGCCGGATTAAAGGATTATATAACACCTTTGAGATCAGTAAATGAATCTGGCAGGTTATTTGCAAAGTGTTGCAAATTTGTGAATCGTAGACGTATAGTCCATATTCTTGAATACGTGGATATGAAGAGGAACGTGGAGTTCCAAATGATTTCCTGGCATTCTATTTGGTACTTGAAATCTCCCCCTAATGCCTGGAAATATCCATCCTTCAATATTTGCAATCAACGTACGAGGCTATGAACAGATCCCTTATGAGGAGTTCAAGGTACTTAGTGATCGACGGAGATCTGTACCCCACATAAATCCCTAGTATGTGGTCCTATGATATATGTTGCGGTGGTGAGATCGGTGCGCGTGAAGCACTTCCAAACTTACGCAGATGGGAAATGCTCGGAGGATTTCCACGTATCAATTGCAGAGGGGAAGTACTACAATATGCAGTTAGTTAGTCAACGGCGTGTAAAATCGCATGACTCCAACGTGAAGTTTGTAAATTTCAACTCATTAACAAAGGTCATGCAAGGAAGCTGATCCTCATGCTCAGATATTCAACCAACCTTTTGTGTATGAACATATGTGACAAAGTGCTGAACTTCAATCTTCGAAAGCCATGCAATAATTATTGGAGGCACATGAAGAGAATTCTGCATCATTATCCATTTGAATTGATTATAATTCGTTTTTTAGTCCATACAACGGTTGGATGAGACCACAAATATCACCTCGAATGCATTCGATCGAGGGACTTAAGTGATCCAGCTTTGATCTTGAGGTATATGAGAACCTCAAAATGGGCTACATATCCGATGATTGAGAAAACTTAGCTTCATGCAAATCATGACCAATGGAAAACTTAGCTTCATGAGGGAGACAACTAATACGTTAGAAGTAATATTGAGAAGCAAACGAGAGAGACAACTAATGATTCAACTGTTCTGTTCCATTGATGATTCACAACTTATATACAAGGGGAAGGGACGCGAATATGTGTCACGTCCGTTCGAAGAGGTGTGAGTAAGGGTTGTGTCTGTTGACAAACCAATCAACATAGAGTATTACATGAGGGAGGATTACCCCTTTAATTAACCTATTAATTAAATCCTAACACTCCCCATAATCCTTCCTTGTCCTTGTGCTTGGTCATCTCTAGAATCATCTTTGGAATCATCTCCTCTAAAAACCCTGTGGGAAAAATACGAGGAGAGTAGTGTGTATGTTATGTTGCTAAAACTCCTTAAAACCCAGTGGGAAAATAAGGAGAAAATGGTGCAACATATAATGGTTATATTGTTAAAACTCCTTCAAAACCCAGTGGGAAAATAAGGAGAAAATGACACAAGCATATAATTGGTATTGTCTCTTTGTTAACTCAATATGAGAAAAACCTTGTAAAAGGGAAAAACCCATAGAGTTTAGAGAACAATATATGTCATATATACTTTCCTAAAAACCCCGGTGGGGAAAACAGAAAATATGACATATCATCTTGTGTTGATATTACCTCATTAAAAACCTTGATGAGAACCTGTGTAGTAAACTCATAAGGGAAAAAGAGTGTAATATGATGCTTTGAACATGATTGATTCAGGAAGATACTCCCCCTGATTCTTGCAATTTTGGAAGCCGTCACATACCAATTCCATAAAATACTTCTGGAACGTTGAAATTGGTAGAGACTTTGTGAACAAACCAACAACATTATTGTGTGATTTGACTTGCAAGATGTTTATTTCCCAACTCTTCTGAAGTTCATGGAGATAAAACAATCTAGAGGCAATATGCTTAGTGATATTGCTCTTGATGTATCATGTTCGCATCCATGCAACACAAGCAACATTATCTGTGTAGATAATGATTGATGGTTCAAGAGAACCAATACCACATGACTCATATATGTGGTTTATCATTCCGTAAAGCTACACGTGTTAACGCGGCTTTGTATTTTAGAATGATTGGTAGGTGCAGTCACCAGAGTCTGTCTCGAAGACATCAATGGAGCGACAATTCTACCATGTTGATACACATTGTGGGGATCATTCAAGTAGCCAACATCAGTGTATCCTGATGATATTGGAGTTCAGATTTCTCTGAAATTACAAGAATATGTCAAGTAATGTGTGGTGCCTTGGATATATTGGAAAGATATTCTTGATTCCCAACCAATTGCGTTGGTGGGTCCAATGGCACTTAGATATAGAACTTCAAGTTCCAACATCCCTTCTACATCATCCCGTGGTTTGAGTGAATCTTTCTCTACGTCTAGAGATCGAACAACGGCATGGGAGATGGATATGACTTGTCCATTTTAAGTTTCTCCAATATTTATAATATAGGCAACTTGGTGTACCATAATAATTGAGTGAAGTAGCCCGAGTTGTAGTATCAAGCACTGTTTGGGTTAAACCAAATTCTTCATCTCAAATTCCGTCATTAGGATGATCACGTCCTTCATCATTGCAAGAGAAATACTTGTGTATGACAAAAACGCATGAGTAATCATCATTGTAGGAGTAATCCTTGTGTATAAGGAACTCACTACGTCGGTTGTACCAAAATATACCGACAGCAATAAGTCATATTCCGACTTAAAGATTTTACACAATACATGTTGCATGTCCGTTTCGATTCGGATTGTGATTCCATCGAGAACCATACATGTCCAAATCTAGTGATCCACATCGATGTGTGGTCGCTACATCTATCAACTGCATAGATAGATGATTTTGTACTGCCAATGATATAATGTATCGGAAATAGGATTTTACTCGCATCTGGAGATTAGGTCTCGGATCTCTGCGTAAATCCGACCTTGTGCTACAAGCCTTGCTTTATCACCACCTTGTTATCTCATTCCGTTGCTAGAAGAGAACATATTGAACCGCATAGGGAATTCATTTGGAGGAGCGAGGCTAATTCTGCTTGGATTGCATCCTTTGATTGTTTCAGTCCAAGCAAGTGGTTTACACTCTGCCATGGCCATGGTCTTTGGATCTGAATCATTGTGAAGGATGTTTGCAATCATACAAGAGAAATATTGTCGACATTTGTAGGCTTTGGTTATATGATTCTCCAGAATCGATATGGTTGGAGGAAATCTCAAGCACCCATGATGACTCTTCGTGATTTCCCGATACGCGTGAGTCCGAGTGTTCCGATGTCCCAGCCAGTGTGTGCAAGCTGAAGCTGGGTTGTGGAGGTTTCCCTTCCACTGGGTGTATACGACCCAAAAGGTGTTAATCAACGCGAGGTTGATATGCATTTACTGATTCAGAGGATTTCTCCTTGTTTTACCTTGTTGCTTGTTGGAAGCTAGATCCTGGTTAGAGACCGTACTACTCCTCCTCTTTTTAGAGATAGTGAGTTGAGTGGTTTTTATTGGTACCTCCACTCTTTCAGGCGCATTTCTAGCCGGATAAAAGGATTATATATCACCTTTTAATCAGTAAATAAATCTGGCAGGTTATTTGCAAAGTATTGCAAATTTGTGAATCGTAGACGTATAGCCCAGATTCTTGAGTACGTGGATATGGAGAGGAACGTGGAGTTCCAAAATGATTTCCTGGCATTCTATTTGGTACTTGAAATCTCCCCCTAATGCCTGGAAATATCCATTCTTCAATATTTGCAATCAACATACAAGGCTATGAACAAATCCCTTATGAGGAATTCAAGGTACTTAGTGATCGACGGAGATCTGTACCCCACATAGATCCCTAATATGTAGGCCTATGATGTATGTTGTGGTGGTGAGATCGGTACGCGTGAAGCGCTTCCAAACTTACGCAGATGGGAAATGCTCAGAGGATTTCCACGTATTAATTACAGAGAGGAAGTGCTGCAATATGCAGCTAGTTAGTCAGCGGCGTGTAAACCGCATGACTCCAACGTGAAGTTTGTAAATTTCAACTCATTAACAAAGGTCGTGCAAGGAGCCTGATACTCTTGCTCAGATATTCAACCAACCTTTGTGTATGAACATATATGACAAAGTGCTGAACTTCAATCTTCGAAAAAGCCATGCAATAATAATTGGAGGCACATGAAGAGAATTCTGCATCATTATCCATTTGAATTGATTATAATTCATTTCTTAGTCCATACAATGGTTGGATGAGACCACAAATATCACCTCGAATGCATTTGATCGAGGGACTTAAGTGCTCTAGCTTTAATCTTGAGGCATATGAGAACCTCAAAATGAGCTACATATATGATGATTGAGAAAACTTAACTCCAGGCAAATCATGACCAATGGAATTGATTTATAGGCAACATGTGCTACGGGTTGGTTATACGTGTAGTACAATCCAAACAATAGAGAGGGTACCTTTTCGAATACGTGTTCCTCATCCATCGGATTGAATCCCGTAGAAATATATATCGAATTAGAGAGTTTCCATTGTGGAAATCTTTATCAAATATATAGAAGACATTCAATCTTACTCATACCAAAGTGCTGATAAAATATATTGTGAAATACAATATATATGTTCTATTACAACAACAAAAATGGACATGAATAAATCGTTCACTAAGGAGATAATGGGACTAGTTAAAGTCTCCAAACATGTCGGTTGAGGCATACTCAATGATCATGTTCTCCGTGCCCATAGGGTCCTGTGACCGCTAGAAAGTCATGGTGTTGCAATGTCGAAGAGGAACATCTCGCGAACATCCATCTCTATTAGTGCAGTCTGGATGAGGGTTGAAGTGAGCTTCAAACCATTTCCCTTAAGGTTATTTGCATCCCAACAATTGCTGATACAGAAAAACCAAATGCTATGGGGCGTGGCATTCATGCGTGATATGCGTATAGCATCCACACTCGTCGCAAAGCTTAGTTTTCTCAAACTTGTGCTCTATCATGCCTTTCACGACCCTTACGATCTGGATGCATGATGTCTTATGTTGTAGA
Organism: Lolium multiflorum; assembly: GCA_030979885.1. NCBI lineage: Eukaryota > Viridiplantae > Streptophyta > Magnoliopsida > Poales > Poaceae > Lolium > Lolium multiflorum. The sequence goes on from CM061749.1 coordinate 311,275,984, forward strand.
AGACAACATACCTTTTCTCTTCTGTTAGCGGCGTGACTCCAGCCGGAGGTGGATCCTTCGGGGCCTGGATTGCACGCACTATTTCATGAGATGCATGGCTGATCTTTATGTCCATGGCCCATGTAGGGTAGTTGTGGCCATTGAGGGTGAAAGCCTCAAATTCTTTTCAGCCATCGTTTACTCACATGGGTGAACTAAAGATTATTAATTTACAATTGGTAAATCAAAACCATCATGGTTATATTGTAATGAATTTGGCAAAATTAATAAAGATTCAAGGCGTTGGCTTGAAATCATTAGTGTGCATGAACCTCAAATTGTTAAGTATGACACTTTGTAGATAATCTCCAAGGAAATTTTGGAGTACGTCTCGTAGCACTAGAGAGTATAATCTGATGAAATCAGTAGACACTCGCAATTCTAGCACCTTATGTCATGACTTAATAAAAATGTATGGAAGATTACTTGATAAAGCAATCATGGTAGTGAAGATAACCTGCAATGCAGTGAATTCGCACACTACCTATGATCCCAAAACATCAATTTGAAGAAGTCACTTAGAATTTTGCATTTGTCAATTCGTGCTCGTATTAAATCGATTGCTCAATTAAGACGATGAATTGATTCATATTTATATTTGCAAGAAATTGAAATTCTCAATTGCAAATAATGGACATAATAAATCTCAACATGTTGGGTCATGGAGATATATTACGTCATATATATTCTGGAATATTTAGTACTCAACAAAAATAGTATTGTAAAAATACTGGGCCTAAAACAGATTGAATACTAGTAAATAGTATTGTTAACATGACAATATGCAAATTCCCAAAAATATTCGGTTGTAATGCAACATTATCTCTGTTTAGTCACCTCAAAAGGGACGAACCTTTAATTTCCTTAAAACACATGGAGGTAGTCAACCACCTAGTGGTGCCTCACTCTTATGGACATTCTCATCGATCATAGCCTCCACAACCTTATGTTATTTATAACACATGAAGGTAATCACCACAAAATGGTGTTAAAGGTAATCACCACAAAATGTTGTTAAACCTCTCAGTTGTGCATGAAAATTAATTCGTAGCTATGATGACGTCTCATAAGTTGTGTTTGCATGGAAGGTAATCACCAAATTATGCAAGTATTTTGCATAATTCTATTCATAGCATAACATGGCGATGTTATCGTCGCCAATGTCTTGGTTCCACATTTGATGGAGTATGTGACACTAAAGTCACACCCAATGACAAATGCTATGAAGTTGCGAAGCATTTGGAAAAACTTCATCAAGGTAGTCACGAGATGTGTAGACATCATAGTTTTAAACGAAAATTATTTCGTTGCTATGATACCATGCCATAACTATTGCGCCTTCATTTTTTCTTGAAACACATGAAGGTAATCACTACTATGTAATGTACACCTCACTCTTATGGAGCTTTTCCAACCTTGTGTCAACTAAAACACATTGAAGGTAATCACCACATGGCGGTGTAGACCTCACAGTTGTGAACGAAATAAATTCGTTGCCATCATGCAATCCATAAGTTGTGTGCAAAATTGAAGGGGTCATTATGTCTGAATGACATAATATAAACCTCAAGGTAACGGTGCATAATCTACAGTTAAGTAGTAGATGCCACTTATCAATTACCTTCTAATTCACAAGTATAAACTTGAGATAGTTATGCAAGTGTCATACACTTTGCTACCTGATGTTTTCCAAATTTGCAAGCAAATTCCATATTCTATAAGAATGATGGAGTCAACACATTGCTTTGCAACAGTATTACTCACGTAATACAAACACCATTTTACATGTGTAAAATGATGCAATTCAGCAGGATCTAATAGTTTATCATGTATATTTGCTTTCAAGCTTTGCAAATAACAATAACCTAATGACCGAACTGCTGAAAACTACAAGCTTGAGAACAAGATTGCTAAACAACGAGGCATTATTATTTTCCGCAAGTCTGGTGGCTAAACCGCAAGATCTGAAGATCTTGAGTGAAACCATAATTTATGGGCTTGAATGGAATTGTAACACAACACGGGGCGATTTGCAAAATCGGCAAAGTGATAGGATTCATCCTTGTCTCCTCGTGCGGTTACCAATTCCCCTGGAAAATAACTGCCTCCGCCGTTTTCCAGCGCGGCCGTGCACAGGCGTCGCCGTCGGCCATGCCTCGCCCGAGCTTCTGCTCTTGACCGCTGCTGCCCCGAGGTTAGAGCAACGCCGCGCAGGCCGTTAGGCCCCGCCGTTAACAGCGACAGGGCCACTTGAGGCCGCCTTCGTCGGCTGTTCCGCACTGGGAGATGCGTCCGTGCTGGGCCGCGGTCGCTGGCGCTACCACGAGGAAACAACCTCTACCGCGGGAGGGGCGTGACCGAGGTCGCCGCGTTGGGCCAGAGGGCTCCCGCTGGGGGCTGCCGCCGTCGCTAGGAGACCGCGAGCACCCGCGTCGGCCTTTTCGTCGCCTCGGGCTCGAGCGCCGGTTGATCGTCCGCTTCAGCGCCGAGCAGGCAGTCGTGGGGTCATCCGCTAGAGGACGCCGCTGCCGCGCGCCTGCCGCCTTTGGTTCGGGCTGGAGCGCGCCGACCGCCACGCAAGGCCTCCGCGCCAGGAGTTCCTCATGGACGACATCGTCCATGTGCTGAAGTTGTCTAGTGCCGGATCGATGTCCGTGCGTTGGTCTTGTTCCAGAGATCTTGCTCCAGATTGATTCATGCGGAATCCACCAAAAGTTGATTAGGATATTTACTTAATCAAAACAGGAACAAAGCAAAAGGAGTCTAGCATGCATTGATCCGGTGATTATCTTTTCTGAACGGCTGCGGGTATGGTCTCCGGCTCTCCGCTGCAGTTCTTCCGTTGAGCGCCGAGGACATCCGCTGCCTTGTTCCAGAAAGCAACCATCTTGTGCATGCTTGTCAGTGGTCATTGTCTTCGCGAGATGAATGTCACCGCGCGTGTTTTCCGTTCCGATCTTCTTTCTTGCGATTTTGGCCGAACTCAGTAGTTCGAGCGTGCTGATAACGTGTTAGAAGTAATATTGAGAAGCAAACGAGAGAGACAACTAATGATTCAACTGTTCTGTTCCATTGATGATTCACAACTTATATACAAGGGGAAGGGACGCGAATATGTGTCACGTCCGTTCGAAGAGGTGTGAGTAAGGGTTGTGTCTGTTGACAAACCAATCAACATAGAGTATTACATGAGGGAGGATTACCCCTTTAATTAACCTATTAATTAAATCCTAACACTCCCCATAATCCTTCCTTGTCCTTGTGCTTGGTCATCTCTAGAATCATCTTTGGAATCATCTCCTCTAAAAACCCTGTGGGAAAAATACGAGGAGAGTAGTGTGTATGTTATGTTGCTAAAACTCCTTAAAACCCAGTGGGAAAATAAGGAGAAAATGGTGCAACATATAATGGTTAGATATGCTGTTAAAACTCCTTCAAAACCCAGTGGGAAAATAAGGAGAAAATGACACAACATATAATTGGTATTGTCTCTTTGTTAACTCAATATGAGAAAAACCTTGTAAAAGGGAAAAACCCATAGAGTTTAGAGAACAATATATGTCGTATATACTTTCCTAAAAACCCCGGTGGGGAAAACAGAAAATATGACATATCATCTTGTGTTGATATTACCTCATTAAAAACCTTGATGAGAACCTGTGTAGTAAACTCATAAAGGGAAAAAGAGTGTAATATGATGCTTTGAACATGATTGATTCAGGAAGATACTCCCCCTGATTCTTGCAATTTTGGAAGCCGTCACATACCAATTCCATAAAATACTTCTGGAACGTTGAAATTGGTAGAGACTTTGTGAACAAACCAACAACATTATTGTGTGATTTGACTTGCAAGATGTTTATTTCCCAACTCTTCTGAAGTTCATGGAGATAAAACAATCTAGAGGCAATATGCTTAGTGATATTGCTCTTGATGTATCATGTTCGCATCCATGCAACACAAGCAACATTATCTGTGTAGATAATGATTGATGGTTCAAGAGAACCAATACCACATGACTCATATATGTGGTTTATCATTCCGTAAAGCTACACGTGTTAACGCGGCTTTGTATTTTAGAATGATTGGTAGGTGCAGTCACCAGAGTCTGTCTCGAAGACATCAATGGAGCGACAATTCTACCATGTTGATACACATTGTGGGGATCATTCAAGTAGCCAACATCAGTGTATCCTGATGATATTGGAGTTCAGATTTCTCTGAAATTACAAGAATATGTCAAGTAATGTGTGGTGCCTTGGATATATTGGAAAGATATTCTTGATTCCCAACCAATTGCGTTGGTGGGTCCAATGGCACTTAGATATAGAACTTCAAGTTCCAACATCCCTTCTACATCATCCTGTGGTTTGAGTGAATCTTTCTCTACGTCTAGAGATCGAACAACCGACATGGAAGATGGATATGACTTATCCATTTTAAGTTTTCTCCAATATTTATAATATAGGCAACTTGGTGTACCATAATACTTGAGTGAAGTAGCTCGACTTGTAGTATCAAGCACTGTTTGGGTTAAACCAAATTCTTCATCTCAAATTCCGTCTTTAGGATGATCACGCGCTTCATCATTGCAAGAGAAATACTTGTGTATGACAAAAACTCATGAGTAATCATCATTGTAGGAGTAATCCTTTGGTATAAGGAACTCACTACGTCGGTTGTACCAAAATATACCGACAAAAATAAGTCATATTCCGACTTAAAGATTTTACACAATACATGTTGCATGTCCGTTTCGATTCGGATTGTGATTCCATCGAGAACCATACATGTCCAAATCTAGTGATCCACATCGATGTGTGGTCGCTACATCTATCAACTGCATAGATAGATGATTTTGTACTGCCAATGATATAATGTATCGGAAATAGGATTTTACTCGCATCTGGAGATTAGGTCTCGGATCTCTGCGTAAATCCGACCTTGTGCTACAAGCCTTGCTTTATCACCACCTTGTTATCTCATTCCGTTGCTAGAAGAGAACATATTGAACCGCATAGGGAATTCATTTGGAGGAGCGAGGCTAATTCTGCTTGGATTGCATCCTTCGATTGTTTCAGTCCAAGCAAGTGGTTTACACTCTGTCATGGCCATGGTCTTTGGATCTGAATCATTGTGAAGGATGTTTTGCAATCATACAAGAGAAATATTGTCGACATTTGTAGGCTTTAATCATATGATTCTCCAGAATCGGTATAGTAGGAGGAAATCTCAATCACCCATGATGACTCTTCGTGATTTCCCAATACGCGTGAGTCCGGGTGTTCCGATGTCCCAACCAGTGTGTGCAAGCTGAAGCTGGGTTGTGGAGGTTTCCCTTCCACTGGGTGTATACTACCCATCAGGTGTTTATCAACGCTAGGTTGATATGCATTTACTGATTCAGAGGATTTCTCCTCGTCTTTCCTTGTTGCTTGTAGGAAGCTAGATCCTGGTTAGAGGCCGTACTACTCCCCCTCTTTTAAGAAATAGGGAGTTGAGTGGTTTTTATTGGTACCTCCACTCTTTCGGGCGCATTTCTAGCCGGATTAAAGGATTATATATCACCTTTTAATCAGTAAATAAATCTGGCTGGTTATTTGCAAATTGTTGCAAATTTGTGAATCCTAGACGTATAGTCCATATTCTTGAGTACGTGGACATGAGGAGGAACATGGAGTTCCAAATGATTTCCTGGCATTCTATTTGGTACTTGAATTCTCCCCCTAATGCCTGGAAATATCCATCCTTCAATATTTGCAATCAACGTACGAGGCTATGAACAGATCCCTTATGAGGAGTTCAAGGTACTTAGTGATCGACGGAGATCTGTACCCCACATAGATCCCTAATTTGTGGGCCTATGATGTACACTGTGGTGGTGAGGTTGGTACGCGTGAAGCGATTCCGAACTTACGCAAATGGGAAATGCTCGGAGGATTTCCACTTATCAATTGCAGAGGGGAAGTTCTGCGATATGCAGTTAGTTAGTCAAGGGTGTGTAAAGCCGCATGACTCCAACGTGAAGTTGGTAAAATTTCAACTCATTAACAAAGGTCGTGCAACGAGCCCGATCCTCTTGCTCAGATATTCAACCAAACCTTTTGTGTATGGATATATGTGACAAAGTGCTGAACTCCAATCTTCGAAAGCCATGCAATAATTATTGGAGGCACATGAAGAGAATTTTGCATCATTGTCCATTCGAATTGATTATAATTCGTTTTCAGTCCACACTATGGTTGGAAGAGGCCACAAATATCACCTCGAATGCATTCGATCGAGGGACTTAAGTGATCCAGCTTTGATCTTGAGGTATATGAGAACCTCAAAATGGGCTACATATCTGATGACTGAGAAAACTTAGCTTCATGCAAATCATGACCAATGGAATTGATCTATAGGCAACATGTGCTACGGGTTGGTTGTACGTGTAGTACAATCCAAACAATAGAGAGGGTACCTTTTCAAATACTTGTTCCTCATCCATCGGATTGGCTCCCGCGGAAATCTATATATCGAATTCAAGAGTTTCTGGTATGGAAATCTTTATCAAATATATAGAGGACATCCAATCTTATTTATATCAGAGTGCTGATACACTATATGTCTGTTGCAACAACATAAATGGACATGAATAAATCAGTCACTAAGGAGATAATAGGACTACTCAAAGTCTCCATGTCGACTGAGGCCTACTCAATCATCATGTTCTCCGTGCCCATAGGGTTCTGTGACCGCCAGAGAGGCATGGTGTTGCAACATCCCAGAGGAACGTCTGGCGAACAACTAGCTCCATTGGTGCGGTCTGGATGAAGGTTGAAATGAGCTTCAAACCTTTTCCCTTAAGGTTATTTGCATCCCAACGATTGCTGATACGGAAAAACCAGATGCTATGGGGTGTGGCATTCCTGCGTGATATGCGTATAGCATCCACACTCGTCGCAAAGCTTAGTTTTCTCGTCCCCATTATTTTCGTCCGTTTTAGGATTGCCCATGATTTCCGATCTAAATTACGGCCAATGCCACCGCCAAAGTGAATAAGGTGCGTGGTTCGTTCCGCTGATCCTTCGCTGGTTGATTCGATTCCCCTACTCGGTCGGTCTGCTTCCTGCGTCGCGTGGCCCATCGGCCCAACAACAGCTGATTTTGTCGCTCCGCTTTGTGCTGATAGGCCGGGTCTATTGCTAGGGCCCACCTTTTATAGTTGGATCCAGGAACTCGATCAGCAGAAGTCAATCAACTTTTGTTAGGGTTTCTTCGTCTCGGTGGGCGCCGCTGGCACGCCCTGGCCTTCCCGCATCTGTTGATGCCTTTGTTGGAGATGACCATCACGAAGCGTCGGTTGCCGGCAGATTTGGCGCCATAAGAGGCGGCATCGTCGACGCTGACGACGGCCCGAACCCATCCCTCCGGCTACCTCGCGCAACACGTTGGTGCGGAGGTGCGTCCGGCGTGTGCTCCAGTCCGGAACCCACAACGTCCCGGCAGCTGCGGGCTGCGTCCATCTACTCGGTCATCCACACAAAGGCATCTTTGCATCTCACTAGATTGTGTAACGTTATTCAATCGATCTCCCCGGCATGTCGGACTACACCTTCGTCGAGTTGGAGCTTTAGGGTCAGAAGCCACTGAGTTGGAGCTGGCAGCGCCCTGCAGCTTGAGCACACGGCGAATGCGGCTGTCCGTCGGCGAGCAGGACGTCCCATGAAGTGAGAAACTAGGTAGTCCCTAAGACATTGGAACCAAGATTAGATCAGGAAATCTGCATCTACGAGCATGCATGCAGTCCTTCTGATCTTGAAATTTAGTTGTCCTGAGACATTGGAACCAAGTCTTCAATTGGATGTTTCTTTCACCCAAGTAAGATACGCAGTTATTAGAGCATCCCCACTCGTTGGCGCTCCCCACGTCCAAATCCGGACGAAACAACCGCCGGATTGGACGAAATTAAGTCGTGGGGAGTACCGTATTTCCAGTCCACCCGGAGTTTGGCGGATAGAGTTTAAGTTCAAACAAATCGCCGTCCCGCGCTACAAGCACGGCCATTGATCGGCAAAAGGAGCAAAAGGATCAGCCACGATCGGCGAGGAGGGAAGTTACACGGAGAGGCTCCGGCAGTCCCGCCGGCACGACGGTGTCCGACAGACCATTTTCCTCACACGCCGTGGCCGAACGGCTGCGGCGGCCGCGAGAAAGCAGTGGACGTCGGCAGCCGCAGCGACGAGGTAGATGGTGAGGTAGACCGTAGGAGCGGTGGAGAAGACGAAGGACACGCCGGAGGGGCTCGGAGGATGTCGCCGCGGTGGCGCTGTACCACCTCGTCTCCTCGTCCATCAGTTCCATGTCGCCGCCGCCCATCGGAACGCCAAGTCTGTGTTCCTCTTTTCGCCGCCGCCGTTGTCGCAGGCGATCCGGCGCCCGGTTGGCGAGCATCTCCCGCCACCTGCCGTCGAACTTGTCGTTCCTTCCGTCGGCGTGCGACCTCAAGTCGGCCAAGCACTTGTCGATCGACGCCGCATCTTGTCGGCGGGACTGTCCGTCCGTTTGAGCTCTTTCAGCTTCTTCCGGCCGAGTTCAGGCGCCTTTCGACGCGCAAGCCGCCGGCGCGTCGGGGTTGTACTGCTCGGTCTTGCTCTTCGAGAGGGTTGTGCGAGTTTCCTTCCACTTCTCGCAGTGCTCGAGGCGGGCGTAGACGTTGAGGAACTTGAACTGCAGGCCGGTGTCGTCCGCGTACATGTCCAAAGCTCGGCGCAGCTGGGAAAAAGAGCACGGCGAAACGGGTCAGCTAACGACGATGTACCTCGGTGATGCAGGGTCGACGGAACATACCTTTTGCCCCAAGTCATGGCCGCCGATCGGCCGTTTCTCCCTCCTCCTGTATGCCGTGCCATTTGCTGCACGCCGTCTGCATGATCCCCCAATGGGTGGCCATTGCCTTCTCTCCCCGGTACACGTTCATGTTTGTCTTGTTGAAGTAGGGATCGACGAGTTTGCGTTCCTCGTACGCCTGCTTCACTCGAAGCCAATAGGTGTCGAACGACTGATTGACACCGATTATGCCGTTCGTGGACACGGTCATCCAAGCTTCGGCGAGGCACTCCTCTTCCTTCGACGTCCATTTGATACGCGGTTCGGCAGGCGGCGAGTCCTTCTTCCTCTTCTTCTTCCCCTTCGACAGGTTGACGTCGGCTTGAGTTGTCTCTCCTTGTTCTTCGTCTTCTTGTTCTTCGACGGCTTGGCTTCCGTCGGCAACATCCTCCACATGATCCTTGCGCGCTGCCACAGCTGCCGTCGCCCTCGCCTCCTCTTGCGTGAAGAACCCGGGCCGCGGCGGCGGCGCCCATGAAGAACCTCGGCCGCGCGGCGGCCACGGAGCCGGAGGTGATCATCTCGTGGATCGCCTCATCGTTCGGCGCCGCCGTCGCACCGAACGGGAGCGGCCCTCGTCGCATGACCGGCGAGGTGCCCTCGAACGGCCGCGGCGCCGATGTCAAGCTCGGCGGCGACGGCGTGGACTGGACGGTTGACGAGGCGCCTCTTGGAACATGGCACGTCGACGCGAGTACATCGTAGGGGAGAAGGTCGACGGGGAACGTACCTTGCGCCGGCCATTGGCCGGGAACATGGAGCCGCCGCCGCCGAAGGCCATGCTCATCTTCCTCGCTTGCTCCTCCCGGCCGCCGCCGCCGCCCTCTTAGCGGCGGCTTTTTCACCCTCTCCGCCCTGCCTTGTTTCGATCTCGCGCCATTTCTCGTCCGCCGCCCACTGTGCGTTCGTCATGCGGCGGCCGCTCCTTCTCGCCGCCTTCCTCGTCGTCCTTCGGCGGCATTGTGGTGGACGAGAAGATGAGGAGGAGAGCGGTGGTGGAGAAGGCGCCGCCGGGGAACTGGAAGACGAGGGGAATGGAGAAATTCGGCGGGAGAGAATGGGAATATGCAAGCAAATTGGAGGGAATGGAGGGAAAATCGACAGGATTTGGTTTTCCTGTCGCCGACTACGCGGGTCCACACGGTGTTTCGCGCCAAAACGTTTCATCCGGAGTCCCGAGCGCCGGGACCGGGGACGGCGTGGGCTCGCCGGATGGATGAAGGCCAAATCCGGACGAAACGAGGAACGGGGACGCCATGGCCGACGCCGTCCGGATGTAAAAAATGCTCGCCGGGGGCCTCGTCGGGGGGGCGAGTGGAGATGCTCTTATATGTTTTGCCAATTCAGAGAGGTGTCCTGCATTATTTTCTCCATGTACTGTGTATTGCAGGCAAAACTTCCGGTGTATGAGATTGTAGCAAGTACCAACGACCTCAGGATCCTGATTTTTAAGATCTCACGAAGATACTCCATGTGACATGATCATCTTGTGATCGTAATAATGCTTAACATTCAAATTAGTGTGGATGAGATAGCAGACTTAATTTTTTAAAGAAGTGCAACTGCATTGAATTGTATAAGATAAAAAAAAATTAAAACCAATATTTTTCCAGTTTCTATGGTAGTAGCACATTGTTATTGTTAACAAAAGCTAATAGCTGCAGTGTTATACTTATTTTATTTTTGCACCTGCCTTTCTTAACAAACTCGAAATAATTGTGGATGCGATGAAATGCGCTATATGCTCATCAACTGGTGGACATAATAAGAAATCCTCTTTTATTAACTGGTGGTTGTTTGTTTCTCTCACAGTTATGTAAAAATCTGAGAGCTACTTAAGCTACAGATTCTTCGAAGATGGACATGAAGGTATTCTGAGAACTAAGTCCCAACTCAGTGGCAAGGCCAGCGAGTGTGTAACCAGCCTACCCAAGTACAAATCTCCATCTAGCGATAATTTCGCTGGGAGGGGTGAACTTCAAACCGTGTTATCATCCTAGCGTCCATCTGCGGGGAGAGTTTCATCCTACCTAACATCATATAGCCAAGGGAAGGATTATTCTCCCGTTCGTAAACGTTTTAACATGGAGGTATTCTGGCTATTTAGACTCCGCAGCAACGCGCGGGCATTTTTCCTAGTCTTCGCTTAAAGCGTTGTATAGGGGCTCCCTTCAGATACGCAGAGCACAAGATATTTACAGGCAGGCCGAGAGTCTCGCATAGCCCCACCCGGTCCGGCCCGGCCCGCGCACGGGGCGAGTTGCGTGAGGGACTTGCGCTCGGACCAGCAGTCGGCAGCCTGCGATACGTCGGTCACGGAAACCTAGCCCGTCCCGTCCCGTCCCCACACGGCACCATCATCAAAAGCAAACCCACCGCCCCCGCACGCCTCCACCCGCCGCCTCGCCCCCGACAGATCTCCTCTCCAAATCTACCCTCGCGAGGCAGCGGCGTCCAATCCGCCCCGATTCGATCTCCGGCCAACCCCCGCCCGCCCGCCCGCCGCCGCCGCCATGAACCCCTACGCCGACAACCGCTACGCCGACCCCTCCTCCTACCGCGACAGGCGCAGGTACGTCACCCTCAACCTAACCCTATCTCGCTTCCAAGCTCCCGCGATCCGATCTGACACGACCTCGTTCTGCCGATTCCTCCTTGCAGCGACCTGGCCGCGGCTCCCGTAATCGCCCCGCAGGCCCCCATCGGCGCCGCGAACCCCTACGCTGCCCCGTACACGCCCATAGCCGCCGCCTCCGTCGGGGGCAACTTCCCGCGCTACGGCCAGGGCGGCGGCGGCGGCTACGGCGGAGGCATGGGCTACGGCGGCGGGAGAGGCGGCGGCGGTGGCTTCCACGGCGGCGGCGGTAGAGGAGGCGGCAACGGGAGGGACGGGCTGGACTCGATCTCCCTGCAGAAGCCGGATTTCCGGGGCCTCATACCGTTCGAGAAGAGCTTCTACGTCGAGTGCGCTGAGGTGCAGGCCATGTCGGAGACGGATGTGGCGCAGTACCGCCAGCTCCGGGATATCACCGTGGAGGGTCGGGAGGTGCCCAAGCCTATCCGCTTCTTCCACGAAGCCAACTTTCCAGGTTTGTGGCGTTAATAAGATCATACTCTACTCTAGCTGTCTCCTTGTTCTGCAGCATGCTTTGGATGAAGATGTCTGTGATTATAAGCTCTTACCCTCTCTGTTGGAACAGATTACTGCATGCAAGCGATAGCCAAGTCTGGATTTGTGGAGCCAACGCCTATTCAAGCCCAGGGCTGGCCGATGGCTTTGAAGGGCAGGGACGTGATTGGCATCGCAGAGACAGGCTCTGGGAAAACACTATCTTACATACTACCTGGGTTGGTTCATGTTGGTGCACAGCCTCGGCTAGGTTCGTTCCTGTTACTGTATTGCCTGCTTAACTGTTAATTCACGGGAATCATCCTAATGATTTTTCATTCCAAATAATTTAGAACAAGGTGATGGCCCAATCGTCTTGATCCTTGCCCCGACAAGAGAACTGGCTGTCCAAATACAGGCAGAAGCTACAAAGTTTGGATCATACTCCAGAACTAGAAGCACATGTATCTATGGTGGAGCACCCAAGGGACCGCAAATACGTGATCTTAGGAGAGGTATTTACTACTTCTATTCATTCCTTTTTTGAGAATTGTGTTACCAAAGCCAACTCTAATTGTATATGTTCTGTACTCCTAGGAGTGGAAATCGCCATTGCTACACCTGGGCGGCTGATTGATATGCTGGAAGCTGGTCACACAAACCTACGTAGGGTTACATACCTTGTACTGGATGAGGCAGACCGTATGCTAGACATGGGCTTCGAGCCTCAGATTCGCAAAATATTGGCACAAGTATGTTCTTGTACAATTTTTTTTAATATCAAATGTGATAATGCATTATTATTTCCACATGTTTTCTTATGGTGCTACATGCTTTTGTTGTCAATAGATCCGTCCGGACAGGCAAACTTTGTACTGGAGTGCCACGTGGCCAAGGGAAGTTGAATCCTTGGCTAGACAATTTCTTCAAAACCCTTACAAGGTGCACATGATTTCTGCTATTGCCATTATTGTTCATTCATTTTGTGGTTCTGTAATTACATTATTTTTGTTCGTCCCTCCAATTAGTATTTTGCTTATAATGCTATGCTATGCAGGTAATGATAGGAACAGCTGAACTTAAAGCTAATCATTCCATACAACAAATTGTCGAAGTTATTTCAGATCATGAAAAGTATCCCAGGTATGTACTAGTCACCTTCTGTCGAACACAGTTAGTCAAAATTTAGTTTATTAGTAATTATTGCAAAACTGCATTATGTGAATTCATCTCTACTTCTTCCTCACAGGCTGAGTAAGCTTTTATCCGATCTAATGGATGGGAGCCGAATCTTGATATTTTTTCAAACGAAAAAGGAATGTGATAAGGTCACTCGACAACTTAGAATGGATGGATGGCCAGCGTTATCTATACATGGTGATAAAGCTCAATCTGAAAGGGACTATGTTCTAGCCGAGTTTAAGAGTGGGAAGAGTCCTATAATGGCTGCCACAGATGTAGCAGCACGTGGTCTTGGTATGGTGACTTGCTTGAATATTAGGATTAGTTTATAGTTCCAAGTGCTCAAGCATGATATGTCGGAGGGCTGTTCAGCTGTTTTTGGTTGAGTGAACTGAACTTGTGGGTTGGTGGTGTATGCAAGGTGCTATCATGTCAGAGGTAGACCCATCTTTCCCTCCGTTTACCTCCCTTGAGCGTAAGCAATTGGCAGTGTTACCAGGGACCACTATCACTTTTCTTAGTCCTTAACGATTTAGAGACCTGCAGTTTTTTTTTTTGTCTTTTAAGGGGATTCATAGTTTTGGATAAAGAGGGAGCAAGGGGGTATCTTTTTTGATCCTGTCAATAGTCTTTTTAGATTTGTTTTGCATCTTCATTTTTCCTAATGGTTAACTTGTTAATTTATCCTGCAACTAAGTCTTACACTTGCTTTGTTGCCCTCTTATTTTGGGAGCATTGCTAACCAGTAAATAGTTTGGTAAAATATCATCCTTGCATCATACCATGAACAAGTACAACAATGCCATGTTTTCCTTGGTTCATCCTTGAGAATATACGATGCATGGTGCATCTTAATACCCATCTAATTTCCCCTGCATGTAACTGTCATAGACGCTTCTAATTTGCTATGCAATGTTCTTTTTAGATTTTTAATTAATGTTAATCATGTACAAAATGTGGTTCCCCCGAGTTCCGGAGGGTTGTTCAGCATGCACATATAATAAAATGCTAGTGTATAATTATTGGTTTTAACAATAGAATATGTTCACACTTGTTAAGTTGTACTTCTGCTTTAATGTTAGACAATTTTGTTTAGTAATTCTTTAGTTTTACGGATTTCCCTCTTTCCCTATCTTATTATTCTGCTATTACGTAAGTGCCTTATATATCGGTATCACTGCCAATTGGTCCAAAGATGGTTTGTAGTGTCACCAGTGAAATCCTCATACTGACCTCTGATGAAGCACCTTAAGCATTGCGGCCTGTGTTGGATGGGATTGGAATGAATGACAGATTTTGTTCTGCTTCACATGGATATATTTTGACTCTCATAAGTTGAAGGGATAAATTCGTGCTCTGGTGCACATTGACAGCACCGAAAGGGCCTGAGAGTTTAAGCACCATCAATTCCACATCCAGCAGTGATTGGTACCCAGTTCAGTTCTGCAGCCCCTTCGACGTGTGTTAGATGTAGAAGTTGAAAGTGCAGTCATGTGCAGTGTTCTTTGGATCTTGTCTAAGCCATGTGATACCTTCTGTGGAGATCGACAATGTTGATGCCCCAGTGTGGTCTGCTGTGCTATTCAGGAATCAGGAAAACACATTTATCTTGATTAAGTACTGATCATTGTCCTGTTAATTTTGCAGACGTGAAGGATATAAAGTGTGTGATCAATTTTGATTTCCCAACCACTATCGAGGATTATATTCACAGGATAGGCCGAACTGGCCGTGCTGGTGCAACTGGAATGGCTTTTACGTTCTTCACACACTCAAATGCAAAATATTCGAGGAATCTTGTCAAGATCTTGCGTGAAGCTGGCCAGGTTGTAAATCCAGCTCTAGAATCTATGTCCAAGTCTGCCGGTTCTATGGGAGGAGGTATATATACCAGTCACCCATGTTTAACAAAAGAAGATCTCGGATGTCAGGTTG
Organism: Lolium multiflorum; assembly: GCA_030979885.1. Classification (NCBI taxonomy): domain Eukaryota; kingdom Viridiplantae; phylum Streptophyta; class Magnoliopsida; order Poales; family Poaceae; genus Lolium; species Lolium multiflorum. The sequence goes on from CM061749.1 coordinate 311,291,120, forward strand.
TTATTTTGACTTCACCTTTGTTAATCTGTGTTTGTTCTGTATTCAGGAAACAATTTCCGGTCAAGGGGGCGTGGTGGGTTTGGTGGTAACCGTTCTGGATCAAATAACATCCCCGTAAGGAGAAGATATTGATGCAAATGAAGAATGAACAAGACCATTCTGATTTTGCTGAAGACAATCAATGAAGTTTTATCTGTATACTGATAGGTATTTTTTGGGGGAATTTCTTTGAAATCCCACTGCTGCTAGATCGAACAAACTCTATTCTGTTTTGTACCAGGGCTACGGGCTTCTGTTATAGAAATTATAGACATCTGTGAGCAACTATCATATGTATTCAAGTTAATTTTACCTTTAGGAATTGTTTTGGTTGCCTTACTGTTATATGGTATTTTTGTTTTCTTGATTGCACGACGAATAATGTTGGCAACAATGATGAATTCTTGAAGAGAACAAAAAATCTCAGTAAGCGAAGTGATTGCCTAGTGCTGTCATCTTTCGTCTACATCTGATGTAGTGGAGCTCATGGCTTGCTAGTCCGATATGTTGGTAGGATGTTGCTTAAGAAGTGTAGTTTTGTTTTGAGCATTTGCTTAAACCTAGTTCACTATTAAGTTTCCGAAAATGGTTTTGACGCATTTGAAGGCTCAGAGGACTGAGAACGTGTTGGTACTGAGCTATGTTAACAGGACTCTCTTGTAACTAATAGTCTTTTTTTTTTTCCTTTTTTGAGACAACATGTATAGATGTGCTACTTGATTTCCCACAAAAGTATCACTACGTTTTCAAAGAAAATGCGAGTACATGATCTTCATGCCGAACTGTCTGGTTTTTCTCTTCCTCGTCTCCAGCATAGTTACGGCAGAAACACTACAAAGAATTAGATGATGTTTTTCCAGGGCAGGGTGTAACATCCCAAAATTTTAAAACAAAGAGAAAATGAATTTTTATTTTTCCAAAAAGGAGAACCAACAAAAACTTTTCTGAATGAGGTGCTATGCATAATACTTGTGCTTGATACTTGTGTTATTGCCATGATGGTTTGGTTATTACATTGAACATAATTCCAAAACCCTAAACCATAACCTTCTCAAAACCAAATAGGTCAAATATGAAGAAACTAAAATGAAATAAAAAGGCATATGTGGGCATATAGCTCTAATATGCAAATCTTGACTAATACCCTTCTTACTTTTCTCAATAGTGGTGAACCATTGTTAGACCCCACTAAACCCTAAACCTCACCCCTCTTCTCACCATCCATTATAAACAAAAATCAAAAGAAATAAAATTAAATAAAAAAAAGGCCTATGTGCCTATGGCTATTTTTGGTAAAACTTTTACCTAGGCTTTTCTACCTTCTTTATAGGTTTGAAAACATCAACAAACCTAACCTAGTACTTACCAACCAAATCAAGTGAGAAACAAAAATAAAATAAACATATGCATGGATGCATATGTGGCACATAGCCATATTACCAAAATTTGACCTAAGCACCTCTACCTTGCCCAAATGGTTTGAAACCAACACTAAACCTCATCTAACCCTAAATGAACCCTACACCATGCCTTTTGATCAAATAAAAAGAAAAGGAAAGAAAAATAGAAATACACATATGAGCCTAAGACTATATTTGAAAACTAGGTCTAAGACATGATCTACCTTTGCTAGATGGTTTGAAAATATTAAGAAACCCTACCTAGCACTCAACAAATCCAATCCAAGGTGAAACAAAAGAAAATAAAGAAAAATCCAAAATGTCCATAGAGGCATATGAGAGGAAATGGCCAAAAATGCAAATTTGAGAAAAAGGCCACAAAACTTGGTGTGATGGCTTGGATTACATTCTTATACCCTTTTAACACTCAACCACATCAATGGGATCAAGAAAAACCAAATCAAATTGAAAATAAAAGGATTTTCCAATACACATATGTGGCTATGGCCAATTTTGAAAATCTTTAACCTAGACCCTTTTGGTTTGCACCATTAGTTGTAAATGGATACTAAACACTTCTTAACACTTTTGGAATCAAAGAAACTCAAATCAAATCAAATTTGAATCAAATATGAGCTCACATACAATTATGGTCAAAATGGCAAATCTTAGTCTGATGCCCTCTTTGAGCCCCTGGTTTGGAAGTTTTTCAAACTAAACTTTGCCAACTCTTTGCACCTCATCCAAGACAACATCAAGGTGAACAACTTTGCCCAAAGCAACCCCTGCAAATTCTTGCTCAAATTCAAATGGTGATCAAGCAAAGTTGCAACCATAATGCAAAATGAAGATCATATGCATTTTGTGATTTTGCAAATCAACACCAAATTGACCACCACCACCACCATTCTACTTCAATTAATATATGATTACAACCCACCAAAAATCTTTCCAAAATTCAAACATAAATTTCTTGCGGGCATAGTGCCGAACACCTTGCTGGCAGGGATCAACTTTGTGCCCATACTGAATTTCAACTTGGACCAAGTCCAACCTGCCAGCCCCTGCAACCCTTCCACTTGGTCACCATGACCGTGGCATGATCATGCCATGGCATGCCATGCCATCACCATGCCACCTCTCTCTCCCTTCACCTCAGCCTTGCACCACCATGTCCTGGACGTTCCCCTCACTCTCCTGCACCAGCTCGTACCCTCCCTTGACCAAGACAACGCCTGCACTCGCCAGCACAGACGCGTCCATCACGCTCCAGCAACGCCATGCCGTGCATGGTCGCGACGCCAGAGCGCGCAGAGACCCATCGACTCCGCCTGCCCCTCGCCATCAGCGCCCGTGCGTGGCCTCGCCTCAGCACCAGGAAGCTGCCAGACAGCGCCACGAACTCGCCCGCGCCCTGTCACCGTCGAGGAGGAGGACGACGACCGCCACAGTACTCACGGACGCGTGACTCGCCCCACTGTGCTTGACCACCGCTTGCTGTTCCGAGCGCACCATGACATTCCCTGAGCACTCCTGAACGTTGCCATACCCTCGCCCACGCCGGTGATCGACCGGAGAGCGACATCGCCGTCGTCACCGTGACCTCCCGCCGATGCTCGAGGAGGCTATAAAAGGAGCCCCTCCCTTCTCAATTCCAGCACCCCACCACTCTTCCCTCTCACCTCTGACCCTTCCTAGCCACTCCCTCCTCCACATTAGCCACGCCCTCGCCGGAATTTGAAGCTCGGTGCCCGCGGAGGTGCTGAGAAGGGCGCCGTCGATCCAGGCCGCCGTTGGAGCCGCCGCTGCTTCCATCTACTTCCCCATCGTCGACAACCTCTCCGCAGCTCGTCGCCGATCATCGCCGCGCCGCCGGTGAGCCTCCCACACCCCACCGTCGCCGCCAATGGCCTCGCTTCTCGTCGCTGTCGACGAAGGCCGTGCGCCGTTAGATTAGATTCTAATCGTGCGGGCCACGTTGATCGGTACCGTTTCGGCGTGTAACACACGCTGACGCGTGGACCCCACGTTGTTAGGCGGCCCGCTGCACTGCTGGGCCGGCCCATTTTCCTCTCCCTCTGCGTAGCCCGTTAATTCTCCCGCCAGCCCGTTTAGTTTGAATTTTGATTTCCAGCTTAAATCAATTTGCAAACTGATGCCGTTTTCAAAATTAAATAGGGCACAAATTTTATATTGTTGGAAAGCTGAGCAAATTATCTACACAACTACACCAGTCTCAACCCTAGATTTGGTGTAGAATTAAAGTGATAAGATAAACAAGGCAGGGCCTTTTGTAACTTCAAACAAATTGTTAAAAATCAACCAATAATGTTTTTGAGTTGATTCCAACTCTCAAAAATCATATTTCATATTGTCTATAAGAATATGCAAAAACATCACATAGTTGTTGTATGATCATGGCCTAGTCTAAAAATTGGCTCTATGGCTATTTCTAGTCCATTTTAAATGGTGCCAAATTATTTATTAAATAGTATGGGAGTGTTTCTCTCATTTAAATCTTGTCACAAACAATTCAAAATGAGATAGAGACCATGGTCTATTAAACCTCATGTGAAATTGTTTGATGATTTAAATCATTACTAGGTTGGTATTAAATGGCATAAGGTGCTCCACCTCATTTAAATCATTTTCTTAAATGATGAGTATGAAGAGGTTGACCTTGGTCAACCTAGGTCATATATTATTCATGGAGGAAATTAAATCTTAACCAGATAATGAGAGGAAATTATTTCCCCAAAGAAATAAATAAAAACATTAATTAATATTTGTAATGAGAGAAAATTATTTTTCTTTACAAGAAAACAAAGTCAACCAACATGTTAATAATGCGGGGATGCTAGAATGGCTTGTGTGAACCATTTGTGTGATTAGTCTAGTATTGATTGGTGATTGTTATCCTCGTATTCGTTTATAGACGCTAGTACCGGAGACTATCAAGAGGAGGAGGTCTACCCTAAAGAAGAGGAAGAGAGCTTTGATCACTACTCCAACCAAGGCAAGCTAATATTCTTGCAAGTTGACCTAGTGCAAAGCTCTACAAGAGCAAGGCACCATTACCTTTTATTTCATGCTTAATGATCCCATCCCAAGTTTTTACCTTACAAATGATCTTTTGATTTTGGTTTATCAAAGTTTACTTTTTGATTCATGATTCACTTGGTCTAGATATAGAGTAGACAAGAGCATCAAACTTAGCCTAACAAGCTATGAGCTAGTTAGCACCCCTCATGACTAGTTGCTAGTGCTAACAAATAAAATTGACTACTCTAGATGGGAACTTGTGAAATGAAATGACTTTGAAAACCTTGAAATGATGAGTCATTCTATTAAAAGATTTTGAAGGTGAATATGACTGGTGAATGACATGGTGAACTTTACAAAAACTGATGGTTGGGTTCGGATGCGATACCAATTTTGCAAGTACCCCCACAATACCTGATTATGGGTAAGGGCTTAACTGGAAGTTTATGTATCTTAGTATGGGTTCCCTCTGAACAAGCGTCATAGGGGTTATGCCGAGGCTGCCTCCGTTACAGATGAAATGATGTGAAATGACGTGAAATGAGGTGAATGTCCGGCCCAAGCCCTGTGCAGTTCCCAGGCTGACCGTTTGTCTTCACTGGGAGGCCAAGCTCATGGGGAGAGGTGCCTATACTAGGGTATGTAAGTGAAAGGTTATGGTTGGTAGTCCGCACACGGAGTGTGATAAATCAGGGCCAGTTAACCCTGACGGATTATTGCAAATGTTGTGACACAAGTGTACGACCTCTGCAGAGTGTAGAACTATTCGAATAGCCGCGTCCACGGTTATGGACGGTTGGAAAGGCCATACTGTTCCGTCATCAGATCATTTTCAAAAATATGACATGTGACTTGTGACTTGAACTTGAAAGGTGAATGGTGAATTTGAATTGAATCACAACAGAGTTGTGGGAATAACACTAATATTCCCACTTGAGTGAGTTAGCAAATGAAGAGACTTTTATTAAATGTTTGTGAACTAAAATTGGCTTTATGCAAATAAACCTAGAGCTTAGCACCCCATTGCTGTAGTTGATAGTGCTTACACTAGTATTAGTCTGCGAGTACTTTAAAATACTCATGGCTTTGTCCCTGGCTATTCAAATGACCAGACTATGAAGATGAACAACAATACAAGGAAGATGGACAGCAGGACGTCTACGACAACTAGGATCACTCCTGACGTCAACAGTTGCCTGTGAAACATATGAACCACGACCGCTACTTCGCTTCCGCTATATGTGTTTTGTAATTGGATCTCTAGATCCAATATGTTGTATTAAGACTGGATCATGTGATCCTTTGTGGTAAGACGATTATGTGTTGTAATGAATGATGTGTTGTGATATCAATTTATTATGTCTCGTAAAAATAATATTCCTGAGATTGCGATGAATAGCATAGGCAAAGAGCCACACTTGATGTTTCCCCGTATCACCTGCGTACCGGATCATGCCATTCCGAAGTTTTCGAATTGTCCACATCGCAGCAGCACTAACCGTAGATCTACTTCTGCTGTACTCGAAACATCTACTTCGGATTCGATACAGCTGAAGGAAACAATATCAGTTATACAGTATGTCGGTAGTCGGTACCTATGATTGATGCGTCGCCAACATACTGAGACCACGCCACCCCTGAGCAAATGCAGGATGTCGATTTCCAGGACGGCAGTATGCAATCTGAACCATTGCACTTCACTTGGGATATATTGGATGAAGGCGACAAACAGAGATCTTCCGTTCTAGGTCGAGTACATCACATTGATCTATTAGACATACAGCTAGAATGATAACTCCGACGATCACTATGCCTATATTCTGTAGTGATGGGGCACTTTCTGGTTATATTTACCTGAATAGACAAATATAGTAGTCCCTCCATCCACAAAAAGACGTCGAAGATTTGTCAAAATTCGGATGTATCTATACACTAAATAGTATCTAGATACATCGAAATTTAAACAAACTTCCAACATCTTTTCATAGACAGAGGTAGTGTGTACTAATGTAATCTGACAGACGTAAGAAACAAACAACAAAAAATGAAGCAAACCATCATGTTAACAACAGCCCAGCGTACAAACCTGAAATGGAGAAGAAAAAAAACGCCCCAAACTGACAGCTATAGAAGGCATAACTGCCGAAGTGTGCCTTCGAGCTCTCACTTCACACTCATCCATACATAAACAAAAAGCCTGCAAGTATGCTGCAATAGTTTAAACTTTCTTTAAATGCCCCGTGCTACAAGAAACTTGGTGTGCACCGGTTAAGAACCAAGTAAGATATGCTCCTGCAACTAGCATTGTAACTTGCTCACATGAAGGAACATTGAGGAGAAAGTTGGCAACGGAGTGAGGAAAATACTAGCTCAGGAAATGTCCAATTCCCTGTTACTACCAACTAAATTGACTCTGCATGCTTTTCAGAATGTTGTGATGTACTATCACCGAAACCAAAATAGTGTCTGACTTCAGCAAATAGAACTACTGATGTTAGCTAGAGTTAGGACTCTCTCTCTCTCTAAACACTCGCAGCAGAATCTTGGGTGTTGAAACATGAAGGCATGTCAGAGTCTGAAACTTCCAAGGTGGCAGTAGAAAGGGTCATCAAACGATAGACATGTACCCAGTTCGAGGCTCCAAAGGGTACCTCCTCCAGCAAATGTACTGGTCCTGTATAGCAGTTTGTAGTCCCTGCTGGCCCAATTAGCACACCTAAGATCCGTAAGTTTGGCAGCCGTCGCCTCCCTAGCGCTGCGACTTAAGTCATTTTTCACCACGATGTACATCCCCTCCAGCTTCCGTGCGTTCTCCGCAATGAACGTCAAGAATTTAAACTCGTTACGAGTCCCGTGTAGCTCACGGAAATACAAAGTCTTGAGGTGCGACCGGACACACTCAATAGGACCTGCGTCCTTCCAGAACTTGACACCGAGTTTGTTAGTCGGTTCAAGAGTTTCCTCAGACTGAAAGTTAAGTCAGCAAAAGAAAATTTCAGCTGCACATTGTGGTGGTTACACAGCAGCAATCTGAAGCGATGTAGTGATCTGAATGCCGCATGAAGGATTGAAGGCAGGGAGAGGGGAGTGTTACCTCGACAATCAACGTCTCGACTCGAGGAAAGCATCTGAGGAAGCTGGGAAGCATCTTGACTTCGCTGCGGACCCCAAATTGCAGTTGCAAGGCCAGCATCTGGACGCTAGAGACAGTAGTGCTTGTGCTCACCTTTGTTCCAGCCTGCGATGCACCGAAACAGAACAAATCAATCACCCACAGCCATGACTGGAATGCAGTTTTCACAAATTCGGTTAACTGTATTTGCAGCCACCCCTAAATGCTTAACTTCAGTGATTACACGATGATCGTCTCAGAGTACTAGACCTTTTATGTGTCGGAGTTATTTTAGATAATCCATTTAAGATGATCCACTGGTTACATCCACTGGTTACAATGTAAAGGTACGAGCTCCACTGTCTACTCATAGGTACGAGCTGCTCCGTCCCCTATCTACTACTGGATTATCTAAATTTGGTTTATTTGGTTTAAGACTGCCCTCAAGCATCGGACATGACATGTAGGGAATGGTTCCCTGAGCTTGTCAAAATTGTCAGTGACATACATTTCTGTGTCAGCAAGCTGAGTTCAGCAGGAATAGATCCAATTTAACAGAATAAGATTTTCCAGTTTTGGCACTAAAATCCTAAATGGATAAGGATATGAACTATTAATATTTTCAACTGCAATTGTTATAGCAGTTCATTGCACGATTACATTTCAAGGGCCTTTCCAAAGTTCATTGGTATGAAAAATGATTACTTTCTGTCAAATGTGAAAGAAGCGAGACAGTACATGTTCATCCGATCTTCAGAACAAAGGAGCAGGGAACATAGGTTGGTCGCGCCAATGTTCCATTGGTCACACTCGAGGTAGTTGAGGCAGAATTTAGTGTGTATCATATTAATTCACCTTTCAGGTTTGGCTTTTCCCCCCATAGTTCTACTAAAAAAAAAAAATGCATTGTACACATCAGCTGGATGCATCATCATATTAGCCATAAGGAGCCAAGCTTAAGGTGCCAGTAGGTTTTTTTTTTTTGCGGGGAATGTTTTGGGAACAAGAGAATATGAAGTAGGAACCCAAAGCCTCAAATGTTAGATGCTAATAGTAACATGGACTCCTCAAGTACTTCAGCTCCGCAATGTGTAGCAGATTCTCTCTTCATTAGTCATGTACGAAAAACAGGAAATGAGCTATTTAGATAAATACGGTTATAGTTCCGTTGAACTTCACTACATTAAGCATGATAGCTGCATACCTTATTATGTTTTAAGCATAAAGAAATGATAATCAGTGGTTGCTCTTATATGTGTTCCAATAAAAGAAAGTGTTGCATTCTAAATAACGAAATTGTTCTATTTTTCCTAGCAAGAGATTCAAATGCCATGAATTTCATATGTTTGCCTCATGGTTTATGATGTTGCAATTTCTCATACGTTTGCCTACATAGCTAAATGCGTACCCCTGTTTCAAAATTCGTCTTACTGGTTGCATTTACGTTTTTCGCCTCATCAGTTAATGAATATCCCGAAGCTTCTTAACAGCCACTACACCCCTGTTCCCCCTAAATGTGAATCTCAAACAGTTGTGTGAAATTGCAATTAAGCGTTTGCCTCTTGAAATTTCCAATTATGTGTTGTATCTTGTTCCATCCGTAGTATCATGAAGGGAAGAAATGGAACTGAGCAATGGGTTGGCATGGCACCGCACGTACCTTGATGATGGTGTCGCCGATCTGCAGAGTTTGCACTCCTGGCTCCAGGTATCCCAGGAAACGCAGCTTAGGGACATGGCCAATCTTGACTATCATCCTCACGCTCTTAGTATTATTATGGCAGAAGAAGAGGCGCTCCAGGTTTGGGGCGTCCACCACAGCGACCTCCCCCAGGATGGACAAGCAGAACTGCGCGCACCGTAGGCTGGGGTTAGCGAGACGAGCGTGCAGCAGGGTCTGCATTCCGGATATGGCGAGGATCTCCAGCAAGGGGCTGACGGCGAGCACGAACTCGAGGTCCTTGTCCTCTATGACGGAGCAGCCGAGGACGAGCTCACGAAGGTTGGGGAAGGCGGCGCCGCGCGGGAGGGTGGCAGTGTCCGGGAACACCCAGGCGCCGATCCAGAGCCGGCGGAGGGAGGCGCAGCTGAAGAGCGATGAAGGGAGGCGCAGGCCGGGAAGGGGCCAGGGGCGATTGAAGAAGACGAGCACCGCGACGCCCTTGGTGGCAAGGAGGTGGAACCAGCGCGCGAGAACGGGGCGGTCGGCGCCGACGATGAAGCTGCAGGTGAGGCTGACGAAGGGGAAGGGCCCAGGATGTGCCTCGAGGGCGGCGGACACGGCGTCGGTGACGGCACGCGAGGCGGCGCCGGCGCGGGCGGGCCGAGCCCCGGCATCGCCCACGGGGAGGAGGTGGGTGTCGACGAGGACGAGCGGCGCGGAGCGCCAGAGGCCGCGCCAGCGCGAGGAGAGCACGGCGGTGCGCGCGCCGTCCTTGGCGGGTAGGAGGTAGACCACACGGCGGAGGAGGTCGTCGGGGAGGCGGCTGACGCGGTCGGCCCTGTTTTCGCCGGCGGCGCAGCAGAGGGAGGGGAATGTGGAGACAGGCGGCTCCGGGAGGGAGGCGTAAAGGAATTCGAGCAGCTCGCTGTCGTCGGGGCTAAGAGTCTCCGGAGCCAGCCCGTGCCGCGTCGCCGGAGGCCCGGCCGTGTCCTCCCCGACGGGGTCAGTGGTGGGACAGCTGGGGCAGGACATGGCGGTGGTGGCCGCTGCGCAACACGCGGAGGTGGAGGGGAGAGGGTTTTGGGCGAGAACGGGGGCAAAACTGGTGCGTGTGTGTGTCTGTCAGGTTGAGTCTGTTCACACTTCACCGGACCACAGTCCAATGGCCAGTGACCTGCTAGGAAAATTGCACCCATCTTCAATGACCCGACGCACTTCAGACTTCCAAATTATCTCGGCCAGCGGACACCATACGGAGCGGGATAACCATTTGCGTCGGAGGTGTGCGTACGGCATTTTAGATAATCTAGTGACCTGCTATGAAAATGCAGAAAGTATTGTTATGCAAACTAGCAAGCTCTCGCAAATACGAAAGCATCATCTATATAAGTTTTAAAAATAAGTTTATAGTTACAAATACTTATAGTATATATTAGTAAAAAAATGTTTAAATAGCTGCAACAGGAGTCCTTAATGTGCCTTTCAATTATTGTATGCGACAACAAAGAGCTTCCGCGTGATTCGAGAATGGATAAATGGAGTCTGAGCTACACGTAGCTCTTTATTTTAAAAAAATCGGAAATTATATTTTTAAGTTTCAACAAATTCTGAAAAAAATCGTAGATGTAGGCAATGATGGAATCTACAAACATGCAAAATCTCAATGTGAAATTTTTAGTACTTTAGGCTACACACAAATGAAAAATATGTGGATCTAAGAATAGTGAATAATGAACATTTCAAAACTATAAAACCTGTCAGATTTTGTCATTTCCGTGTAGTCTACAATACAAAGAATTTCGCATTAAGATTTTGCATGTTTGTAGATTTCATCATTGTCTGCATTTAGGATTTTTTTTCCTGATTTTTTAAAAACTTAAAACTATGATTTCTGATTTTTAAAAAATAAAGAGTTACATGTAGCTTGGCCTCCGTTTGCAGTTTTCACGTGTGATTCGTGTTAGTAAACGTCACTTTGGAGCCTCATTGTGTGGTCTTGATGTTTCCAAATGAAGGGTTTCAGTTGAAAATCATTGATTCATGTTGATGTTCTCTTCGAACGGACAACCGGTTGTCATATTTTTCTTTCAAATTAATTAGTTGTGTGTATCCTTGAATTTCTTTTTTGTTGATCTTATATACTCCATTCATCATAAAATATGTTGCTTAAATTTGTGTAGATACGATTATATCTAGACATATTTTTAGTGTGTACGTAAATTCATATTTAAAATAGTTGAGGAAGTTACTTTATAACAGAGGGAGCATAATAAATATGGGTTGAATAGTCTCTCATGCGGAATATGACATACAAAACACAAAACATTATAGGTACGAGAACTAACAATTGAGAATTTTCATTCTACCTTGTTCACATATTTCTTCCTCTTATTTACTTTGGTCGCACAGAATACACATTACACATTCACTCTCCATTTTAAAATAGATGGCATTTTAGACATACACATGGTCTCAAAGATGCAGTTAGACCATTATTTCCTAACCGTGAGTCATAGACATGTTACACTAAATGAGAATTTTTCGTGCAACCTAAGTGTGGCCGTAGAAAAACTCAAATTAGTTACGGCCCAAGCCGCCTCGATCCACCTCCCTTCCCTACTTCTCCATTGGCTCGATTCTGCTCCTCCTCCATTGCGGGTCCTCTCCCTCCCCAAAAGTGATTGGAGCCTTTTCACCCCACAACCCTTTATCCTCCATGGCAGCCAAATTCGTGGCCGACGAAGCCAAATTGGCAAGATCTGGTGCGTCCTGAATAATGATGTAGCCAAGTTTTTTTTTGGTGATTTCTCGATGTTGTGTATTTTCAATAATTCGTAAATGCGTGTGAGAGTAATGTAGCAAAATCACACATGATATATTGCAATGTTTACTTGGGGGGTTTGCCACAAGTTTTTGTTCCACCAATTTTATTAGATGTTGCATAAGCTATTTAAAAACATAACAAACTCGTATGAGTTTTTTTTGGGAAAGCACGCCAGATGCTACAAATGTTTGCTACAAGTTTGTTTCCTTCGATTATTCAACGATGTTTACATCCGTTTGAAAACCCTACAAATACATGATTATGTTGTTGGAGATATGCCCGAGAGGCAATAATAAACTGGTTGTTATTATATCTTAATGTTTATGATAGATATTTATATCTCATGATATAATTGCATTAACTAGAAACGTTAATGCATGTGTGTTTTGTAAATAAATCGGAGTCCCTAGTAAGCCTCTCGTTTAACTAGGTTGTTGATTAATTGATGATCAAGGTTTTTTGATCATGAACGTTGGATGTTATTAATAACAAGATCATATCATTAGGAGAATAACCCATAGTAAGCGTAGCAATAAGATCAAGTCATTGAAGTTCATTTTGTTGTAGCTATCAAATGCACTGTAACCTAATCCTTCGACCATGAGATCATGTTAGTCACTAACACCGGAGGGATACTTTGGTGACATCAAACACCACTTCGTAACTGGGTGGTTATAAAGGTGGCATTGGGTGCTCTGAAAGTGGGAGTTGAAGCTCATGGATCAAGAGTGTGATTTGTCCGTCATAATGACAGTAGATATTCTCTGGGCCCTATCGGTGAAATGATATCTAGTTAGCTTGCAAGCATGTGACGGGGTTACAAGAGATATCATATCACAGTACAAGTAAAGAACACTTATCAGGAACGAGATTGAACTAGATATGGTGATACCGATGATCGAATCTCGGATAAGTGAAATATCGCGCGACAAAGGGAATCGGTAATGAATGCACATGGTTCTCTCGATCCCGAAGTCATCGTTGAATATGTAGGAGCCATTATGGATCTCCAGGTCCCGCTATTGGTTATTGTTCGGAGAGGTGTCTCGATCATGTCTGCATCATTCGCGAACCGTAGGGTGACACACTTAAGGGTTGATGTCGTTTAAGTAGATATGGAATATGTTATGGAGACTGAATGTTGTTCGGAGTCTCGGATGAGATCCAGGACATCACGAGGAGGTTCAGAATGGTCTGGAGAATACGATCTATAAATAGGAAGTCATTTTCCGGGGTTCGGAAAAAGTTCAGTGTTTTGATCGGAGCTTCTAGATGGTTCTAGAAAGATCGGAAGGGTTCAGAATATTATGGAAGGTTTCGGAAATGTCCGGGATGACCCGGACTGTCTAAGGAAGTCCGGAGGATTCCATAATAGGTGTATCCACGTTTTCTTTAAGGGTTAAGGAGTTTCCCCTAAGGCAAATTCGAATTTGGCAAAAGAGTCCTAGTTCTAGTAGGTTTCGGCTGACAGAAACCTACATGAACTCTCCCAAACTTTTGGGGCAGGTCTTGAATGACCCAAGGGCCTTTTCCACCTCTAAAAGGAGGGCAAGGGGAGCCCCATGGGTTGCACAAGTCTCAGCCCAAGCCCCCTCTCCCCAAACCCAAGCCACCCCTTCCTCCTCCTCCCTCTTGCACGGCTACGGCGAAGCCCTGCAGGATTTCTCCACCACCACTGCCACCACGCCGACGTGCTTCCGGGATTCCGAGGCCCACGCCCCTCATGGTACAGGGAGAAGGACGTCGTCATCAACACCGTACGTGTGACCGAGTGCGGAGGTGCTACCCGATTGGAACACTAGAGGGATCTTCTTCTCGCTCTTGAGAGCGGCAAGTGATCGACTACATCAAACACGAGTACAACCTCGTTAACGCTTAGCGATCTACAAGGGTATGTAGATCTAATCTCGTTGCTACCATCTAGTAGATTAGATCTGGGCTTTTCTCCTGGATTGGATCTTGGTTTATTCGTTCTCGCGGTAGAATTTTTTTTATTTTCTATACTACGAACCCTACATGTGTTTGTTATAATCATTAGTGTTTTTTGTTAAATAGTTGGTGAATTTTGTTAAAGTGAATCTGTAGCAAAAAAAATGTTGTTAACCACTTGTTCATTGCGACAAGCTCATGTTTTTTGTTGATAGTTTATGACTTTTTAATGTTTTTTTTTGCAAATCAACCTCCAACATGAATTATTGTTGAACCATTTATTTTTTTAGCATTATTGTTTTAAATGTCCTGACTATTTTGTAGTAATAGTATTTTTTTGTACACATGATGATTATTGTTTCTTGCAATACTCTCTACCCTAGGGTAAATCACTGATGTGGGCATTACCCTTCGGGTACCCGACATTAGTCTACCTCACTTGGCCCAACTAGAGGCCCACGAAGATTATCCAAGACCGATGTGGTCCCATATATCGGTTGCAAAGAAGGAGACCTACCAGAAGATGGATTTTTGACGGACAAGGCAAGAAGGCGTCAATAAATGAAAGATTAGATTAGATCTCAATGTAACCAAGTCGAGTTCGGGCAGGACTCTCGAGACCTGGCATCCTATATAGAGGCTAGGAGAGGGCTTTCCGAACAGCAGAACAACAATACACGAAACCGCCGCAACTTAGCACACAAACCCTAGAATCCTTGCCTCCCAGCGAGTCGACCACAGAAGCCTATTGGCTACCCCATTGTAACCTGTTTTACTCGATAACTCAAGATCAGACAAGCAGGAAGTAAGGGTTTTACCTCATCGAGGGCCCCGAACCTGGATAAATCTCTCTCTCTCTGTTTGTTTGGTATCCGATATCTCGTGTTAGCCTGCTGGATTCCGTCAACCCCAAGCCCCTCATGGTGGGCATTGCCGAGGAGCTCCCTCGTCAATCACCACGATGACATATGTGCTCTAAATACTGGGAAGTTTAGGGCCAAATGTATATACCCTTTCATTTTAAGTGGAGAAGGTCCGGGTCGCGGATTGTTTTCCTGAAAACCGAGGGGGGGGGGGGGGTACAAAACTGCATTGGAGCTAATTCTGAATGTTGGATGCTAGCACTAGAAGAATAAGTGTTTGATTATCTCATCATGATGACAAAACACACACTTTCTATTTCTGTGCCAATTGTTCTTTGGTGAGATTTATGCAAATACTTTTGTTTTAAACGGAATCTTCATTTTGTAGTTTTTTTATTGTTGTGAACCGAGACCTCTAACTGGACCAATGCTATATATACATACGTGGAGTCTACTGAAAATTTCCCACTCACAAGTACTCCCTCCACCCCAAAATATAATAGTGTAAGTTTAGTGAAAACTCAAACCCTACTTAATTTGACCAAATATTTAGGGAAAATATCGATATCTACAATATTGAATAGGCATATTGAAAAATATAATTCATGGTAAATCTACTAATATTGATTCTGTATTCTAGATGTTCATATCGTTCTGTATAAACTTGGTCAAACTTGAATTTTGACTAACTTATATGCTATTAAATCAGTGATATATTTTTGGACGGAGGGAGTGGGTTCCACCGAAATTCATCACACCCTTGCGTTAATTGGACCATTGCTAGATGATACGTCTCCAACGTATCGATAATTTCTTATGTTCCATGCCACATTATTGATGATATCTACATGTTTTATGCATACTTTATGTCATTATTATGCGTTTTCCGGAACTAACCTATTGACGAGATGCCGAAGGCCAGTTCCTATTTTCTGCTGTTTTTGGTTTCAGAAATCCTAGTAAGGAAATATTCTCGGAATTGGACGAAATCAACGCCCGGGTCCTATTTTCACACGAAGCTTCCAGAAGACCGGAGGAGATACGAAGTGGGGCCACGAGGTGGCGCCACACTAAGGCGGCGCGGCCAGGCTAGGGCCCGCGCCGCCTGTTGTGTGGGTCCCTCGTGACTCCACCGACCTTGCCCTTCCGCCTACTTAAGGTCTCCGTCGCGAAAACCCTACCACGTTCGACGAAACCAGAGAAAACCTTCCGAGCCGCCGCCATCAAGAAGCCAAGATGCGGGGATAGGAGTCTCTGTTCGCACGCCGCCGGACGGGGAAGTGCCCCGGAAGGCTTCTCCATCGACGCCACCGCCATCTTCATCAACGCTGCTGTCTCCCATGAGGAGGGAGTAGTTCTCCATCGAGGCTCGGGGCTGTACCGGTAGCTATGTGGTTCATCTCTCTCCTATGTACTTCAATACAATAATCTCATGAGCTGCCTTACATGATTGAGATTCATATGATGATGCTTGTAATCTAGATGTCATTATGCTAGTCAAGTGGATTTTACTTATGTGATCTCCGGAGACTCCTTGTCCCACGTGTGTAAAGGTGACAGTGTGTGCACCGTGTGGGTCTCTTAGGCTATATTTCACAGAATACTTATTCACTGTTATGAATGGCATAGTGAAGTGCTTATTTATATCTCTTTATAATTGCAATGTGTTTTGTTGTTATCACCAGAATTTGACCGAGTCAGAGGTGGGCCGCGATCAAGATGGACTTGAAGAATATACATGGAAGAAAGACGTGAATCGGCCTGTTATGCAAAGTTTGGGCTAGTTTGCCCGTGTATCTGTAACATAGTAGATTACGTGTCGGTTAGTTAGAGTTTGCCTCGTGCACGGTTGGGATTATTCCCACGTTAGAAAGTCTACGGACTATAAATATGTACCTAGGGTTTATGGAATAAACAACAACCAACGTTCACCACAAATCAATCTCGGTGCATCGCTAACTCCTTCGTCTCGAGGGTTTCTTCTGGTAAGCATCATGCTGCCTATCTTGCGATCTAGGCAGTACAAGCTTATTTCGTTGTTCATGCGTTGCTCGTACTGAAGCCTTTTTATGGCGAGCAACGTAGTTATCTTAGATGTGTTAGGGTTAGCATTGTTCTTCGTATCATATGCTGTCGTAGTGCAACCCTTATACATCTAGCCGCCCTACACCTATCTTAGGTGTAGGGCACCCCGCTGATCATTATTTAGTAGATCCGATCCGTTACGGTTGCTCCTTGTTTTTCAAGGATTAGTTTAATATCTGCAATAGTTAGGCCTTACAAAGGGTTGGAGGATCCAGCGCGCGTAGGGTGTCGTTTGCTAGCCCTAGACAGGATGTTCCGGGATCAACCTCGTGTTGGTTTTTAGGCCCTGTCTAGGATCGGCTTACGATCACCGTGCGTGGCCGCGAGGCCCAATCGTGAGTAGGACGATCCGATTATGCGGTGAAAACCCCAAATCGTAGTAGATTGCTTTAGCTTTATCTTGATCAAGCAGGACCACCATATATTCGTGCACCTCGTACGAATCATGGGTGGATCGGCTCTTTGAGCCGATTCACAGGATAACCTGAGAGCCGATCGAGGCTCGTATTTAATGTTTACGTGTATGCCATGCAGAAACTAAGCGAGGCATCTCCATCACCTTCGACCAGGTATGGTCAGGTGGCACCATCGGCATCGGACGTGCGTGCCGGAGTTCTTTGCGGGCCGTCGCTCGGAGGGACCGGGCCAGCCGCAGCCCTAAGTTGTTCCGGCTCTCTGTGTTGCCCGTCGCTGCTCGCCGGTGGGTTTCGACCGCAACACATTCACGCCGGTGGGACAATCTTCGACATCAACCACATCGCCATCTACATCTGAGATGGCGGACGGCCCAGTCACGTACGAGGATCTGACCGACGAGCTCAAGAAGAAGTATGACGAGGTCAAAGCTATCCTCGAGGCCGACCTCATCGGCTCTTTTCAGAACCCGTTCACATGGCATCAGGTGGAAGGGGTTCTCGCCCTGATGGTGCGCTCGATGGGATAGACCCTGCCCCGTCGAAGAACGCACCAGTCCCTGCGTCAGGAGATTAACTACATGGTGGCTCACTCGCTGCACCGCCACTCGAGAACCTGGTGAACACTTTGGAGCGTGTTCGGGTGATCCGGGAGATCATGCACACAGTACTCTCCGTCGGGACCAGCTCTCGGGACATACCAAGGAGAGATGCCACTCGGTCCGTCCACCGCTGCCATCTGCGTTGGCAGCACCAGTGCCGAATTCACCGGCATTCGTCGTCTACAAGATCGGTGGTGACCCTAGTGACGCCAGTTCTTGCATGAGGCGCCTAAGGAGATCCCTCACGGGTACATGTGCACATACGTGCCCGACTGCGATACGGGCGCTCACAAACCAGGCGCGACGGCAGGACTTGAGGAGGAACGTCGGCGACAGATCTTGAGAAGCAGACGTGGCTAGCTAAATATGCCACCCCGACGAACCTCCGAGCTCAGCTCCTGCAGTTGGCTGAGCTGGAAAAGCAAGCATGGCTGGCTAAGTACGCCACCCCGGCGAATCTTCGAGTTCGACTCCGCAGCTAGCACCGCGGATCAAATCAGTACGATCCTAAGAGACCAGTTCGGCATGGTACCGAAAAGGAGGACAATCGGCTATTCCAAGCCGTACCCCGACGAGTACGAGTTGGTCCCGCTACCACCCAAATATCGGCTCCCTGATTTCTCCAAATTTAGTGGATCAGATGGTTCCAGCTCTATCGAGCATGTGAGCCGATATTTGGCACAGCTAGGAACGGCCTCAGCGTCGGATCCACTACGCGTGAGGTTCTTCGCACATCCCTCACGGGATCGGCTTTCGGGTGGTACACTTCGTTGCCACCGGACTCGATCCGGACTTGGAAGCAGTTGGAAGAACAGTTCCACATGCGGTACCACTCGAGGCTTCCGAGTCGGCCTTGCCGATCGCACGTATACGTCGAAGCGTGGAGAAAGCGAGAATACGTCCAGCCAGAAATTTGAGGAACCGATGTTATTCGGCTCGTGTGAAAAGAAAGTCGAGTTGGCAGTGGTGGGCCTTGCCTCACAAATCAAGGATATGGCCTCCCAAGCAGACTACCCTTCACCGGCGCACATGGTTCGTCACAAGATATGAAGCGCCATCCGGACTTGTACCGGACAAATTCAATTGTGCGGTAGTCCTGGTTGAGAGAGATGAAGGGCTGCGGGAGGCCAAGAGGTAGCAGTGGCTGAATAGACTCGGGGCAACCCCGTGTCCCGCAAATGGGTTAAGCCACCAGGTCCGCCCAGAGGGTTTGATTTTGACGTGACCAAATCTGAGCAAATCTTCGACCTCTTACTCAAGGAGAAGCGTTGAAGATACCCGAAGGCCTCAAAATCCCCACGGTACAGAGCTGAACGGAAAGCCATACCGCAAATGGCATAACTCGCTCTCCCATGCCACCAACGACTACAGGGTGTGGCGTCGCAGATCCAAATGGCGATAGAACAAGGACGTCGATTTTCAACCAGTACGCCATGAAGGTCGACACCCACCCCTTCCCGCCGTTAACATGGTGGAGTGCACTTACCCGAAGGTTGCCAGCCAGGATCCTCGTTCAGCGTCAACATGGTAGGACCTGGGCACCACTCGGCAAGGATGGAGACGAGGAGATGCTCTCGTAGCAAGGACATAGAGGAGGCTCCACGCAATCGGCTCCGTCACGATGGCAAGCGCTACGTCACGGAGGGAGAAGTGAAGAACATAAGATATCAGCGACCTCTCTCTGATCACCTCCTCAACAAGTACGTGAGTCAGTATGACCAACGCCGACGGCCCAACGACGATGATGAAAGAGATCGTCTGGCTAGGGACGCCAGGAGGCATCATCGGCATGATCGCGATGAGGAGGAGTACGAGCGCCGTGCCAAGGAAGAATCGAGGGAGCAAGACGACGAAGATAGGCACTGGGACTGTCCCTTCTTCAGACACTGCTGGGATTCAGGAATGAGCCGATTGCCTACAATCGGCAATTGCCCAGAATGTAACCAGAAGAAGAATGAGGCAGCCAACGTGTCCGTGTTCCAACGCTTAGGGCCTCTCCCGCCTCGGAACAAGCACGCTGAGTCCCCTCGAGTAGAAGATCTCGAGGATTTGGAAGACAATGAAGAAGAAGAAGACAGGTACCACCGGCCAAGGTGGTGCCCTATGGACTCAGCCATTCCCAAAGCGTAGGGTTCAGCGATTGCGCGGCTTGGAGGAAGCCGAAAGGTTATACCTGCACACGCTAAGGAAGCGCGGCCTGATCTGGCCGCGAAAATTCAGCGAACCCTGGATGAAGAGGGTCGACCACGTAAAATGGAGTGGCGCCCCAAGCAAAGGAAAGCCGATGATGAAACATCGGCACACACATGGTGTTCATCCTTCCTTTGGAGTTCAGTGCTCGAGGATTAGACGAGGGCACGTGGCACAACTTTGCGGCCCACGGCGGTTATCTTTGAGAAGCCACGAGAAAGAAGCTACACATCTGAAGGCCCTGTACTTGCGAGGTTATATCGATGGGAGGCCTGTCAATAAGATGCTGGTGGACACCGGAGCGGCAATCAACATTATGCCATACTCTATGCTACGTCGGTTGGGACGCTCTAGCTCGGATCCGATCAAGACCAACGTGACATGGAGCGATTTCAACGGCCAAGCGTCCGACGCACTGAACGTGGATCTGACCGTAGGAAGGAAAACTATCCCTACGACGTTCTTCATCGTCGATAGCAAGAGCACCTATGCGTTCGCTAGGAAGAGATTGGATCCACGCCGTTGCATTCCCTCCACGATGCACCAATGCGTAATACATGGGATGGAGATGAGGTAGAGGTCGTCCAGCCGATGACTCAGCCGAGATTTCAACGGCTGGCATGAACGCTTGGGAAACAGCGGTCAAGAGCCACTCGAGCATCAATTTGGACGACTGCGAGCGCATCGACGTGACGAAGGGCAGGGTTAGGCTGGTCTTATCCACCGGCCTGACCGTGTAGCAAGAACAAACCGATGAGCAAACGTGGCGAGGCCGATCCTTGGGATCGGCCCCAAAGATCTATGAAGGAACATTACAAAACCTTCATTGAGCGCTTCGATCAATATGGAGGCCGATTCCAGCAATCGGCCAAAATTTATCCTCACCACATGTTCTGCTGGTGTTCAACATCGATCTACTGGGCAGCGGTTTTACGTCGGCTGATGAGTTAGGAAAAATCAACATTGGTCCTACCAGAGCCGACGTACAAATACATGTGCCTTGGTTAACTACAGAGCCGATATCTGCCCAGATTCGGCTCGGGGGGCACCTAATCAGATGAACATGTGCAGATGAACATGTGTGCAGTGAAATATTGGGGGCCGATAGGAAAAATCGTCCAGTAAATTTTTTTTTTTTCATGATATACAGCCGATGCAAGGACATCGACTTTAGAACTAAGAAACGAAGCCGATGCGTAGCCATCGACTCTAGTACAATTACACAAGATCTACCGGATCTCGACCAAGTCCAGTTCATCTGTGAGGCCCTCTGCTTCCTCAAGGGGGCAAACAATGAGAGCTTCCTCAGCTGCAATGAGCCGATTGCAACAGTACTGTCAGAAGATAGTTTTGGCGTGCAAGGCGGCCTTTTGCTCGTTAAGCCGTTAGTGTTTCATCTACAATATCGGCTTTCAACGGAGGAAGAAGCAATTGATGGGGTCAGGAACGACTGGCTGTCTTAGAGTTACCTGGGTTCAAGGCCCTCAGTCTGATCTGTGCATCCTCACCAATATTCTCGCCATGACTGAGGCTCGGGGGGCAGCTGGCCTGGTAGATGCTCCATTTTTTAGAAGCCGATTGAGGCGTCATCGGCTGATCCTTCATTACAACCTCCTTCAAAAATGGTGAGTTCTTGCGGAAGAAGGTCATTGGGCCTGGTTGGAAGAATTTAAAGGCTCTCTTGAAGACTCCACATTATCCACCAGATCTCGAGGTCATCAGTTGAAAAATTGGAGGATGGATCGTAAAGGACCGATGCGTTGCTATCGGCTCATTAAGCATTGGCTAAGTGGACAAATCGGCAAAATCAGTATGAGGGGAAATCGGCTAAATTGGCTCAAGGGAAATCGGCAAGATCAAATTGGGGAAATTCTTCATTGATAAACAAGATTTCTTACATAAAGAGCTGATTACTCCCAAAAGGAAGTACTAGGGGATACATTGCCCCGTCTACTGCTACTGATCCTATGCTAATGGTCTTATCTACGGGCCGTCGCTGCCCTCGTCGTCGCCGTCATCGCCGGCGTCGGCGCTACTCTGGCGGGCTCGTCGTCGCTCCGGCGGCCGCCGGCTGGCCCTCATTGTCCTCATCCTTCTCGTCGCGTCGTCCCTGTGAAGTCGCTGAGGTTCCCCGGCCAAGGGCAGAACCGTTTGGCCGGCGGCTCGTCGGAGGAGGTGTCGTCGTCCTCCTCTTCCTCCTCCTTCTCCTCCTCCTCCTCCTCCTCGGGAGAGGTGAAGTCGTCGCAGGAGAAGCGATCGTCGTTGCTCTCCTCCTCCGTTTCCCCGTCTGCGAGGAAGCGGAGGTCACTTTCCCCGTCGGTCAAGGACTTGTCGTCCTCGACCGACGGAGAAATCGTGGCTGGATTCCTCCCGGCCTCGATGGCACGGCGGGTGTTCGCATGGACCTCCGCGGGTTTGGCTCCGGCGTCGGCTCGCGGGAAGAGGAGGACTGGGTGGAAAGATCCAATGAAGCAGGAGGAAGAAGACATGGTGGCGCAGAGGGCTTTTGGAGTGCTAATGCGAAGGGGATGCGGAAGCAAACTGTTTGGAGCGGTTAAATAAAAGGGGATATAGTGGAAATTCAATGCCACAGCAGTTTCCGAGGAAGTGGTGCCTAAAAAGAAAAGAAAAACTGCCAGGTCACGCGGAGAAGTTGAGAAGGCAAGGCATCATGATGAAGGATACTGCGACGGTTCTGCCACGACATGACCCGACGAAGAAAAACAGAGTGATTTTGGAATTATCAATTCCAAAACCAGGGGGGCATGTGTTATCACCAGAATTTGACCGAGTCAGAGGTGGGCCGCGATCAAGATGGACTTGAAGAATATACATGGAAGAAAGACGTGAATCGGCCTGTTATGCAAAGTTTGGGCTAGTTTGCCCGTGTATCTGTAACATAGTAGATTACGTGTCGGTTAGTTAGAGTTTGCCTCGTGCACGGTTGGGATTATTCCCACGTTAGAAAGTCTACGGACTATAAATATGTACCTAGGGTTTATGGAATAAACAACAACCAACGTTCACCACAAATCAATCTCGGCGCATCGCCAACTCCTTCGTCTCGAGGGTTTCTTCCGGTAAGCATCATGCTGCCTATCTTGCGATCTAGGTAGTACAAGCTTATTTCGTTGTTCATGCGTTGCTCGTACTGAAGCCTTTTTGATGGCGAGCAACGTAGTTATCTTAGATGTGTTAGGGTTAGCATTGTTCTTCGTATCATATGCTGTCGTAGTGCAACCCTTATACATCTAGCCGCCCTTACACCTATCTTAGGTGTAGGGGCGGCCCGCTTGATCATTATTTAGTAGATCCGATCCGTTACGGTTGCTCCTAGTTCTTCAAGGATTAGTTTAATATCTGCAATAGTTAGGCCTTACAAAGGGTTGGAGGATCCAGCGCGTAGGGTGTCGTTTGCTAGCCCTAGACAGGATGTTCGGGATCAACCTCGTGTTGGTTTTTAGGCTGTCTAGGATCGGCTTACGATCACCGTGCGTGGCCGCGAGGCCCAATTGTGAGTAGGACGATCCGATTATGCGGTGAAAACCCCAAATCGTAGTAGATTGCTTTAGCTTTATCTTGATCAAGCAGGACCACCATATATTCGTGCACCTCGTACGAATCATGGGTGGATCGGCTCTTTGAGCCGATTCACAGGATAACCGAGAGCCGATCGAGGCTCGTATTTAATGTTTACGTGTATGCCATGCAAACTAAGCGAGGCATCTCCATCACCTTCCGACCAGGTATAGTCAGGTGGCACGCCCTTGCATCAGCATCGGACGTGCGTGCGGAGTTCTTTGCGGGCCGTCGCTCGGAGGGACCACCGCAGCCCTAAGTTGTTCCCGGCTCTCCTGTGTTGCCCGTCGCTGCGTTCGCCGGTGGGTTTCTGACCGCAACATTTGTATCACAATTTATCTGTGTGCTACTCTAGTGATGTTATTAAAGTAGTTTATTCCTCCTGCACGGTGTAATGGTGACAGTGTGTGCATCGTGTAGTACTTGGCGTAGGCTATGATTGTGATCTCTTGTAGATTATGAAGTTAACTATTGCTATGATAGTATTGATGTGATCTATTCCTCCTTTCGTAGTGTGAAGGTGTGTGCATGCTATGTTAGTACTTGGTTTGGTTATGTTGATCTGTCATGCACTCTAAGGTTATTTAAATATGAACATTGAATATTGTGGAGCTCCGGCATTGAGGGTTCGTGTAATCCTACACAGTTAGTGGTGTTCATCATCCAACAAGAGGGTGTAGAGTCTAGCATCTATCTATTTATTATGTGATCAATGTTGAGAGTGTCCACTAGTGAAAGTATGATCCCTAGGCCTTGTTCCTAAATACGCTATCGCTGCTTGTTTCTTGTTTTTTGCATCTTTACTTCTGCAATATTAATACCATCCAGCACGCAAAGCACTTTTCTGCGCCGTTACTACTGCTCATATTCATTCATACCACTTGTATTTCACTATCTCTTCGCCGAACTAGTGCACCTATTAGGTGTGTTGGGGACACAAGAGACTTCTTGCTTTGTGGTTGCGGGTTGCATGAGAGGGATATCTTTGACCTCTTCCTCCCCGAGTTCAATAAACCTTGGGTGATCCACTTAAGGGAAACTTTGCTGTTCTACAAACCTCTGCTCTTGGAGGCCCAACACTGTCTACAAGAATAGAAGCACCCGTAGACATCAAGCTATTTTCGGCGCCGTTGCCGGGGAGGAAAGGTAAAGGCACTCATACTCCGGTCCCAGGTAAAGTACTTTTCTGTTGCCGTTGTGTGTGTGCTCGAAGCTATTTCCTTTAAATCCTGCAATTGCATCTTTTTGTTTCTTGTTTACACTAGTTAGGCATAATGGACAACAATGAGCTTCTTATTCTATTTCCTGATTTAAGACATGGATGGTTTGATGCGAAAATTAAAAAACCTATGGAACATATTAGTATGAACGCTTTGAACACCATTGTTGCTAATGATATGGAAAATTCTAAGCTTGGGGAAGCTGGCTTTGATGAGCATGATATTTTTAGTCCCCCAAGCATTGAGGAGAAAATTTACTTTAATGATACTTTGCCTCCTATTTATGATGATTATAATGATATTGGTCTTTTAGTACCGCCTGTTATGGAGGATAAATTTGATTATGATTACAATATGCCTCCTATATTTGATGATGAGAATAATAATGATAGCTACTTTGTTGAATTTGCTCCCACTACAACTAATAAAATTGATTATGCTTATGTGGAGAGTAATGATACTTTTATGCATGTGAATGAGAATGCTTTATGTGATACTTATACTGTTGAGTTTGTTCATGATGCCTCTGAAAATTATTATGAGAGAGAAAAATATGGTTGTAGAAATTTTCATGTTACTAAAACACCTCTCTATGTGCTGAAATTTTTGAAGCTACACTTGTTCTATCTTCCTATGCTTGTTACTTTTTTCTTCATGAACTTGTTTATTTACAAAACTCCTATGCATAGGAAGCATGTTAGACTTAAATTTGTTTTGAATTTGCCTCTTGATGCTCTCTTTTGCTTCAAATACTATTTCTTGGGAGTGCATCATTAAAACTGCTGAGCCCATCTTAATGGCTATAAAGAAAAGCGCTTATGGGAGACAACCCATTGTTTTTACTTCTGCACTTTATTTTATATTTGAGTCTTGGAAGTTGTTTACTACTGTAGCAACCTCTCCTTATCTTATTTTATTGCATTGTTGTGCCAAGTAAAGTCTTTGATAGCAAGATTCATACTAGATTTGGATTACTGCGCAGAAACAGATTTCTGTCTGTCACGAATCTGGGCAGAATTCTCTGTAGGTAACTCAGAAAAATCTGCCAATTTACGTGCGTGATCCTCAGATAAGTACACAACTTTCATTCAATTTGAGCATTTTCATCTGAGCAAGTCTGGTGCCACTTTAAAATTCGTCTTTACGGACTGTTATGTTTTGACAGATTCTGCCTTTTATTTCGCATTGCCTCTTTTGCTGTGTTGGATGGATTTCTTTGTTCCATTGACTTCCAGTAGCTTTGTGCAATGTCCAGAAGTGTTAAGAATGATTGTGTCACCTCTGAACATGTAAATTTTTATTGTGCACTAACCCTCTAATGAGTTGTTTCGAGTTTGGTGTGGAGGAAGTTTTCAAGGGTCAAGAGAGGAGGATGATATACTATGATCAAGAAGAGTGAAGAGTCTAAGCTTGGGGATGCCCCGGTGGTTCACCCCTGCATATTTTAAGAAGACTCAAGCGTCTAAGCTTGGGGATGCCCAAGGCATCCCCTTCTTCATCGACAACTTATCAGGTTTCTTTTCTTGAAACTATATTTTTATTCCATCACATCTTATGTGCTTTACTTGGAGCGTCGGTTTGTTTTTGTTTTTGTTTTTGTTTGAATAAAATGGATCCTAGCATTCATTGTGTGGGAGAGAGACACGCTCCGCTGTTGCATATGGACAAATATGTCCTTAGGCTTTACTCATAGTATTCATGGCGAAGGTTGAATCTTCTTCGTTAAATTGTTATATGGTTGGAATCGGGAAATGGTACATGTAGTAATTCTAAAATGTCTTGGATAATGTGATACTTGGCAATTGTTGTGCTCATGTTTAAGCTCTTGCATCATATACTTTGCACCCATTAATGAAGAAATACATAGAGCTTGCTAAAATTTGGTTTGCATAATTGATCTCTCTAAGGTCTAGATAATTTCTAGTATTGAGTTTTGAACAACAAGGAAGACGGTGTAGAGTCTTATAATGTTTACAATATGTCTTTTATGTAAGTTTTGCTGCACCGGTTCATCCTTGTGTTTGTTTCAAATAACCTTGCTAGCCTAAACCTTGTATCGAGAGGGAATACTTCTCATGCATCCAAAATCCTTGAGCCAACCACTATGCCATTTGTGTCCACCATACCTACCTACTACATGGTATTTCTCCGCCATTCCAAAGTAAATTGCTTGAGTGCTACCTTTAAATTTCCATCATTCGCCTTTGCAATATATAGCTCATGGGACAAAATAGCCTTAAAAACTATTGTGGTGTTGAATATGTACTTATGCACTTTATCTCTTATTAAGTTGCTTGTTGTGCGATAACCATGCTCCTGGGGACGCCATCAACTCTTTGTTGAATATCATGTGAGTTGCTATGCATGTCCGTCTTGTCTGAAGTAAGGGAGATTTACCACTCATTTAATGGTTAGAGCATGCATAATGTTAGAGAAGAACATTGGGCCGCTAACTAAAGCCATGAATCATGGTGGAAGTTTCAGTTTTGGACATACATCCTCAATCTCATATGAGAACATTAATTGTTGCTACATGCTTATGCATTAAAGAGGAGTCCATTATCTGTTGTCTATGTTGTCCCGGTATGGATGTCTAAGTTGAGAATAATCAAAAGCGAGAAATCCAAATGCGAGCTTTCTCCTTAGACCTTTGTACAGGCAGCATAGAGGTACCCCTTTGTGACACTTGGTTAAAACATGTGTATTGCGATGATAATCCCGGTAATCCAAGCTAATTAGGACAAGGTGCGGGCACTACTAGTATACTATGCATGAGGCTTGCAACTTGTAAGATATAATTTACATGATACATATGCTTTATTACTACCGTTGACAAAATTGTTCCATGTTTTCAAAATAAAAGCTCTAGCACAAATATAGCAATCGATGCTTTCCTCTTTGAAGGACCATTCTTTTACCTTTTATGTTGAGTCAGTTCACCTATCTCTCTCCACCTCAAGAAGCAAACACTTGTGTGAACTGTGCATTGATTCCTACATACTTGCATATTGCACTTGTTATATTACTTTGCATTGACAACTATCCATGAGATATACATGTTATAAGTTGAAAGCAACCGCTGAAACTTAATCTTCCTTTGTGTTGCTTCAATACCTTTACTTTGATTTATTGCTTTATGAGTTAACTCTTATGTAAGACTTATTGATGCTTGTCTTGAAAGTACTATTCATGAAAAGTCTTTGCTTTATGATTCATTTATTTACTCATGTCATTATCATTGTTTTGATCGCTGCATTCATTACATATGCTTACAATAGTATGATCAAAGTTATGATGGCATGTCACTAAATTATCTTTGTTATCGTTTTGCTCAGGAACTAAGGGATGCTGATACGTCTCCAACGTATCGATAATTTCTTATGTTCCATGCCACATTATTGATGATATCTACATGTTTTATGCATACTTTATGTCATTATTATGCGTTTTTCGGAACTAACCTATTGACGAGATGCCGAAGGGCCAGTTGCTGTTTCTGCTGTTTTTGGTTTCAGAAATCCTAGTAAGGAAATATTCTCGGAATTGGACGAAATCAACGCCCAGGGTCCTATTTTTTCCAGAAGACCGAGGAGATACGAAGTGGGGCCACGAGGTGGCACCACTAAGGCGGCGCGGCCGGCTAGGCCCGCGCCGCCCGTTGTGTGGGTCCTCGTGACTCCACCGACCTTGCCCTTCCGCCTACTTAAGGTCTCCGTCGAAAACCCTACCACGTTCGACGAAACCAGAAAACCTTCCAGAGCCGCCGCCATCGCGAAGCCAAGATCTGGGGACAGGAGTCTCTGCACGCCGCCGGGACGGGGAAGTGCCCCGGAAGGCTTCTCCATCGACACCACCGCCATCTTCATCAACGCTGCTGTCTCCCATGAGGAGGAGTAGTTCTCCATCGAGGCTCGGGGCTGTACCGGTAGCTATGTGGTTCATCTCTCCTATGTACTTCAATACAATAATCTCATGAGCTGCCTTACATGATTGAGATTCATATGATGATGCTTGTAATCTAGATGTCATTATGCTAGTCAAGTGGATTTTACTTATGTGATCTCCGGAGACTCCTTGTCCCACGTGTGTAAAGGTGACAGTGTGTGCACCGTGT
This sequence comes from Lolium multiflorum, assembly GCA_030979885.1. NCBI lineage: Eukaryota > Viridiplantae > Streptophyta > Magnoliopsida > Poales > Poaceae > Lolium > Lolium multiflorum. The sequence continues at coordinate 311,320,195 of CM061749.1, forward strand.
GGGTCTCTTAGGCTATATTTCACAGAATACTTATTCACTGTTATGAATGACATAGTGAAGTGCTTATTTATATCTCTTTATGATTGCAATGTGTTTTGTATCACAATTTATCTGTGTGCTACTCTAGTGATGTTATTAAAGTAGTTTATTCCTCCTGCACGGTGTAATGGTGACAGTGTGTGCATCGTGTAGTACTTGGCGTAGGCTATGATTGTGATCTCTTGTAGATTATGAAGTTAACTATTGCTATGATAGTATTGATGTGATCTATTCCTCCTTTCGTAGTGTGAAGGTGACAGTGTGCATGCTATGTTAGTACTTGGTTTGGTTATGTTGATCTGTCATGCACTCTAAGGTTATTTAAATATGAACATTGAATATTGTGGAGCTTGTTAACTCCGGCATTGAGGGTTCGTGTAATCCTACACAGTTAGTGGTGTTCATCATCCAACAAGAGGGTGTAGAGTCTAGCATCTATCTATTTATTCTTTATGTGATCAATGTTGAGAGTGTCCACTAGTGAAAGTATGATCCCTAGGCCTTGTTCCTAAATATGCTATCGCTGCTTGTTTCTTGTTTTCCGCATCTTTACTTCTGCAATATTAATACCATCCACGCACGCAAGCACTTTTGGCGCCGTTACTACTGCTCATATTCATTCATACCACTTGTATTTCACTATCTCTTTCGAACTAGTGCACCTATTAGGTGTGTTGGGGACACAAGAGACTTCTTGCTTTGTGGTTGCAGGGTTGCATGAGAGGGATATCTTTGACCTCTTCCTCCCTGAGTTCGATAAACCTTGGGTGATCCACTTAAGGGAAACTTGCTGCTGTTCTACAAACCTCTGCTCTTGGAGGCCCAACACTGTCTACAAGAATAGAAGCACCCGTATACATCACTAGACATTGTAGCAAATCTTTCCATGATGCAAACCTGGGCCAACTAAATCTCTTCCGAATGTCACATTTGGTGCAGAATACTCCAACACCTTAGCGACGCCATCGCTTTTGTGACGTACAATATTGTATAGAGATAAATATTGTTCCCGAAGTGTAGCATTTCCCAACCACCTATCCTCCCAAAATCTAATTTCCGAGCCATCTTTAATTATAAACAAACTAAATAGGAAGAAGTGTTTCTTCTTCTCCATTTAGCCAACCAAAAATGTGAGTCCCCATGTTTCCAATAGATTCAGGAAAATGAATCGTGAGTCTATATATTTTCTTTTTAGAAGGGTTTGCCATAACCCTTCTTCTGTAAGGAGATTGTAAAGCCATTTACCTGAAAGATATATATTTTTTGACCTCAAGACCATGAATCCCTAGACCTCCTTGATATTTGCATCGGCAAACCACACCCCATTTAGCCAATCGATACGTTCTTTTTTCTCATTATTTTGTTGCCAAAAGGATCTTGGTCGAAAAATAATTAGACTGCAAGTGAAGTTTTTTTTTCCTTGCCAACAGATTCCTTGTGTTTAGTTAGTCAAGCATTAACAACCAGAAGGATATTTTGTGTTTGGACTGACAAGATGATTCCCATATCCAAGTAAAATGAGGCAGAAAAGGTTGTTGCCATATCATAGCTTTGTATGCTTTCTAAGAAGAAAAAGATTCTACGTAATACTCCTTTGGATAATTGTAATAAATAAAGCATATACAATATAATATTACTTAGTACTAAATTAATGATAACTAAGCTTCCACCAAAAAAAGGAATTTTTCTTTCCAACTGCATAATCTCTATTGTAGTCTCTCCTCGAGGTGTTTTCATTCAACGTAGCGAGTCTCCGATAGTGTATCAAAATTACCAAATAGATAATAGAAAATTTTCCTTACCCACCGCCAAATAGTCTATCATCTAAGGTGGCCTCATCCTAGGCCCGACCAAAACAAAATAATTCACTCTTTAATTTTTTAAATCTTGAAAGTCTGTTTAAAAGATGATAAAATTAATTTCAAATTATTTTATTTTTCAAGTTCATGCTCTATAAAGAGGACTGTATCATCAACCTATTGAAGCATAGACAATCCACCATCAACTAGATGTGGAATTATTCTTTGGCTACAATTTTTGGTATATCAACCACTATATTAAATATTATGGTCGATAATGGGTCACCTTGTCTTAGACCTTTTTTCGTTTGGAAGTATCTGCCAACGTCATTATTGACTTTGATGATTACACTAACTTCGAACACGGAATAATGGATTAAAGTGCACCACTTTTTAAAAATACATCTCATTTTTAGAGTCTGTTAAAGGAAATACGACTGACTTTGTCATAACCATTTTTTAATTCGATTTGTAAAACCATCCCATTCAACTTATTTTTATATAGTTCATGGAGTGTCTCATGAAGGACTACTACCCCATCAAGAATGCTTCTTCCTTTCAAAAAGGCAGTTTGTCCGGGACGAACAACATGGTTGGCCACTAAACTGAGCCTAATTGTTGTAGTTTTTATGAATACTTTAAAGCTAACATTAAAAATACTGATATGCATGTATTGCTAGATCATTTTGTTGCATTAACTTTCGGCAATAAAATTATCTCAAAAAATTTAGGCGATTAATTCATGTTTTCCATCATGAAGAACGCCGAACAATTCTAGAAGGTTAGTTTTAATGGCATCCGGGAAGTTATGATAGAACTCAGCTGGGAAGCCATCTAGTCCCGGGGCCTTGTCATTTTCCCTTTGTAAAATTGATTTTTTTTTTACTTCTGCCTCTGTATAAGGCGCAGTAAGAAGGACATTTTACTCATCGGAAACCTGAGGGATATCATCTGTTTGGGACCCATCCATCGAGAAGTTGCCTTCTTTTGGTCCTCCAATTTTTTTTTATAATGTTTAGTGATGTATGATTTGAGTTTCTTATGTTCATCGATTGTGCCCTCATCTTGTACAATAGAATGAATAAGTTTTTTCGATTTCTGCCATTTGCGACACTATGTAAATATCTTGTATTCGAATCCCCTTTCAAAATGAACTGGGCCTTTCACCGTTGATACCATTTGAGTTCTCTTCTCGCAGGAGACGTGCAATCTGTGTGTTGGATTGATTTTTTGTTCAATTTCTTCCGTAGATAGTATGCGTACTTATGCCAAGGCATGTAACTCATCAATGATAGATGAGAGTCAAAGCTTTTCTTTTTTGAGTTGCCCCATCACATGACGTGCCCAAACCTTTTAAACCACATCGGCAAAGCCCTCATGATGTATCCATCCAAGTTCAAACTTGCATTGGCGTTTACACTATGGCCTAGACGTAGTCACGTACCTACGGTTAAAAGGGTAGAGACAGGGTCCAACAACACCTCAATACATTTTAGAGCACGTACTATTATCAAGGAAAATTTTGATTCCCATTTGGTGTCCATGAGTACAAGATCTACTTTTTCGTATGTTGGCTCATGAAGGCTGTTCGCCCATGTGAACTGCCGCCCAATCATTAAAACTTCTCTTAAATCCAAACTATTAATAACAACATTGAATAAGAAAGGCTAATGATTGGGACACGACATTTCTGCACCTTGGGTATGTATGCTCCTGGTTTTTCTAAATGAACTTTAATCGTATTATAAAATATAAAAATTCTGACAAAAAATATCATGCGTACATCTTGATTTTCTATGTGTTCGCAAAGTTGTTTCATAGAAACTGATATCTTTTGGGTCATGTGTAAAAAGACAATTTGATGCTAAAAAGTAAGCTCTTCAAACGAATTTCCTTCTCTATTTTACACATGACACAAAAATTATCGGCTATCCTCGAAACTTGGCATACGCACATATAATGTCGACATATATGTGTGGAATTTTTGTTCAGATTCTTTTTTGATATTTTAAAATATTTTCTAGTGGCAGGAGCATATGCACTGAAGATTAAAAGTGCACTTCCACAATGATTATCAAATCTACATTTATTTTTATCATATTGAAATCAAAGCAAATTGAAATCCCACCTATTAGAATAGGATATGGGTTGTCTTTTGTCAGATTAACCAACTCACGTAGAAATGCAACTTTGTATTTCTATTGTGCTGCTTCATACACGGTGGCAAGATTTCATGTGAAATTATCGGCCTTATTACAGATATAGAGTTTAATATAATACTCTCCATCCTAACTAACCAACACACCCACAATCAATACATCCACGGCCTCGGTTTTGTAGCATTCGCTGATGCCGAATAAATCAACTTTAAGATGGGATTAGATGCTCGATAAGGCATAAGGTTAAGTATCATAATAGTTTTCTCGTAGTACGCCAGTGACGCCAAGCAGTAAGCCCCAGATCTGTCACGTGGCGGCGTGAGAACCAGGTAAAGTCTATACCATCAGAAAGACGGTTAAGAAGATTCATCAAGAAATCTCGTCTACCATTTTTCAAAATAACCACAAAATTTAACTTATGATTACGAGCACAATCAATAATGTGTAAATGTTTAGCCAAGTCACGAAAACCTCTACTATTCAAAAACATGCCATCCGTTGAGAAACAATTAAGGATTTACACACTTCCGTTTTTTTTCGTGGCTTTTAACTCTTTTTTGAAGTGGAGGCTTTAGATTTCCGGGCCAAGGCTTTCAGTTCATATAAAGAACTAACCCGTCCTCATCATCCAGATGCCTGGCCAACTAGATGAGAGAGGAGCTGACCATCAACCGTGACATGCGCCTTCTCATCGTCTAGATGTGTGGTATGACATACCGTGCATAGCTTATGCCAAAGAATCCTTATCAGTTGACGGCGCACCATCCTCGGCAACCGTATGCCAGCCACTGCACCGCATAGGCGTCGCCAACGGCGTGACTGTGGGGGAGGCGTGGGCGGTGTAGCAGCCTCCCCCGCAACAAAACCAGCCGGTGATGAAGTAGACCTGTCGGCGAGCTCGGCGGAGAACACAGGCAGCAGACCGTCTGCTGTGCCCGTTCCGGTGAAGAACCAGGTGAGGTCACCGGCTCCAACGACCTGGAAGCTGGCGGACATGTGATCGTTTAATTGCCAGATCCCTCTGTGTGTGTTTCTATACTGTACAAAACCATCGATTTCCCCCGTTAGCAGTTGGCTGTACGTCGTAGAAACCTCTTGCTGTCTCCATCCTAAGAGGTAGTGACAATGCAGGTATATATTCCCCACTAGCAAAAGACAAGTTTATTCTTACCTGACTGGTGATCTCTCTCGAAGGTGACCTACAGGACAACTTCAGCATTGAGACGATTGTATGTGGCAACTCTGCTTCTGCTTGTTTATCATCAGGTTGCTAACAAGCTTGATTTGGATTTACAAAACTGTATATGAGTCAGAGCAATCATAGCTATGTGAGAGATGACAAATGTTAAGTGGGTTATGATGGATCGATGCTTGCCATTGATGGTAAGCTTTGTATTTGATCAATGATCAGAAACCAACATTAGGTCAGGTAGCCAGGCAGGGGGTAAGATACTCTCAAATTGGCTCTTCTTCCTGAAACACATCCTCATTGCAAGCTGAACAAGTTAGCACCATACGTATGACTGTGAGCCGGTCTTTTCCATTTCTCTGAAACTTTTAATGGCATCAACCCGGCGAAATGGAATCGATCCTGTCCAAGAAATTTTCAGACGAATGCCAAAAAAGGCGAGTGAAGAAGGCAGAAAGCAGTGTGTAGACGTGTCTTTCACGAGGACATTCCCTACCCCACTCATGCACGGAACCATGCATGCTATAAAAAGCACACACACGCATCATCCCATCCTGCAACTCAAGCCACAACAACACACCATCATCATACGACACACAAACACATACGCAAAGACTATCACATCTTCGATCGCAATGGCGCACTTCCAGGAGGTGGACTACTGCTCGGAGGAGATGAGGTCGGTGGCCAACCCGGGCCGCGGCGGCGGCATGCAGCAGCACATCGAGAAGAAGGCTTTGGTGCAGGAGGTTGACAAGGCCGGCCGGCACGGGCACCACGGCCGCGGCTCCGGCCACTTGAACGTGCGCGAGAGCAAGCTCGAGGAAGACCTCAACACCCGCACCGGCGAGTTCCACGAGCGTAAGGAGAACTTCGTCGTCAGGGCCGACTAAGCTATGTTACGTTACACGGAGCAGACGGTGCCTGTGCGCACCTATGCATGTCATATGCATGTCAGCATGTACTATAGATGTATAGCTTTGCGTATATGGGTGCATGCTTGGCGCTAGTAGCCAAGCGTGCATGCATATGCAGCGCTTAAATAAGCTGATGGTTACGTGGAACTGGAATAAAGCTTTCTTCTTACTATTAATGGGATCGATGGTATGCAAACGAGACGACTGCATGCGTGTAGTATACTCGGACCGGAGTACAATTTGTACATATATGCACTTATATCTTACAGTTGAAAACACTCATCCACCACTACCTCCATTGGTAATGGGGAGGTTGCTCCTTTTTGGGATTCCCCGTGGCTCAACGGAAAAAAGGCCAAATATATTGCCCCGCTCATATATGAGGCCTCCACGAAGAAGAAATGGAAAGTCATGCATGCACTCACCAATAATGCTTGGATTGCTAAAATAAAAATGGACACCGACTTGACCGTCCATCACATTCATGAGTACATCCGGCTTTGGGTACGATTAAATGCCTTTCAACTTATTGAGGGCGCACAAGACTCCATCACTTGGAACCTCACTTCGAATGGGGAATACACGATGACCTCCGCTTACAAGGCGCAATTCTTGGAAGCCACATTAACAAATATAAACAAGATGGTGTGGAAGGTATGGGCCCTTCCAAAGGTCAAGTTCTTCGCTTGGTTGGCCATCCGCAATAGAATTTGGACGACGGATCTTCTTGAGAGAAGGGGTTGGGACAATTATGGGCTTTCCCCGCTTTGCATGCAAACTCAAGAGACGTCGGCACATCTCTTCTCTCAATGCCGCTATACCAAGAGGCTTTGGGATATGGTTTAGAGTTGGCTTGGGATCCCCTCCGTCCACACTCATGAGTGGGCGGGTGATGCGTCCCTTCGGAAGTGGTGGAAGATGATGTTGTGCAATGCAACGGAGAACCGGAAAGCCATATCTTCCATAACCATGCTTGTCACTTGGACAATATGGAAGGAGCGTAATGCAAGAGTTTTCAACAATAAGTCCACGCCCCCAACCATCTTACTTCAAATCATTAAAGATGAGGCTAAACTTTGGAGCGCTGCGGGTGCGAAGTATTTGAGTTTTGTAATATCGAGAGAGTAATCTCTTAGGAACTTATGTTTTTCTTTTTCTTTTGTCTTGTCAAGACTCTCCTACTTATTTAATGCATGGAGGCAAATCTTTTGCCCCCCTTTCAAAAAAAAAGAAACCATTTGTACACCTTTATCGGTGATGATAAGGCTTCGTTCCATACGGACTTTGAACCTATCGGGGATGGCAACACATCACTATGGGAAATAGACAAGGTGCCGTCAGCATAACTGGGGGTGCTGTCGGCACAGACATGTGCCAACGGCTACTGTTGGCACCTCGTCGTCAGCATAATATGGTATCGGCACAGACCTATTTACCGTTGGTAAAACAACTTGTGCCGATGGCAAAGCGTGCCGTCGGCATATAACTAACGGCCCTTTGACAATTCTGGTTAATTTTTTTGGTCTCTCACATGGAACATTTTTAATTTTAAGTACACTTAATCGTAGGTCACACTGCGCTCGTGGCTAAACTTCCCGGCCAGTCACCCATCCTCACACTACTCCAGCCCCAACACGATTAACTTCTCTATTCTTTCCGGGCGAGCTTCCGTGAAAATAATGACACCTTGTTGATAATACTACCGTATCAATCTTATTAACCCCTATGTCTTAATGTCGCACCTCTTTATTTTTTTTTGAATTCCAAACAAATACTTATGGAAACAACAATTAATAAATAATGTTAATCTTGAATTCAAGTAATAATAAAATGATTTTATTTTTTGTCCTTTTATATTTAACATGGAATAATTAATATCTTTAAATCTGTAAATCGGAGTTTGACAAATAATATGTCTAAATCGATCAGAAAAATGAGAGGAATCCAAATATGACATCCATATCATATTTTGAAACTAAAAATGATTTTTCCAAAAATATCATGAGCATTCGATCATGTACATGTAGTTCAAATCTGACCAACTTCCTACCGATTTGGTAGGAATTTGTCTTTTTCATGAGGGGTGGACGGAAATGTTTAAGATAAACTGGTTGGGAAATTTGTGCATGTGGGGTGGTCTAGTGTTTTTAAAAAATAGGGTGGTACCATTGTAAAACTTTCATTTTGTGGTTGCTTCACAAAACATCCAATTTTTGGGACTCGGAAAATGGAAAATAGCTTTTTGGTGCAACAAAAAGGAAGGCTTCCTCCTGCAACATTGTTCTCCATCCCAGGATGCACATGTGTGCACAATATAGGCACATTATCACAAACTATGCCATGATTCTAGCCATAACATTGGTTGTTCGGCCTGAAAGCCACGAAACCTCGAACATGATAGCTCATTTCTGAGAAAGTTTATTTGAGATATTTGCAATAGTACAATTTTGATATTATGCCTTGCAACTATGTCACATAATATGACACCACGTGTAGGTTCTTCATTGTTTTGATTGTTTTTGAATTTCTTATGCCCGTTTCAAACTATGACCAAAACGGCGGGCACGAAGATTCTTATACTCCTTCCTTCCCAAAATATCTTGTCAACGCAATATACGGAACTATAATGTAAACAAAAATGCGGCCAACTTTCACCTTGATCACTCACTCTTCTTATGAGATATTTATGGGTGCTAAGTCCACATGCATTCATATATGTATTTATTCTTCTCTATAGACAAATCATATGTAATTTTTACATATGGATGAAAGGATTTAGATTGGTTAGGTAGAGGTATAAAGTTCAATGAAATAACATATATACAATATCCACCGATTTATTCTCATTTACTAAATGTTTCCGTTAGCATATTATTAACATTCTGTTCTCTTATGGCTAACTGAGTGTGTATATGAACTCCTTTAAGTTCTTGTTTTTTTCTGAAATCTCAAGTCAATAGATCCTCATTAGGATGACTAAGTCATCTAAATAAATGGTTTCACAACTCACAAAGCGTGTCCATGAGTGTGGTACTCTAAAAAATCTACCATAAAATTAATGACAGATAATTTGAATGATCAAGCTTGTGTGTAAAAGTAAAATTAGTGGAATATATTGTTTTTAAAATCCATTGTGTTGACTTGTTTTGTACCTATATTAAAGTGAGATTGGTCATCATTGACAATCAAACTATAGTAAATGTTAAGTGGATGTCACTCTCTCCATTGGAGTATGTTCGTCCATATGGCCTATTCAGCAACACCAATATGCACCATGTTACTCCTTTAGTTTGACCAAAATGTCTCACTCAATACACCCTATTAATGCTCCAAACAACTCAGCTTATGTGCGTGGCTAAAGGAGATTGCATGCTGTAAATTACGGTTTTTGGCTGCACATAGTACCTTGATTTTAGGATCACGGTGGTTCATGCCGTGTATGCATAAACTATTGAACTAAACCAGTTGAAGTAAATATGTGCCTAATATATCTGAAACATCTGAAATCGCTCTCCGGCGTATTAATCCCACACAATGGAAGTACTTTAGGCCGTGGGTTGTTCAAGTGTACTAATAAAAAATTCCTATAAATATTTTGTACATAACACCTTCAAAATAACACAATGGTTTATTTTCAACTACTTATTACTTATAGAATCCATTCTAACATCATTAGTGAATGTCTCCCTTGAATATCCAGCTAGACCGATCATACGTGCTTGATCAATGTCTTGATAGATTGGCTAGAAATTATTCACGTTCGGTGTTGGGAAGATCAAGACACAAAATCCTGTCATATAGAAGAATACAAGTTGGACAAAAAAAAAGACCCATACAATCTTTGGCTATCGAGTAGATTACAAAGGTTACATTTTTGAGCATTAGAAGGATATATACTATACACACAAGGGCATTACATGAGTTTGTAACATTTTTGTTTACACACAAGGGCATGTCAAGAGCTTGACTTTAAATATATAAAGGCTCCAAGAGCTTGACTTCAAAATTCTGACACTATCCAACTTGTTTTGTCCATCTCAGTATCTAAAGGATAGACTTTACAAAAGCTAGATGTCAAGAACGTGGATGGTGCTATATGAAACAAACTCCTGATTTTTTAGTCTTCCGCTGATCCAAATTATATTTGCAAACTTGATAAAGCTTTGTATGGGCTGAAACAGGTTCCTCAAGCATGGTACTCTCGTCTCATCTCAAAACTGCACACTCTTGGTTTTGTTCCTTCCAAGGCAGACACATCTTTGTTTCTTTATAATCAGTCAGGTATCACTATGTTCATTCTTATTTATGTTGATATTATTGTGACAAGTTCTTCAGATAAAGCTGTCTCAGCGCCACTTCACAATCTGAGCAATGAGTTTGCTCTCAAAGATCTTTGAGACCTTCATTTTTTCTTAGGTATTGAGGTTCGCAAACACTCAAATCAAGAGAATTATGCCACATATTTGTTATCTCGAGTTGGTACGAGTGACTCCACATGGTGTCCTACACCACTTTCTGTTAATGATAATCTTTCGCTGCATGATGTTCATCTCTTGGTTCTGAGGATAGTACTCGCTACAGAAGCATTGTAGGTGCTCTTCAGTACTTGACATTGAATAGGCATGATTTATATTTTCAGTTAATAAGATATGTCAGTTTCTCAATGATCCTGCTACTACTCAGTGGACAATAGTTAAAAGGATATTACAGTACATTCATGGCACACACAAGGTTGGCTTGACGTTTCAGAAATCCTCATCTACACTTTGAGTGTTTTTTCAGATGCAGACTGGACTGGTGACTTAGATAACAGACAGTCTACTGGTGGATTTGCCATTTTTTTTTATCCCAACCTTATATCCCGGAGTGCCAGGAAATAGCCTATTTTATCTCGTTCTAGCACTGAGACTGAATACAAAGCTTTAGCCAGCTACTGTGGAATTGTTTTAGGTTGCGGCGGTTGTCCAAGAACTTGGCATCTCACTTAAGGATAAACTATGTCTATGGGTGTGACAATCTTGGTGGTACATTTTGCTAATCCTTTTTTTCATGCTCTCACCAAAAGTATTATGCTTTGTTTTTATTTTGTTCGTGAAAGGGTTGCTAGCAAACAACAAACAACTTGATGTCTGGTTTATCTCCAGCAACGATTAGATTAGTTTTACCAAGACACTATACTCCAAAAACATTAGATTAGCTGCATTACCACCGGCGAGGTGGTCATCGGCGAATAGGAACGCGCCAGGCGGTAGCAAATTTTGTGCGCCGGCGGTAAGCAAATTCCTAGTAGTGTAAACATAATCTCAACCTCTCTTGGGTTTCGATTAAGGCGGGTGTTAGAGTTTGTAACACCGTATATATACAATACGGAGTAATACTTCGATTATATAAGTACCTCCTATGTATTGCCACGTAGGTCATGAAACCGATGGCTCGAAAAGGTATGCATCGTTCCCTCACAAACTTCAATAGTAGCGACACCTTTGAACATGCCCGCGTGGGGATAAATCTTAGGGCATCTCCAACGCGGTGACCCATCCCACGCCCGCGCGTTCGGATGGGTCGAAACGGATAAAACCCCGGCCCACCGCGGTCGCGCATCGCAAATGCGGATGGCCACAGTGTCTGGGATGACCCAAACCTGGCCCAAATCTAGGCCAGGTTTGTGTACGTGGCCATGGATGGCACGCGGCGTCCTCGCGTGTCCGCCTGGTCCGCGTGTCTGGCCCACCTGTCGGTGCCCCAGCCCTATTAAATGTGGACTGGGGAGGGGGACCGTCCCTATCCAGTCCCTACTCCCCCACTCCACTCCGGCCGCACGAGCTCGACCTTTTGCGCCGGCAGACATCCAGGAGGACCCCGCCTACAGTGACAGAAGTCCCAACTGGGACTTGTGGTTCGAGGTGGAGCACGATGCGCGCCAACGCACGTGCTTCACCTCGACGACGGCGAGGCCTCGCCCGTAGTCGCCTCGCACGCAGCCTCGCACGCCTGCTAGGAGGGCTGGCCGCCGTCCCGGTGGACTCTACATCGATGAGCATGCGGCTACTCCGCCACGAGCCACGCCAGCGCAAGCGCCACAGGCCCAGCCCGAGGAGGACGATGGCCCCAAGCTGCAGGCCGCGTTGGCGGCGTCCCGCGAGGTCAACGACCTCGAGGAGCTGGCGAAAGTGCCGCACCTCGCCTCCGCACTACACGCCTTCGCATTGGAGGAGGAGGCCAGGAAGGCCAAGGAGGACGCCGACTCGTGGGCATTCCTCGCCATGGCGCGCCGACATGAAGAGGCCACGCGCTAGGCCGCGCTTCGGGCGGAGGAGGAGCGCCTAGCCGCGCTTCGGCACGAGGAGGAGGACCACCTAGCCGCGTTCCAGCACAAGGCGGAGCTGCAGGCCGCTGCGGCTGAGCATCGGCAGAAGGATACGGCGCGGCTGGCACGCCTGCGCAGGCCGGAGAGCCCTCCGGACCCGCACTCCGCCTGGGAAAGGGTGTAGTGGTTGTCTTGGCCGTAGTCCCCGACGCCCTCCGGCGTGTCCAACCGGAACAACGTGTCGCCGCCGGGGGGCATCGTCCTCATCGACAGCGACGACGATGAGTACTACTGGGAGTAGGGTGGCGCGCCGGCGGCCACCACGTCCCAAATCCTAGACTAGGGTTTCCTCCTTTTTTTAGTTTAAAGCCCATATAGGGCTTTTTTTTGTGTAAAAATTGCCCAAAATAGGGCTAAGTTTAAAGGGCTTTCTATTTTCGTGCCCTCGGTTCCTTAGTTGTACTCAGTTTTCCCCAGCTCCTTAGTTTTTTCTCAATTTTCCCCAGGCCCTTCTCTGAAACCCACAGAAGGAGGTCGGACGGTAGGATTCCCGTTTAGTTGACCGTTCCGTGCTGAAGTGTGGGGCCGCGTCGTGTGGGGTTGCGTCGCGTGGGGCTGGTAGAAAGGGACCGCGTGGGACATGACGAGGCCGCGTTTGGTTGTACGTGAGCAGGAGCTGGGTTCTGTCTCTCTCGGCCTAAATTGACATATCCCTTTTTAAGAGCACATTTTTCCCCTCTTTCTCTCTGTCTTTTTTCACCAAACTATTATCAAATCTAGAGAAGCTTCCATTTATGTCTTTCTTCAATTATTTGTTCTTTTTGGCCCTCGTTTTTTGCTCAATATGGCAGCAAATCTAGTACTCCCCCCTGGTCCATATTAATGACTTCACCAATCTTGGTTCTTATGTACTCCCTCCATGCATGTATATAAGATGTTTTGGTTTTTTCTTTAATTCATCTACTTTAGTTTGTATCTAGTCTAGGTTTTAGTATGTAGGTTCACTCTTTTTAGTTTGAATGCAGTCCACTCTAAAAACATATAAGCAATCAAGGGCGCCCAACAATCAAGTATAGTACAATAGGGATAGATAATAGGTAGATAATAAGCTGCATACAGCAACCAAAATAAGGTTCTTAGGTTCTTGACAACACCAACATATTAACAACAACAAAATAAAAAAGCTGCTTTGCAGCAGCAGCACACGTCCTGGACTCCGTCTACTCCATCTGGCTCCTCCTCTAGTTCTTGCTCCCCTGTCCCTTGATCTTGGGCACCTTGGGCTTGAGCGGAGGCATGCACACGTCTTCAACTTCTGCACCGCGACCCGTGTCCTACGCGTCAACAATTGCACGTCTTCCACTTCTGCACCGCAACACGCGTCCTCGATTCTAACCCTCAAAATTTAGATATACTCAGGTATACCCTCAAGTCTTATACTAGCATTTTTTATGTGCGCAGTTTTTCCCTTGAGTGGTAATATTGGCTAGTGTAATATACTCAGTTTTACCCTCAAGTGGCTGGTCAACAGAGAGTCAACTAATGAGATTAAGCTATCTAATTGAGTCATTTCATGCGCAAAAAATTGCAAAAAAGATAAAACCATAGTAGCACTTACTCATGAAGTCTTCTTACGCGACATACCATGTTGGGAACCATAATAATCATAGATAAATCAAGTTTTACCACAAATTACCACTTCTCAAATCACCTAGTAGCTATGAAGGTGCATGGCTTTCCACAATAAGCCCTTCCCAAAACAACTTTCCCCAAAACATACTTTATCTGAATGAGGCCACAATTTTCACACTCATGTATATTTGTATTGCAAATAGTTTGAGATAGGCAAGATGGGTTTCATTGTACAAAAAACGCATTTTCTATTTTTTAAATCTCATATTTGAATCTCTTAGTCTGTTTATTACTCATGTGCCCTTGGTTTCTTGATACTACTCAGTTTTACCTTCTCCCTTCACAAATTCTTACAGGGGACGCCCAACCTTGCCCTGATTGGTCTAGCCCTTGTCACGTGGATCGTGCCCGCCGACCGTTGATCGTATGATCTAGCGGGCAGGATAACCCCTTTATCTTTCTGATCAGGGCCACCACCCTCTCTCTCTCTGATCGGGGCCACCACCCTCTCTCTCTGTCGGCGGCTAGCTTCCACCCTCTATCTGCATTATTTTTCACGCGCTAAAAATTATAAACTCCTGTAGGCATTCCTTTTCTTTTAGGGAATATAGTTTGGGATATAGTTTTGGTTATTTGAAACGTCTCAAAAGTGGTATAGTTTTGGTACAAACACGAGACATACATATTTGTGGGATTTCGGCGAATGGATTATTTATCACCCCTCTAACAATTATCAACTTTCTTTAGCGTTCCTTTTCTTTCAGGGAATATAGTTTTGCTAATTTGAAACGGCCCAAAAGTGGTATAATTTTGGTATAAATATGAGGCATACATATTTAGCATATTTGTGGGATTTCGGTGAATGGATTATTTATCACCCCTCTAACAATTATCAACTTTCTTTAGCATTCCTTTTCTTTTAGAGAATATAGTTTGGGATATAGTTTTGGTAATTTCAAACGTCCCAAAAGTGGTATAATTTTGGTATAAACATGAGGCATACATATTTGTGCGATTTCGGTGAATGCATTATTTGTCACCCCTCTAACAATTATCAACTATCTTTAGCATTCCTTTTCTTTTAGGGAATATAGTTTTGGTAATTTGAAACGGCCCAAAAGTGGTATAATTTTGGTATAAACATGAGGCATACATATTTGGCGTATTTGTGGGATTTCGGTGAATGGATTATTTATCACCCCTCTAACAATTATCAACTATATTTAGCATTCCTTTTCTTTTAGGGAATATAGTTTTGGTAATTTCAAATGTCCCAAAAAGTGGTATAATTTTGGTATAAGAATGAGGTATACATATTTGTGGGATTTCGGTGAATGCATTATTTGTCACCCCTCTAACAATTATCAACTATCGTTAGCATTCCTTTTCTTTTAGGGAATATAGTTTTGGTTATTTGAAACGTCCCAAAAGTGGTATAATTTTGGTATAAACATGAGACATACATATTTGTGGGATTTCGGTGAATGCATTATTTGTCACCCCTCTAACAATTATCAACTATCTTTAGCATTCCTATATTGCCTAACACGTATTTTTTTTGGTAATTTCGGTGAATGCACACACTAACTTTGAAAACAACTACAAGTACATGTAACTGAATAATGGATTTGTAACAAGGGATCCCTTGTAAGAACTTCTAGCGCCTGATGAGCAATGATAAGAATCTGATTGCAATTATACAACAAAAAAACCAACCATCAGATTAGCTTGCTTCTTCAACTCGATCAGCTGCCTTAACTGCTTGTTCATTTTCTTTAGTTCTCCCTTCACTTCCATCAGTTCTGCATTGGGAGCATTAGGCATAATCGGAAGGGCCCTAATCAAAACGGCTCCTCTCTCCGCTGCATTCTCTACAGCAAGTCCCCCCTCCCAAATTGCGCTCTCTAGCGCCAATTGATTCCTGCAATTGAAGTCTCTGAACGTACACATCGATCTACTCAAAATGCTTGCATTTCTTCAGGATCTGAAAACAACAACGTGAACCCTAAATCTCAAATTCGAGGGAATAACAAGAAAATCGAGAGAAAACAGAGCAATTGGAGCGAGATCTAACCTTATCCCCATCTCTATATGGCAAGCTCTCGCATGCAAAGAACTCACGTCCACGGTTGCCGTTGTCATCCGTCTTACAGATCGACCGCTTCAGAGGCTCCTGGCGTGGGCAGTCGGAATCTTGTCAAAGGGACGGGTCCATACTGCGGCCATGAAGAACGGGAGGTCGAAGATAAACTAGACATCACCCGCCTGCCGGAGAAGGGATGCCGCTGGCGGAGAAGAAGAACAATGGGGCGCGTGAAAAGAAAGGAGAAGCAATGGCACGGGCACGGGGCTGGCTCGGGCTCCCATTTTGTAACGGTCACCTGGGTAAGCTGTGGGTCTGGCGCGCTAGCGTGGACAAGTTGTGAGTCCCACGATAATCTGGATAAGTGGAGACGTGTCCACTGCGGGGCACCAACAGCGGCCCCACTAACAGTCAACTTAACGGGATTCCTCCCGTCCGAGCTCCTTGTGAGATTTCAGACAAGGGCTTGGGGAAACTGAGGAAAAAACTAAGTGGCTGGGGAAAACTGAGCACAACTAAGGTACCGAGGGCACGGAAATAGAAAGCCCAAGTTTAAATAAACTCTAGTTTAAATTTAATTTGTTTGTGTTTTCTTATTTTTTTATTTTTTTCGTTATCTTTGACTTTTGGGATGCATCCGCGCTTTGGGTGCAATGCGCGACGCAAAACAAACGGACGGTTAGGTCTGCCTATCTGTGTGACCACCGAAACGACATTCAGACAGGGCAACACGTACAATTTAGATCGCCGCGTTGGAGATGACCTTAGCCCACCTAGACACAAAAAACGCAATAGCATCGAGGTGTGCAGCGTCTTCATGGGTCGGCACGACCTCCCACAATGCACATGGGCTAGGAAGCCACCAGTACATCTCTCAGATTGAAAGGCACCAACTTTGACATAGTACATGTGGTCGATCTAGTTTTTTTTTTCTCTGAGCCAAATATTTCCAACATTGAAACACGTCTCCTTATCTCAGCACATATTTCTGTTTCTTTAAGAATCCTTAATTAGATGTATCACGACTTCGTGAGCATTTTGGAGAAGAGAAGTGTGTCTCGATTTCTCTCCTATCTTCGATCCAAACGGGCAGGTGGCACGTCTCGCCATTGAGCTTATCCTCCGGAACAAATTCTGTACTCCACTAACAGATCAATTCACGCGCCTGCACACTATAAAGCAGGGACAATCCTAGTACATCCTGCATCAGGTCGCAGCATCGCGCATCAGAAGAACTCACTAAAGCACAGGTTAACAAAGCCGTTCACAGAGCTGACGCCGGCCGGCCACCATGGCGCGCTACTACTCGGAGGCGGACTACTGCGCGGAGGAGATGGCTAGGCCGTACGACAGGCACTGCCACGGCGAGGGCGGCGAGCGCTACGTCGTCAGGAAGGAGGAGTACGAGGAGATCGACGAGGTGGAGCGCGCCCGCAGGGGCCACCACCACGGCCACGGCCACCTCGGCCACAGCGACAGCCGTCGCGGTCACCTTGGCTACGGCCGCAGCTACTCCCACGGTGCC
Organism: Lolium multiflorum; assembly: GCA_030979885.1. Taxonomy (NCBI): domain Eukaryota; kingdom Viridiplantae; phylum Streptophyta; class Magnoliopsida; order Poales; family Poaceae; genus Lolium; species Lolium multiflorum. The sequence continues at coordinate 311,337,845 of CM061749.1, forward strand.
AGTGGGCACCTTGGCCACAGCGGCAGCCACCGTGGGCACCTCGGCCATAGCGGCAGTGTCCATGGGCACCATGAGCACTACCACTACCATGGCCATGGCTACGGCGGGAGCCACTGTGACCCGTGCGAGACCAAGTACGACTCATGCACCGGCGAGTACTACGGCTGAGCAGTGAGCACGCGCGTAGCCGTGTATGTACCTACGAAACGAGATTGCGAGAACGTCACGCCGTCACGGTAATGAGGCCTGCCCGGCCGACTGCCTGCTAGCTATATGTACTAGTACATCGGCACGTGCACATCACGTCAATTCTGCTCATGCATTTAGAAAAACATGGCCCCTTAAGAAATCAATTAAAGAAACCAATTTTGAAGTTTTTATTTGTATATAAAGCTACTGCGACGAATTGCATAATGGGCCGTTCATGCAATGTAATTATGTTTACCAATACGTGCCAGAAGAAATTCTCTCTAGATAGATTTTTTGTTCAAATATCACGTTTGTTTGGATGCAAACCTTGAAAAAAATATACACCAAGAGATTTCATATTGATTAAAATACATGTATGTGGAGGGCAAGTGTTAAACTCTAATCACAAGGAGGCAAACGAATGTAGTCCCTCCGCCCTATAGGTTTTCATTTTTGGTTAGTCAAACATTTTAAATTTAACAAAAAAATTACAGAAAAAATAGCAACATACATGGTATTAAATTACCGAACTACATGTCAAAATAAATCTAACAATATTAATTTAATATCATACAGATTGATACTTTTTCTAAAAAGGTTGAAGTTAATAAAGTTTTATTTCAAACATATTTAACCATACACTTATTTAAGAACGAAAAAAAGTAGTGTGTCAAAGTCCGCTCTATTTTGTGCAAATCTAGTATAATGTTTGGCCACAAAAAATCTGGTGAATTATTCATGAATGATGAACAGAAGCACCATACCACACACCCACCCACGGGTCTCCTACAAGCTTCTCGACACTTCATTGTAACTAACATTTAATAATTACAGTCTACCCATTCCTCTCAATAGACTAAAGCCACGATGGAGACTGGGACCAACCGGCCAGGCGTCATCATTCTTCTTCTTCCTAGGCGAATCTTGCAGGTAGAGATGTCCTGTCCATGTGCACGTTCAACAGGTGATCAGTAGTACTGTAGAATCAGTGCAAGCGAGAGGATTAACCTGAGAGCTTCTCGATATTTCCAGAATAGTCTGACGTTACTTGCTAGTACTGTAGACGCGAATCCCGTCCAGATGGACCGTAGGATACACCCTCATCAACGGTTGAAACTGCATTTCCTGCTCACGATTCAAATTTCAAAACTGGTACACTATATAGGAGTATAGATGTGCGTGTGAGACTGTGTGTACACAGTTACATACATGCATGATGTGTGTATGTCCGCAGCTTATGTATGAATAAGACCGTGCCTGAATAAAGCTTCTACTTACGTGCTCCCATATGCATTCACGTTCTATATTATCGATTTTTTTTTTTGATAGTGCTCACACACCATACTTTTTTTTTTGCGAAACCACACAACATACTTCTTAATTCTCTAATTGTCTCATTTGAAGAAAAATGGACGCCATTTTACATGTATACATAGAGATTTTGTTTCTTAGCAGAGTATGCATACAGATCTGAACGCGGTGTTCTTCCATGCATGGAACTATGGAAGGTCCCGTGCATGTTTTAGCTATTGATCAGCCACTTTTAGATTCGTGCGTGTGTGTGTCATCGAATTTTGGTAAACAGCACTGAATGAAACCGGTAATAGTACGGACAGATTGGGTTACGCAAAAGTTACGGACGAACATGGACTGCAATGGTTGGTTGTTGTGTGATCCCCTCCTGAAAAACCGGGCCAGATTCTGGATTTCAAGCGTTGTTGTGTGTGTCCGTAAAATATTTCTGTAATTTTTTTTTGTATGTGTAGCATTACTCGAATGAAACACAAACAAACTTATCTCTCATAGCTATCTATACTCTAGCCCATATGCGGTTGAGTCCGGTAACCACCAATAGTAGCAAAATCTCGGAAGGACTTGAATGATGCGAGTTTCAAGATGAAGGAAAGAAGATGAAGCTATGAAAATTGTCGAATGTTAAGCAACAAGAAATAATCCTATGAGGCAAGGTCCATCTGTCAACCAAATTAGACAAAACCTCGGAGATGCCACACGGTATCACGAATCTCAAAGCACCAGGGTACAAGCGGGAAGGGGTGGTATGGGGTTGTCCGCCATGACAACATGATTAAGAAGCGCGGCTATGGAGGGTAGAGGCGTGCCACCGTACCGAGGTATCCACTTCCATGGGTACCAGCACCAGAAAAGGTGCCTAGTGCCATACCTTGTAATTTGATCAAAGTTCCGGGAGGAGAAAAGGTTGGTGGCGGTGGGATAATTAGGAAAAAGAGCTGATGCGAACCTATCCTTTGAAGATTCAAAAAATTAAAACATCCTATTTAGAATTATGAAGGACTTTGGAAAGACCCTCCTTGGGCAGTGGTGGTAAAAAGTAGCTAGATAGTATCTCCCGTGGTGCCCCTGGTCACCACAATGTGCACCAAATATAATTGGTTCTGAAATTGTAGTTAAAACTTATAAATCTTTGGAGCAAGTTTTAGATCAACACGGAGGCATCCTCCTCAGTTCCATTGCATAACACGATATCAAGTATGGGCATGGTGTTTTCATATAATTCAAAAGGCAAGAAATGGAAAAGTTTTTTGCTGAAACTAAAAAGCGCGCACCATGAGGTTTCAACATCCTTTTCGTAAAAAAAGTATGAAGAACAGAAATAAGTCGCTACCAAAGCAACAAAGAACCATCAAACTTCAACGCCCCTGCATGCTTTGGTTTCTACAAAGGGGTTGCGCCATCTTGCAGAAGCCAACAATTTGGAAATAGGAAAAGGAACCCCACATAGTCAAATAATGGAAAAAGTTGGATTCAACCGTCAACCGATACTATGAAATGTAGGAATGACTATGGATTCCTCAAATGTGTAGTCAACTTTATTTGGTGTTACTTTTGACGATTAGAAATATGACTGTTTCTTTCCAATTTGTTGTTTTTTCGCATTAATTGCAACTTTCTGGGTCATAGAAATCAGCGTACCCCTCGTATTTGCTTCTAATCATTGGTCAAGTACGCTCCAAGGTCCAAAGATGCTTAACCCATGCCATTTGTTTTAACCTACAAGCAGAAGTCACCAATCCCATAATTTAACCATGATCTATGATTTATATTTACAACTCCAATGTGTCAAGCCAATATGATATTTGATTTTCTCAGTAAATAGGCTTTTTTTATGTTTTTCATTTGTTTTTTCTTTCCTGAACTTAAGCATTTTATTTTTGTTCATATTTCATTCTCTTTTTCGGATAAATGCACAAATAACATTTTTTCACATAGGTATTTTTTTACTTATGATTACTTTAACTATTGTTTGGATAATATTTTTTTCGGTAAATATATCAAACAACATTATGTTATTCGTAAACAACATTTTTGGAACTCATGAACATTTTTTTTTGAACATATGAACATTTTTTTTTTCAAAACAGCACATATCTTTAATATACATGAATATTTGTTGTCGAGATACATGAGTACTTTTTTTTAATATCTGAACATTTTCAATAAATCTTTCTTTCCTAGACACAAGGATATTTTCCGACAATTACATGGAACATATTTCTGAAGTACATGAATCTAGAAATATGTGAAAATTTTATTTTTACATCAAATGGACGTTTTATCCAATTGTTAAACGATTACATTAAATAAAATTAATCAAATAAATAGATTCTCGAGATTAATAATATGGCAAAAGAGCCCAAAAAACTATATTAGTGGGCCGAACCAAATGCCAACCCATATGTAACCGTTGTAGGCGATGCGCTCCGGCCCATTAGCCGTCCAGCCTAGCGCCCTGCAAAATGACGAGTGTGTTGAGGGTCCAAAGTGCCAATGCAGCACCAAAATCACATGTGGCCTGACCTCCTCCTCGAAATAGGCTTTCGCCCCGCTATATTAATATAGCAACCAAGATACAACAAGCTTGCTGGGACCGCAGCACAACCAAGTCCAAACAAAAAGAAAAAGAAAGATAAGAGAAACAAATGCCGACTACGGCTGAGCAACGAACACGAAAATAACTCGCAACCGCTGCGCCCTCCCGAACAGTACCACCACGCTCCTAGCAGTCCGAATAGCCGCATACCAAGCAACACCTTCAACAAGGAAAACGACGACGACGCCGCTGCTGCCCGGACTAGTCCTAGGGTTTCCCCCGGTACGCGGAGGTGATGGGGGAGAGGTACACGCGACACCCTTCAGGAAGGAAAGACGGCACCCGCAGGCGTCGCCGCGTCGGTGTCGGACAAGCCGACAAGGATTTCTCCCGATCCACACCGCCGCCACCCCGAACAATCCGAACTGCTCCACCTCCTGTCGTCCACCAGCGTACGCCACCACGGTCTTGAAGCCATCGTCGTTGTCGCTCAAAGGTCACCAACGCGAGGCCTAGAAACAGATAAGGCGAGCGCAAGGTCGGAGATAGCAGCAGCACAACCCCGCCGGAGGGAATAACCTCCACCGCCCGAACTGGCGGTAGTCGACCGGACGTAGTAGCGAAACCAAGTCAGGCCCAAACTGGCCCGTCCAAGTACTCGCCGCCACGCTGCTACTGGTCGGATGTGTGCCGCCGTCGCCAACCCCTGCCACCACACCTCCGCTGCTTCCAGGAGAACGACGTCGAGCCAGGGGCCAGAGGCCCGCCCCAGCCCAGATCGGGCCCAGATGGGCCCAGATCAGGGCAGAGCGAGCGCCGCCAGCCGTCCGGCCACCCCGCCGCCCCGCTACCAACGGCAGCGCCGCCGCGTCACCTCCCAGCCGACCCGCGGATACCACGCTGCCAGATCGACCGCCGCCGACCGAAGCGCATCGCCGCCATCGAGAAGCCGCCCGCGCCCCCTCCGCGCGACGGTAGGCCCGCCGCCGCGGCACCGCACGGACCGGCCAGCCGGCGGCGGGAGAGAGCTGGGGGAGGAGCTGAGGAAGGGCTAGGGTTTTCGCCCGTCGCCAGCGAGCGGCGAAGCGGGCGTTTTCCGGACTGAAGCCCACTTTCTTGTTTTTTCCAAACAATTTTTGCAGCTAGCATGCCATCCGAATTATTTGGGAGTTCTATTAGAGACGACTGTCAGGGATCTAAACAAAATGAGATCAGTTTAGGAATGAGTAATAGTGAAAATCGCTTTAGGCGCGGTGGTAGTTTAGAACTTGTCAAAGCTCTCTACTGAACGTCTGAACCAAAGATCATACAAACAAGGCGACAATGTTGGCGTAGGAATATTTGCAAGTATGTCTTGATTGACGCAAATTATTTGCAAATTAGCATGTGTCACGCAAGCAATCGAGGGGTGATCCCTTTCAAAAAGGAAAAACGTGATACAAGCTTGACCAAATCATTTCACTGCAAGATAGGATAAGCAAGCATAATTACCGCTAGGCGCAGGGGGAAATCAGGCCATCAAATTTGGCAAGCGAATAGGATCTTTGCTTTATCTCCCAATAATCAAAGTATATGCGTCACTGTAAAAGATGCCTTGATCAATGATCATGGACAATATTACAAACTTGGGTTCGAATCACCAGATGCTTGACTAGATATAAAGTTGCGATCGAGCATATATCAAAGTCCCCATACCAGAGCACAATGCTATGGCTCGCCCACTCGCCACGGCGCCTATAAGACCCTTCCTCGCATGGCCACATATACGTGCACAAAGCAAGCCAAGAGCAAGTGATCGAGCTCATTCAAAGAACCAGAGAAACTTGCTAGCTAAGCATGTCGATTGTCAAGCGTGGCGCTTATGGCTACGGCGGCTACGGCTACGGCCAGAGCAAACCCGTGATGAACTACCACACCACAAACTCCGACTCCGTGACCACCGTTGTGACGGAGATCAGCCGGCTGAGCGTCAACGAGAAGCCTCCGTGCACCGGCGCCATGGTGCAGAAGCACGCCTCCCTGGAGGAGGTGTGCGAGGAGAAGGTCGGAGGGTACTCTGCCCACCACGGTGGTGGCGCCATGCACGGCTACGGTGAGCAGAAGGCGTACCAACACGGAAGCGGCGTTGGAGGGTACGGCTCTCCCCACCACGACAGCACCGGCGCGGCGAAGCACGGCTACGGCGAGCAGAAGACGTCGTACTCGTACCAGCATGGGGTTGACGCCGGAGGGTACGGCTCTCCCCACCACGACAGCACCGGCGCGGCGCAGAAGCACGGCTACGGCGAGCAGAAGGCGTCGCACTCGTACCAGCATGGGGTTGACGTCGGAGGGTACGGCGCTCCCCACCACGGCAGCACCGGCGCGGTGCAGAAGCACGGCTACGGCGAGCACCAGGCGTACCAGTACGGAGGCGACGCCAAAGGGTACACCGCTCTTCACCATGAGAGCACGGTCGAGAAGCATGGGTACGGGGGGCAGAAAGCCTACCAGCATGGAAGCAACGTCGTCGGAGGGTATGGCCACGACAGCGCCGCGCAAAAGCACGGGTATGGTGGGGAGAAGGCGTACCAGCATGGGAGCAACGTCGTTGGAGGGTATGGCCACGACAGCGCCGTGCAAAAGCATGGCTATGGCGACCAGAAGCATGGGAGCAACGCCGGAGGGTACGGGGCTGTCCCCTACGACACCGCGGTCCAGAAGCACGGCTACGGCGAGAAGGCGTATCAGCATGGGGGCGACGCCGGAGGGTACGGTTCTCTCCACCACGACACCACCGCCCAGAAGCATGGCTACGCAGAGCACAAGGCGTACCAGCATGGGGGCGCCGCCGGAGGCTACGGTGCTCTCCACCATGATAGCGCGACTCAGAAGCACGGCGCCTACGGCGGGCACGGCATGTACCAGCACGCGGGCGACTGCTACGGCGAGCACAAGGCGTACCAGCAAGGTTGCGTCGATGGCGTCGCAGGGTACGGCTACGGCGGCGGGCACAAGGCGACGTACGACGACGTAGGAAGCTTTGACACTCTTGTCCAGAAGAATGTGACGCAGAAGCAGAAGCACGGCTACGGCTCGTACCAGCCGGGGTGTGACGGCGTCGCGGGGTTCGACGCTCTCGTCATGAACAAGGCGATGCAGAAACAAGCCTGTGCCCCTACCGGGACCGTGCACCGCAACCAGGCGCCGGCGGCATACGGGAAGACATACAAGCACCAGATCCCCGGCGCCCTGCCACGCCCGTGCGAGAGCGACGAGGACAGTGACTGCAGTGAAGACGAGAGCGACTGCGAGGAGGAGCTGGCCTATGGCGGGAAGCACGCCGCCGGCGGCAACAAACTTGGCACCACGCACCAATACAGCGCATACCAGCAACACGGCGGCGGGGGCCACTATGAGTCGTACAAGAGCACCACGACTCAGGGCTACTCCGGTGGCGGCTACGGCGGGATGACAAAGCCCGGCTACTTCTGAGCTGCACAGATGCTCCTGCAGTCCTGCCCATCTACAACAACGAGTCCTGCCGGCGTACGCATACATCTTTTATCATGCTCGTGCATGTATGCAAGTAATCCTTGGAACATGTAAGCTAAGTGTTTAAATAAGAGGTAAAACTAAACTGATGCTCTGCATCCACCACAAGTGTCGGTACAATAAATATATTACACAAGTTTCATTATTAGCATGCGGTCTCTCACTCTATCTGCTAAAATACTCTTGATCCCCCACGATATTACCATGTACAAATCCGGCCCTGGAGCTTCAGTTATATTGCTTGTGGCAGGCTGCTTTCGTTAACATACTGAGCGCGTAAGGGGCAGGTCTCCGAATCAGAAACCATACTGGCTACTCCTGCATGGGCCGCGAGAACTCATCTAAACTGATGTCGAATTCGGTGGTGTGATCCCTCGATCCAAGTAATACTTCTTCTCGGCATCAGCCAACCTTGTCTGGAATATCCCCCATTCTTTTCTACAGCGTCCTCTTACCTGTGGCGCGCCACACAAATAAGAACAGTGAGTGGTGGATTTCGGGATTCATAGATTGGGGAAAGTTCACAACGAAATGTGAAGAATAGATAAAATCTAAAATATTTTGCTTACCCCTTCCCAGGGCGCTTTTCCATTCTCTGACTTGCCCTGCCAGATATAAATGCTAAAGGATCAGAACACGAGTGACAATGTACATTGATTCATAGATGAGATGAACAGTGACTATACCTGGTTACCAAGTGATGGAACACTCTGATGAACAATCCACTGAGCATCAACAACTCCGATTTTCTCATGAGCGGGCTGTTCAATTCAATATCAAATAAAATAGTTCAAGCTCAGTAAAAAAATTGATGGCTGGGAACGCATGCAAGTGTATAGCTATAGCATAAGATATAATCGATATAACAGTGGATGGTGCAAAGCCGTCTATAAAGATGACATGAAAAAGTTAATCATGCATTCGTGCAGATTAGCACATAAGTCCTACTGCTAACCTAGACCTTTAGGAGATTAACTGACATGTACAGTGATCACTTTCAAGAGACCAATGCCTAATTGATAATGGCAAAAAATAATACCTCCACACACTTCCTAAGAGCAAAATCAAGACCCCATCCATGGACCAAGTCGTTCTGCAGAAAAAAGCGTGTAAGTACACAACTCCAAACAAACACAAGTAGCTAAGACATCTAAATGACACTTCACCTGAATCATATGCCAAACGCAACGCCATGCATCCCTAGAGAACACAGTCGCCATAATTTCTACGAATCTGCATATCAAACTGAATGTGAAACAGATTTCTCGAAAAGAAAATGAATATGAAGACATATTTGACTGTCGAAATTAATTTGACACTAAATGATTGAGCCCTTACGCTGCACATGGTGGTAGATGGGGATCAGAGCACCAGCCTGGCCTCTCCTCAGTTACTCTGTACAAAACAAGGTATTACAGAAGGAACTAATATAGGTGGGTGATGGTTAAGCATCAACAAAAACAACTTAGGTTCCATAACTCACTTGTGAACTTCTCGATCACCTCGCCGCTTAGTCATTTGCCATGTCAGACCTCTATCAGGTTCCAAACCAGGTTGAGAGATCTCCAACCCATGCTTCCTAACAAGCTTGATGTACCTGAAGAAAAAGTACTGGAATTATTTTCCTCGGAAGCAAAACCAGCGTGACAAGCAAAGGAAACAAGGTGGTAGTGCTTACGCCTCTGCATTAAAATGTTGAACACCTAGATCCTCATCCCAGATAAATATGTAGTCATAACGGGCAACGACATCAGGATGTAAAAATCGCTTGGCATACCACCTGGGTAAATAACAAGTAAAACATCAAACTTGGGCAGTCAAACAAGTCGCAGATTAGAAACATTGCAAAAAAAAAAAAAAAACTTGATAGAACAATATCACTAACTTACCATTTAGTTTGCTTGCTAACACTCACATGGATAGCCCTTTTTGACCAGTCAAATTCATCCCATTCAGTAGTCCGGCCATCGTAGTGAAACAACATAATTGTGAAGTTCTCCGAGAACTATACAAAAGACATGCATGAACATGAAAAACAATCATTACTATTTCATGTATGAACATAGTGAACAACTGGGATGCTTGATCAGTTCTGCCAAATCAGTTCCAGGATATGTTTTATACAGTTTAAGCATGCCAAATCAGTTCCAGGATATGTTTTATACAGTTTAAGCATGCCATGTCTAAATAATCACCTTTTTGACTGCTGCATCAATATTTGCCTTTTGCCCAATTCCAACTGTAAATGTAACAAGGTACCTTGGCTGGATAGTAAGATCCTGATGGTATGTTTCGATCATAGATCGAAGAGAAATATGTTCACAAATGTGTCAGTCAGAGAGAGATTTAAAGGAATCACTTGATATTGGAAAAGTGAACCAAAAACTAACCTCACTAGGTTCACCCCATAATCTCCGTGGATAAAGGTCTGTTTCAGAGACAACAATGCCTGGTGGAAGCCTTTCAGCACCTTTTGGGTTTGAGGTAACGTAAATCTGAATAAGGAATAATTAACCAAAGAGTTAAAACAATGATATCAAATTTTTTTAATCTTTTGAGACTATGAGGAGCAGACACAGTCAACTGTGACATGTAGTTCAAAAAAGAAGGTTATACAAATCCTACTAGAAACCAGAAAGGTCAGAAAAGAGTGCACCTTACTATTCAAGCATAGGCAGAAGTTCTAGATTTGCAATTTTACATCCTACATGTAATCTCAGATATTTAACATTCACTTGCCATACATCAAAAATACAGCAGCAATATAGCATATAGCAGACCCATAGTACGTTGACCGCAAAATAACAATGTAGAAATCTAACCCAAAAAAATATGCAAGTCAGAAAAAAAGCACCAATTGCTTTGAGCAAAAGTAAAAAAAGTTAAAATCTAAGTACATGACATCACAAAGCTAACATAATCCGTTTAAACAAGTACTCCCTCAGTCTGGCCATTTCGTATTCCGTGCGTAAATTTGACTAATAATTTGATCAATAAAACTTCTTTCGAACGTGGATCAAATGATATAATTTAAGTCGCATATAACTCACATTTTTTTGGTAAATTTAATGGTCAAAGTTAGACCCAAAATATGAAGTGGTCTTGTATACAAGAGACAGCCGGAGTATTAGCTTGACAAAGTACCTTTGGAATTTCATCAGACTTTGTGTCAGTATTGTTCTTCTTGTGACTATTTGCAGATGTCCATGCATGGTTCAACAATGTTTGTGTTGTGATTCCAGAGTTTCTATCTTCAATATATGAGACAATACTGGAAGGGAAGTGAAGCTGCGAAATGCCAGAGGATTAAAGCATTTTTCTAAACAAAGTACGTGGCATAAGAAAACAATAGATGCAAATGATAAATTTACCTTAGTTATATTGACAGTGGGAAAGGAAATCCCAAACAAGTAACCTAGCATAACACCGATAACTGCTGAGAATATGAGCCTCATGCCCTCATTTGATCTTGGCATGCTGCTGCTGACAAAGATCGGCAATAAATATATTAGTTGTCACTAGGCATCAGTACTGTCCATATACTACAAAGCATTGAGCATACCTCCGGCCTAGAATGCCGGGCTTTGCCATGGCAGCTGTGAGGGCTGGCCGCAATGGAACTTGTTAGCAGAATGTTGTAAGCACCTTTGAAGAACTTGTAGCTGCTAATCTAGAAGGAGAATAATGATGATATATCAGACCATACTGTAAAACATGAGGTGATTCAAACATGAGAACAATGATGCCCCTGAATACTAAATTCAATGAGAAGAAAAAAGGGTCCCAATTAAGCTTGTTATGTTGCACAAGGATGAACAGATGGACCTTAACATTCTTGAGATCAGCATATCATCGAGAAATCAACAAATACAGTTACTATATACGAATATAATATATACCACTCATGGGCATTCCTTCATGACTAAGTTTCAATTTTCTGCAGATAATAGCAGTTCTGATTTCCAGCTCCATTCCCATTTAAGGATTTGAATAAAAGGTTCACGGGAAGCCACGCCCACATCTACATTACAAGATGCTAACTAGCAAATATCAAGTGGTCTTCACCCTCATAGACCTAATGCTGCCAATCTACTATAGTGCAATTATTATTGCATCTCCATAACTCCATTACTGTCCTATACATAGTTTTTAAGGTGTCCACCTTAGGACGCTTAGGCAATAGAGCGCCCCCAGTGTCATAGCGCTTTGCCCGCTTTAGGTTGCTTTAGGTGCTTAGGCGCCTGTTTAGGCAGTAGAGCACCCCCCAGCGCCTTAGGACGCTTTACCGCCTTAAAAACCATGGTCCTATACTAGTTAGTCTATCAGTCTGCGAGTCATTTCCAACTTCACAGAAGTTGTACTGTCAGACAACCCAACCCAATATCAACCTAATGTTGCCAACACAAGTTGCAGATGCACTACATTCTACAGAAGTGCAGAGCTAGCAAGAGCATTTTCTCTTGGACTTCAAGGCTGGCATAAAGCTACTAACCACCGATTAGTTCCATGTCACTGCAATATTAATTTGAACGAATTTCGTCATGAATGAACAGCAAATACCCAACTATAATCAACAGAAGCTTACGATAGTACCGCTAGTACAGCTTTCTTCGTAAATCACCACTAGCAAGTCAGCAACTCCAGCATCGCTTCCTACTCTGACGCAAGCCAATTCTAAGACAGGAACGCTACTGACAAGCAGATACCCAGAAGCACCTAGGAGTAATTCTGAACTGACATGGGTAATTCGGGATGGGGTCGGGAGAAATGTTTGGTCGGAAGCCAGATCCACCTGGGGAGCAAACCCCGCTATACGTGAAAATCACTAGCCGCAGCAAAATTCGGGCAGAAAAAAACAGCAGAGGAGCAAATCGGGGCGGGCATCCCCAGATTGGGGGAGGCGGCCAATTTGAATTTCTCTCGCTCCATCTCGGTGTTCGTGCGCGCGTGCGGGTGGGTAGGTGTTGCGCACGGCAGTTGCTTACCGAATTGGCTAGCGCCGCCTCGCGGATCCGGGCGACGCGCCGGCGATCCGGCGGTGCGGGTGGCGGCGGCCCCGGCGCGCGAGGCCGGGAGTTGGCTTCCTCGGGGGTCCGGCGAGGGCGTGGCCGACCGGGGGGTTCGCCGGCGGGGCGGAGACGGCGGTGGGTGGAGGATGCGAGCCCGATGAAGCGCGCTGTGGCGGAGGAGGGAGGCGGGCGGGCAGCAAGACGGGACAAATCGTTGTTCGCGGCGACGGAGTCCTCTCCCTCTCTCCCCCTGGTAAAGTAGTCGACGGCAGTAGAATAATCTACCAGCGAGGGAGGGACAGTGGTGGTGGAATTGGGGTTTGTGTTGTAAGCAGACAGTGATTAGAATAGTCGTAGCTGTATCTGGTTGTCCTACACATGGCAATCATTTAGCGCGAGAATAATGACGGGATTATACTCGCAGTAAGTATAGAATACTTATACGAGGTCAAGACGCACGTCAGTGTCGCTGGAATGTGGGGCATGTATGCGTGTGGTGAGCATCGCTGTTTCAGCAAGGTGATACTAATCGTTCGCCTGCCGTGTCGACTTGGGGCTTGGGTAGGTGTTGAACAGGAGAAATTTCTTTAAGATGCTTCCAACCTGGCTTAGACCGTTCCTTGCTTTTCATCGAACGGCCTAGATTTTATTAGGGTGGCATGTTTACCTCCAAATAAACCCGAGAATGGTTTTATTAGCTAAACCGGGCGCATTGGTACGGTTGCTCCATGTGGGTTTGTTTAATTTGGTTGCTAATCAGCTAGGTCTCAATAGTTTAGTTTGGTTTTGTGTATTAAATAGTTGGGTATAGTTAGGCATGGGTACGTATAGTTAGGCATGGGTACGTACGTGGTGAGTAGCGGTAGACTAAGGGCCGTTTGTTTCGTAACAATAGGTTTTCTCGAATGCGCGGAGACGAAAAATGGACGTTTGGATATCCATGGGAGAAAAATTCTCAGCATCACACACGAAATTTAAAGCACCCGAAAATCTGTATGAGCGGGAACGCTCGATTTGGTCGTTTCTTGCGATGCAGCCTCGTTTTGCGCTCGCTAGGCAAAAATGCGCCGCGCTGATGCGAGGGAGGGATGGAGGGAGCCCGCGCGCGCCGGGAAAATACGGCGGGAGAAATTCGCTCACCTCCCTCCGATACTCCCCCATATTTACACCTCCCCGCCTCACCGTCCAAAGCCTTGCCACCATTTTCCCCCTTCCAAGCTCTCCATCTCGCCGGACACCAAGGTAAGGGAAGGTCTCTTCTCAAGCTAGTGGACCTCCGCGACGGCAGTTCATCCTCCTACGCCTAGCCGACATGTCGTCGTCTTCCTCCGCCTGGTCTGACTGCCAGATCACTGTGAGTACCTCTAAACCCTAGCTTAGATCTAAAGTAAGGTGTTGGTATCTGTATGGATAGAGAGTTCTTGGTTCGATCTTGTAGTTTTGCTTACTTCTTGCTTCGATCTGTAAGATCTGAAGTAGGTTTGTTTAGTTTGTTGCTTCGATCTGTACTTGCAGAGTACTTTTGCTAAATTTATGCTTCGATTTGTGTGTTCTTGCTTTGATCTGTTAGAGTAGAGTAGTTTTGCTTAATTCTTGCTTTGATTTGTAAGCCTAGAGTGCATTCCTAAGATTTGAGTGGGCGTTATTTCGTCAAACACTTGTTTCTACGTTCTTCTAATCTACGGTGTCCACATATAAGCGTGATAGTTATGTCTTCATATAGTGCCTTTCTTTCGACACATGACTCAAAAAAGGTACTTGTATTGAGTTTTAGGTCAAGACGGATTTTGTGGCGAAACAAGTAATGGTTGCAGCCTTAGAGGGGGCCACCCGCCAGGTAGACACGGCCCCACCTCCTAGATGTGTGTGGTGGGGGAGCGGTGTGGTATTGATATATGTAAAATGCATACATGAACTTTTTATTCTATTAACATAAATTTCCACGTATTTGCAACATATATGATGTTATTCCCATGTTTTAGATTGATTTATGAGGATTTACCAATGATCCCCTTTATTTGAGTTATAACTCTGCAGAACGGAAAAACCTTGTTTTGTGTATTTTTCACTATCAGAAACCTATACGGAATCAAATGGAGCTACCATTTCTAAAGAATCATTTTTCACTGGGACAAGCAATATGTAGGCCCGGTCCTGAGGTTTCAAATACTTAATGTTATAATACTTGTATCCGAAAATATTAATACTAAATACTATAGTATATATTATATTAAAAAATTGAACATAACTAGAAGCAAACTCATTGATGATGGTATATCAATATTACTCTTGTCAGATTATCATAGTGACTATGCGTTTAGTTGTGCCGTCATTATGGTTGGTGGTTAATACATTAGCGATGGTTCGTTTGAATCTCTTGTCCAAAAACGACAAAGTAGGGCTGCGTAGAGGACACAACATTTAATGAATTGAATTTGTACCTGGTTATGGTGTTACAATTCTTGTTCTTCCTCTCAGCTAATATCTATACTAAAATTCTGTAACTTTTTTGGTTTACAACATATATTGTATGACCGTTGGCTACAGATCGTCTATCCCTTTCCTTGCACGCCACCTAGGCCCTCTCCAATACATTGTGTTGTATCTTTGATGCGCTAGCTGCACTAGTTTATTTTTTGACAAACTCATCGCACTAGGTTGGATGTTCTACTTTTTTGAGTGATTAGAACAACTAACCAAACACTAGTAAAATAATCAGCGGCGTGAAAAGTAAAATAAGTTTTTTTAGAAAAAAATGAGTTGATTGTCTGCACTCACCGGCCCCATCCAACTTAATATTCTGGTAGCTAACATCAAAGGAGAAAAGGTTGGCCCAAAGAAAAATAGGATCAATCAACAAAAGAAGTAAAGCCCAATTATCAGTCCACTTAGAGAGTAGCCTGGAGGTAAAGATTCATCCTTCTTCTACTTGAAACATACGAGAAAACAGATCTGGACCTGCTCTAATGGTGGTGCCCCATGAAATCGTCCTCTGCTGGCTACTGCCTATGTCACACCTAACGGGCCCCTTTGATCCCGAGGCCCGAGGCGGCCACCCCGCTCGACCCCCTCAGGGCCGGGCCTGGCAATATGGGTTTTTGGACAAAACCTGGAGGGTTTGGATGCCCAAAGTAGAGCAGGTGGCGAGCCCACCCTGCTAGGGCACGCCGCCCCCTCTCTTTCGACCGACGATCGTCCAAATCACTTGATTCTTTCGCGAACCGACGTATTTTGACCTAAAAACCACTATATATATGACCCCAAGGATTCTCTCGAGGAGAGCGCCGTAGAAACACAGAAACACGAAAACGGAGGCTGCAGCTGAGAAGATTGGAGGGGGAACTCCGCTGGAGCCGCTGCTGGGGGGATCTCCACCTTCTCCAATGTCTTCCTCATCAACACCATGATCAAGGGGAAGTACTGCACCTTTAGACTACGGGTTTGTGGCAGTAGATTCATCTATTTCTCTCATGTTCTTCATAGTTCTTAGTACCATATGAGTTGCCCAACATGATTATGGTCATATATGTATTTCCTATGTGGTCGATCTTTATTCTATGATATTTTGCTATGATATTTGACTCTACTTTGTGTCAGATGTATTTATAGATGTGATGACCCACAAGTATAGGGGATCGCAACAGTCTTCGAGGGAAGTATTACCCAATTTATTGATTCGACACAAGGGGAGACAAAGAATACTTGTAAGCCTTAACAGCGGAGTTGTAAATTCAGCTGCACACTGAAACAGACTTGCTCGCAAGAGTTTATCAGTAACAGTTTATAAAGTAGGAATAGTGAAATAACAGCAGCGGTGAAATAAAGACAGCGTAGTGATTATAGTAAACAGCAGGATTAAAATACTAGGCACGGACGGATTAACGGGCGTTGCATGGATGAGAGAAACTCATATAACAATCAAAGCAGGGCATTTGCAGATAATAATAAAACGGTATCCAAGTACTAATCAATCAATAGGCATGTGTTCCATATTTAGTCGTACGTGCTCGCAATGAGAAACTTGCACAACATCTTTTGTCCTACCAGTGGTGGCAGCCGGGCCTCTAGGGAAACTCTGGAAATTAAGGTACTCTTTTTAATAGAGTACGGAGCAAAGCATTAACACTCCGTGAACACATGTGATCCTCACATCACTACCATTCCCTCCGGTTGTCCCGATTTTTGTCACTTGGGCCATTGGTTCCGGACCGACGTGTGTATACAACTTGCAGGTAAGATCATAAACAAAGAATATCTTCATGAATCAATAACATGTTCAGATCTGAGATCATGGCACTCGGGCCCTAGTGACAAGCATTAAGCATAACAAGTTGCAACAATATCATAAAAGTGACATCTACGGATACTAGGCACTATGCCCTAACAATCATATGACTATTACATGACCAATCTCATCCAATCCCTACCATCCCCTTCAGCCTACAGCGGGGGAATTACTCACACATGGATGAGGGAAACATGGCTGGTCGATGGATGCCCTAACAATCTTATGACTATTACATGACCAATCTCATCCAATCCCTACCATCCCCTTCAGCCTACAGCGGGGGAATTACTCACACATGGATGGGGGAAACATGGCTGGTCGATGGAGAGACGTCGGTGGTGATGGCGGTGAAGATCTCCTCCTATTCCCCGTCCCGGCGGAGTGAGACTTCGGCTCCCGAGACGGAGTTTCGCGATGTGGCGGCTCTCTGGAGGCGACTTCGACTTCTCCCTGTGCGTTTTTAGGTCGAGGCGATAAGTAGTCCGAAGGAGGGCGTCGGGGCCAGCGAGGCCGCCACACACTAGGGCCGCGCGGGCCCCTCCTGGCCGCGCCGGCCTAGTGTGTGGGGCCCTCGTGCCCCCTTGCTTGCGGCTCAGCCAATACGGGAAATAGGGCCTTCGTATAAATTCGAGGTTTTCCGAAAGTTGGATTTCTGCACAAAAACGAGACACCGGTGCAATTTGAAAACAGCGTTAGTCCGTGTTAGTTGTATCCAAAATACACAAATTAGAGGCAAAACAATAGCAAAAGTGTTCGGGAAAGTAGATACGTTTTGGACGTATCAACTCCCCCAAGCTTAGCTTATTGCTTGTCCTCAAGCAATTCAGTTAACAACTGAGCGATAAAAGAACTTTCACGAACACATTTGCTCATATGATGTATATATTCTCATGCTATGGCTAATACTTAAGCAGTTCATAATGAGATACATGCAAATAAGATCATCCAACAGCTATGTCAATCATGGAGAGGTACCAACAATTAATAATAAGCATCATGAATTATGTATATAAGCAGGATTGCAATGTTCATAAGAGAGTATGATAAAGTGGTATCTCGCTTGCCCGTATTTGATCGGCAAAATATAAATGCCAGGCACCTCCGGAGTTCATAGAAAGACTAGAAGTAATGATTGTCAAAGATAAAAGCATCAAAGTTATACCACATCAATCATATTTTGAGACAAACATATTATACTAAGAATGACAGTTGTGCTCTCAAGATAGTGCTCAAAGAAAGAATGGAGACACAACATAAAAAGTAAAAGATTGACCCTTCGCAGAGGGAAGCAGGGATTAACATGCGCTAGAGCTTTTCATTTTTAAAACAGGAGTAAAATTATTTTGAGAGGTGGTTGTTGTTGTCAACGAATGGTAATGGGTACACTAACTACCTCATCAACCGGACTCCCAAGAGCGGCTCCCATGAATTATTTGTATGTTTATGTGGCACTCCTTCCAACCTTTCTTACACAAACCATGGCTAACCGAATCCTCGTGCTGCCAACAATCACATACCATGAAGGAGTGTCTTTTTATTTAAGTTTTATTATGATGATGACACTCCCCCAACCTTTGCTTACACAAGCCATGGCTAACCGAATCCTTCGGGTGTCGTCCAACAATCACAAACCATGGAGGAGTGTCTATTTAAGTTAATTAATTTGGGACTGGGAATCCCATTGCCAGCTCTTTTTGCAAAATTATTGGATAAGCGGATGTGCCACTAGTCCATATGAGAGTCCGTCAAAAGTAAATGACAAGGTTGAAAGCTAAACACCACATACTTCCTCATGAGCTATGAAACATTAACACAAATTGAGAAGCATTTTGAAAGTTTTTTAAAGGTAGCGCATGAGAATTTACTTGGAATGGTTTGAAATGCCATGCATAGGTATTTATGGTGGACACTTTGGAACAACTTGGTTTTCAGGTGTTTGGAAGCACGAGCGGTGTTCCCGCTCAGTACAAGTGGAGGCTAGCAAAAGACTAGGGAGCGACAAATCAAGAGAGCAATGTCATGCTTGCGGCAAAATAAATTAACGGAGGCATAAAAGTGATACAAGAACTCTTGAAGAAATATAAATCATCGAGGCTTAATTGATTTTTTGTTCAGTCATATGCATGCGTGAGCATGTGCCAAGTCGATATAAATGAATTATTCAGAGGAGGATACCACAATGCCATACTTACTTATGAATAAAACAATGCAAGCGAACATCCATGACATGCTACTCATATTAATAAATTGGAGCTAAACATGAGAGATCATGAACTACTAGACTTTCTCAAATAACATATACCTCACATGAACCAACTAAGCATGCTCACATGGATGAGTATATGTACAAAAACGAAAACAAATAGAGTTCATACCAGCCTCTCACCACAATCCAATTGTTGTAGATCGTCATTATTGCCTTTCACTTGTGTAGCTTGGATACTATGAAATGAAAACCACGCTCCAGCCACCGAAGACCATTGAACTCATGATGAACTTTACAAACCAAAGAAGAACAACAAATATTTTTGGTGTTTTCGAATTGGAAACAAGAACAAAAGAAACAAGAAAACAAAGCAAAATCTTTTTGGGTTTTCTCATAGCAAACCAACGATAGCAAATAAAGTAAACTAAGAGCAAAGAACCAAATAAACAAATGGTGAAGAGAAACAACAGAAATATTTTTGGTCTTTTTGTGTTTTAGGAAAGAAACAAAGCGAAAACAAGAGAATGCAAACTAACAGAAACACAGAAAAGCAGGATGACAGAAATCTGCCAAAACCTGACAGCAGTACAGAAATCGAAATTAACAAAAATCTTCCATTGCTCATCTCAAAAAGTGTTCAACTAATGAAAGTTATATAACAACCTGGGGCACATGCTCAAAAATTGGCAACTCAAAATAAGGTTCTGGCTGTGCGTACGAATTTTTTTGGTAACAGCATAGAATCTGTTTTTGGACAGCACTTCCCCAAATATCATCTCCTTCTCATTAGAAAACCACTCTAAGAAACTAAACAAGTATGTACAAGTATCCAGCAACCATAATATGCAAAGAATGAGTGATGCCGGTATACCTCCCCCCAGCTTAGGCTTTTGGCCTAAGTGGAGTTCATTCCCAACGAGGGTCGGAGTTCCACGCCGGTGGATCATACATGGAGTGATAATAAGGCCCTGCGCAGAAGAATGTCGTGGAGGTTCCACATGACCATAATGTTTATATGAGGAGCTCGCTGCATCGGATGAAGAGTCGGGGTGCTCCTCGGCCTCCTCCGTGCCTCCCCTTGCACGATGGCCTTCCCTTTCTATGTATGCGTTTAGCTCATTTTCTGTGATCGACCACCCTTTCCTGGCATCAAGGTTAAGCAGAGCAGGTGCAGGCAATCGTACTAGTTTTTCAATTTTCTTAGTTATTCTCCAATTTTTCTTATACAAAGTTATCCTATAATACAGGTTGTTCAAATTAGATGCATCTGAAATAAACTCATGTTTAATCATGGAAACAATATCAAGTTTCTCTATGGAAAGCGGAATATCTAGATGGTGAGGTTCTACACCATGCATAGCTAATAAGCGAGAGGCGATAAGACCTCCACAAATTCCTCCTTTCTCACGGTTAGTGGCAAGTCTACAAGCTATTAAAGCACCCAAATTATAAGTCCTATCATGTTGCAAAGCGGCAGCTAAGAAGGCCATATCTTGGACAGACAATTTACTTGCATTCTTTCTAGCAAGAACGCACTTTGTAACGAAATAAGCAAAGTAGCGGATAGCTGGTTGTTGAATGCTACTAATCTTACCACCATCATCGAAGAAACTCCTCCCATTACAAATCATTGTATAAAGATTCGAGAGCTCCCGCGGCGTTCCCCTGACCTTCTCGCAGGATCCCCACTGCGGCACTCTAATTGCTGCACAAAAATCATTGAAAGGCAAGTTGATAGTTTTGTTATAAATCTTGTACCGGACCATGGGGTTAGTTTGAGACCGATGAAATTCGAAATCCTGCACAACCGACACCGTTAGTTTAGCATATTGGTAAGGTTCACCAACAGTAAAACCTTCCAACCCTGCATTGGAAATCGGTGTTTGAACATCTTGCGATTCCGCATTCCGCATAAAATCCGTGCATGGGTAATAAGAGGGGTATACTCCCTCTTCGCGATGAACTCTCATGACTTGTTGTACCTCCAATTCTTGTTGATTTAGTTGGTGCCTACTCCCTTCCATTTTCTGAAATTTTTCAACAATCAATATAAAATTTGATTTCAAGATATATAATTGAGGGGAACTACTATAGGAACTTGCTAGAGTACTACACATGCATCAAAACTAATTTCTACCACTTAGAACAAGCATGCAAGCTCACTAAACATGTTATCTACAGCAGAAAAATATTCAAGATATACTCAACCAAACAAAATTCTAATTGGACAATCAAAGGAGTCACATACCAGGGAGAAAATGTGCCAAATTTCAGACATAAATCTGGGCTGAGCAAAGAGATCGAAAAATCGCGAGTTCTTGAGCAGAAACGCGAGTGAGAGAAAGTGAGTACGAGTTTTTTCGGGAGAGAGAAGAGAATGAGTGAAAGAGATGATGGAGTGGGGCAAAGGGGGACCCACACACCAGGTGGCGCGCCTTTTGGCCGCGCCGGCTGTGGGGTGCCCTGGTCAGCCCAGTGCTCCCGTGCCTCTTCGAAAAATAGGACTACGGTATAATTTTTGTAAATTTTTGAGAACTTCGAAAAATGCACATTTCGGGTGTTAAATTAATTATTACTGCGAGGAAAATGATTTCCAAAATCTTAAACAACTAAAGCATATTGCAAAACAAAAGGTGCTACAGCAAGTAAAACAAATGGAGGGAGAAAGAAAGAAAGAAATGTTGTTTAGCTCTCTTATGCATTAAAATATACTTGTTAACAAGGTTGATCAAGTCTTGCTACCAAATAAATTTTATATGACATAAGAAGAAATAAACCTCAAATCAATCATGTTACCTTATATTGAATTGATATGGATCCAATCACAAGAGTTTGATATTCTTCTTTAGGCTCATATATAGGACAATCAATGGATCCCACTTTGATAGTTTTCACATTAAAAATTGTATTAACTCCATATACTTTATCAATCCTCTTGGGAAAATAGACAGTATGTTCCTTGTCATCAACATTGAAAGTAACCTTGCCTTTATTGCAATCAATAACAGCCCCTGCAGTATTAAGAAAGGGTCTTCCAACAATAATGGACATATTATCATCTTCAGGCATTTTCAACACAACAAAATCAGTTAATATCAAGCAATGTTGAGTAACTTGAACAGGAACATTTTCACATACACCAACAGGAATAGCAGTAGATTTATCAGCCATTTGCAAAGATATATCAGTTGGTATCAACTTATCTAAATCAAGTCTCTTATAGAGAGAAAAGGGCATTACACTAACTCCCGCTCCCAAATCACATAGAGCAGTTCTAACATAATTATTCTTGATGGAACAAGAAATAGTCGGTATACCTGGGTCTCCAAGCTTCTTTGGAACCTTACCCCTGAAGGAGTAATTAGCGAGCATAGTGGAAATCTCCTCATTGGGAATTTTCCTTTTGTTAGAGACAATATCTTTCATATACTTTGAATAAGGAGGCAATTTAATAGCATCAGTCAAAGGGATTTGCAAAAATAAAGGTTTCATCCAATCACAAAATTTATTAAAATGTTCCTCCTCCTTTGATTTCAGTTTCTTAGCAGGAAAAGGCATTGGCTTTTGAACCCAAGGTTCTCTTTCATTACCATGTTTCTCAGCAATAAAATCTTCTTTAGTGTACTTTTTAGCATGCTTTCCAGGTTCTTTTTCAACCTCTTCTTTATCAGGAGTATCATCCTTATCATTATCTTTATCATGTTCATTACCACTTTCAGTTTCAGCATCAGAAATAGAAATACTATTAGGATCATTAACAGGTTCAGAGGATTCTACAACATGCTTATGTTTCTTTTTCTTTTTCTTAGATGGAGCACTAGTTTTAGTTAGTTGAGAATCTTGTTCAACTCTTTTGGGATGCCCTTCAGGATATAGAGGATCCTGGGTAGAAACACCACCTCTAGTTGTTACTTCATAAGCATGTTTTTCTTTAGAATTATTTCCCAACAAGTCATTTTGCACTTTAGTGAGTTGATCAATTTGAGTTTGAACCATATGAAAATGTTTAACAAGTATATTAACATCATTGGAGGTTCTCTCCACAATATCATGCAATTCACTAATAGCTCGAGAATTTTCCATTAAATGATTCTCTACTCTCATATTAAAGTTTTCTTGCTTAACAATATAATTATCAAACTCATCTAAGCATTGAGCAGGAGGTTTTGAATACGGAATATCTTCCCTATTAAAGCGTTGAAGAGAGTGTACCTCAATCATGGATGAAGGGGGAGTTATCTTACATAAATCTTCTATAGGAGGTAAATTCTTCACATCTTCGGGTTTAATACCCTTCTCTTTAAGAGACTTCTTGGCTTCCCTCATATCTTCATCATTTAATTTAATCATACCCCTCTTCTTCAATATCGGTGTCGGGGTTGGTTCAGGTGTAGACTAATCATCATGATTTCGGCCTATTTTAGCCAATAATTCTTCAGCGTCGTCTGGAGTTCTTTTCCTGAAAACACAACCAGCACAACTATCCAGGTATGCCCTAGACTCAATGGTTAGTCCACTATAAAATATATCAAGTAAATCATGCTTTTCCAAATTATGATCAGGCCGAGCTCTAATAAGAGAGCAAAATCTCGCCCAAGCCTCAAGCAATTTCTCTCCATCTTCCTGGTCAAAATTATAAATTATCTGCAAAGCAATATGTTGAGCGCTAGCAGGAAAGTATTTTCGAAAGAAAACATCACGCAAGTCAATTGGACTTCTAATAGAACCAGGAGGCAAATTATTATACCAAGTTTTAGCATCATCCTTTAACGAGAAAGGAAAAAATTTAGCGACAAAATAAGTACGCATCTTGACATCATTAGAAAACAAGCTACTCAGAGTAGATAACTCAATCATGTGTTCAACAGCACTTTCTTTTTCAGTACCACAAAAGGGTGTTTTCGCAACAATAGCTATATGAGATAGATCAAGAGAAAAATCATAATCTTTATCCTTAATGTTTATAGGAGATGTGGCAAATTTAGGATCGGGAGACAGTTTATATCTAACAGCATGTTCGCAAGCAACTTTTTAATTTTTCTTGCATCAGTAGTAGCATTGCATTTTTCAATAAAATCATCATCAAGTTCCACATAATCTTCATCAAAATCATCACTAGAATATTCAACAGGTGAATTAACAGGTGTAGCAGCATTTTCATTAGGAGTTTCATATTTTCAATTTGCCTAGACCTAGCAATTGTAGCATCTAGAAAAGATCCTAACGAACCATCATTATCAAGCACAGCAGAAGCATCATCACAATTATAAGAGGAATTTTCAGATTCAACAGAAGTACCAACATTTGAAGCTTGTGGTGGTGAAACAAGTTACTTATCACAGATGGTGAATCAAAGAGGTACTAAGAGTTGTACCTTTTCTTGTAGTGGATGGTAATATGGCGATCTTAGTATCGCGAGGTTTACCCATGATGGAGACTTTGCAGCGAACAATATCAATCCAAGTAAACTTCCAAATAAAGCTATGCTCCCGGCACGGCGCCAGAAAATAGTCTTGATGACCCACAAGTATAGGGGATCGCAGTCTTCGAGGAAGTATTACCCAATTTATTGATTCGACACAAGGAGACAAAGAATACTTGTAAGCCTTCAGGAGTTGTCAATTCATTGCACCAAAGACTTGCTCAAGAGTTTATCAGAGAAACAGTTTTATAGCGTAGGAATAGTGAAATAACGGTGAAATAAAGACAGCAGTAGTGATTATAAGTAACAGGATTAAAATACTGTAGGCACGGGACGGATTAACGGGCGTTGCATGGATGAGAGAAACTCATATAACAATCAAAGCAGGGGCATTTGCAGATAATAATAAAACGGTATCCAAGTACTAATCAATCAATAGGCATGTGTTCCATATTTAGTCGTACGTGCTCGCAATGAGAGACTTGCACAACATCTTTTGTCCTACCAGGTGGCAGCCGGGCCTCTAGGGAAACTACTGGAAATTAAGGTACTCCTTTTAATAGAGTACCGGAGCAAAGCATTAACACTCCGTGAACACATGTGATCCTCACATCACTACCATTCCCTCCGGTTGTCCCGATTTCTGTCATTTCGGGGCCATTGGTTCCGGACAGCGACGTGTGTATACAACTTGCAGGTAAGATCATAAACAACGAATATCTTCATGAATCAATAACATGTTCAGATCTGAGATCATGGCACTCGGGCCCTAGTGACAAGCATTAAGCATAACAAGTTGCAACAATATCATAAAAGTGACATCTACGGATATTAGGCACTATGCCCTAACAATCTTATGACTATTACATGACCAATCTCATCCAATCCCTACCATCCCCTTCACCTACAGCGGGGGAATTACTCACACATGGATGGGGAAACATGGATGGTCGATGGAGAGACGTCGGTGGTGATGGCGGTGAAGATCTCCTCCTATTCCCGTCCGGCGGAGTGCCGAACGGAGACTTGCTCCCGAGACGGAGTTTCGCGATGTGGCGGCTCTGGAGGGTTTACGCGACTTCGACTTCTCCCCGTGCGTTTTTAGGTCGAGCGATAAGTAGTCCGAAGGAGGCGTCGGGGGCCAGCCGAGGCCGCCACACACTAGGGCCGCGCGGGCCCCTCTGGGCCCCGGCCTAGTGTGTGGGGCTCGTGAACACCTTGCCCTGGCTCCGCCAATAGGGAAAATAGGGCCTTACGTATAAATTCCGAGGTTTTTCTGAAAGTTGGATTTCTGCACAAAAACGAGACACCAGTGCAATTCTGCTGAAAACAGCGTTAGTCCGTGTTAGTTGTATCCAAAATACACAAATTAGAGGCAAAACAATAGCAAAAGTGTTCGGGAAAGTAGATACGTTTTGGACGTATCAAGATGCATATTATGTACCCCGTTCTTAAGTATTGGTTCTGGTCCAACTTATATGCAAGAACGTGTGTGGGGTGATGTGTGTGTTAGATGGAATAGCATGATTTTAGTGATTGGATAGTGACAAAAAATTCAAGATCTATTATGCCTTTGCCTTTTCTTTTGCTATCTCACTAGGGATAAAGTGAATGCATGTGCTATGTTCGTCACGTGAAAAAAATAATGATTTTGTTTGTTCAAGGTAGAACATTTGATATTCAAACATCGTGTCAAAGTACTTATGGCTATACTCTGTTAATTCTTAATACAAGATTGCATGGAGTTTCCCTTTCTTCTGGAGTATAAGAGAGGTGTGTTACACCATCTCTATGTTAGAACGTGATGCTCATATGAATGCATATCTTACACATATTGAAGTTATATTCTTTATATCTCATCAATGAATTGTTATTATCCACAACAACTTAAAAGAGAATAGTCAAGTGAATCCATTAACCCCGGTACAATTTTAATCATAAGAAACACCTTTCCATTGCATTTATCTTACTTTCTATTTGCAGCACTATTTTAATTTGAAAATATAAAAATATTTAGTTATCTTATTTGCACACAAAACCCCAAAACAATTAAACCTTTACTCCTTTTACTTAGTTTATTTTACTTTAGTTGCTTCTTTGTTTACTATTACTTATACAAAATCTTGTGCTTGACAACCACATGGTGGAGTTGGGGACACAAGGCTTTATTTTATTTTGCAGGATTTCTAGAAGATGAGAGGGAGAGGTACCTATTTACCTATTCCCTGAGAGTTCAATATAAACCCTCGAGTCATCCTTGTGGAGAAAATAGTCTGCTGACTCAACACTCTGCACTTGGAGTCCCAACGTCATCAGTTATCCCTTGTGGCAAGTCTTCATTGCATCAACGTGTGAGTTTCCTCGTCTTGGTCAAAATAATTCCCTCTTTTTATTTGATTTTTTTTGGGAAGGTTCCTAAAATAGCACATCACATGAAAAGGGTATGTTGTCTTCCAAAGTTAATTAAAAAAATCATATGGAACTCATTACATATACCAAAATAAAACTCGTAAATAACAACATAAACATCACATTAAACTATAAAAGGAAATATACATTTTCGATAAGCCACAGGCTGCGAAGGCAACTCGAACGCAGCCAAAGGCAGGTGGTGGTTAAGTTTTAGCGGCGTCTCTCCTAGGTTGTTAGTGATAATATTTGGTTCTGGTGCAGTGGTATATTCCAGTTTGTTTCTAGATGCCAAACTATTAGATGTGAGCATTGTAAGAAGTTAGGTCATATCAATCGTATTCTTAAAACTATGTTGCCTTGGAGTGTGCAACTTCTATATTTGGTTGCAATCCCCTTGTTTTTGTTTCTCTTACATGCCCGATTTTTTTTAACGGGTAAGGCCACGAAGGCCTGGAAGCTGCCATTAATGCGGTGAACAAATTACAAGGAGGACCCTAAGAAAGTCCAGGAGTACATCAAAGTTCTCGGAATATGCAAACATGACCCTAGAAAGTAAAAGTAAAACGCGATCGGGTCATTCATCTTCATCACTGCGCGAAGTAGACCTTCCGACGCAGGCATTGGCGATGCCACCGGGGACGAAACCACTTGGGGCATAGCCAGCGAGCATCCTTGCATGGAGGTCAAGGTAGATCCTCACAAACCGGAGGAAGAAGCACCATAGGCCATCAGATCGCCTGGGATCGGAGCGGCCTCTCTGGCCACAGATAGCGCTGGTGTATGATTGTCGTTGCTTGGGAGCTCTGACGGTAGAAGCAGCTTGACGCAGGTATCGCGGTCGCAGCCGAGTTGAGCGACGAGGAACCACCGTCCGCCCAACCTCACCTCCTTCACCACAAGGGCCAGGAAAGGGAGACAGAACGACAGATCTGGTCGTCGCACACCCGGAGCACACCTCCAAAACCGGAGGCAGAAGAGTGCGCTTATAGACGGAGATATGGTCGTCTTCCGACCTCACCACCATCCTCCATGGATGTTGGAGCAAGGAGAAAGCCATCCATCTTCCAGCGGCGCACAACCAGACGTTGGGAGTACTCCACACCGGCATAAAGCCATACACAGACACAAAACCTACACCTAAACTCGACCTAAACCTACCTCTAGCATCTATACTACAGCCCAAGCCTCCTCCCCCATCCTCACGCCGAGCAGCGGAGCCGCCGGCGGAGAAGGGAAGGGGCGCCGGGCGGAAGGTGTGGAGGAGAGCTCTCAGGTACTGTTGAAGGAGAGAAAGAAGAGGATATGAATGAGCCTCCACACGTACCCGATTCTAGTCACGTAAAGCAAGCTAAGGAGAGATCGAGTAGTATTGAAGGAGAGTTCTGGTCTGATCGTGTTGTCATCATTGTGACTGAATGCTCGGCTAATTTTCGTAAAATTAAGCGAGAGCCCAGTATGTTTGTTGATAATTGTTAGAGATGCACTTCTAGAATTATTGGGCCGAATCAACTTGGCATTTGCGAAATCCTAAGGAAGTGGAGTTTTATGTGCACTATGGCCGTCCATGTGTGGTAGTGTGGGTAGTTGGTAGCACAATCTCTCCTACACAAACTTCACTTGTCAAATATGGTAATGATGTTGCAAGAGTTCTCTTGAGGTGGCGAGGACTGTCTTGGTTGGGTATGTAGTGTTTCCGATGGCTCTTGGCCTTGGGACACTTATATCTGGATCAGATGATGTCCCCTAAACTCTAGTTGAGTGTGTGTGGTTTTCACCGGTTTCCCTTAATTAACCGTGTGTTGTATGGTTTTCAGGTTCAATTTCCCTTATTAACTGGACCATTTTCCCTCTTCCTATAATGCATTGCGGGAGCTCCCCGCCCTCTTGACAAGGTTCCGTCAAAAAAATATGGTAATGATGGTGATAAGTGAAAGCATATTGTAATCAGCGTAAGACATGCATGCCTTTGGCACTGAAATGTGTTGGTGGAATGGGAAAACGATACTTCTCGTTGATGGTTCGGTTAATTACATGGCTCACAAATACGTATGTACATTCATATTTGTGGATATACACATGCATACCATATCCTGTGAGCATCTTCGAGCGACCGAGTGTAAGAAACTGATATAACGGTTCTTCAAATTAACAATCACCACAGCTGGGATGCGGAAAGGAGAATTAAGCCGCCTGCACCCCAGCCTCCCCGCACCCCAGCCTCCCCAGCCCTAACCGCCGCCACCGTCGGTAGCGCCGTCGGGGCAAAGACCCACGGGGCGTGGCGGCGGCGGGGGCCCTTCCTCGCCGACGCATGGTGGACGGCGGCCGGATCTCCCTCCTTGACGCATGGCGAACGCGCGGATGGGATGGGCGGCGGCGGCCAGCGCTGCGCCCCCTTCTCCTCTCCCCGGTGGATCGACCGGCGCGGTTGGGATGGGCGGCGGCGGCAGCGCGTGGTCTCCCTCCTCCGTCGGCTCTCCGTAGCACTCCGGCGGGCTGGTGATGGGCGGCGGCCAGGCCATGGGCCCCCTGTCTCGCCGTGAGTGGAGGCGATCTCGGCTTCACCCGCGACACGAGGTCGCCGGGGCAGCAGCCTTGGGACGGTGGAGGTGGCCCTCTTCTTCGCCGGAGAGGGTCGGCCTGCGGTTGGTGGTGGTGGATTTATCGATCTATCACCGCGTTCCGGCGGCGAGATGGAGATGCTTGGAAGCCGGCGACGTAGTCGTCGGTGGAGGGTTGGAGTGGCCAGCCCGGGATGGTCGCCGACGTGGAGGTCCGACCTGAATAAAGGCGGTGGTCCTAGGGTCTCTCTTGCGTGAAGAGGACCTACCGAGGCCTGGACTCGTAATCTAGCCGAAGTGTTGAGTTTAAGGCTCCGCCGGCAATGTAACGATGCTTTTGCTGGAGTTTGCTGGATCGGTGGTATTCGGTCGTGCGTACCCATGCTTTTATTCCGACCGATTGGTTGGAGGGAGCGGCGCGAAGCTCTTTTTCCGTGTTGACATCAAGTGACTATGGATCCATGATGAAAGTCGGAAGAAGAGAAGTTCATGACCGGAGGGAGGACTAGCTAAGGGAGGTTCAAGCCTCCGCGCTGTTGAGGACTTGCTTGGTGTTCCGGGCTTCACACAAGTATGAAAGTGGGGGCGACAACACGGGTGAAGTTCGAGTCCTACCTTTCAGAAAATCCAAGTCGGCCTTAACGTTGTGCTCAGCAATGACCTTGTTGGAGGCATTGTTTTGAGAGCGGAGACTATCTTGAGGTGAAAACCTAAGATCGTTGATCGGGCGACGATGGTGTTAGAGCACTGTTCCCTTCTTGGAGCGTCGTTTTTGGAGAGTCTGTATTTGGTGTTGTCTTGGCGGTGGATGTATTCCTGTTGTTATGAATGCATATGATTTTTGTTTTCTTAGATTTATTTTATCGGAAAAAAAAACAATCACCACAGCTATCTTACTATCGTCTCCCATTCAAAAATACTTCATTTTTTATGAAAACATCAACGTGGCAAAGTTAGGGTTTGATTTGGGAGCCAGCCACCGTCCTCTTAACTGCCTAATAGCAATGTGCAAAAGCAGAGTTTTTTTGATTGCTGCAAAAGCAGAGTTGGGCTCGTGCAGGAGCGGAGTCCCACGATCTCAAAACCGGCCGCTCCCTGACTTGCGCGTGTTCAGTACACGTAGCACACGATAGTTCTCTTTTCTGGTTGGCATCGACGATCGTTTCCGACACGAACGATGCTTTTGTTTCGGCAGCTTGCAGGTGCGGCGCACCGGCTGCATGGGCGTACAGCTCTAGGACAATCAAACCCAGTGACACGACGCTGCTGTTGCGTTGCGCGATGGCAGAGGCGCGGCCGGCCATACCCATACGCATGTCGTGTCGCACCTCTTCCGCGACGGCACACGTGAAGACTCGCGTAGTGCGTAGAGGCACGTTGGTTTCACCAACAAAGAGAAACATAGGCATGTGCGAGTGTATCCGCGTACGTGGCACTTCAGTTCGGTTCCTTGGTTACTTGTTATTTTCGTACCGATCGGTCGATCTCCGGAAGATCTGAATGCTTTATCGGGAGTTGGCCAGCAGCCGGCCGTACTCTATCAGAATACCGTACCCCCTAAGTTAGACATCGGAAAAAAAGTGTGCCGCTGCTGCGTTCCCCCTGGCCCAAACAGACTAGGGGAGCTTGTTCACAAAAAAAAAAACAGACTAGGGGAGGACGTGGCTCAACTTCTAGATCAGAACCCATTTGGTATCCAAAATGATTCGGCCCGCCCAAACAACATTTTTTTTCTTCAAATTTTCGGGGGATGAGGTAGAGGTGTAAACGGATCAGATTTTGCTTATACCATATTCTTTATTATATATTTTCCTTCGGAGCGATATTGATTGATTTCGGATTCGAATGCGGATATGCCGTACTGCGGATTCAAATCGAAAATGGAGCGGACTCGGACCGGAAACAAAAATAGTTAGATATATGCTCTCATCGCTAGATAGTTATTGTTCTTGCAAATCTTCGAAGAGATTTAAACTTTCAATCTTGTGCAGTTAAGAAAAAATACACGATGCACTACAACTCGAGCACTGATAGAAATTTAGAGCTAAACATGCTCGCCAAATAAATTTGGTAACTCAATAACTACTAACCTTGCAAGATTGGCTTTGGCTTTTGACTCAAAAATCGGATTATCCGGTTTAAAACCTTTGGATTATCCTAATTAAATTTTGGATAATCCATATCCGCATGCTATTTGCTATTCCTATACCGTATCCGGAGCACTACTTCAGAGTCAGATATCCTTATCCGCTAGATTCTTTAAAATTGGATATGGATATCTTAAAACGGATTCGGTGCCGGTTTTGGTGCAAAAATTACCCTATCCGTTTACACCCCTAGGGAGAGGATCCCCACCTGAATATATTGAAAAAAGGGGCAAGCCTAGGGTTTTACAACATTAATGTAGAGAGGTACAAAGTGAGAGAGGGGGGATTACTGTTGGAGATATGCCCGAGAGGCAATAATAAAATAGTTATTGTTATATCTTAGTGTTCATGATAAATGTTTACACTCCATGCTATAATTGTATTAACCGGAAACATTAATACATGTGTGTTGTGTAAACCAGAATAGTAAGCCTCTCATTTAACTAGCTTGTTGATTAATAGATGATCATGGTTTCCTGATCATAAACATCGGATGTTATTAATAACAAGATCGATACATAGTTACCTAGTCCTTCGACCATGAGATCATGTAAATCACTTACACCGGAAGGGTACTTTGATTACATCAAACGCCATTGCGTAAATGGGTGGTTATAAAGATGGGATTAAGTATTCGGAAAGTATTAGTTGAGGCATATGGATCAAGAGTGGGATTTGTCCATCCCGATGACGGATAGATTTACTCCGGGCCCTCTCGGTGGAATGTCGTCTAATTAGCTTGCAAGCATGTGACTAGGTCACAAGAGATAACATACCACGGAATGAGTAAAGAGTACTTGTCGGAAACAAGGTTGAACTAGGTATGAAGATACCGATGATCGAACCTCGGACAAGTAAAGTATCGCGTGACAAAGGGAATCGGTATCGTATGTAAATGGTTCAATCGATCACTAAGTTATCGCTGAATGTGTGGGAGCCATTATGGATCTCCAGGTCCCGCTATTGGTTATTGGTTGGAGAGGAGTCTCGACCATGTGCATAGTTCACGAACCGTAGGGTGACGCGCTTAAGGTTCGATGTCGCATAAGTAGATTCGGAATATGAGATGGAGACGAAGTTTGTTTGGAGTCTCGGATGGGATCCAGGGCATCACGAGGAGGTCCGAAATGGTCCGTAGAATAAGATTCATATAAGGGAAGTTGATTTCTAGGTTTCGGAAAAGTTCGGGATTTTTCCGACGAAAGACCGGGAAGGTTCTAGAAGGTTCCGGGGGTCCCCCCAGTGGGCCCACGACCCTAGGAGGCCTAGCATGGGCCGAGGGGATGCACCCTAGCCTAATGGGCCAGGGCACATGCCCCTCAAGGCCCAAGTCGGCCAGCCCTCTAGGGTTCCCTAAACCCTAGGGATCAACTTGGGGGGGGGGGAAGAAAACTCCCCTCCTTGGCCGCCGGCCCTCGATGGATCTAGGGGGTTGGGGGCCACCCAAACTGACCCTCCCCCTATATAAAGAGGGGAGAGGGCAGGGGGCGCACACCCTTGAAACCCAAGCCCTGGTGTTGTGGGTATACTTTATGGGTATATCAACGACATGGCCTAGATCCGGCAAGCCCGGGTGGCCCAGAGACGGTGATGGTGGCATGGGGCCCATCGGGCGGCCCAGTTGCTGTTGATCAAGAAGGATGAAGTCCAGCCCAGGAACCGGAGGCCGGATCCTAACCGACCTACGAAGGAGGCCGGATCGTGGAGGCCCATAAAGTAGGATCCAGTACGGCCATAAGGAAGGCGGATCCTTGACGTACACGCAAGATATTGTACCGTAGTTAGGCAACTTGTATTCGGCTAGGACTCTCCATGTAAACCCTAGATCCGTGCGCCTTTATAAGCCGGATCCGGGAGCCCTAGAGGCACAACCACAACCATTGTAACAACGCGCAAGCGCCCGGATAATTCCGGACAAGCGCGGTAGGCCCCTGTCATCGTGCGTGTTCCGGTGGGTAACTCGCGTACCACCGTCCGTGTGCACTCCGCCCTATGGCCCCTACTTCTTCTCCCCTCGTGAGGATCCCTCCTCCGAGGTATTGTCGATTAGGCAACGACGGTTGGCGCCCACCGTGGGGCCTGAGGCGTCGGAGACCGGGAGGGCTCCGCCATGGGAAGCTACGACGACTCGATCGATGTGGGGCGCGTACTCTACGCCGGGAATTTTCCGATCGTCCGTCCGGACGAATTCTGGATTCCGGCTAGGACAAATCCCGTCAAGCTCTCCATCGTCCCAATCGGCTGCATCCACATCTTCATCGGCGAGACCGTCGATTCCGACGGAAACGCATTGGTAAGTAACGCTGACGCGTCCGCCGCTGAGCTGGACGCTGTCGCGAAGATCCGATCTGAGCCGCAGGAGCTCCTTAAGGAAGGTTCCGCCTTAGATCAGGAAAAATCAAAACCCACCCAATCCGCCCCTGAGCAGGAGAAAACGGTGGAAGACCAATGCAGATCCGCCTGGGTCTCCCGGTGTTAGAGAAGCAAAGGTGTCACTTCGTGCACTTCTTGGCCCATACCGCAGAGACGCCCTCCACCAGGACGAGGCTGATCCTTTGCGGTTGAGGCACCCGAAACAACGTAGCTCCGGATGCGAACGGTCGGAGAACGACTCCGGGACAAGAGGAAGCCGGAAACCCGAGGAATCAATCCTCGGTAACTTAAGCAAATTCCGATGATGCCTCCTCAATAGGCACAGAAGAATACAATCGCTTGACGAAAGAGCTCGCGATTGGGGAAGAAGATGACGGCGCTTCATCCATGAACACAGAGGAATTCAACCGCAAGCTCGAGGAACTCGGAGGCGGTGAGCAAGCTGAAGTGGAATCCGCCCAGCCGATGCAGGTTCTAGCCGTGGCACCGCCGGATCAGCCGGACAGACGAAGCCTCCAACTCCAGCCCAGGACCATCCAACGTGAGGCCTCCCTTAGGACCGCAACCACGAAAAGATGTCCTGTCACAGAAGAGATGGTCGAGCAGGCGCGCATGGATTTAGTCGCAAGTCCGATATCCTCAACAAGCCAATAACTCCGAGGAAGCTGCAGATCCGGAGGCCTTAGAAGCCGACGGGAGATGCTAGCGACGCTCGAAGTTCGCCAAGACCGCTGCCGCCATGCTGGAAGAAAGAACTCTAGCGGCAAACTTCGTGGACTACTCCCTAAAAAGGATCGTGAAGTCGACGAGATGATGGCGAAAGGACTCCGAAAGGAGTGGGAGAAAAGGTTAGCCGCTCAGCAGGCGGAGGCTGATAGGATCGCTCGGGAAGCCATATCTCCCCGCAGGATTACCTTTGCAACACCCACAGAACAACAGCCGCTCGCAACCCCAAAGGATAACATGAAGAAGGCTGCGGAGATCAAAAAGAAGGACGAGGAGATTGACATCAACTACGTCCGGAAGCTCGTTGCCTCGGCAATGCACACGAGCAAGGCGACACTTCACGCAGTTAGCATCCAATCCGGAGCAATGCATATCTACCGTGCAGAAGGACGCCATAGCAAGTCAAAACCGTGATGGCGAGTCGCGCACCGGATCCACGGAGCGCAGAAGGAAAGTCAGAGACCATCCAAATCCAATCCCCATACCATCGGATTCAACTCCGAAAACCCGGCAAAGGGAAAGGATGCGATGTATGGCAGAGATAAGTACCGTGTTCCATCACCACCACCCCGAGCTTCGCCTCCGCTACCCCCTCGACGTCGCAGTCCTGCCGGAAACCCCAGGCCCCATGGGCAGGTGGAATCAACATCCGCGACAATATGCCGCCTCCTAGAGACAGGAGCGGGAGCGTACGCCGGAACCACGCGAAGCCGGAATCAAGACCACGAGCCTGAGCCTCGTCGGAATCAAGAACGCGACCACGAGCCTCGCAGAAGCCAAGGACGCGATCCGGAACAGGAGCCGGAACGAGTACGCACCGAGCCACGCAGAGCCGGAACAACGAGGCGACCACCACCAAGAGGAAAGGAGCCCCCGGCCGCGGGAGCACGCCGAGAATCGAAGGCGGAAGAACATCTTAGGCCCCCTCGCAGATCTCCCTCGCCACCACCCGGTGGAGCGGAGGTGGAGGCGGAGGCGAGCCGGAGATCCCGTTCTGCTCAAAATCACCCGGTGGTGCCCCGTGATGCCGGGATCGCCTCAACGAGTACAGATCCGACTACATCGGTCCAAGGTGCTTTGGCCAGATGATCCGAGAGGAACCAAAGCCAAGAAGCTGAACCTTAAGCTACCAGGAAATCTGAAGCATTATGATGGCAGCGAGGCGGATACCCGGATTGAGGATTACTACAATGCGGTAACCTTCGCGGAGGAACCCCGAATATAGCCTGCCGCATGCTCCTGTACCTTATTGGTCCGCTCGTGTTTGGCTTGACCTTGAGGAGAACACTATCTTTTGCTGGTTGGACCCGAAGAAGGCTTTCGAGAACCACTTCAGGGGTACCTACAAGAGACCGGCCACCACCAGCGATCTTCATGCTTGCATCCAGAAGGGCGAGACATCTAGAAGCTTCCTCACCCGATGGTTGGCAACGAAACGAGTGCGAGAACGTAGATAACCGCACGGCAATGCACGCCTTCATTGGTGGTTTGCAGCGTGGGGGGCTGCTGCACAAGCTTACCTGCCTGGTGAACGCGAACAAACTCACTCTTGACGAGATGATAAACATCGCGGCGATCATGCCGCCGATGACGACGCGGGCGGAGATCTCGCAGCTACAGCCATACCCCTGCACCAAAGAAAAACCGTGATAACGGCGTCGGCAGCAACAAGCGGAAGAACCCCCGAAGACCGAAGGCGGAGGATCCGACATGGTAGCCATGACGTTCCAACGCGGAGGTCCAGGAGGCGGAAGAGGCCGCGGACGTGGAGGCGGAGCGGCAGGGGCCAGCAACGCGGCGAGGTCACCGGCCGGATCCCGCGCCCCCAAACGTACGAAGAATACAGGGATATGCCGTGGCCCATCTGGATCCGGCTACGGGCAAATCCACCCATACCAATCGCAACGCAAGTGGGTCAACGATCGAAGAATGACCCGGAGGCAGGATACAAGCGAGCCCGGAAGCACCGCCGCGCGGCAAAGGAGGCAAGGGCAAGAACAAGGACAAAGAGGAGGACAACGAAGCCATGGATGAGGATGACGCTTCACCGGAACCCAAGGAGGGTACCGCAGCTAACAAGTCCAACCCCTTTGGTAAGAAGAGTGTCGGAACTTACCACACCTTCCTCGGAACCCCGACTGTCCGCGCGAAATAATCAGCGCTCCGGATCTTGAACGCCACAGTTCCGGCTGTGCCGCGATGTCAAGTGGTCGGAGAAAGCCTGTACCTTTGACAGTCGGATCACCCGGCCGTCATCCCCAAAGAGTGCTACGCTCTGGTTGTGAGTCCCCGCATAGACGGGTATGACTTTTCCAGGTGTCTTATGGACGGAGGAGCTAGCTGAACATCATGTACTGGAGACCCTGGAGAAGATGAACCTCACCAAGGAACAGCTCAAAAGACAGCACCCGAATTTCATGGTGTGGTTCCGGTAAGAAGGCAAACTCTCGGGCAGCATCAAACTTCCCGTGGCCTTCGGCAATGTGAACAACTACCGCGAAGAGATGATCACGTTTGAAGTGGTGCCCTTCAAAAGCTCCTACCACGTGATCTTTGGCAGGCCCACCTACCACAAGTTCCACACCAGAGCTTGCTACATCTACAACAAGCTCAAGATTCCGGGTCCTAACGGTTGGATCACCGTGTCCGGAGACTACAAGAAAGCTAGGGACTGCGAGGAAGGCGAAGCCGCCTTTGCAGAATCCGTCATATCGGAGAGGAGCGCAAGGCTACGAGCGCGGTGGATCCGCGAGATGCGACCACCAGAAGCAGATCTCCAGAAGACCTCGTTCAAGGCCGCGATAGAAACCAAGAAGCATGACCTCATTAAAGGTGACAACTCCAAGCAGGTTTCAGTCGGAGCCAACATGGACCCCAAATAGGAAAGCGCGCTCGTCGAGTTCCTCGAGCTAACATGGATATCTTCGCATGGCAACCTTCTGACATGTCCGGAGTACCAAGGGAACTCGCCGAGCACTACCTCAACATAAATTCGGGTGCAAAACCGGTGAAGCAAGCTATGCGACGCTTTGGAGACAAGAAGCGCCGCGCCATAGGAATGGAATTAGCAAAGTTACTAGAGGCAGGTTTTGTAGTAGAAGTTATCCATACTGATTGGGTCGCAAACCCCGTCCTTGTACCCAAAAGAATTGAAATACTAAGAATGTGCATCGATTACTCCGGCGTGAATAAGCATTGTCCGAAGATCCGTTCCCTTTGCCGCGCATTGACCAAGTCATTGATCGGCGGGGGCGGAGCTTGTGTTTTCTTGACGCATATTCCGGTATCATCAGATCTTGATGAAGGAGTCGACCAAAAGGCGACTTCCTTCATCACACCCTTTGGCACATACTGCTATGTTACCATGCCTTTTGGCTTGAAAAACGCAGGTGTCACATACCAACGTACGATGCAGCGGTGTGAAGGACCAAATTGGCCGGAACGTGCACGCCTACGTCGACGACATCGCGGTCATGACCCGAAAGGGATCCGACCTGCCGAGCGACCTTAAGGAAACCTTTGATAATCTCCGACGGTACAAGATGATGTTAAATCCTGAAGTGCGTCTTTGGCGTACCAGGTGGAAAACTCCTTGGCTTCATTGTTTCTCACGGGGGCATTGAAGTTAACCCGGAAAAATCAAGGCTATCCCGAACATCAAAAGGCCAACTTGTCTCAAAGATGTGCAACGATTAACTGGTTGCGTTGCGCAATCATAGATTTGTTAGCCGTCTTGGCGAGAAAGCCCTACCTCTATACAAGCTGCTGAAGAAAACAGACAAATTTTATGCGGGATGAGGCAGCAGATCACTTCAGAGTTGAAGAACATACTCTCCTCCCCACCTATATTGGCAGCTCCACTGAGTCGAGCCTATGCTCCTCTACATAGCGGCTACCAACAAAGTTATCAGCCTCGTAATCGTGGTGGTGCGAAAGGAAGAAGGATTTGAGCACGGAGTCCAAAGGCCTGTCTATTACATTAGCGAAGTCTGACGGAATCCAGAGATACCCTCGCGAAGCTAGCATACGGAGTCTTCCTAGGCAGCCGGAAGCTGAGACACTACTTCAGGAGCACCCAATGACGGTGGTGAGCAAGGCTCCCCTGCAACAATCATCAACAACTCGACGCAACGGGACGCGTAGCAAAATGGGGCATCGAGTTATCTGCCTTTGACATCAACTCCGAAGCCCCAACTGCAATCAAGTCTCAAGTTCTAGCGGATTTCATCGCGGATTGGACTGAAGCACCGGAGGGCACACCTGTGCGGAACCGAAGCTTGGGTCATGCACTTTGACGGATCCAAGCAACATCAAGGCTCGGGGGCTGGAGTTACCCGAAGTCACCTAGAAGAAGAACTGCAGTACGTTAGATTCACTTCGAAGCAACCAACAATATGGCGGAATACGAGGCTCTACTACACGGTCTGCGCATCGCTAAGGAAATTGGGATCAAGCACATCATATTGCGGAGATTCCGACTTGGTGGCACAACAAGTAGCCGGAACCTGGAACGCCAGAAACTCCGTCATGGCGGCTTACAGAGACGAAGTGGACGAGATCGCCAAGTGCTTCCTCGGATACGAAGT
The DNA here is from genome assembly GCA_030979885.1 of Lolium multiflorum. Lineage (NCBI taxonomy): Eukaryota > Viridiplantae > Streptophyta > Magnoliopsida > Poales > Poaceae > Lolium > Lolium multiflorum. The sequence continues at coordinate 311,377,148 of CM061749.1, forward strand.
CAAGTACGTCAGGAGAGACGACAACACAGCAGCAGACATGCTGTCCAAGCTCGGATCCGGCAGGAAACCAATTCCGCCTGGAGTGTTCCTTGAGCATCTGCGAGTACCCTCAGTAAAGGGTGCAAACCCGAAAATCCCGATCTGGCGTTTCTCCGGCTAAGGAAGTGATGGCAATCATTCCGGCCTGGACTCAGCCGTTTTTGGACTATCTCATTGATCAAAAGTTGCCGGAGGACGAGGTCCACGCACGTCAGATCATCAGATGAGCAAGATCCTACACAATTGTTGATGGACAGCTCTACAAACGAAGTGCAAACGGGGGTTTTCTCAAATGCGTCTCTAGTCAAGATGGCATTGAAATCCTCAGAGAGATCCACGCAGGGGATTGCGGGCATCATGCCGCCCCGGATCCTCGTTGCAAAAGCTTTTCGGTTGGGATTTCTGGCTAACGAAAAGAAGACGACATTTGGTGAAAACTTGCGCGGTTGTCGCTACGCTACTCAACCAAACGCTCCGCCAAGAGCTGAGGACCATCCCTATCACCGGCCGTTCGCGGTCTGGGGCTCGATATGGTTGGTAAGTTAAAGAAATCATCTCTGGTGGCCATGAATACCTCCTGGTCGCTATTGATAAGTTCGATAAGTGGATCGAGGCAAAGCCGGTGAAAAAGCCGATGGTGCTACGGCACTAAAATTTGTTTGCGCCTCGTGACGAGATTCGGCATCCCACACAGCATAATCACAGATAATGGCACAAACTTTGCGCAAGGAGAACTCAAGGATTACTGCGATGAAGTTGGGATCCGGCTTGACCTTGCGTCTGTGGCTCATCCACAATCTAATGGTCAGGTCGAACGAGCCAATGGCCTTATACTAGCCGGAATTAAACCTCACCTTGAAGAACCGCTGCGCCGCGCAGCCGGAGCTTGGGCTGATGAGCTGGACTCTGTCCTGTGGAGTTTACGAACTACCCCTAACAGTCAACGGGATTTACTCCTTTCTTCTGGTATATGGATCCGAAGCTGTGCTCCCCACGACATCATCCATGATTCACCGCGAGTTTCCGCCTACAATGAAGAAAGCTGACGAGGCTCGACAGCTATCTGTGGACCTGATCGAAGAAGCTCGGAATTTAGCGACCAACGCTCCACCATTTACCGGCGAAGCTCCGACGCTATCATAGCCGTCGAGTTCGGAACCGCTCGTTCATGGTCGGAGACTTAGTCCTCCGCCTTCGCCGGGTGAAAGATCACAAGTTGCAATCTCCATGGGAAGGACCTTTTGTCATCAGCAAAGTACTACACAACGGATCCTACTACCTCGTTGATTTCCGGGAACTAAAGGATAGACCTGCCAACTAGCATCGGAAACGAAAACGAGAAGATCGGGTGACATATATGATGAAACAGATCGTCCCTGGAACATAGCACAGCTACGTCCTTTCCACACTTAGCGCTTTACGCATTACATACCTTGTAATATATATGATACATGATCAATGAAATAAAGCTTTTGGTTCACTCTTAGAGTCATTTACCTCCTTTAATTTTTCATTTCTGGATCGTGTATGTTTTTCCGGCTAAAACCGCAGAGCTGGATCTTTCCGCCTAGGCGTGTATGAAAGTTGTGATTTTCAAAATCGTCCCTTAGGACGTAAGCTTAAGCGGAAATTTTTTCTGTTGCAAACCCATGGATTCCTGGTAGCGACTTTCGGCACTTGGGCTGGGGGCTTGTTTCCGCGGTTATTGACGGATTGCCATTGGGCTTTCGCCGAGCGCGTTTCCGGCGCGGGTTTTCCGGCTCGTGGAAGGTCAAGTGGGCAAGCCGGAAATTATGAAACCAGCACTTGCTTTCAAGAAACAACACATGCAAATAACATAAAAAAGGATAGCAGGATAAGTATTTTCCGCCCATGCATGCTTGCTTGTTTCGTCCCTAACTACTTAAGAATTTAAGTTATGTTACAAACCCTCGCTGGGGGCCAAAATGACGCATTGTTTTGTCCCGCAGGACGTAAACGTTTTCACTCCGCCTTGGACGGAGAAGCATTGCCCTCTGGATCTTTTCCTTTGGCGCCCTCAGCCGGAGACGACACATCTTCATCGCTCTCTTCATCTTCTCCGGAGGTTGCAGCGCTGGTCTTGGGTTCCTCTTGGGGAGCATCCTTGGAGCTGGTCCAGGTAAACTGGGTTCCGGATTCCGCGACGGGCTTCCGCGTCGCGCTCTTTTTGAAGTTCGTCTTCAAGGGGCTCGTCCGCTGGGAGAACCACCTTGTCGTAGAATTCCTCGTGACGGATCCTCCGCGCGATGCGGGTGTCATAGCCACTCACCGCATCAAGAAGCGCTCCGACATCTGCTGTCGGAGGAACACCGAAGGTTACCCGGTCCAGATCCATCTCCGGGTTATGCGCCGGCACATGGTTAAACTCATGGCAGCGCCTCGGCGCGACGCTTGTAGATCTGTTACCCTCGGAAGAATGTCCATCCGCTTGACCGTTTGCGCAGACCGCGGTGCGGCTCTTCTTCGTGACAAGTTATGGCATATCTTCCGTGAAGCGGAGATAAGATCCTTGCAATCATCGCCAGCAAGAGAAAGAACATCGTCCGGGGAAATTTGTTCCGGCGCTTTCGGGGTATCCAAGTGGCTCTGCACAAAAATACAAGAATAAACATTCAAGTTGAGCACAAGAGGTTATCCATCAAGAAAAGAAATTCTGAGTATACGTACCCAGGATATTTTCGGCCAGCAGGTCCCAGTGGTGCTCCGCGGTCTCCATGTACTTCCGGAGTCCATTAAGCTCCTTTTGCTGCCTCTTGATGGTCTCGCTATCAGCATTACGCTTCAGCACGAATTCGCCCTTCTCCCTGATGAGCTCGGAGTTTTTCTCCGCCAGTTGCTTCTCGGCACGCTCCTTCTGCTGCTCCGCCTCCTTCAGCTTTATCTCCAACTCTTGGTACGAGGAGCGCAGGTTTTCCAGTTCGGAGGAGGTGGTCGCCAGGGAAGAAGATGCGCCTACAAGGAATTAAGTTAAAAACAGTTCAAAGTCGGAACGTGAACTAATAACAAGAAAGGTTGGAAACCAACCTTGGGCGTCCGCCAGCTGTTTGTTCAGTTCTGCATTTTTATCTTTGAGGGCTCGGATATTCTCCGCTTGGCCCAAGGTAACGCGGCGCTGCAGAGCAATATTCTTGTGTAGCTCATAGTGCAGTGCCTGCTGTTCTGTAAAAAACAAACAGAGGGAGTAAAAATTCCGCCTACAACATAGTGGTGTCCTTTGAAGCATTCTTGCCGGAATCTTTCCGACATCATGCTTGGGGGCTACTGTGACATTTTTAAATCTTTCCAAAAGTGGCTTCTAAAGCATATAAGCGCTAACTAGTACCTAGTTTCCGCCTACATGCTTGGGGGCTACTGGGTGTACCTTTTGTTTGCAGACAAGCTTGTCGAAGAATTCGCCGACACCCTTCTTAAACTCCTGGATTTCCGACGTAGCGGCGTCCGGTTTCCCCAGGCATTGTTCAGCATGGCGTTGAGCAGGTCTTGTTCAAGTTCCCACTTCTCTGTCTCCGTCAGCTTGTTGAAGAACTTTGTAGCATATGCCTTGGGGGTGGAGGTGAGGTCAGAAGGATCTCCAAAGTTTTCGGAAACACGACAACGTCGCCAGCACCGGCTCCGACCTTCTCGGAGGAAGTAACCTCAGCCTCTCCTTGGTCTTGAGTTTCTTCTTGGGCAGAGCCTTTGGCCTTAGGATCCTCTCCGCCCACCTTCTCGCTGCTGACCGGAATTATTTCCGGTGGAGTGTTTGCGGCGGGGGGAGATTGATCCGCCTGAGGAGGAGATGGCGGTGGAGCAGTATGGGAAGCGCTTGGCGGAGCTGGAGTTGCAGGACCAACAGCCGGAGATTTCTTCATAAATTTTGTGATGGGTTCTTGGCTGGTGGTCCGAGTGGCAGCGGTAGTCGGAGTTCTGCGAATAAATAAAAGAAAATTGCATAAGAAACAGTTGCATCAAAGTGAATATGTACCATACCCGGAAACTTACGGGGCGCCGGGGATGATGGGGCGCGAATGTTTGCCTGCTGTGGAAAGCATTTTCAAACGTTCCCGCTCCGCCTTCCTAGAGTCTAGCGGAGGGGGCTTGACGATCTTGGGCTTCTTGGCGGAGGCCTCGCTGGCTCCGGCTTCAGAGCCGGAAGCTTTGGCGCGGGGACGCTTCGTAGGTCGAGGAGCGCCTTGCGGGGTGCTTGCTCCTCTTCCTCCTCTTCGTCCTCCGGAACCTCCTCCGCCGTGTCGCCGCTGACGGGGACGCGAAGTATGGTGCGCAAGTTTTCCTCCGCCAATGTAGCGAGCTGGAGGGAAAGATATCATGTGTTAGTCAATATCCAAAAACTTGTGAAGTTTGAAGTAACGAAGGGATCAAAGCTTACCGGAGGACACTGGTTGTTCGTGTAAATATCCTTGATTAGTTCCGGGATCGGTTGACCCCGGCCCACCTTCACCAGCGTCTTGAATCTCCTTTTGAGAGAATCAGCCGGAAGATCGTGGCGGGTAGCTCGGAGCTGGTCGTCCGCCCCGGTGTATGCGCAGATTAACCGCGCGTTATATCGCAGGGCTGGATCCGCCGAGTGAACCAGCTCGGTGTGCTGGGTTCCGGTTAGCCCATCGTGGACTAACCAGGAAATTCTCCGCGCTGCCTTCTCCAGGATGGGAGTTAGGGAAGCGACGGGATGAAGCTCCAGCTTGCGAGCTCTTCCGGAGGCTCGTTGTTGAATTTGGGAGACCGTCGTGGATCTCCGGAACTGACACATTCTTCTCGTAAAACCATCCGGCGTTCCATCGGACGGATTCGTGTGAGTCATGAGGAGGGTACATGCGGCCAGGTCGGAGCATGAAGGTCATGCTCCCACAGTTCAGCATAGCTTTGTCCTTCGTCTCTTTCTTCACTCGGAAGAAAACTGCCATAGCTTGACGTCTGGCCGGATTCCGAGATGCCCTTCGGAGAGAGTTGCGAAGTTGGAGAGCGGTAGGAGTTGGGGCAGATGTTGTGGGGTTGAAGTCCATACGTGTTGAGGACGGAGAGGAAAAATTCCGAGCAGGGGAGCGATAATCCGCGTTCCACCCAAGCCTTAGTCATGACCACTTCTCCGGCTCCTGGCTTGGGGACGACGGTGTCGCGTATGAAACTCCAGTGAGCGGAGATCATACCCTCGTTCGAAGCTCTCGAGCTCCATATCGGTGGTTTCGCAGGGCCACCACGACCCCGCTCTCCTTCGCGGTTCCGGGCCTTAGAAGCTTTCTTGTTTTCCGTCTCCCGAACCTTGGCTGCCATTCTAGCTTGCCCTTGAAGTTCTTCTTCGATTTCTTGAGCGGTTGGGATCCGGCCTAACTTGGTGCTGGAAGATGCGGAAAAAGGTTGAGCTAGCCGGATGTCGGAAACATATGGTGGTAGGTATGCAATGGGATCCGGACAGATTGGCTCTAATGAACTGGGATCCGGGCTATTCGGAGAACTACCAGTACAGTGCGAGTCGATCGGCATACTTCCGGCTGCACCCATGCAAAGTGTTTGAGTTACCGGAATCTACTCTACTTCTTCTTCTACAAGTCCGATGCACGTACCGTCAATGGCGCGGCGAACCGGCGATGCTCCGGCGAGGACGAAGGTCGCCGAACTTGCTGAAAAACGGCCCGCGTGACCACGAATCGGCGGCGGGGAGATTTCCCGTCAACCGCGGCGATCTTGGGACGAGGGGAGGCTTGGAGCGACCTGGCGTGAAGTCCTCCGCGGCGGATCTCGTCGGAGTTGAGATCGGCGGGCGGCGCGGCGGGAGGAGGAAGATGAAGTGGTGAACGGGTGAAACGAATGAGGAGTTACCGCGCGTCGGGGTATTTATAGCCCTCGCGCGGAGAGCATTTCGGATCCTACGGCGGAAACCGAACGGTCTCACCGTTGGATGTATGACACGTGTCTTAGGTTAAAGCGGTAAAATGACGTGGAGGTAACTTAACCGTGCGCTCCCGAAATTTCCGGCTAAAGATTCGCATCTCCGAAAATTTAGCGCGGGAAGATAGGAAGTTGTGCGGGAAAAGTGCAAACTCCGTTACATTATCATTACTGAAGGGCATGTGGGTTTCCGGTTAAATGATATCGGAAACAAGACAGTTTGGAAGCTCTTCAAGATTCTCTTCGGTTCCGAGTTATATGAAGACGGAAGAATGATGAATCTCGGAGAACTTCGGGGGCTACTGTTGTGGGTATACTTTATGGGTATATCAACGACATGGCCTAGATCCGGCAAGCCCGGTGGCCCACAGACGGTGATGGTGGCATGGGGCCCATCGGGCGGCCCAGTTGCTGTTGATCAAGAAGGATGAAGTCCAGCCCAGGAACCAGGAGCCCTCCTAACCGACCTACGAAGGAGGCCGGATCCGTGGAGGCCCATAAAGTATCCGGATCCAGTACGGCCATAAGGAAGGCGGATCCTTGACGTACACGGCAAGATATTGTACCGTAGTTAGGCAACTTGTATTCCGGCTAGGACTCTCCATGTAAACCCTAGATCCGTGCGCCTTTATAAGCCGGATCGTGGGAGCCCTAGAGGCACAACCACAACCATTGTAACAACGCGCAAGCGTATAATTCCAGACAAGCAGCGGTAGGCCCCGTCATCGTGCGGGTGTTCGAAGCCGGGTAACTCGCGTACCACCGTCCCGTGTGCACTCCGCCCTATGGCCCCTACTTCTTCTCCCCTCGTGAGGATCCCTCTTCCGAGGTATTGTCGATTAGGCAACGACACCTGGCGCCCCCCTCTCTCCTCCACTACACATCTGCTCCGGCTTGGCGAAGCCCTGCATATTTTCTCCTCCACCACCACCACCACGCCGTCGTCTTCTTCGGGATTCCGAGGGATCTACCTCTGCTGCCCGTGGAACGGGGAGAGGACGGGCTTCATCGACACCGTACGCACAACCGAGTACGGAAGTGCTGCCGGATTGCAGCACGGACGATCGACTACATCAACAACGAGATCTAATCTCGTAGGCTTTGGAATCTTCGAGGGTTAGTCTCACATACATCTCGTTGCTTCGATCTTGGTAGATTAGATCTTTCTTCTTCCTAGATTGGATCTTGGTTTTTGTTCATATTCACGGTAGAAATTTTTTGTTTTCCATGCAACGAACCCATCAATTACATGGGCGTGGTACAAAGGGAGTTGTGCCAGGCCTCAATGGCGCGGCGGAGGTCAGGGGTGAAAGGATGAGATGTCGCCTAAAGCGCGAGGGGGGGGGAGGGGGGCGAATAGGCGTTTTAATAACTACTCCCTCCGTCTAAAATGGCGTCTCACTTTATCTACATAGAGTTATATCTCTAAATAAAATCCATCTACATACACCTGTATCTAGACAAAAGTGAGACACCTATTTTTAGATAGAGGGAGTATTATGGATTTCGCTTGTAGCAATGCATAATTAAACTAACGTTTATTTTACAAGCAAAAAACCCAAATACGGTAGGCTCAACTAAGTGTATCAACAACTCAAGCTAAGCAAGATAGGCACAAGATATATGTAACACAAATGATAGCAAGATATATGTACTTCAAGCGCGATGACTATCACAAGGAAAGTAAACTCGTGTATAGAGATAACCTAGGAACGCAGAGATGAAGATGTATCCCTGTGTTCCCCAACACGAGGTGAGGTACGTCACGTTGGAGAGATGCGGGCTACCACGAAGGTCTCTCGAACGCCACGGAGGCTCACCTTCTTCTCTAAGCCAATACCACAAAGGGCAAAGGCCTTTCCCTTCTGGTTTGCTTTTCCTCCAATCCGGAGATGGCCAAAACCCCAACGACTTCACAACCTCCACGAAGGAGAAGCCCGAGCCCCTTCACAATCTTCCACGAAGAGAACAACGGAGCACTAACCGCCAAGACAACCAGGAGGTAACCCCTCCAAGAGTAACAAGGCCACAGTCTCTCACTCGAATTTATCGTAATGGAGAGCTCAACACTTATGCAAGGATGCAAAAGCAAAAATACCAAAGGTGCGCAAATCCTTCACACTCAAATCCCACCAAAGCAACAAATGCTATCGAGAAACTAGAGAGAGAGAGAACAATGGATAAAATCAACACTGACTCCAAGATCTAGATCCCAACAGTTCTCCTCACCTAGAGGTGGAAATGATTGGTGAAGTTGTAGATCTAGATCTCCTCTTTCAAATCCCTAAAAAATATACAAGAATCATGGCAGGGATGGATAGGAAGCAAGCTTTTGAGGTTCAACAATGGAGTATGAGAGAGAGAGAGAGAGAGCAAATATAATGGTTTGACCTTGTCTCCTCAAGGAGGAAGAAGGGCTCCAAAGGGGAAAATAGCAGTTTGGGAGATTCTCTCGCCATAATGAACCAGCGCACAAATCGGCCAGCCAGAAACCTAGCCATTTTCGTGACGTGTGGGCCAAAACCCGGTCGGTCTGCCGAAAATAAACCGGTAAGCCAAGACCAGATCGGTTTTGCAGGAACAACATATTGGTACGCGTTTCTGCGAAACCGAGATCGGTTCGGCCCGCCGGAAAATTCCGGCAGGAGGGCCTGTGCCGCCGGTTCCTGCGCCGATTTCGCCAGAACACCTCAAACTGCAGTTTTCTTGAAAGAAATAAACTTTGACAAAGTTCTCGAACTCCGATTGAGATGAAACCAATTTTTTTTGGAAACATAATCACGAATAGAATCCCAACAAAAGATGTCCAAACTCGAAAACACAATAGAAGATGAATACAGATTTCTTTTGATGAACTTGGGCTTGTTAAAAAGCTAGCAACAAGCTCAAAAACCTCACACATCAAGAAGCAACAAGAATATAGTGATGCATTGTATGCAAATGATTGAGCTCCCTAAGACGATGCGATCAAGTTACCCAACCAAAAGCCCCTCTTGATAGTGCGGCTATATATCCTATAATCCGGTCTCCTAACAACCACCTAAGAGACCAGTAAAAGGAAAACCTAGAACAGCCATACCTTTTCCTTGCGCATCCCGTTTGATCTTGATGACAACGCTTCAAGCTCCATTCAAGCCAGAATTTCTCACTTGATCATTGTTGCTTAGTGAAGACTCATGATTTCTCCCCCATACACCACTATGGGAAAGCTTTCTTGAAGCACATATTCACACGTCCATTATCACCGAATGGACAAGAAACTTCAAGCATAATTTCTCGAGATACCTAACCCATATAAACAACACAAACACATATATATATATAGTGGGTTAGCTCATGAAGCATAATTGACAAGGCTTACCATCCACAAGATCACATGATCCAAAGTGGTACAATCTTTATGTTTCATGTGTTGACCAACTTGAATTCAATCTTCCCTCTTAGTCTTGGTCAACCTTGTATCTCCTCATGCTCTATCATAACATCTTGAGGTATATAGAGAACCCTTCATATGCTTGCATGTTCTAAACCATAGTCATCCATAGCTCAACTCATGAGACTATTGATGGTGGTCAACACCGTTGGGGAACCCCAAGAGGTAGGTGTGATGAGCACATCAGCAAGTTTTCCCTCGGTAAGAAACCAATGTTTAATCGACCAGTAGGAGAAAGACGTGACTTACGAAGGTGTTGCTAGCTGACTATTGGCATGGCGCTACCAACGTCAGCAACAACGTGGAACCTACACACAACACAACCAAAACACTTTGCCCCAACTTACACTGAGGTTGTCAATCTCACCGGTTTTGCTGAACACAAAGGATTAAACGTATCGAGTGGAAAGAGAAGCTTGCAGTAATCAAAGAGAACAGTGCTTTCAGAAAGTAAACAGAACAATATTCCAATGGATGAATTTATCAGTGTAAAGGAAAGGACCGGGGTCCACAGTTCACTAGAGGCGTCTCTCCATAAAGATAAATAACATGCTGGGTGAACAAATTACAGTTGGGCAATTGCTAGAATACCGACCATACATGACAAGATTATTATTATGATATTCGCTTGGGGATTACAACATAATACATAGACTGTAATCCAAATGCGTCTATGACTAATAATCCACCTTCTGGTTATCGTCCGAACCCCTTCTAGTATTAAGTTGCAAGCAACAAATTATCGCATTAAGCAATGTGTGTAAAGTAAACAATAGAATTACCCTTGGATAAAATATTGTTATTTTCTCCCTAGTAGTAACAGCACATCTACAATCTTAGAAGTTATTGCCACTCTTCCAGAAAACTAGAGGCATGAACCTACTACTATTGAGCATAAATACTCCCTCTTGGAGTCACAATCATCTACTTGGCCAGAGTATCTACTAGCAACGGGGAGCATGCAAGATCACAAATAACATATGGAAAGAATATATAATCGATCTCAACATAGTATTCCATTTTCAGCAAACACAACATGTAGCATTACATAAGGATGATCTTGATCATATAGGGCAGCTCACAAGATCTAAACATGATGCAAAAATTAGAGAAGACAACCATCTAGCTACTGCTATGGCCCCATAGTCCAGGGATGAACTACTCACGCATCACTTCGAAGGCGGGCATGGCGATGTAGATGCCTCCAGCGATGATTTCCCCCTCCGACAGGGCGCCGGGAAGAGCTTCGGAATCCTCCAAAGCTAGGGTCTGCGATGGCCGCCACGACGGAATTTTTCGTGGATGGAGGCTCGGGTGTTTAGGTTTTTCCCGAGATCGTGAATAAATATGCGAAAGGGCGAGGTCGGTGGAGGCCAGGGGGCCCAGACCACCCCTTGGCGCGGGCCCAGGCCAGGCCGCGCCAAGGTGTGGTCTGGCCGCCCCGCGTCTCTTCTTCGTCCCCCCTTGGACTCTGTCTTCGTTACGGAAAAATATTGACTTCGGCTTTTGTTTCGTCCAATTCCGAGAATATTTAATGTACAACTTTTCCGAAATACAAAATAGCAGGGAACTGACACTGTGGCATCTTGTTAATAGGTTAGTGCCGGAAAGTGTATAAAAGTGCAACGAAGTATTAGCAAAACATATACAAATTGGTGTAAAACAAGCATGGAACATTAAAAATTATAGATACGTTTGCAACACATCAACTATCATGACACTGTCTTAGATCCATATCTTGAATTCTTCTCTTGAAACCGAACACTGAAGATCACGATGCCAATACCCAAGGTATATGTTTGTCTTCATGGCATCCACAAAATCCAGCACATGGACTATAATAAATACCTATGGAGTATTACTACATATAAAAATAATGAAAACATTATTCCATAAGGATTTTCATTAATTACCAAAAACACACTTAGGGCAATGTACCCTTACAGGGACGAAAACACCCAAACCAGAGGGAGGCGTTGTCGCGGCACGTCTTCGGCGCCAGTTGCAACAAAGGCCGGGCCTCGTGGAAGCCTGCGCCGTTGCGTTGCTTCCACACATGCCAACAACAGAGGAGTGTAAACTTTGGTGCAATTTCCAGCCTGATCGAGCTGGGCATGGGGAGCAGGTGCAGGTCCTTAACATGGGCGTTTCCGGGGATGGAGACGCCGGCCGCATCCCAAAATGGAGCCTGAAGAGTCATATTCCTCGCAGTCTCTAGCTCCGTGTCACAGAGGGGGGAGTCGGCCTCATTGACATACATAATGTTTTTTCGCAGAGGACGTCGCGCGTGTGCACCCTTGATTGGACCAAGAGCCATGCAAAGAACTTGACGAGCGACGGCCCACGTCTCCCCAAATGAATTCTGCATTGTGGGAGGAGACGCCACCGAACCGGCAGAGCTTATACAACGCGCCAGTGGAGAGCTTGGACTTGGGGAAGGCGCAAAGGACGAGCCGTCTCTCGTCCGTCGAGGAGGAGAGCGAGACTGCGGCAAGAGTGTTGGCGAGCAAAGCCAACTCGCGTTCACCTGCCGTCGTGAGCCAGGGGGACGAGGATGTTGTCAACGCCATGGAGTAGCACACGCGCCACGGTCACCTCGGGGAAGGTGGTGTGGGTGAACAGGATGCGCAGAGAGGTGCTCAGGCAGTCGTGCCAGAAGGAGGTGTGCCGCCCATCACCGACCGCCACGAGCGTGACTGAGAGGTAGAGGGGCACGAGCACACGGATGCTCGCCCAATGCTCGGCGGCCGAATCTGAATGGGCATCATCAGCGATGGGGCTGTCACTTACCAAGGCCCAGTGCCACAACGCCCATGGCGTGTCAGTCTCGACATGGAGGCGGTGAAAGAGTTTGACGAGGAGGCATGAGTTCTGGACCGCGAGCGCGCGCACGCTGAGCCCACCCTCGTGCTTGGAGCGACAAACCTTGTCCCAGGCCACGATACACTTGGCGCCACTGATATGCTCCCCGGCGCCCCAGAGGAAGGCTCGAGGGAGCGCATCTAGCCTTGATCACGGCGGGCTAGAGCAGCATCGCCGTCATGGCATGGGTGGGGAGCGAGTTGAGCACAACATTGACGAGGACGAGGTGGCCTGCCGGGGAGAGGAGGAGGGCTCTCCAACCCGACATGAGCTTCTCGCGGGACAGAGCCAACCCTCAGTAGATTTGGGGGAAACCCTCGACCATGCATCCGAGCGACGCGGTAGCCCTAGCCACGCCAGGCTCGTCGACGCCCATGGGAACCATGGTGCTTTTGGAGAAGTTGATCACCAGCCCGATTGCCCTGGTGAAGTCATTGAAGATCCTCTTCAGTCTCGCAGCCGCGCCATCGTTCGCCCGCATAATGATCAGTGTCTATCTATTGCAAGACGTGCGGGCGAAGCCCATCGACGAGGGGGTGGCGAAGCACGTCATCTTGTTTGATCAACATCTAATGGATGTCATCCACGAGAAGGAAGAGGTAGGGGACAGGGTCACATGCAGCAGCCCACGTTTGCAGCCAATCCAGCTACGTGGAACGCAGTTGAGTACCATCACCGACATGGAGGAGTGAAAGATGGCGTCGATCCAGTCGCACCAGACCGGTGGGAAGCTGCGAGCAAGAAAAACCTTGCGCAGGCTCAACCAATCGATGGAGTCGAAAGCTTGAAGTAGCACTGCACCATCTCCGTCGCGTAGACGAAACAACCTATTGACATCGCTTAACATTGTCTGGGTGTAGCTAGCATTCACCAACTTCTTGACTAAACTAGTTCTTCAGCACTTTTCTCCTTCCAAGTTGTAACTGCAGCACATGCTGCTGAAACTTTCTTCTCTAGGTTCTACTAGTCTCAAGCTGAGGCTGAGTCGATCAAAACGGAACAGGCACCGGCGCAGCCTAGTAGCACGGAATAGTTCAGCGAATCCGCCGTCGCTTGGCCATCTGAGCCCTCGCACACGTTGCATTCATCGCCAGTTCACCCGTTCCGAAAGGGCCAAAAAGCGTTACACGACAAGGCAAGCTTCCTGACACTGACCATTCCAATCCCAGATCAGACGTGGCTTTTCACGTCTCACGACTGACCGCGACGACAATGTGTAGGATTCCACAGCTTCATCTACCCTATCCACAGCCCAGGCAGCTAGCAGTATAGCTCGAGAGTGTTGTCACCTCTGCCTTTTTTAAAGTTTTTTCTCGCAAGGAACTCATTGCTCTTGTCCAAAAAGCCAGTTGTGCCCATTGACCGCTCTCTTGTCTCAGGACCAAGTGTTCCTTTCTCTCGGAGAAATGCGCAGATTCTGCAGAGCGAGTCGGCGACAACAGTTACACAAGCTCGGACGCTCCTACGCACGCAGGATCGAGTCGGCCCCGGCTTGAGCTGCAGTCAAATGAAATCCACAGTGAGTTTAGTTTAGCACGTAATCCACCTGAAGGGATCCGATGCCGTAATTAAACAGGACGTACCCTTCTCCTGTCTCCAGATCGACGACTGTGAATTGCGATCCACACACATTCCTGAGCCCGTTATTATTTGATTTTTCTTCAAGCTTCCAGCTCAAGTTGCCAACAAGGCAGAATGTTAGGCGCAATACTCAATGCTCTTAATACTCTCCCCCAGAAGAGAGAGAGCCCAGAAATCCTGCGCCACATGCGTCGCTATGATCGATCGGCAGCATGTTACCCACATGCGCCTGCTCGCCGTCGCCGAGACCTGGGAGGCCCCAAGAGGCCGATCGAGGCCAGTGCACAACTGCACATCTGGCCATCTGGGAGCGAGTAAGAGCATCTCCACTCGCCCCGACGAACGGCGGCATTTTTTACATCGGACGGCGTCGGTGTAGCCTTTGATTCCTCGTTTCATTCGGATTTGGCCCTTCATCCATCCGGCGAGCCCACGCTGTCCCGGTCCCCGGGCGCTCGGGGACTCCGGATGAAACGTTTTGGCGCGAAACACCGTGTGGACCCGCGTAGTCGGCGACAGGAAAACCAAATCGATTTTCCCTCCATTCCCTCCAATTTGCTTGCATATCCCCATTCTCTCCCGCCGAATTTCTCCATTCCCCTCGTCTTCGAGTTCCGTTCGCGGCGCCTCCCCTCCCCTCTCCTCCTCATCTTCTCGTCCACCACAATGCCGCCGAAGGGACGACGAGAAGTCGCGGCGAGAAGAGCGGCCGCCGGCATGACGACGCACGGTGGGCGGCGGGAAACAGCGCGACATCGAAACAGGCTGCAGGGCGGCGAGGGTGAAAAAGCCGCCGCTAAGAGGGCGGCGGAGGCGGCCCGGAGGAGCAAGCGGAAGATGAGCATGGCCTTCGGCGGCGGCGGCTCCATGTTCCCCGGCCAATGGCGGCGCAAGTAGTTCCCCGTCGTCCTTCTCCCCTACGATGTACTCGCCGTCGACGCGCCATGTTCCAAGAGGGCGCCTACGTCCAACCGTCCGGTTCACGCGTCGGCCGCCATGTTCCAAGGGCGCCTACGTCCAACCGTCCGAGTTCACGCCGTCGCCGCCCGAGCTTGACATCGGCGGCGCCGTTCGAGGCACCTCGCCGGTCATGCGACGAGGGCCGCTCCCGTTCGGTGCCCGTTCGGTGCGACGGCGGCGCGAACGATGAGGCGATCCACGAGATGATCACCTCCGGCTCCGCCGCCGCGCGCCCGAGGTTCTTCATGGACGCGCCGCGCGAGCCGGGTTCTTCACGCAAGAGAGGCGAGGGCGACGGCAGCTGTGTGGCGCGCAAGGATCATGTGGAGGATGTTGCCGAGCCAAGCCGTCGAAGAACAAGAAGACGAAGAACAAGGAGAGACAACTCAAGCCGACGTCAACTGTCGAAGGGGAAGAAGAAGAGGAAGAAGGACTCGCCGCCTGCCGAACCGCGTATCAAATGGACGTCGAAGGAAGAGGAGTGCCTCGCCGAAGCTTGGATGACCGTGTCCACGACGGCATAATCGGTGCCAATCAGTCGTTCGACACCTATTGGCTTCGAGTGAAGCAGGCGTACGAGGAACGCAAACTCGTCGATCCCTACTTCAACAAGACGAACATGAACGTGTGAGGAGAGAAGGCAATGGCCACCCATTGGGGATCATGCAGACGGCGTGCAGCAAATGGCACGGCGTACAGGAGGAGATCGAGAAACGGCCGATCAGCGGCCATGACTTGGAGCAAAAGGTATGTTCCGTCGACCCTGCATCACCGAGGTATATCGTCGTTAGCTGACCCGTTTCGCCGTGCTCTTTTTCCCCAGCTGCGCCGAGCTTTGGACATGTATGCGGACGACACCGGCCTGCAGTTCAAGTTCCTCAACGTCTACGCCCGCCTCGAGCCTGCGAGAAGTGGAGGAAAATCGCACAACCCTCTCGAAGAGCAAGACAGAAAGTACAACCCCGACGCGCCGGCGGCTTGCGCGTCGGAAGGGCCCTGAACTCGGCAGAAGAAGGCGAAAGAGCTCAAACGGACGGACAGTCCCGCCGACAAGATGCAGGCGTCGATCGACAAGTGCTTGGCCGACTTGATGTCGCACGCCGACGGAAGGAACGACAAGTTCGACGGCAGGTGGCGGGAGATGCTCGCCAACCAGGGCGCCGGATCGCGCGACGACGACGGCGGCGAAGAAGAGGAATACGGACTTGGCGTTCCTGATGGGCGGCGCGACATGGCGATGGACGAGGAGACGAGGAATTGGTACCGGGCCACCGCAGCGACATCCTCCGAGCCCCTCCCGGCGTGTCGTCTTCTCCACCGGCTCCTGGTCTACCTCACCATCTACCTCGTCGACCGCGCCGACGTCCACTGCCCATTTCCTGCCGGCCGCCGCAGCTGTTCGGCCACGGCGTGTGAGAAACTGTCCGGACACCGCCGTGCCGGCCGGGACTGACGAGCCTGTCTCCGTGTAATTTCCCTCCGATCGCCGATCGTGGCTGATCCTTTTGCTCCTTTTGCCGATCAACTGGCCGTGCTTGTAGCGCGGGACGGCCATTTGTTTGAACTTAAACTCTATCCGCCGAACTCCGGGTGGACGACGGAAATACGGTACTCTTACTTAATTTCGTCCAATCCGGCGGTTGTTTCGTCCGGATTTGGACGTGGGGAGCGCCAACGAGTGGGGATGCTCTAAGCTACTAGCAGCAAGTAGCTAGCCAGGACCAACTCTCATGTAGTATAACCACAGGAGAAAACTACTGTATTGGTGGTGTCAGTTGGCAGTAGAAAACTACATAGTTCTGGGAGCAACTTGATATCTCCGTTGGCATCGGATCGGACGGAGCAGAGTAGGAGCATAGCGCGATAGCCTACGGAGAATTCAAGATTTGGTCCTGGACGCCTGGACCTGCCTGCGAGATGGCGCATTTATTCATTCCTAGAGGAGGAGATCGAAGGTTCCTTCTTGGTTTTTAAACACGCACCCATCTATCCCGGGCTGGGCATGGCAACCCCCAAACTCACGTTCATGTCCAGCTCACTTTCTATCTAGGCCTCCCCCCCTCCCGACCCTCCTTTCCTTTCCAATTCCAGCTCGATCGATCGGTTCGCTAGCTAACTAACCGGCGGTCTCCTCGCCAAACCCCTTGCATGAATCGACGTCCATGGTGCTCCCCGCCGCCTATGTATAGCAGCAGCCTTCCTTAGTCCATCATCCCCCCAGTGTCACACCACAGAAATCTTTTGATCGGAGAGACAGCATAGGATGCAGGACCTGTTCTCCGTCCCGTCCTGTTTCTCGTCCGGCGAGAAGCAGCACCTCCCGGACGCCACCGCGTCGGCGGCGACCAGGTCGGGCCAGAGCGCCGTCACGCTGGTGTACCGCGCCGAGATCGCCGGGCAGAGCCGCCTGGTCACCGTCACGTGGTGCAGGAACCTGCTCACCCACGGCATGCAGGTCTCCATCGAAGGCTCCGCGGGCGGCGGCAAGGACAAGACCGGCGTCGGCGGCGGTGGCAGGGAGCACGGCAACGGCAACGGCCAGGGCGGCGGCGGCGACGGCAAGAGCTGCAGCGCGTGCAAGGTGGAGATGCAGCCGTGGCACTTCTGGCGCAAGTACGGGGCCAAGCAGTTCCAGGTTGACGGGAGGGCGGTCGACGTGGTGTGGGACCTGCGCACCGCGCGGTTCTCCGACGAGCCCGAGCCGGCGTCCGACTACTACGTGGCCGTGGTCTCCGACGAGGAGGTGGTGCTCCTCCTCGGCAACCAGAAGAAGGAGGCGTTCCGGCGGACGGGGTCCCGGCCGTCGCTGTCGCTGCAGGACGCCGCGCAGCTGGTGTGCAAGAAGGAGCACGTCTTCAGCAAGAAGCGCTTCCTCACCAGGGCCAGGTTCCACGACAAGGGCAAGCTGCACGACATCAGCATCGAGTGCAGCACCGGCAACCTCGCCGCCGGCATGGACGTCGACATGGCCATCAAGATCGACGGGTGCGTCACCGTACTGGTCAAGCACCTGCAGTGGAAGTTCAGGGGCAACGACTGCATCTCCATCAACAAGATGAAGGTGCAGGTCTACTGGGACGCACACGACTGGCTCTTCGGCACCGGATTGAGGCAGGCACTATTCATCTTCAAGCCCGAGGCGCCGCCCTTGTTGCCGGCTTCGCACTTCGACGCCGATGAGTTCTCCGATTTCTGCCTCTTCCTCTACGCGTGGAAGGTTGAATGAGCCTGCCTAGCTAGCTTAGGAGGGATCCCACATTCTCTTGTTACTACTACCGCTACTACATTACACTATTTTTTACAGTGGACATGTTCACCATGCTATGAACCAATAGTTCATACCATGTAATGGATTGCAAAGATGTGATGAGTGTATGGGGAGAGTGATTGATTGAGGACATTTTCTGTTTCATTGCCCATTGGGGAGTGTTGGGCACATGGAAGATTGGCATGGAGGGGCACAGGATAGTCCTGGGGATGAGCAACAGCCTGGTCCTGATGGAGAAACATGGAGGGTGATGACATGACAGCCAGGATTCAGAATCGCATTTGCCTTTCCCAATCATGCATTCATGCTGATTTATCCACGGAAATTCCAGCTAAGAACTGGTCCATCCTAACTCCTTCCTATCCAGTAGTAGCAGTGCATTGCTTCTGCCTTCTTATCTTCTACTCACTTTATTTTGACCGGCCAAACTAACATCCTCTGCTTTCCTCTGCCCAAGAACAGGGTGTACCAGATACTAGTATAATATACTTGTATTTAACTCAAGTACTCAATTGTACTATTGTTAATGGCAACTGGTGTAAGGAGTGCATTGTTTTTCACCCAGGTTTCCTGTAATGATCCTTTGCACTATGTAGCTTTGGCAATTCCCAAGTCCAAGTTGAGATTTCAGAGATGTCCCTTGAGCTGTTCTACAAGTCACTATCAGATCCTAGAGAAAAGGCTACTGTGTCTCATAGAGGCTAAAAGAAAAACAAATATGGGTTATACAGGGTCCAACAAAGTAGCTCCCTGGAGGACAAGTCAACCATGTAGACACCTACCATAAACTGAGAAGTTGACAAGTTTTTATCCATTTTTATGCTCATGTCTTTCCCATTGGTTACCAGCAATTGTTTAAACCAGGAATGCTAGAATCTAGACCAAAAGAATTTGTATGCATCTTCTTTACTAAGTACTTCTAATCAACAGCATCCTACGCTCTTCTCACGACTCTGGTCTTAAATAGAACAATAATACAGGCAGTGCTTCATTCCCACATAGTCAAATATGTAAGCATGGAAAAGTAAACTTATTGACCAAATAGTCTATCAATAGTTACAAAATGTTCCATACGGTGCTCTTTCCACACGAACGCACTGTGACGAGGAATGCTTCCAAACCTCGCATTTCCTCAATAAACAACACATGATACTTTTGGAATTCACATATATCAGTTGAACAAACAATTAGACTAATAAATAATACATTATTACTTTGGGCCAAAACCAAACCATTTTGCCAAGGAAAATTTGTTTTTCCCACGAGGAGGTTCATCTGAAGGCCTTCCACCAGTTCCGCGGGCTGGTCTCGGGTTAGCTGTGACGAAAACAAAAACAACCAGATCAGAGGCATAGAACATTATATAATTATAATTGCATTGAAATATGAACAGACTTAGGAGCTTTGCTTATTAGTTGCTGGCATCAGTAAAAATGTGGAAATAGCATTAAAAGTGTAGACTTGGCATAATGTTGGCAACACAATCCAAAGAAGTCAGATTGTTCTGGCTGTAATGCTAGTTTCTTTTCCTTCAAAAATTAAGGTAAACCAGCAAAACTTGGCGCTGTCACTGATGTTAGATTTTACAGATATTTACACGCAATCTTCCTATCAAAACATAACTGAGGGGCTGGATAATTACTTGAATTGGACTTTTTGGCATCTTGGAATAATGGCCCTGGACTTGGTTGCTTTTGCTCCGGAGGACTGTCCCCATCACCTAGTTAATTTGAATAGCAGGATAAAGTGTCTCAAACCCTTTTAGGGGAAATATACATGATCAATTAATGCACTTGAAAATAATAATTATGCAGCACTGGCATAGCTACTGCAGAAGTTTCACATGAGTCATAGAAGTTATTATAGCTGAAATGAAGATGCTAATAATAAGCAAAATCGACTCTAATAGCATCAGCAGTTAAACATGGATAATTACAGTGAATTAACCAAAGAAACTTCAAAAATTGAGGAACCATTTGAAGATATTATGGAACTTACCATCTGTGGATGACTTTCTGTAGGTGTTCTTCAAGAATTCGACAAAAGAATGATCATTGTGATCAAGCATCACTGGTCCAAAGCAAGGGTCAAAATTTTCAATAGTTATTAGCAATATGATTTTGCAAAATTTCTTCGCATATTCTTGGTACATCAACGTCAAATAAAGATAAGTAAAATTACATTGTTGAAACAACTCGTGCCTCTTATGCTCAGAGGTACCGAACAAGAGCAGTTGCACTGCCTCTGAATCTTTGTCGGAGCACGTCTTGGATAGGTTGTTCGTATCTAACAGGATACCTGCAAGCTGAGGGCAAAGACACAGAACATAATCATGAGTGCCAGTAATTTACGCATAATGGTGGCAACAGCAGGTACAAAATACACCAACCAGGAGTTTCTTTATGTCCTGGCTCTGAAGTGGGCTATAAGTTTCTTCACAATAGTTATTGGCGAGAACCGTGCAAACCGAGACCACCTAGGAGACAAAAACGAGCATGATTATGAAGCAAATGCTGGAATTAATCAGGTAAATTCCTGAGCAGACAAATGAAGAGTACTTGGTACAAGTACCACAATATTACCTCGCCGTTTGATCTCAAAACATCTTGCCCCACCACCACCAAGCTAGCTCGCTGATCCATTATCAGTCCCTCCATATCAACCTAAATTCAGCTTCTCAGAGTCAGCATCATGTATATTTGCCTTACCCAGGATGTTGTTCGAACAAGGCATTGATAAGAATTAGCTGTCGCTGCGGCACATTGAAATCTTTGATATCTTATTACGCAGAAATAAGTGGGTCGTATTTATGATGTCCCTCAATTGCTGCTGGAGCCCTTCTCCTTTGAATGACATTACGGTACAAGCTAGCACAAGCTCGCAAACGCACAAAGCATATACCAGTCATCTCTGTCACTAGAATAGAATGGCGGCCACATGGTACCAATCGAAATTAAGAACACGCACACATGACAGTATGACACAACAGCAATGAGATGCAGGATAGCCTTATCCTTGTCGCCTCTGCTCAAAAAATTATAAACGCCCAATAACTCCGGGATCTAGACAGTTGTCCGATTGGTCGGAAATGAATCCTATACCCAACCGAAGCTAGCCATCTACGTAGCGCTGCTTACCTCGTCGGCGAAGAGCAGAGCCGAGGCGTCGACCCCGACGTGGTAGAGGAGCCAGGCCGCCTGCCTGCACCTCGCCATCCTGCTCCGTTGCATGTTCACCACCGGCACCGCCGCATGGCCATCCGCCTTGCTCGACTGCACCCACGCGTAGCATATCGCCGCCACAATCGAGCTCACGCCTGCTCGGAATCACGAGCGGGCAGAATTGGTTAGATTCAGTTACAACAGAGGAAAAGGATTTACCGATGTAACAAACGGGAAGAGTGGTGTATTACTTTTCGAGGCGTCGGAGAGCACGACCTTGGTGGGCCTCGAGCCGCGGATGTCCCCGGAGGCTAGGTTGTCTAAGGCGACGCGCTGGCGGCGGAGGAAGGCGTTGAGGCGGGCGACGCCGTCGTCGAAGCCGTCGGCGGCGGGGGCGTGGGAGGTGGAGGCGTGGCGGCGGTGGTGAAGCGGGCGTGCGGGAGAGCTGGAGGCGGAGGAGGTGGTGCGGCGGTGGGAGGAGTCCGCGGCGGAGAGGTCCTGGAAGCGGGATTTGCGGCGGGAGGAGTGCGGGTTCGGGGGCAGGGACGGGGAAGGTGAGGGCGGCTCCGAGGCGGCGGAGGCTTCGGAGCGCGATGGCGAGGAGATGATGGACGCGCGCTGCAGGATCTCGTCGCCGATGCCGCCCGGCTGCCGGTGCCTGCACGCACGCCGGAGAAGATTGCTCGGTTAGCGCCGTGGGTTATTGGGCCAGTAATTCAGCGTTATTGGGCCACTAATAGTGATGTGCTTTCAGGCTGCTAACGGTGAGTTCAAAGTGAGCTATACAAAAAAAAAAAAAACGTACAAAATTTCAAATTCCTTTGATACCTCCAAAAATTCAATTTCTTTTGTACTTCCTCGGTGTCATGAAACTTATTTTAATTCGTATATACACATTTTAAAACTTTAGGAAAGTTAAGATAAGTTTCATGGGACGGAGAGAGTGCAAAGAATGAGAAAATAGTACTCCATTCAAACCAAAGTAATTGACTCCTAGCCTGAATGCTAGCAGTAGGCGGCACTCTTCTCCTTTTGGCCTAGGGCTTGATACTATGTTTTTCGTTATCTCTTTGGTAATGAAAATCGATTCATGAGAATCACTTGGAAAAAATAATAATTGACTCCACTTTATCTAGATTAGAATCCATGTAATCTAAATATTTAGCTACATACATACGAATCTAAACAATGTTTAGTCAATTAATATGGATGGATCGGAAGGAGTAGCGAAAACTAGACCTTTCAAACTGGACTTTGATAGATACGTTAAATGAAAATAAAATATATTTTTTATGAAAATTTAAAGTTGTAATTGCTTACCAAAAGTAATAAAGCATCCTTTATCGAAAAAAAAATTGAAAATTTAAAGTCTAAAGAAAAAATGAGCCTTGAGAGGCGATGATGTTTTGCACCGAAACCACGGATTACATATTCTCACTCTCACTCATCGTGCCAGGCCAGCTTATTCCGTGCGCCCGCAATGAAATGACCTGATTTACGTACCTTCTCGCGGACCGTGACATAGGGTCCCGGCGGTCGAGCGTGGGCGAGGGCTCCGTGCCGTTACCGCCGGCGAACCTGGGCACCTGCCTGGACGGCGAGCCCATCCTCCCCGGCGACCCGGACTCGACCATCCTCCTCGCTTCCTCCAGCCAATCCTGCGTCTGCTTGCTCGCGCTGCTGCTGCCCCTGCCACCGCGGCCCACATCACTTTCCTGCTTCTTCTCCGACGGGGCTGCTGCAGGCTTCTTCTTGCTGCTACTGCTGCTGCTCTCGCCGGTCAGGTCGTACACGCCGCCGGCGACGGCACCGGCACCGGCGCTGGCAGCGCTGTGCTTCGCGCCGACGGTCCCGAAGAACCAGTCGTTCATGAAGTCCGTCAGGTCCGGCGCCCCGTCCACCTCCATGGCTGGCAGCTAGCTGCGCGACGAACACTCTCTTCAACGTGCGTGTTCTCGCTCTTCTCTTGCTGGTGCAGCTTCAGACCAGGTTAATCGGGTCTGTTCTCTATGGTGTAATTTAACTCGTATGGTTTAATTTGTTGCGAAGATCGCGTCAAGTGATCGACCGCGTGCCACGGCCGGCGGCCGGCGTCCGCCTTGTATCGTAGCGGCGAGTGACCAAACCGAGGGCTTTTTGTTTGCCGTACACGGCTTGCAGATGGAGCTCGCTGAAGAGACAACGGGCGGCGGGTTCGGACAGTTGGCTGTTTTCGCGGTCATGCCAGCAGAGCTCCAGAGTAGTAAGTGCTGAAAAGAAACTTTGGCACCTTTTTGGACGGCCAGGATCTTCTCATATCTTTTCGTGTGCTAACTTATTCCTTTAAATTTAGTGGTTGAGAGATGAGAGGGAGGACACCGAAGAACACCTCTTTTCATAACCTTTGAATTTGGTTTCCAAATTTGATAATTTACTCCGATATCTGCATAACTAGCCAAAAACACACATAGCATTCACAGGATTCAGAAGAAAAAGGTTGTTGTCTGCTCTCACTAGAGAGTTCAGCTAAGAGTTACTTAGCAGTCACAATAACAGTAAAATAGGCAAGAGACAGAGGTGTTGCTGAAACCGTGGCCAGGACAGTAGCAACGCTAGGTACTGTCGAAAAGTAGCAAGTGAAAGTGCCACGAACTATAAAATATTTAATAATATAAATAGAAAATTTACAGCATAATTTTCGCAAGTTCAAATAAAAAAAAAACACATATGGAGACAACATTACAGACATGATTTGTACAGTTGGGAAGCCAGATGCTCGGCCTCAAAGGCAAATACAGACATCCTCTGGATCTGACATGCAGCTTGTTTATGAGCGGGAACTCTTAGAGGACGGATTGAATACCGCCTGGTCAGCACAATCCAAGCTACGTCCATACTGACGTTTAACGCCCATCAGATCGAGATAATACATGTAGTGGGATAAAATGATGATCATCTCATCAGTGAACCCTCGACCACAGATTGTAATACCCCGTTACTGCCGGAGGTCACCGGAGCGTCAGGAGAGGATAACGCCGCTTGTGGAGAGCGGCCACCGGAGAATATCACTGCTTGTGGAGAGCAGCCACCGGAGAGGTAGGGGACGGGAGAGAGAGGAACGGTAGCAACCCGACTTGGTACAATTTCTTCGATGCCTTCCCCTGGTGCGGATTCCCCTTTTGTTGCCATCCACTGATGCTGCCAGCCCATGATCACCAGCCCGTGGCCCATGGCAATCAGGCCCATGTCTCCTAAGGTACGGCATGACAATACCGCCCCCAAAAAACATTGCTTGTCCCCAAGCAATGGCGTGTAACCTCCACACCATCCAGCTCCAACATGTAGTTCAACCATGACAATGAGAGCACAAATGCAGTACGGATTGTGACACTGCCGAGATCCGATGGTATCCGCAGATCAAAACAGCTCGACGATTTATTGTTTTGCCAAGTAGCAAACCCAAATGGAATCCACTTCAAAGAAATGCCAGTGATGTGCACCGATTCAGTAATTGTCCTCGTGTTACTCCTGAACTCAATACTATAAATAGCAGGAGCAAGAAGTGACCGTGGGTTTTTGGGCTTCAATGGCGATACATGCTCCCCAGATTGAATGACGAACAGCAGCAGCTCAATTCCAATTAACATACTTTCGGCCAACTGATGCACCAGGTGTGAGCAGAACACGCTTGTTTTAGTTGAGAAAACTATAATTGAGCCACCATGATTGACGCTTCCATGCCTTCAAGATGGAATTCTACAAAAGTGTAGCTGCTCCTGGTATCCAGGGCTAAAATCACATCTCCTCCACGGTGGCAGCCCGGCAAATTTAGTTTATGATTTAGTTTTAAGTCCTTCTATAGAATTTCCATTGTTATCATAGTCAACTGATACAACTACATTTCTTCAGTGATCGACATCTGCTGTTATTTTGCCAGGGATGATGCACATCTTACTCGTTTTGAACTTGCACAGCTAACATTGCTACCACCCATTCTTTCTACAGATCCCTATCTATTATGCACGAGCTAGAGTCGGGAGCAGAGAGAAGCGTACACGAGGTCCTGGCGCCGACGTGCCCGAGGAATGCGGCGACCTCCTTGATCCTCATCTCCTTGCCGCCGGTGGTGCCGAACCCGCGAGGCTCGAAGAGGGCGGCGGCGGCGATGAATGCCTGGTAGCTCCAGAAGCCGGCGGCGTGGGCGATTGCGTCGTTGCGCGTCGGGAAGAGCTTCTCGAAGTGGCGGGCCCTGAAGTAGTCGGTGATGGTCCCGTTGCAGCAGAACCGGCTGCCGCTGCACTCCCACCCCCTGTCGCACGCCTTCTCGCCGCCCTCCGGCTGCCTCCCCGCCTCCACCTCTGCCGCCGCGAGCAACGTCAGCAGCAGAAATGCCGTCGCGGCGTCGCCTGCGTCCTCCCCATCGCTCGCTCGTTTCGTGGTCTGTGCTAGAGGCAGAGAGCTAGAACCTAGGTGGGAGGAATATGTGACGGAACAATTGAACGGCGCAGCGGCGGTGAGGCGAGGCGCACTGGCGGAGAAGGAAATCGACAAGTGGGAGATAAAGAACGGGGAAGGAGGAGAGAGCATATGGTCAACTTGTAGGTGGTAGTCAACTCTTCGGGATGCCGGTGGGGCTGCTGCTGACCTGCCGTTCCGGGGCATTTCCGCCATTTCTGCTGGTCTTGGGAGATTCAAATCGGTTCTTCTTCCTTTCGTTCTCCAAATGATTCCAACACGCACGAGCATGTAGAACTCAGAGAACATGGCACATCCGCAGTTCCGCACATGTCTTGCAAAAAGAGGGGAATTTCATAGGAATCATAGAGCATCTCCAACCAGCATCACATGCCATGCGAAAAGAGCGGAATTTCATAGGAATCGTAGAGCATCCAATAAGCTTTGCCAGATTTTAAAAACTTGGTATAAAAAGAGGAGAGCGAGGGTTTACCAATTAACAAAAATACATTGCTAGCCTTTCTAGTATAAGGCATTGAAATTTGAGGAAAAAAGTGTCTACCCATAATCTAACACTGCGTTTGGATGTTTGTATTCGAGCCTAGTATTGGGCATTGGCATTGGCATCGTGCTAGACCGAATATCTCAATTTCAGGTGTTTGGTTGGCTTAAGTATTCAGGTTGTGCATTCGGGCTCAATATTGAGATTGAGTTTATTGGCCTACGCAGCCCACTCCTGAATGAACCAGTCTCGAGCTCGACATCTTGAGGTATTCGGCCCGAAGCGTTTTCCTCTCGCCCCTACTTTATCTCGTTGGCACCCTCGAACGTCGACCCTAGCGATGTTCCTGCCGCCGCCCAGGCCCTCCTTCTCCGCCTCCGGCGAGGGTGGGCGCCGCCGCCTCCATACTCCTCTCTAGCTGCCGCCGCCCCCTGCTTCTCCGCCTCCGGCGAGGTAGGCCACCGCCACCCTTCCCTGCCCCCTCTTTTCTGGCTCGCGGCCGCCCCCTCCTTCTCTGCCTCCGGCGAGGGTGGGTGCCGCCGCCTCCATACTCCTCTCTGGTCGTCACCGCCTTTCTACCTCCCCGCCTCCATGCTCCTCTCTGGCCCCCGCCCCCGCGCCCTGCTTCTCCGCCCCCGGCGAGGTAGGTCACCGCCGCCCGCCCATGTCCCCACTCTCCTGGCCCGCCCCGCCCTCCCCTCTTCCCTCTCTTGCTGGTCATCGACGACCTCACACTGATCTACTCTAGCCTCCCCTCTTCGCTCTCTTGCTTGCTCATCGGCGACCAGAAGCAAAACGGGGACAAATGAGATGCAAAAATTGTAATTTGATGTTCAGTTGTACTCGTGTGATTGGCAAGTTCAGATTTAAGTAATGCTTTAAATAATGATTTGATGTTCACAGAATAGATGTTTGCTGTATGTCACAAAAATGCTTGATCATCCAAACTCAATACATCACTTTGACCATCCAAACAAGATTTGGCATTCAATTAGGATATCAATTCTAGGTACCAAATATCTAAACATCCAAACAAAAACATTGGTATTGACCTCAATGCAAATATCCCATGACATTGATATTACACCCAATGCAATGCCAAGCCTGTCAATACAAACATCCAAACAGAGCCTAAGATATATTGGCTACATATATTACTTATTGGACATTTTCTTTATCACAATCGAAGAGCGCATTTTTTTTGAAGGTGTGCCCACCATCTAGTTGCTTCCTACATCCGCCACTGGCATAGACACTGCCCGAAGACATTGTATCAAAAAATAAAACTGTGCTACTGCAGCAAAACGATCTTACTGAAGACATTGATAGAACTGACAACAAAAAATATGTGATATGGTAGCAAAACTGCACAATGGTTGTAGCAAAACTGCACAACAGTTGTGAACAAGAGCTCGCATGTATTCAAGTACATGAGCACGAAGGGGCTCGGGTAGCTCGTTTGCTGCGTTGCGCGGAGGGGCTCCCGCGTTTGATTAATATTATGAACGATGTCTTCCATTCTGACGCAACGGCCCTCTCCAATGATATCGAAGATGCCGATCGATTGGGAGTTAGAATTGGCGCGCTTGAAACAGACTCCACCAATCTGAAGATTGCCATGACAACATCGGAATATGATTTCAGCCCTCTCCGTGTTCTGCTTGGTGGTATGAGATATAAAATTCGTAGATGCGCATGTGATGTCTGCTCCAATGGGATGTAAGAAGCATTATGATGAGCTAACATCGTTGGGTTTAGGGTTTAGGTGTAGCTGAAGGAGAGTATGTGTTATAGATGACGAGACACCCCTCTGTTGTAACATCTCTGGTCACCGTCGATTATGCCATGTCTTAATGAAATTTGAGTGTTTCATGCAAAAAAAAAAATATCAACATGTAAATGGGTGACATGTCATTGGTAGATGACACCACTAAAAATATATATGCTATTCTCTTCATTTGTGTTCATCCAAGCCGGCTCACTGGATGGTTTAATGCAATAGTCATAAGCTGCATGTACTAACACGCACTGCAAATTATACTTAGATCTTGATCAATTCTTTATGTCTAAGTTTGATATTGCATGGCAATATACGGGCATTTAGCTAGTACTGTATATAAGCATGAAGGGCATTTCAAAAGGAAACGATAATATAAATAGCAATTGTACAACATAGTCTTCTCTGTCAAGCTTCTTGCACTAACCAATATCAACATTCGCATGTTCCAGTGGGAACTATCTGCTTCATTATGTATGGAAAAAATAACAGATATTCAGAGCCTTACATAAATCGGTGTCATGCATGGACACACAACGAGAATATGTCGAGTTACTAAAAGAGTACTGTACAGATTCAGACAAAAAGATTTGTACAGTTGGGTAGCTTGTTTATGAGCCAGAACTCTTAGTGGACGGATTGAATACTGCCTGGTCAGCACAATCCAAGCTATGTCCAGACTCATGATTAACGCCCATAAGATCGAGATAACATATGTAGTGGGATATAATGACGTTCATCTCATCAGTAAACCCTCGACCACATATATGATAACCATCACCATACATGATGTTCATTGTAGCACCAAAGCCAGGATACCTCTTG
The DNA here is from genome assembly GCA_030979885.1 of Lolium multiflorum. Lineage (NCBI taxonomy): Eukaryota > Viridiplantae > Streptophyta > Magnoliopsida > Poales > Poaceae > Lolium > Lolium multiflorum. Next base: position 311,405,894 of record CM061749.1, read on the forward strand.
GAAACAGTGTCACGCTTGGTTGGTTTCCAGTTGCCAACAAAGACATCATGGGCAGATGGCTGCCTCCTCTTCACTGGAGTCATCCACCTCCAGATTGCTGCTTCAAATGCTATGGTGGCATTCTGTTCAAGTAACTCTGGGTGGCTTAACAGGTCCTGATTGATACCCTTACCAATGATCACATAGTTGTAATTCCTGAGGATTATTAACATGGAAAAGAAAAATCATCACTTGCTAATTCAGAATTAATAGCAACGGAGAGAGGGGTGTATCAGCCTGACCAGTAAACAGGAATAGCGCCTCGGCCATAGTATCTGACTCCTTCGACACATCGATATAACTCGTTGCTGTCGTCACAATAATAGCTCTGGTCTGGGCTCATTTCGCGGTTGTAGCAAAGCCCCCAGGCCAGTGGATTTGGATAAAATTTTCCACCTGAATGAGTAACAGGTTAGTGCTTACTGGATGATCTCGGAAAAATACATATTAAAACTGGATTCAAAATCAGACCAAATCCTTCACATATTCACATGAAGAACTGCAGTATTAAGTTCAAAACTGGTTAAGAAACTATTCTGATGAAACGTGATCCCAATGAGAATTAATTACCATTATCCACATCCAGTTGGTAATTAATTAATTATGGACATATTGGAGTTTCAAGCTATGGAGCTAGCTCCTGTCTTCTTGATTCCAGGCTACTAAAATAGGAAAAATAAATCTTGTTACAACTGGAAAGGAACCTGAGATTTGTAGACAACACAACACTCGAGATGGAAAATGATATACTCCCCTGAGAAATGATCCCCTGAGATAGAAAAGACCCAGGACTTCTTAGTTTCCTCTCGGTTCACGATTGATAATAGCATGCCTGACATTGATTTTAATTGTTGTATTTTTAGACTGAAGTTTTTACTATAACATCAATTGAATATACATCATTTCCATTTTTATAATCAAGTACTCCGTAGTATTAGCTTGTGCAGCAAAAATATCTGACTTGTTTGAAATGTTAGTAAAAGTCACTGATCGACAACTGCTGATGTCATTTGCCAGGGATGAATGGATGATGCACAGCTACTCCTTAAATGTCTTGCACAGCTAAATTTTGTTGAGCAATTAAAATTTGTGATGGTTTATTTAGGCTTGTCAATTTTCTCTGCATCTATCAGCAGCTTCAGCATATGTATACAGTTGCCTGTACTTCTGCGCAAACAGGGCATATTATGGTGTGTTCTGCTCGAGTATCTTTCCTGAATCCGGAAATTAGGTGTTGTGGTAGTAAATTCTGCACCGGCTTAGAGCTCACGAACCCTATAACCAACACTGTTAAGGTGCACATTATTCATACAGATCCCAATTTTAAGGGGCGGGGAGAAGCCTACATGAGGTCCTGGCGCCGACGTGTCCGATGAATGCGGCGACCTCCTTGATGCCCGTCTCCTTGCCGCCGGTGGTGCCGAACCCACGGGGCTCAAATTGGGCGGCGGCGGCGATGAAGGCCTGGTAGGTCCAGAAGCCGGCGGCGTGGGCGATGGAGTCGTTGCGCCTGGGGAAGAACTCCTCGAAGTGGTGGGCTTTGAAATAGTCGGTGATGGTCCCGTTGCAGCAGAACCTGCTGCCGCTGCACTCCCACCCAGTGTCGCACGCCTTCTCCGTCCTCGCCTCCGCCGCCCCGAGCAGCGCAACCAGCAGAAATGCCGCCGCCTGCGCCCACTTCATTGCTCTCTCCGACGGATGCACGCGGGTGATTCTCGTCCTCTATCAGTGTGCGTGGCGCAGGGGCGTGGCGCAGAGATAGGAAGAACAGGCGATGGATCGATTGAGCGCCGCACCGGAGGCGAGGCGAGGCGGTGGAGAAGGGCAGCGAGATAGAGATGGGGAAGGGGGAAGGAGGTGAGCTTCTGGTCAACTGTAGGTGGCACCGTGGCAGTCAACGCAGTGAGTGCTGGTGGAGTGGTGGGTAGCGCTGTTTGGCCGTTGCTGTTAACGGAAAATTAATCGCACGAGCATGTCAAAATTCGCAAAAAAAAAAAACATTTGTACGAAAATAGCCATCGTTTCTAAAATATAAATATGTTATTTGAAAAGCTCATGCACAATTTTACGGAAAATCTTTAGAAAAAAATTTTGATGTACCATGCAATGTCGTGAAATATAAAAGACAAAATCACATCATTTTTTTTTTGAAACAGAGGCAAAAGCTTTGCCTCATTCATTAATTAAGAAGAAGGTGCCCAGTTTTTAGGAGAAAACCGGGCAAAAACCTACATGAACAAGCTCACACAAACACCACGCCCACACCCGTCCACAACCAAACTTAACAGAGAACACAAGGCAACACTAACAAACAGTTGAGCACGACACTCCAACACCACACCAAAAAAGACAGGCCACGATATTGGGAGACACCTGTCAACCAACTGCGGATCCAGGGAAGGCAACAACCAAGGTGGCGAGAAAATCGCAAACCTCTCTGGCGACGCAGCTCCGGGCATCGTTGGTAATAGCCCAGACTTAGCAACTCCATCACCAATAGGAACCACCTGCATGCCAGACTCAGGCGAGGGAGAGACTGTAGCGTCATCAACACCAGACTTCTCAAAGTCGGGTGCCTGACACAGCGGTGAAGCCACATCCGAGAACCCATGCGAGCCGAGCCTCACTTCCTTGACGGAAGGAGGCGTAAGCACATCACTACACAACTCCAGAAGCTCAGGCATGATATGCAAGAACGGAGCTGTTACCCTCCAAAACCCATCGACGGCCGTTGGTTAAGCAACACGAAGAGCCGGGAAGCTCCCAGGACCGCTTAGTGGATCCCTGGTACCTCGCGTCGTCCCGCAAATCTTCGCCAACGTCACGGCGGTTGCTAGGGCGTGCCACCGACCTAGACCCGATCGGGAGGGTGTTAGTGCTTCGATTGTTCTGCATGGTAGACACGCAAACATTAAATACGAGCCCTATCGGCTCTCGGGTTTCCCGTGGATCGGCTCAAAGAGCCGATCACCCCATGTTTCACGTTGGATTTACAATGGCATGGGGATCTTGATCAGACAAAGCTAAAACGATCCACGACGGTTTAGGGTTTCACCGCCGGAACGTGCTACGTGTGATCGGGCCTAGCACTACGACGATGCAAACCACCCCTACGAGAGGCCTAAAAACCAACATAATGTTGATTCCCGGAACATCCCTCGCAGGGACGATGAACAACATCTAGCGCACTAGGATCCTCCGACCCCAGATAAGGCCTAACTATGCAGATATTAAACTAATCCTTGCGAGCAAGGAGCAACTATGACGGATCGGATCTACTAAGTAACGAACAAGCAAGATGCGCCCTTACGTGCGGATAGACGTAGGCGGCTAGGTGTCGAGGACGGCATTGCCACGCGATATGCACGTGAAAGCATCAATGCAAGCCCTAAACACCTAAGGATAAATAGTACGCTCGCCATCAACAAGGCTTCAGCACGAGCAGTACAAGGTTGACGAATAAACGTATCTGCCTAGATCGCTAGATGCGATCTAGGCAGCATGGTGCTTACCCGGGAGAAACCCTCGAAGAAAGGGGTGGCGATGCGCCGATTTGTGTTGGTTGAACGATGATTGTCCTCCTTTTCCGATAACCCTAGATACATATTTATAGTCCAAGGGACTTTCTAATTGAGGCGTGCACCTCGTGCACGGGCCGGACTCTATCTCTTAATTCTAAATTACAATGTGATCTAATATGTTACAGATACATGGGCAACTTAGCCGAACTCTCAGCACAAGGCCGCCGAAGATGCTCCACGTGTACGTCCTTCAAGCCCATCTTCACCTACGGCCCAACTCCTGATTTGGCCAAAATCGGGTGGTAACACATGCCCCCCTGGTTTTGATAATGATAATTGCAAAACCATCTACCTCCTTCGAAGGGTCATGTCGTGGCGAACCGTCGCGTTTTCTTCATGATGACGTCTCGCCTTTTCAACTTCCACGACTTGACGGTTCGGCACCACGTCCTCGGAAAGCTTAGGCATTAAACCATATATTCCCCCTTTTATTTGGCCACATCGAACAGTTCTCCTCTTCCTCCTCTGCATCAGCACTTCAAAAAACCCTCCTCTGCCGCCATGTCTTCCTCTTCTTCCTCTTTATCGGATCTTTCTGCGCAGTCCTCCCCTTTCGCGAGCCGACGCCGGAGTGGAACCGGTGGAGGCCCATGCGCCACACACCCGCGCCATCGAGGCGGGACGTCCGAGCCACAACTTCTCCATTTGGTCGAGGACGACAGGTCCACGGCCGCGGGAGAATGACCTCCGCTTCTCGCCAATGAGAAGCGGTGGAGAAAAGTGACGACGACCACCTTCCTGGGACGGGGCCCCTCCTCAGGAGGCGGAGGAGAAGGAGGAGGAGGAAGAAGATGACAGCTCCTCGACAGAGCCGCCGGCAAGCGCCTTGCTGCCCCAGCCGGGAACCTCGGCGACCGACGGCGATGACGGCGACGGCGACGAGGAGGACGAGGACAACGAGGGTCCTGCCGGTGGTCGCTACGACGACGACGGTGGGAGAAGATGCGAAGATGGCGATGATGACGACGAGAGGGCAGCAACGGCCCCTAGATAGGATCTTAGCCTAGGGCAGCAGTAGTAGACGTGGCAATGTACCCCCTAAGACCTCCTTTTGAGAGCAATCAGCTCTTTATGTAAGAAATCTAGTTTATCAATGAAGAATTTCCCCAACTTGATTTTGCCGACCTTCTTCATGATAATCTAGCCGATTGCCCTTCGTACCGAGCCTGCCATTGTCAATCTGGTCAGTGCTCAATGAGCCGATGGTAATGCATCAGCTTTTCCAACAAATTGCAAGACAGATCAATCTAATCGCCTTCTCAGATGTTGACTCGAATCCATGAAATTCAGATCCAAACTTCGAACCGGACAGGTCTAACGCGCAGCCGTGAGACCCCTAGATCCTCAGACTTCAAAATCATCCGATCGTGATGTTTGTCCTGACGGCAAAACTCCTGGATTAATGCTCCCGGGAAAGCTCCATAGCCCGTTGCTGACAATCTTGACGTTGAAGGACCGCTTTGCACAACAGGTGTTTGCTCACGGCTTCCCTTGCGATGTTCTACTCCTTCGCAGCAACGAACGGTCTAGAGCCTAACCACCGATGATGGCTCCTTCTTCAAACTCCTCCTGTCAACCCTGGTGGTCTTTCCTCTGCAAGAGCTCGCCACCTTTCAATATGGTTACGATGCGAAACAGCGATTTCAATACCATCGGCTCTTCGGAGCGAAGAATCTTCGGGTCGGCTGCCCCCGAGCCTTAGTCAAGGCGAGAACGAAGTGGACCAGCCAAATGGGCCGTCCTCGGCTTCCCAACGTAGTGCAGCGTCAGCCGATTCTAACCAAATCGGCTTTCAATAGCAGAACCTCCATGGTGAGCGCCCAGCCATTCGAGCTCTTCATCAAAACTTGGCGGGAAAGCTTACGCCCAAGGGAGACGATGCACTAGGACGGCTCTGGAAGGATCAGCAGCTCCCTTGAACTAAGAAGCCTCACACGCAGTGCCCTTGAACTCTTCTAGCTCCATTCTTGTGTCTTGCTGCTCAGATCGACTCATCACCTCGAGCAGACTAATGCAGTTTCTGGTGACGATGTCTGATGAAGTTGTCACCTTGGTCAAGCCCTCGGTGACTGCTCCATTAGGCTCCTGTGTGTAACAGTTGCAAAGACTTGAGTCGATGGCCGTGCATCGGCTTTGAATTCTTAAGTCGATGTCCGCAGGCATGCTCAAAATTCGTATTTTCGATTTTTGCGGCCGATTTGTTTACGTATCGGCCCCCATACTTGAGCTCTTCTGCTAGACATTTGACATCCGTTCCCAGCTCCGTATCCTCGCATCTCATCCATCTATGTGCCCCCCGAGCCGATTCTGTCAAGTAATTGATGGCATCGGCTCTTCCTCTGTTGGATCAATGTCGGAACAGACAAAGTATGTTGAGGATAATTTTGGCCGATTGGGAATCGGCCTCCCTTTCCATTGCAATGTTTCGTGAAGGTTTAGCACTTCTTGGTTTCCCACGTAGCTACGTGACAGGTTGGAGATGAGATCCTTTGCTTTTCATTTTTTGGGGCCGATCTCGGGGATCGGCCTTGCCACGTATGTCCAATGTCTTGGACCTGCTACTCCGTTAGGCCGGTGGATAAAACCAGCCTTACCCCATTTTTCGAGGCTTCGATGCGCTCAACCCTCTAAACCATTCCAGAGCGGCTCTTGGTCATCCACTTACGCTCATGCAGCTAATGATATCTCGATTGAGTCATCCGCCCGAACGACTTCCACTTCATCTCCATCCCACCGTATGATGCATTGGTGCATTGTAGACGGGATGCAACGATTAGCATGAATCCGGTCCCTTCCTAATAGGACGGCGTAATTGCTTTGGTCAGCGATGAAGCAGCAGTAGGTATGGTCTTCGCCTCTGGTAAGCTCTACATTCAGAACACCTTTCGCTTCGACGCCTGGCCGTTGAAGTCGCTTAATGTGATGTTGGTCTTGATCAGATCGTCGCTGGAATGCCCCAAACGACGTAGCATGGAATACGGCATTATGTTGTCTGCCGCTCCGGTATCAAAACATCTTGCTGACAGGCTCCGTTGATGTAACCCCTCAAATATAGGGCTTTCAGATGCCTGTAGCTTCTATCTCGTGGCTTTTCGAAAATAACCGGTCGTGGACCGCGTCAAGATGAGCCAGGAAACTTCCTCGTCGCTTGGGCGCGAAACTCCCGACGAGTATGAATACCATGTTTGTATCACCGATGTCTCTGCATCGGCATCGGCGATCTGTGCATCGGCTTTACTTCTTTGGGCGCCATACTTTCTTTGGCGGGCGCGCCTTTGTCTCCAATGTTTGCTGGATTTTCACGGCCGGATCGCCGTGCTCTTCTCAACGTGTGCAGTGCTTGCCTCGGCTTCTTCCAGGTTTTGACAGCCGCACTCTACGCTTCCGAGAATGGCTGAGTCGTCAGGGCACCACCTTGGTCGGTGATACCTATCTTCTTCTCCATCGACTCCTCAAAGCCTTCTTCTTGAGATGACTCAGCTCGTTCATTACGAGGTGGGAGAGGTCCTAGACGCTCGAACACCGAAACTTCACTTGTCCTTTTCCTTTGTTGTTTGCATTCTGGGCGTTCTCGATTGTTGGCAATCGGCTCATTCCCTGAGTCCCAGCAATGTTTGAAGAAGGGACAGTTCCAGTGCTTATCCATGTCATCTTGCTCCCTTGACCTCCCCTCCGGCGTGACGTTCGTCCGTTGTCCCCGTCGTTCGACGATACCTCCTGTGCATCGGACAGACGATATCCTCCATCCATCGTCGTCGGTAGCGGCGGCGTCGGTCGTGCTGCTGCTCATATTTGTTGAGGAGATGCACGGATAATGGGCGTTGATACGTATGCTTCTCACCTCCTCCTCGGTTAGGTACCGTCTATCATCATCTTGTGGCCGGTCACGTGGAACGGCCTCCTCTTTACCTTTGCCACGAGTTTGCTCTGCTTTGTCCGCGCTATGGCGGTTCACCAGCCTAGCCATATTGACACTAAAGGAGAACCCTGGCTCCCTTATAGAGTGGCTGAGATCTACCGTATTGACGCCATGCGGAGACACGTGTTTCCTCCGAGCTTGATGTTGCGAGAACGGGTTGTCTCGAGGAGCCGATGAGCTCGGCTTCCCGGATGGCCTTCGACTCATCGTATTTCTTCTGTGCTCAGGGAGATCCTTGTAGGTGACTTGTTCTCTGCCATCTCGGATGTCGATGTTGACGTGGATGTTGCGAAAGGATGGTCCCACCGGGCGTGCCGGAATGTGTTACCCTCCAAAACCCACCACGGGCGTTGGTTAAGCAACACGAAAAGCCGGGAAGCTCCAGGCCGCTTAGTGGATCCTGCACCTCGCGTCGTCCCGCAAATCTTACAACGTCTGGCGGTTGCTATGTGCCACGACCTAGACCCGATCGGGAGGGTGTTAGTGCTTCGATTGTTCTGCATGGTAGACACGCAAACATTAAATACGAGCCCTATCGCTCTCGGGTTTCGTGGATCGGCTCAAAGAGCGTCACCCCATGTTTCACGTTGGATTTACAATGGCATGGGGATCCTGTGATCGGGACAAAGCTAAAACGATCCACGACGGTTGGGTTTTCACCGCCGGAACGTCCTACGTGTGATCGGGGCTGCCTACGGAAGACGATGCAAACCACCTACGAGAGGCCTAAAAACCAACATAACGTTGATTCCGGAACATCCCTCGGGGACGATGAACAACATCTAGCGCACTACCGGATCCTCCCCTCCATAAGGCCTAACTATGCGGATATTAAACTAATCCTTGCGAGCAAGGAGCTATGACGGATCGGATCTACTAAGTAACGAACAAGCAAGATGCTGCCCTTACGTCGGATAGACGAGGGCAGCGATCGAGGACGGCATTGCCACGCATATGCACGTGAAAGCATCAATGCAAGCCCTAAACACCTAAGGATAAATAGTCGCTCGCCATCAACAAACAGCACGAGTAGTACAAGGTTGACGAATAACGATATCCTAGATCGCTAGATGCGATCTAGGCAGCATAACCCAGGAGAAACCCTCGAAGAAAGGGGTGGCGATGCGCACGATTTGTGTTGTTGAACGTGATTGTCCTCCTTTCCGATAACCCTAGATACATATTTATAGTCCAAGGGACTTTCTAATTGAGGTGTGCACCTAACCGTGCACGGGCGGACTCTATCTCTTAATTCTAAATTACAATGCGATCTAATATGTTACAGATACATGGGCAACTTAGCCCGAACTCTCAGCACAAGGCCGCTTCGAAGATGCTCCACGTGTACGTCCTTCAAGCCCATCTTCACCTACGGCCCAACTCCTGATTTGGCCAAAATCGGGTGGTAACAGGAGCCGAGCTCGCCCTAGCACGAGGAGAGAAACAGCCATGAAGGCCCACTTCACTCGCAGCCACTTTGCCAACATCAGGCAGAGCCATAGGATCGGCAGGCATCCCGGAGAGCCTACCCAACGCAGCTTCCGCTCGCTCCAGAAAGCCTCCGATCGCTAACATCCAACCGTGCAAGGAGACAACGGCCTCATGAAGAGGACGGGCGGCCTCCTGGAATAACTCCGCCTGCTTCTCCAATGCGCATTGCATGTCCTTTGGGGCCAAAGAACCAATAGGAGCAGAAACAACTGACGCCCAGGACCGGCGACGAGGCACATCAGAGGAGAGCGAGACCTCAACCTGGGCCCGACGAGGAGCCATCACATGGCGAGGCGGCGACACGATAGGGCTTTCCAACAAGCTGAGAGGACGCCAAGCGTTACAGCAGTCACGTGCCCAATGACCGTCCTCGAGGCATCGAGAGCACTTGAAGGGGTCACAGCAGACCACGGCACGGTGACCACGAGCGAGGCACCTGCAACATCTACCCCTGAGCCAATCCGGGATAGCACGGCGAACAAAAGGCAGGACTGGTGATACGCGTAGATGCACACGTCCGTTGGGAACCCCAAGTGGAAGGTATGATGCGTATAGAAGCAAGTTTCCCTCAGTATGAAACCAAGGTTTAATCGAACCAGTAGGAGCCAAGAAGCACGTTGAAGGTTGATGGTGGCGAAATGTGATGCGGCGCAACACCGGGGATTCCGCGCCAACGTGGAACTGCACAACACAACCAAAGTACTTTGCCCCAACGAAGCAGTGAGGTTGTCAATATCAGCGGCTTGCAGAAAAGGATTACCGTATTGTGTGGTAGATGATTGTTTGCAAAACGATAAAACAGTATTGCAGTAGATTGTATGCGATGTAAAGAATAGGACCGGGTCCACAGTTCACTAGAGTGTCTCTCCCATAAGATAAAAGCATGTTGGGTGAACAAATTACAGTCGGGCAATTGACAAATAGAAAAGGGCATAACAATGCATGTACATGATATGATAAATATAGTGAGATTTAATTGGGCATTACGAAAAAGTACATAGACCGCCATCCAACTGCATCTATGCCTAAAAAGTTGCTTCGAATCTCTGCATTCATTTCATATGCTTTACAATAGTATGATTAAGATTATGTTGGTAGCATGTCACTTCAGAAATTATCTTTTTATCGTTTACCTCGGGACGAGTAGGAACTAAGCTGGGGATACGTCTCCAACGTATCGATAATTTCTTATGTTCCATGCTACTTTATTGATGATACCTACATGTTTTATGCACATTATATGCATTTGCATATTTTGGAACTAACCTATTAACAAGATGCCGAAGTGCCGTTCATTTTTTTTGTTTTTTGTTCAAATCCTAGTAACGAAATATTCTCGGAATCGGACGAAATACCCAGGTTCCTATTTTTCCGGAAGCTTCGGATCAGAGAAGAGGACGAGAGATGGGCCGAGGGGGGCCCCACCACACTGGGCGCGGGCCGAGGCTGGCAGCGCCACTGGTGGTGAGGGCACCCTGGTGCCCTAGAGGCTCCCCTTTCGCCTATTTAAAGGTCCGACCTAAAAGCCCTTACGGAGAAGCCACGGTGCAAGAAAAGTTCCAGAGCCGCCGCATAGAAGCCAAGATCAGGGGACGGGGAGTCTGTTCCGGCACCTGGGCAGGGGAAGTGCCCCAGGAAGCTTCCATCGACTCCCGTGCCATCTCCACGCCATCTTCATCCCTGCTGCTCCCATGAGGAGGAGTAGTTCTCCATCGAGGCTCGGGGCTTGTACGGTAGCTATGTGGTTAATCTCTCCTATGTACTTCAATACAATGATCTCATGAGCTGCCTTATGATTGAGATTCATATGAGTTTTGTATCACTATTCATCTATGTGCTACTCTAGTGATGTTATTAAAGTACTCTATTCCTCCTCACGTGTGTAAAGGTGACAGTGTGTGCACCGTGTGAGTACTTGGCGTAGGCTATGATTGTGATCTCTTGTAGATTATGAAGTTAACTATTGCTATGATGGTATTGATGTGATTTATTCCTCCTACATAAGCGTGAAGGTGACAGTGTGCATGCTATGTTAGTTCTTGGTGTAATTGTGTTGATCTATCTTGCACTCTAAGGTTACTTAAACATGAATATCGAATCGTGGAGCTTGTTAACTCGGCATTGAGGGTTCGTGTAATCCACAGTTAGTGGTGTCATCATCCAACAAAAGAGTGTAGAGTATGCATTTATCTATTATGATGTGATCAATGTTGAGAGTGTCCACTAGTGAAAGTCTATTCCCTAGGCCTTGTTCCTAAATACTGCTATCGCTGCTTGTTTACTTGTTTCTTTGCGTTACTGCTGGCTGCGTTACTCTTTGCATGTTTACTTCCCGCAATATTACTACCATCAGCTTGCACGCCAGGAAGCTTTTTGGCGCCGTACTATTGCTCATATTCATTCATACCACTTGTATTTCACTATCTCTTCGCAGAACTAGTGCACCTATTGGGTGTGTTGGGGACACAAGAGACTTCTTGCTTTGTGGTTGCGGGGTTGCTTGAGAGGGATATCTTTGACCTCTTCCTCCACAGTTCGATAAACCTTGGGTAATCCACTTAAGGGAAACTTGTGCTGTTCTACAAACCTCATCTTGGAGGCCTGCCACGTAGAAAAGAACCAGTAGACATCAAGCACTTTTATGGCGCCGTTCGTTGACGAGGAGGAAAGGTAAAAGGCACTCATACTCCGTTCCAGGTAATGCTTTTCTGCGCCATTGTGTGTGTGCTCGAAGCTATTTCCTTTAGACTACGCAATTGCGACATTTGGTTTCTTGTTTACACTAGTTAGGCATAATGGACAACAATGACCTTTTATTCTATTTCCTGATTTAAGACATGGATGGTTTGATCGAAAATTAAAAAACCCATGGAACATATTAATATGAATGCTTTGAACACTATTGTTGCTAATGATATGGAAAATTCTAAGCTTGGGGAAAGTGGCTTTGATGAGCATGATATTTTTAGTCCCCCAAGCATTGAGGAGAAAATTTACTTTGATGATACTTTGCCTCCCATTTATGATGATTATAATGATAGTAGTCTTTTGTTACCACTGTTATGGAGGATAAATTTGATTATGATTACAATATACCTCCTATATTTGATAGCTACTTTGTTGAATTTGCTCCCACTACAACTAATAAGAATGACTATGCTTATGTTGGGAGTAATAATTTTATGCATGAGACTCATGATAAGAATGCTTTATGTGATAGTTATATTGTTGAGTTTGCTCATGTTGCTACTGAAAGTTATTATGAGAGAGGAAAATATGGTTGTAAAAATTTTCATGTTACTAAAACACCTCTCTATGTGCTGAAATTTTTGAAGTTACACTTGTTTTATCTTCCTATGCTTGTTACTTTGCTCTTCATGAACTTGTTTATTTACAAGATTCCTGCATAGGAAGCATGTTAGACTTAAATGTGTTTTTGAATTTGCCTCTTGATGCTCTCTTTTGCTTCAAATACTATTTCTTGAGTGCATCATTAAAACTATGAGCCCATCTTAATGGCTATAAAGAAAGAACTTCTTGGGAGATAACCCATGTGTTTTTTACTACAGTACTTTGTTTTATATTTGAGTCTTGGAAGTTGTTTACTACTGTAGCAACCTCTCCTTATCATGTTTTTGTGCCAAGTAAAGTTTCTATGTCAAAGTTGATGTTATATTTGGGATCGCTAGAAGCAGCATTCTTTGTCCACGAATCTGGGCACGGCCTCTGTAGAAAATTCGAAAAAATCTGCCAATTCTGAGCGTGATCCTCAGATATGTACGCAACTTTCATTAGTTTAGTTTTTCCATTTGAGCAAGTCTGGTGCCAGCTTTAAATTACGTATTTACGGACTGTTCTGTTTTTGACAGATTCTGTCTTTTATTTCGCATTGCCTCTTTTGCTATGTTGGATTCATTTCTTTGATCCATTAATGTCCAGTAGCTTTATGCAATGTCCAGAAGTGTAAAGAATGATTGTGCCACCTCTGAACATGTGAATTATTAATTGTGCACTAACCCTCTAATGAGTTTGCTTGAAGTTTGGTGTGAAGGAAGTTTTCAAGGGTCAATAGAAGAGGGTGATATTATGTGATCGAGAAGAGTGAAAGGTCTAAGCTTGGGGATGCCCCGGTGGTTCATCCCTGCATATTTTAAGAAGACTCAAGCATCTAAGCTTGGGGATTCCCAAGGCATCCCCTTCTTCATCGACAAATTATCAGGTTCCTTCTCTTGAAACTATATTTTTATTCGGTCACATCTTATGTACTTTACTTGGAGCGTCTGTATGTTTTTGTTTTTGTTTTTGTTTGAATAAATGATTGTTTGGGAGAGAGACACGCTCCGCTGGTTCGTATGAACACATGTGTTCTTAGCTTTTAATTTTCATGGCGAAGGTTGAAACTGCTTCGTTAATTGTTATATGGTTGGAAACGGGAAATGCTACATGTAGTAATTGGTATAATGTCTTGAATAATGTGATACTTGGCAATTGTTGTGCTCATATAGATCTTGTTTAAGCTCTTGCATCATGTACCTTGTACCCATTAATGAATAATTACATAGAGCTTGTTAAAATTTGGTTTGCATGATTGGTCTCTCTAAGTCTAGATATTTTCTGGTTGAGGTGTTTGAACAACAAGGAGACGATGTAAAGTCTTATAATGCTTACAATATGTTTATATGTGAGTCTTGCTGCACCATTTCATACTTGAGTTTGCTTCAAATAACCTTGCTAGCCTAAACCTTGTATCGAGAGGGAATACTTCATGCATCCAAATACTTGAGCCAATATTCATGCCATTTGTGTCCACCATACCTACCTACTACATGGTATTTCTCCGCCATTCCAAAGTAAATTGCTTGAGTGCTACCTTTAAACCATTCAAAATTTATCACCTCTGATTTGTGTCAATGTTTTATAGCTCATGAGGAAGTATGTGGTGTTTATCTTTCAATCTTGTTGGGCAACTTTCACCAATGGACTAGTGGCTTCATCCGCTTATCCAATAATTTTGCAAAAAGAGCTGGCCATGGGATTCCCAGTCCCAAATTAATTAACAAAAATAGACACTCCTCCATGGTATGTGATTGTTGGAAGGCACCCGAAGGATTCGGTTAGCCATGGCTTGAGAAAGCAAAGGTGGGGAGGAGTGTCAACATAATAAAACTAAAATAAAAGGCACTCCTTCATGGTATGAGATTGTTGGCAGGCACCCGAAGGATTCGGTTAGCCATGGTTTGTGAAAGCAAAGGTTGGAAGGAGTGCCACCCAAAAATAAAAATAAAATGGGAGCCGCTCTTTGAAGGTTTGTCTGGCAAAGGGGTTAGAGTGCCCCTACCATTCGTTGACAACAACAAACACCTCTCAAAACTTTACTTTTATGCTCTCTATATGTTTTCAAAATCAAAGCTCTAGCACAAATATAGCAATCGATGCTTTCCTCTTGAAGGACCATTCTTTTACTTTATTGTTGAGTCAGTTTACCTATTCTTTCTATCTTAGAAGCAAACACTTGTGTGACTGTGGCATTGATTCCTACATACTTGCATATTGCACTTGTTATATTACTTTGTGTTGACAATTATCCATGAGATATACATGTTAAAGTTGAAAGCAACCGCTGAAACTTATATCTTCCTTTGTGTTGTTTCAAAGCTTTCTACTAAGAATTTATTGCTTATGAGTTAACTCTTATGCAAGACTTATTGATGCTTGTCTTGAAAGTATTATTTATGAAAAGTCTTTGTTATATGATTCATTTGTTTACTCATTATCTTCATCATTGCTTCGAATCTCTGCATTCATTTCATATGCTTTACAATAGTATGATTAAGATTATGTTGGTAGCATGTCACTTCAGAAATTATCTTTTATCGTTTACCTACTCGAGGACGAGTAGGAACTAAGCTAGATGATACGTCTCAACGTATCGATAATTTCTTATGTTCCATGCTACTTTATTGATGATACCTACATGTTTTATGCACATTATATGTCGTATTTACGCATTTTCGGAACTAACCTATTAACAAGATGAGTGCCGGTTCATGTTTTACTTGCTGTTTTGTTTCAGAAATCCTAGTAACGAAATATTCTCGAATCGGACGAAATCACAGCCAGGTTCCTATTTTTCCCGGAAGCTTCAGATCACCGAAGGGGCCAGAGATGGGCCGGGGGCCCCACACCACACTGGGCGCGGGCCAGGTGGCCGCGCCACCTGGTGGTGAGGGCACCCTGGTGCCCCTCCGAGGCTCCCCTTCGCCTATTTAAAGGTCCCTGACCTAAAAACCCTTACGGAGGAAGCCACGGTACGAGAAAAGTTCCAGGCCGCCGCCATCGCGAAGCCAAGATGCGGGGGAGAGGAGTCTGTTCCGGCACCCTGCCGGAGAGGGAAATGCCCCGGAAGGCTTCTCCATCGACACGCTGCCATCTCCACCGCCATCTTCATCACCATTCTTGCTCCCATGAGGAGGGAGTAGTTCTCCATCGAGGCTCGGGGCTGTACGGTAGCTATGTGGTTAATCTCTCTCCTATGTACTTCAATACAATGATCTCATGAGCTGCCTTACATGATTGAGATTCATATGAGTTTTGTATCACTATTCATCTATGTGCTACTCTAGTGATGTTATTAAAGTACTCTATTCCTCCTCCACGTGTGTAAAGGTGACAGTGTGTACACCGTGTGAGTACTTGGCGTAGGCTATGATTGTGATCTCTTGTAGATTATGAAGTTAACTATTGCTATGATGGTATTGATGTGATTTATTCCTCCTACATAAGCGTGAAGGTGACAGTGTGCATGCTATGTTAGTTCTTGGTGTAATTGTGTTGATCTATCTTGCACTCTAAGGTTACTTAAACATGAATATCGAATACTGTGGAGCTTGTTAACTCCGGCATTGAGGGTTCGTGTAATCCTACACAGTTAGTGGTGTCCATCATCCAACAAAAGAGTGTAGAGTATGCATTTATCTATTCTGTTATGTGATCAATGTTGAGAGTGTCCACTAGTGAAAGTCTATTCCCTAGGCCTTGTTCTTATAATGTTGAGAGTGTCAATCTCACCGGCTTGCTGTAACAAAGGATTAACCGTATTGTGTGGTAGATGATTGTTTGCAAGAAAACAGTAAAACAAGTATTGCGGTAGATTGTATGCGATGTAAAGAATAGGACCGGGGTCCACAGTTCACTAGAGGTGTCTCTCCCATAAGATAAAAGCATGTTGGGTGAACAAATTACAGTCGGGCAATTGACAAATAGAAAAGGGCATAACAATGCATGTACATGATATGATAAATATAGTGAGATTTAATTGGGCATTACAACAAGTACATAGACCGCCATCCAACTGCATCTATGCCTAAAAAGTCCACCTTCAGGTTATCATCCGAACCCCATTCAGTATTAAGTTGCAAAGCAACAGACAATTGCATTAAGTATGGTGCGTAATGTAATCAACAACTACATCCTTAGACATAACATCAATGTTTTATCCCTAGTGGCAACAGCACAACACAACCTTAGAACCTACTGTCACGATCCCAGTGTCAATGAAGGCATGAACCCACTATCGAGCATAAATACTCCCTCTTGGAGTTAAGAGCAAAAACTTGGCCAGAGCCTCTACTAATAACGGAGAGCATGCAAGATCATAAACAACACATAAACAATAGATTGATAATCACCATAACATAGTATTCTCTATCCATCGGATCCCGACAAACACAACATATAGAATTACGGATAGATGATCTTTGATCATGTTAGGCAACTCACAAGATCCAACAATGAAGCACAATTAGGAGAAGACGACCATCTAGCTACTGCTATGGACCCATAGTCAGGGGTGAACTACTCACTCATCACTACGGAGGCGACCATGGCGGTGTAGGGAATCTCGGAGATGAATCCCCTCTCCGTCAGGGTGCCGGCGATCTTCTGAATCCCCCCGAGATGGGATTCGGCGGCGTCTCTGGAAGGTTTCCGTATCGTGGCTCTCGGTGCGGGGTTTTCGCGACGAAGGCTTTAAGTAGGCGGAAGGGCAACGTGGGGGGCCACGAGGGCCCCACACCATAGGTCGCGCGGCCGGGGCCAGAGCCACGCCGCCCTATGGTGGCGGCCTTGTGTTGCCGACTCCTTCGGTCTTGAGAAGCGTGAAAAAATAGGACCTTTGGGCGTTGATTTCGTCCAATTAAGAGAGAATTTTCGTTACTAGGATTTCTGAAACCAAAAACAACAGAAAACAGCAACTGGCTCTTCGGCATCTTGTTAATAGGTTAGTTACAGAAAATGCGTAAATACGACATATAATGTGTATAAAACATGTAGGTATCATCAATAAAGTAGCATGGAACATAAGAAATTATCGATACGTTGGAGACGTATCAACTGGCAGAGCCGAGCGGCGCGGGCCACGCCGTGGCATCACCTCCTGCCAGCCATCACGCTCGTCCACCACACATTCCACCTCCTTGCGAACAACCTTGTCAACAACAGCACCATCAAAGGAGGCCGGCGGCGTCCGGGGAACCAATTCATCTTCACCGTCTTCATCGTCGTTGTCCGCAGCGGACCCCCAAGAAGCAAGCCAGGGCGCGGCACATCATGACAATGCAATGTCATGAAATATGTTTGGATCTTTTCATGATTTGGTATGCAAAAGTTGAACTGCATGTTTCAATCCAGGTTACCATTATAGATTGATGCATTTGCGCTATCCCTTTTCACTCTAGCAAGTTAGAGAACCCCATTCTGTTTGAAGTTGCTCGTGGCTAGTTCTCATTTTGTTCGGTGCCGCAAATCCACGATCTTCGATCAAAAATTTGAAGGAACCGGTCTATCTTGAACAATCTGAATCCAAGCATAATATTTTTGAATATTTGGCTATTTGGGGTCATAAAATTGCCACGACACATGCATATTCTATCTATTTATAAAGTGAACGAAACTCCACATTTTGCATGCACCACACCCAAAGAGAGCCATGATCCAACAACAATTTGTGATCTCTCATGTCTTGTTACATCATCAGCGAGGCATATGTCGAAATACCATGTCCAACCTATCAACTTTGGTTGAACCATTGGATGTACGTACTACCAATGTGTCGTGCCCAGACATGTCGTCCGGGTATAGCAATAAAATCATGCCTTATATACTTTGTAATAGGGTACATGAGATAAATAGTAGTAGATTTACTTGAACGATCTACACTGTACGTTAAATGTGTATAATTATGACACACGTGTATATGTTGAGGCGTCGTGAACGTGTGTAGAAACGTGTATGTTATGACTAAAAAGAGTCCAGCCTGACAAGTTAAGTGGCATGACAACCAAAGAAAAAGTGGCAATAACAATTGCTCAAGCAAAAATAAGTTTGGTCAAGTCTACAAAAATATATCTTAGCATCTATAACAACAAAAAAGTTTGACCACCATATAATATATTTTTACCAGCTGTTGATATTTGCAATTTTTAAAACGGAATGATAGCCTCAATCGACTAATTAAGGAGCGTAACCAGGTTTAGATAGCCCTAAATTAATTCACTCGAATGCTTCACAGCCACGCTTACCCAAAGCTTCAACCCCCTCTTAATTTTTCCGAAGATCACCAAAGATGTTGCTTGCCTATTGTGAAAAAAACGTGGGCATTTCTCTCGTTCCATACTTTCCCAAGTGGCCAGCAAGGTAATACTGGCCATGGCTTTGCAATTTGGCGCCATGGAACCTTTTTTTTTTGGGATTTCTATTTTCGTGCCCTCGGCTCCTTAGTTGTACTCAGTTTTCCCCAGATCCTTAGTTTTTCCTCAGTTTTCCCCCCCCTTGTCTATAACCCGCAGAAAGAGCTCGGACGGAAGGAATCCCGTTTAGTTGACGTTGGTTGGTGCTGGCAAGTGGGGCCGCTGTTGGTGCCCCGCAGTGGACACGTCTCCACTTATCCAGATCATCGTGGGACCCACAACTTGTCCACGTTAGCGCGCCGGACCCACAGCTTACCCAGGTGACCGTTGCAAAATGGGAGCCCGAGCTAGCCCCGTGCCCGTGCCCGTGCCATTGCTTCCCCTTTCTTTCTCCGCGCCCCATTGTTCTTCTTCTCCGCCAGCGGCAGCCCTTCTCCGGCACGCGGGTGATGTCTAGTTTCTCTTCGACCTCCCGTTCTTCATGGCCGCAGTATGGACCCGTGCCTTTGACAAGATGCCCTGACTGCCCACGCCAGGAGCCTCTGAAGCGGTCGATCTGTAAGACGGACGGGAACGGCAACCGTGGACGTGAGTTCGTTGCATGCGCGAGCTTGCCATATAGAGAGGGGATAAGGTTAGATCTCGCTCCAATTTTCTGTTTTCTCTCGATTTTCTTGTTATTCCCTCGAATTTGGGATTTAGGGTTCACGTTGTTGTTTTCAGATCTTGAAGAAATGCGAGGCATTTCGAGTGGATCGATGTGTACGTTCAGAGGCTTCAGTTGCAGGAATCAATTGGCGCTATTGGGGGGCGCAATTTGGGAGGGGGGGACTTGTGTAGAGAATGCGGCGGAGAGAGGGCCGTTCCGATTAGGGACCTTCCGATTATGCCTAATGCTCCCAATGCAGAACTGGTGGAAGTGAAGGGAGAACTGAAGAAAATGAACAAGCAGTTAAGGCAGCTGATCGAGTTGAAGAAGCAAGCTAATATGATGGCTGGTTGTTTTTTTTGTTGTATAATTACGATCGGATTCTTATCATTGCTCACCAGGCGCTAGAAGTTGTTACAAGGGATACCTTGTTACAAATCCATTATTCAGATTACATGTACTTGTAGTTGTTTTCAAAGTTAGTGTGTGCATTCACCGAAATTACCAACTATATTCCCTAAAAGAAAAGGAAAGCTAAAGATAGTTGATAATTGTTAGAGGGGTGACAAATAATGCAATCCCGAAATCCGCAAATATGTATGCCTCATGTTTATACAAAAATTATACCACTTTTAGGCCTTTCCAAAATACCAATACCATATCCCAAACTATATTCCCTAAAGAAAAGGACAGCTAAAGATAGTTGATAATTGTTAGAGGGGTGACAAATAATGCAATCGCCGAAATCCGCAAAAATGTATGCCTCATGTTTATAACAAAATTATACCACTTTTAGGCCGTTTCAAAATACCAATACTATATCCCAAACTATATTCCCTAAAAGAAAAGGAAAGCTAAAGATAGTTGATAATTGTTAGAGGGGTGACAAATAATGCAATCCCCGAAATCCGCAAATATGTATGCCTCATGTTTATACCAAATTATACCACTTTTAGGCCTTTCCAAAATACCAATACCATATCCCAAACTATATTCCCTAAAAAAAAGGAAAGCTAAAGATAGTTGATAATTGTTAGAGGGGTGACAAATAATGCAATCCCGAAATCCGCAAATATGTATGCCTCATGTTTATACCAAAATTATACCACTTTTAGGCCTTTCCAAAATACCAATACCATATCCCAAACTATATTCCCTAAAAGAAAAGGACAGCTAAAGATAGTTGATAATTGTTAGAGGGGTGACAAATAATGCAATCGCCGAAATCAGCAAAAATGTATGCCTCATGTTTATAACAAAATTATACCACTTTTAGGCCGTTTCAAAATACCAATACTATATCCCAAACTATATTCCTCATGTTTATTCTCCACAGAGAGAGAGAGAGAGAGAGGGGTGACGAGAGAGAGAGAGAGAGAGAGAGAGAGAGAGAGAGAGAGAGAGAGAGAGGTTGCCACGAAGAGACGGATAGGGGTATACTGCCCG
This sequence comes from Lolium multiflorum, assembly GCA_030979885.1. Lineage (NCBI taxonomy): Eukaryota > Viridiplantae > Streptophyta > Magnoliopsida > Poales > Poaceae > Lolium > Lolium multiflorum. Next base: position 311,426,705 of record CM061749.1, read on the forward strand.
TTAGATCAGTGGATCAACGGTTCGTGGAGTCGATCCGTGTGACAACGGCTCAACCAATCGGGATAAGTTTGGGCTTCTCAGAGCATTTGTGACAGTACTTGAGGGCAAAACTGAGTAGTACTAAGAATCCAAGGGCACATAAATAGTAAATAGACTAAGGGATTCAAACAAAAGAATTACAAAATGAAAAATGTGTGTTTTGTACAATATAATTCATATTGGGCTACATCAAATTATTTGCAATTCAAATATACATGAGTGTGACAATTATGGCATCATTTAGACAAACTATGTTTTGGGAAAGATGTTTTGCAAAGGGGTTTGGGTGGAAAACCATGCATCTTCATAGCTACACTAGTGATTCTGAGAAGTGGCAATTTGTGGTAAAACTTGATTTATATATGTTTGTTAAGGTTTTCTAGGTGGCAGGTTGCGTAGGAAGACTCCATGAGTAGTTGCCACTATGTTTTATTTTTTGGATTTTTTTGCGCATGAAATGACTCAATTAGCTATGTTAATCTCATTTGTTGACTCTCTGTTGACCAGCTACTTGAGGGTAAAACTGAGTATATTGCACTTGCCGGTCTAAGTCCTCGAGGGGAAAACTGAGTACGGATAAAATTTCTGTATAAGGCCTGAGGTTATAACTGAGTACACCAAACGTCCCAGAGTTAGACTCGTGTAGCGGTGCACGCTGCAGCCGTGCATAGCGGACGCGTGTTGCGGTACACGCCACCTTCGTCTTTATAGAGCCCCTCTTTCTCTCCCTCGGACTTGCGTTCTCACTGGCTCTTGCAACCGCCTCTCTGTCCCATCATCTTCTCACAACCGAAGAAAAAACCCAGAAGAAAACGCGGCGATGGAGAAGAATGAGATGCCCATTGTCGGCGCATCGGCCGCCGGCCGTCCGGGCCACCATCGCTGCTTCCAACGTAGCAGCCGGCGCATCGGCCGCCGCGCCCCGTCCAGGCCCCTGTCGCTGCTTCCAACGTAGCAGCCGGCGCATCGGCCGCCGCCCCCGTCCAGGCCCCTGTCGCTGCTTCCAACGTAGCAGCCGGCGCATCGGGCCGCCCGTCCCCCCTTCGATTGGGACCCGTACGAACCAGTGCAGTACGACGCGCCGGGGAACCCCTACGACACCACCATCGCGTCGACTACGCGCCGGAGGTAACCTTGTTCTTATCTCATTTCAATCAGTTTGTGTTAGATCTAGCGTTATTACGGTTCGTCTGTTCCTAGTTCAATCCTTTTGTGTTAGATCTTGCGTTATTACTGTTCGTTTCTTCCTAGTTCAATCCTTTTGTGTTAGATCTTGCGTTATTACTGTTCGTCTTTTTCCTAGTTCAATCCTTTGTGTTAGATCTTGCGTTATTACTGTTATCTGTTCCTAGTTCGATCCTTTTGTGTTAGATCTTGCGTTATTAGTGTTTGTGCCGATGATGATGAATATTTGGGCATCCCTAAATTGATTCAGGGTTTGGTCCGTAAACACTTGGTGTGTACCAATTTGTTGTGCATGATCTTTGGTTTACTTACTCAAATCCTGGATATAAGGTCCAATGTAACTGAGGCTACCTCTTTTTTTCGAACCCATATTATCATGCATGATTTTTTGTTCACTCTCTGTTCAATCATCGTTGCAATTGACTCCGTGTTTTTGCACGATCTTTGGTGCTACGTGGCAGGTGAGGCGACGTCGACAGCGACGACGAGTCCTTCCACACCAAGACTCGTCACGTCCTCGGGAGGCTGCACGTCCGGCCAATACGATGGCCCCTTTGCTCGAGGCATTTACAAGTGCCCCTTCTGCAAAGGCTCCGCGACACCGACTTCAACACCCTGGTGAACCATGCTGAATCCATTGGCAGATATGGCGCTAGAGTTGGAAGGACCGTGAACGTGCATGCGTACATGGCCAAACACAAAGCACTTGGGATTCTGCGCAACCTCCAAGCGAGTCACACGCGTGGAAGCGTTGAACGTGCCTACTGCACTCTCTGTATGTGACTGCTCTATATGTAGAGCAGCTTAAATTCATGTAAAATGTAGCTTATGTTGGATCTATCGTCTGAATATATACATGCTATGTTGGTTGCTGTGTGCAGCTTATATTTTCTCTCTGGATTTGTGCCCTAGATTTCCTACCTGATTGGGTAAAAACGAAGGCATAAAGAAATGAATGGCGTTAAAAACAGAGGAGAAGCTTCTCTAGATTTGCTATCAATTTGGGCTATCAAATATGAATGAGATCGAGCGATAGAGAGGAAAAGGTATTGAAAACTGCTAATGCGGCGAAAGAGACGAGAAACCACTCGTGCCCCCGTCCCGGACCCCTGCAGCTCCACACGCTACGGCCCACCACGCTACGGCCCCACAAACACGGCCTCGTCCTGTCCCACGCGGTCCCTTCTACCCGCCCCACACGACGGCGGTCCCACACGACGCGACCCCACAAAGACACGACCCCACTCGTCACGGAACGGTCAACTCAACGGATTCCTTCCGTCCGAGCTCCTTCTGCGGTTCAGACAAACGTTTGGGTAAAACTGAGGAAAAACTAAGGACCTGGGGAAAACTGAGTACAACTAACGAAGCAGGGGCACGAAAATAGAAATCCCTTTTTTTTTTGACTCACACCATACTTTCTATTCATTGATCACAAGAGTTACATCTCTGATAAGCATGGGAATGATAGAACTAGGAGGATCATCAAGCCAAACATTCTGCTCGTGTCCTCTAGCAAGCCTAGCTAGTTCATGTGCTACTGTATTTGATTCACGGGGGTTATATTCAAACTGGATCTTTACAAACTCCGTTGCCATATGATAACAACCATCTAGAATAGCTGCAGCAGCTCCGTTTGAAAAGCCTCCATCTGTCATTGCTTTGACCACATCCATATTATCAGAGCAGCAAATAATTCTGTTGCACCCCATGGTTTGGGCAAGGATCAGCCCTTTCTTCAAAGCATGGACTTCCGCCGACATCACATCATAGACAAAGTCTAATCTGCTGTTACTAGCAGCGACAAAGTTCCCCTTGCAGTCCCGAATAATAGCTCCCGTCGTTCCCCTTAAGCCATCTGCGTCAAAGGAGGCATCGACATTTATCTTGACAAAGCCTGTCGTTGGTTTTGCCCAGCCCCTATTCACCCGCTTTGGTCTTGGCGAGTGCGCCGCTGTGTAGTTTGAGTACAAAGCTCCGATGGCTATAGCCGTATCTGCTGGTCTCTTTACTTGCTCGCCATGAGTGATCTACCGCCGTTCCCACCATAAGTACCAGCATGTGATCGCCACAAGTTCAGGTATCAATGGCCGGCCTAAAATTGTCTGCGCCGAATTTCGCTGAAAAAGAAGATATTCCAGAACCGCTTGGCCCGATCGATCGACCGCTGAAGCTTCATTGATCAGATCCTCCATCCCCAGATTTCCCCAGACCTGGCTCGCCCGATTGCATTGGAAAAGCATGTGCTTCACATCCTCCACTCCAATTTCACAGAGAGGGCACTGGGCACTGACTTTGACATGTCTATTAGCCAATACCGCTCTACAAGGAATGGTTTCTTGCATCACGCGCCATAGATAGATCCTTACTTTTGATGGTGTTTTTAAACTCCATATTTTCTCCCACATAGGGTGTGATTTTATGCTTCCACTCCTTTCTCCGTCTTGTAATCTAGCTCGATTATGACTTTCCCACTCAGCAATGTATGCTGATTTGACAGTGAATGATCCTGTCTTGGTCAGGCTCCAGCCGACAAAGTCATCCATCTCACGCATTGGTAGGGGAATAACAAGAATTCTCTGGACGTCAATATCCAGGAAGCTCTGTCTAATAATATCCTCATCCCACTGATTGGTAGTTGGATCAATGAGATCTTGTACCTTTGTAAGAATGTTGTGTCCTCTTCTTGTAAACACTCTCCGATAATTACCTGGGATCCATTCATCTTTCTAGATATTGATCTGGTCTCCTTTTCCTACTCTCCATACGTGCCCTTTTTTGAAAGTTTGGATACCCGCCCATATGCTCTACCAGGTGAATGAACTCCCTTTCTTCAGTATTGCATTAAGCAAATCCCCAGATGGGAAGTATTTGGCTCGTAATACCCTGGCACATAGAGATTCTGGTTCTTCAAACAGCCTCCATACTTGCTTTGCCAGCAGAGCCATATTGAAGCATTGGATATCACGGAATCCCATGCCTCCCTAAGCCTTTGGAACACATAATTTCCACCAGGCTAACCAGTGCATCCTCTTGCGATCAGCCCCATCTCCCATGAGAAATTTGATATATTTGTAGTGATTCCTTTACAGATTTGTTTTGGAATCTTAAAAACCGACATCGCATATGATGGTATAGCTTGAGCAACTGCTTTGAGAAGCACCTCCTTTCCACCTGAAGATAAAATCTTCTCCTTCCACCCGTTTATTCTCTTGCACACACGATCTACCAAGAATTGAAACGAGTCTGAGCGATCCGCTCCAACCATCGCCGGTAGGCCAAGGTATTTGTCAGTTAAAGCTTCAGTCATGATATCCAATTTCAGACATATAGATTCCCTCTCAGCCACCTCTGTATTCGGACTAAAGAATATAATAGACTTTGCGGCGAGGGCTGTCTGGCCAGAAGGTGGTGCGAATCCTTTCAGACACTCTGCATTGCCGTCGTCCGCTTGCATCAAAATAAGCGAGTCGTCAGCAAACAGAAGGTTCGATATTGCCGGGGCATCCCGGCAGACCTTGACCCCGATTAGATCCTCCTCCTCTTCCGCTCTCGCCAACATGCTTGTTAGCCCTTCCACAACAGCGGGAAGAATGGCGGGCTGGGACAAGCCGTGGCGATGTCTACGGGTGCTTCTATTCTTGTAGGCAGTGTTGGGCCTCAAGGAGAGTTTGTAGACAACGACAAGTTTCCCTTAAGTGGATTACCAAGGTTTATCGAACTCGGGGAGGAAGAGGTCAAAGATATCCCTCTCATGCAACCACTGCAACCACAAAGCAAGAAGTCTCTTGTGTCCCCAACACACCTAATGCACTAGTTCGAAGAGATAGTGTAATACAAGTGGTATGAATGAATGAAGCGTGTGGCGCCAGAAAATAGCTTCATGGCGTGCGGTTGATGTAGTAATATTGCGGGAAGTAAACATGCAGTAGTAACGCAGTGAGTAGTAACTAAAACAGTAAACAAGCAGCGATAGCGATATTTAGGAACAAGGCCTAGGGAATAGACTTTCACTAGTGGACACTCTCAACATTGATCACATAAGAATAGATAAATGCATACTCTACACTCTCTTGTTGGATGATGAACACATTGCGTAGGATTACACGAACCCTCAATGCCGGAGTTAACAAGCTCCACAATTCAATGTTCATATTTAAGTAACCTTAGAGTGTAAGATAGATCAATACGACTAAACCAAGTACTAACGTAGCATGCACACTGTCACCTTCATGCTTATGTAGGAGGAATAATACACATCAATACTATCATAGCAATAGTTAACTTCGTAATCTACAAGAGATCATGATCATAGCATAAACCAAGTACTAACACGGATGCACACACTGTCACCATTACATCGTGCAGGAGGAATAAAACTACTTTAATAACATTGCTAGAGTAGCACATAGATAAATTGTGATACAAAACACATTGCAATCATAAAGAGATATAAAAAAGCACTTCACTATGCCATTCATCAGTGAATAAGTATTCTGTGAAATATAGCCTAAGAGACCCACACGGTGCACACATTGTCACCTTTACACACGTGGGACAAGGAGTCTCCGGAGATCACATAAGTAAAACTCACTTGACTAGCACAATGACATCTAGATTACAAGCATCATCATATGAATCTCAATCATGTAAGGCAGCTCATGAGATTATTGTATTGAAGTACATAGAGGAGAGATGAACCACATAGCTACCGGTACAGCCCTCAGCCTCGATGAAACTTCTCCTCTTCATGGGAGCAGCGGCGGTGATGAAGATGGCGGTGGAGATGGCAGCGGTGTCGATGGAGAAGCCTTCCCCGTCCCAGGCGGGTCCGGAACAGAGACTCTGTCCCCGAGATCTTGGCTTCGCGATGGCGGCGGCTCGGAAGGTTTCGCGTACCGTGGCTTCCTCGTAAGGGTTTGATGCGGGGGCTTTATAAGGCGAAGAGAGCGTCAGAAGGTCGGAAGGGCGACGATGCTTAGGGCAAAATAGGAACCTGGGGTGATTGTCCAATTAGGGAATATTTCATTACTAGGATTTACGAAACCAAAAACCAGGAAACTCACATCTTGTTAATAGGTTAGTTCCGGAAAATGCACAAATATGACATAAAGTGTGCATAAAACATGTAGGTATCATCAATAAAGTGGCATGGAACATAAGAAATTATCGATACGTTGGAGACGTATCGGCATCCCCAAGCTTAGTTCTGCTCGTCCCGAGAGGTAAAACGATAACAAAGATAATTTACGAAGTGACATGCCATCATAAACTTGATCATATTGTAAACATATGTAATGAATGCAGCGATCAAAACAATGGTAATGACATGAGTAAACAAGCTGAATCATAAAGCAAAGACTTTTCATGAATAGTACTTCAAGACAAGCATCAATAAGTCTTGCATAAGAGTTAACTCATAAAGCAATAATTCAAAGTAAAGGTATTGAAGCAACACAAAGGAAGATTAAGTTTCAGCGGTTGCTTTCAACTTATAACATGTATATCTCATGGATATTGTCAACATAGAGTAATATAACAAGTGCAATATGCAAGTATGTAGGAATCAATGCAGTTCACACAAGTGTTTGCTTCTTGAGGTGGAGAGAGATAGGTGAACTGACTCAACAATAAAAGTAAAAGAAAGGTCCTTCAAAGAGGAAAGCATCGATTGCTATATTTGTGCTAGAGCTTTTATTTTGAAAACATAAAGAGAGCATAAAAATAAAGTTTTGAGAGGTGTTTGTTGTTGTCAACGAATGGTAGCGGGTACTCTAACCCCCTTGCCAGACAAACCTTCAAAGAGCGGCTCCCATTTTATTTTATTTTTGGGTGGCACTCCTTCCAACCTTTCTTTCACAAACCATGGCTAACCGAATCCTCGGGTGCCTGCCAACAATCTCATACCATGAAGGAGTGCCTTTTTATTTTAGTTTTATTATGATGACACTCCTCCCCACCTTTGCTTTCTCAAGCCATGGCTAACCGAATCCTTCGGGTGCCGTCCAACAATCACATACCATGGAGGAGTGTCTATTTTTGTTAATTAATTTGGGACTGGGAATCCCATTGCCAGCTCTTTTTGCAAAATTATTGGATAAGCGGATGAAGCCACTAGTCCATTAGTGAAAGTTGCCCAACAAGATTGAAAGATAAACACCACATACTTCCTCATGAGCTATAAAACATTGACACAAATCAGAGGTGATAAATTTTGAATGGTTTAAAGGTAGCACTCAAGCAATTTACTTTGGAATGGCGGAGAAATACCATGTAGTAGGTAGGTATGGTGGACACAAATGGCATAGTGGTTGGCTCAAGGATTTTGGATGCATGAGAAGTATTCCCTCTCGATACAAGGTTTAGGCTAGCAAGGTTATTTGAAGCAAACTCAAGTATAAAATGGTGCAGCAAGACTCACATAAAAGACATATTGTAAACATTATAAGACTTTACACCGTCTTCCTTGTTGTTCAAACTCAATACTAGAAATTATCTAGACCTTAGAGAGACCAATTATGCAAACCAAATTTTAGCAAGCTCTATGTATTTCTTCATTAATAGGTGCAAAGTATATGATGCAAGAGCTTAAACATGAGCACAATAATTGCCAAGTATCACATTATCCAAGACATTTTACCAATTACTACATGTAGCATTTTCAATTCCAACCATATAACAATTTAACGAAGAGGAAACTTCGCCATGAATATTATGAGCTAAGAACACATGTGTTCATACGAACCAGCGGAGCGTGTCTCTCTCCCACACAAGGATGAACTTATTCAGAGAACTAAGATAACAAAACAAAAATAAAAGCACACACAGACGCTCCAAGTAAAGTACATAAGATGTGACCGAATAAAAATATAGTTTCAAGAGAAGGAACCTGATACTTTGTCGATGAAGAAGGGGATGCCTTGGGCATCCCCAAGCTTAGACGCTTGAGTCTTCTTGAAATATGCAGGGATGAACCACCGGGGCATCCCCAAGCTTAGACTTTTCATTCTTCTTGATCGTAGTATATCATCCTCCTCTCTTGACCCTTGAAAACTTCCTTCACACCAAACTTCAAGCAAACTCATTAGAGGGTTAGTGCATAATCAAAAATTCACATGTTCAGAGGTGACACAATCATTCTTAACACTTCTGGACATTGCACAAAACTTCTGAAAGTTAATGGAACAAAGAAACTCATTCAACTTAACAAAAGCGGCAATGCGAAATAAAAGGCAGAATCTGTCAAAAACAGAACAGTCCGTAAAGACGAATTTTAAATGGCACTTCCGTTGCTCAAATCAGAAAACTCAAAACTAATGAAAGTTGCGTACATATCTGAGGATCACGCTCGTAAATTGGCAGATTTTTCGAATTTTCTACAGAGACTTGTGCCCAGATTCGTGACAGACAGCAATGCTGTTTCTGCGCAGCGATCCCAAATATAACATCAACTTTAACATAGAAACTTTACTTGGCACAAAAACATGATAAGGAGAGGTTGCTACAGTAGTAAACAACTTCCAAGACTCAAATATAAAACAAAGTACTGTAGTAAAAAAAAACATGGGTTATCTCCCAAGAAGTTCTTTCTTTATAGCCATTAAGATGGGCTCAGCAGTTTTAATGATGCTACTTGCAAGAAATAGAAGTTGAAGCAAAAGAGAGCATCAAGAGGCAAATTCAAAACACATTTAAGTCTAACATGCTTCCTATGCATAGGAATCTTGTAAATAAACAAGTTCATGAGCAAAGTAACAAGCATAGGAAGATAAAACAAGTGTAGCTTCAAAAATTTCAGCACATAGAGAGGTGTTTTAGTAACATGAAAATTTCTATAACCATATTTTCCTCTCTCATAATAACTTTCAGTAGCATCATGAGCAAACTCAACAATATAACTATCACATAAAGCATTCTTATCATGAGTCTCATGCATAAAATTATTACTACTCCCAACATAAGCATAGTCATTCTTATTAATTGTAGTGGGAGCAAATTCAACAAAGTAGCTATCAAATATAGGAGGTATATTGTAATCATAATCAAATTTATCCTCCATAACAGGTGGTAACAAAAGACTACTATCATTATAATCATCATAAATGGGAGGCAAAGTATCATCAAAGTAAATTTTCTCCTCAATGCTTGGGGGACTAAAAATATCATGCTCATCAAAGCCAGCTTCCCCAAGCTTAGAATTTTCCATAGCATTAGCAACAATAGTGTTCAAAGCATTCATATTAATATGTTCCATGGGTTTTTTAATTTTCGCATCAAACCATCCATGTCTTAAATCAGGAAATAGAATAAGAAGCTCTTTGTTGTCCATTATGCCTAACTAGTGTAAACAAGAAACCAAATGTCGCAATTGCAGGATCTAAAGGAAATAGCTTCGAGCACACACAATGGCGCCAGAAAAGTACTGTTACCTGGAACCGGAGTATGAGTGCCTTTTACCTTTCCTCCCCGGCAACGGCGCGAGAAAAGTGCTTGATGTCTACGGGTGCTTCTATTCTTGTAGACAGTGTTGGGCCTCCAAGAGCAGAGGTTTGTAGAACAGCAACAAGTTTCCCTTAAGTGGATTACCCAAGGTTTATCGAACTCAGGGAGGAAGAGGTCAAAGATATCCCTCTCATGCAACCCTGCAACCACAAAGCAAGAAGTCTCTTGTGTCCCCAACACACCTAATAGGTGCACTAGTTCGACGAAGAGATAGTGAAATACAAGTGGTATGAATGAATATATGGCAGATAGTACGGCGCCAGAAAATAGCTCGCTGGCGTGCGTTGATGGTAGTAATATTGCGGGAAGTAAACATGCAGTAATGCTATGTGGCAGTAGTAACTCGGTAAAACGTAAACAAGCAGCGATAGCAGTATTTAGGAACAAGGCCTAGGGAATAGACTTTCACTAGTGGACACTCTCAACATTGATCACATAAAGAATAGATAAATGCATACTCTACACTCTCTTGTTGGATGATGAACACATTGCGTAGGATTACACGAACCCTCAATGCCGGAGTTAACAAGCTCCACAATTCAATGTTCATATTTAAGTAACCTTAGAGTGTAAGATAGATCAATACGACTAAACCAAGTACTAACGTAGCATGCACACTGTCACCTTCATGCTTATGTAGGAGGAATAATACACATCAATACTATCATAGCAATAGTTAACTTCGCAATCTACAAGAGATCATGATCATAGCATAAACCAAGTACTAACACGGATGCACACACTGTCACCATTACATCGTGCAGGAGGAATAAAACTACTTTAATAACATTGCTAGAGTAGCACATAGATAAATTGTGATACAAAACACATTGCAATCATAAAGAGATATAAATAAGCACTTCACTATGCCATTCATAACAGTGAATAAGTATTATGTGAAATATAGCCTAAGAGACCCACACGGTGCACACACTGTCACCTTTACACACGTGGGACAAGGAGTCTCCGGAGATCACATAAGTAAAACTCACTTGACTAGCACAATGACATCTAGATTACAAGCATCATCATATGAATCTCAATCATGTAAGGCAGCTCATGAGATTATTGTATTGAAGTACATAGGGAGAGATGAACCACATAGCTACCGGTACAGCCCCGAGCCTCGATGGAGAACTACCTCTTCATGGAGCAGCAACGGTGATGAAGATGGCGGTGGAGATGGCAGCGGTGTCATGGAGAAGCCTTCCAGGGGCACTTCCCCGTCCCGGCGAGTCTTGGAACAGAGACTCCTGTCCCCGGATCTTGGCTTCGCGATGGCGGCTCTAGAAGGTTTCGCGTGCCGTGGCTTCCTCCGTGGGTTTTCGATGCGGGGGCTTTATATAGGCGAAAGGGCAGCGTCGGAAGGTCGAAGGAGCGACGACACCATGGTGCGCGGCCAGGAGCCCAACCGCGCCACCCTATCATCTGGGGCCCACAGGGCCCTCCTCTGGCGGCTCTCGGGTGTTCTGGATGCTCCAGGGCAAAATAGGAACCTGGCGTTGATTTCGTCCAATTTAGAAATGTTCGTTACTAGGATTTCAAACTAAAAACAGCAAGAGGAGCGCACTTGACATCTTGTTAATAGGTTAGTTCCAGAAAATGCACAAATATGACATAAAGTGTGCATAAAACATGTAGGTATCATCAATAAAGTGGCATGGAACATAAGAAATTATCGATACGTTGGAGACGTATCACAGGCCACGGGTAGGGATGAACATATCACTCTCATCTGAGTTCACCCTTACCCTATATCGGACAGTGTTAACACACGTCATGATCATCTTGACCCAGCGTTGATTAAACACCAGTTTCAGCATAATTTTCTCGAGGAAACCCCATTCGACGCGATCATAGGCTTTGTGCATGTCCAATTTTACTGCACAAAAGCCTTTCTTATCTTGTCTCCTCTTCTTTATTGCATGGAAACATTCATAAGCCACTAGGATGTTATCTGTGATCAATCGTCCCGGCACAAAGGCGCTTTGAGTTGGGCTGATGATCTCCGGCAAAAGGCCTTTCAATCTGGCTGCATACATTTTGGAAATAACCTTATAGACAACGTTACATAAACTGATCGGGCGCAGCTGTGTAACCTTCTCTGGGACCTTGATCTTCGGAATTAAGACTATCGTAGTGTCATTCCAACCATCAGGTATGCTTGCAGAATTTACTGCCGCAAGGACTTCATGTACTAGGTCATTGATACGTCTCCAACGTATCGATAATTTCTTATGTTCCATGCTACTTTATTGATGATACCTACATGTTTTATGCACATTATATGTCATATTTATGCATTTTCTGGAACTAACCTATTAACAAGATGCCGAAGAGCCATTTTGTTTTACTGCTGTTTTGGTTTCAGAAATCCTAGTAAAGAAATATTCTCGGAATTGGGCAAACTTTCGCCCGGGGTCCTATTACACGCGAGAAGCCGGAAGGCAGAGACCCTAGCGAAGTGGGGCCACGAGGAGGCCAGGGGGTGGCGGCGCGGCCCCGGGCTGGCCGCGCCGACCTATCCCTGGGCCCTCGTGTGGCTTCCGCGTTGACCCTCAGCCTACTTAAAGCTGGTCGCGGGGCCCCGATGCCAGAGGCACGATACGGAAAACCTTACGACGCCGCCGCCGCAATCCCATCTCGGGAGTTACGGAGATCGCCTCCGGCACCTGCCGGAGAGGGATTCATCTCCCGGAGGACTCTACACCGCCATGGTCGCCTCCGGAGTGATGAGTGAGTGGTTCACCCCTGGACCATGGGTCCATAGCAGTAGCTAGATGGTCGTCTTCTCCTTGTTGTGCTTCATTGTTGGATCTTGTGAGCTGCCTAACATGATCAAGATCATCTATATGTAATTCTATATGTTGTGTTTGTCGGGATCCGATGGATAGAGAGTACTATGATTATGGTGATTATCAATCTATTGTTCATGTGTTGTTTATGATCTTGCATGCTCTCGTTATTAGTAGAGGCTCTGGCCAAGTTTTTACTCTTAACTCCAAGAGGGAGTATTTATGCTCGATAGTGGGTTCATGCCTCCATTGAATCTGGGACAGTGACAGAAAGTTCTAAGGTTGTGGATGTGTTGTTGCCACTAGGGATAAAACATTGATGCTATGTCTAAGGATGTAGTTGTTGATTACATTACGCACCATACTTAATGCAATTGTCTGTTGCTTTGCAACTTAATACTGGAGGGGGTTCGGATGATAACCTGAAGGTGGACTTTTTAGGCATAGATGCAGTTGGATGGCGGTCTATGTTCTTTGTCGTAATGCCCGGATTAAATCTCACTATATTTACCATGTCATGTATATGCATTGTTATGCCTTTCTCTATTTGTCAATTGCCCGACTGTAATTTGTTCACCCAACATGCTTTTATCTTATGGGAGAGACACCTCTAGTGAACTGTGGACCCCGGTCCTATTCTTTACATAGCATACAATCTACTTGTTTTACTGTTTTCTTTGCAAACATCTTCCACTCGATACGTTTAATCCTTTGTTACAGCAAGCCGGTGAGATTGACAACCTCACTGTTTCGTTGGGACAAAGTACTTGGGTTGTGTTGTGCAGGTTCCTAGTTGGCGCCGGAATCCCTGGTGTTGCGCCGCATCACATTTCGCGACCATCAACCTTCAACGTGCTTCTTGGCTCCTCTGGTTCGATTAAACCTTGGTTTCTTTCTGAGGGAAAACTTGCTACTGTGCGCATCATACCTTCCTCTTGGGGTTCCCAACGAACGTGTGAGTTACACGCCATCAAGCTCTTTTTCTGGCGCCGTTGCCGGGGAGATCAAGACACGCTGCAAGGGGAGTCTCCACTTCTCAATCTCTTTACTTTGTTTTTGTCTTGCTTTATTTTATTTACTACTTTGTTTGCTGCACTAAATCAAAATACAAAAAAATTAGTTGCTAGTTTTACTTTATTTACTGTCTTGCTCTCCATATCAAAAACACACAAAAAATAGTTACTTATTTACTTTATCTAGTTTGTTTTATTTACCGTTGCTAAAATGGCCAACCCTGAAAATACTAAGTTGTGTGACTTCACAAATGCAAATAATAATGATTTCCTATGCACACCTATTGCTCCACCTGCTACACAACAGAATTCTTTGAAATTAAACCTGCTTTACTAATTCTGGTTATGAGAGAACAATTTTCTGGTGCTAGTTCTGATGATGTTGCTGCCCATCTCAATAATTTTGTTGAACTTTGTGAAATGCAAAAGTATAAAGATGTAGATGGTGACATTATAAAATTAAAATTGTTCCCTTTCTCATTAAGAGGAAGAGCTAAAGATTGGTTGCTATCTCTGCCTAAGAATAGTATTGATTCATGGACTAAATGCAAGGATGCTTTTATTGGTAGATATTATCCTCCCGCTAAAATTATATCTTTGAGAAGTAGCATAATGAATTTTAAACAATTAGATACTGAACATGTTGCTCAAGCTTGGGAGAGAATGAAAACTTTGGTAAAGAATTGCCCAACCCATGGACTGACTACTTGGATGATCATCCAAACCTTCTATGCAGGACTAAATTTTTCTTCGCGGAATTTATTGGATTCAGCTGCTGGAGGTACCTTTATGTCCATCACATTGGGGGCGGCTACAAAACTTCTTGATGATATGATGATAAATTACTCTGAATGGCACACGGAAAGAGCTCCACAAGGTAAGAAGGTAAATTCTGTTGAGAAACCTCTTCCTTGAGTGATAAGATTGATGTGATTATGTCTATGCTTGTGAATGGTAGATCTAATGTTGATCCAAATAATGTTCCTTTAGCTTCATTGGTTGCTCAAGAAGAAAATGTTGATGTGAATTTCATTAAAAATAATAATTTCAACAACAATGCTTATAGGAACAACTCTGGTAATAACTATAGGCCATATCCTTCTGCTAATGGTAATGGTTATGGTAATTCTTATGGGAATTCTTACAATAATAATAGGAGTGTACCCTCTGGTCTTGAAGCCATGCTTAAAGAATTTATTAGTACACAAACTGCTTTTAACAAATCTGTTGAGGAAAAGCTTGATAAAATTGATACTATTGCTTCTAGAGTTGATAGACTTGCCTCTGATGTTAATCTTTTAAAGTTGAAAGTTATGCCTAATAATGATATTGATAATAAGATTACTACTACAGCAAATGCCATCCAAGTTAGAATTAATGAGAATATAAGATTAATGGCTGAACTGCGTGCTAGGTGGGATAGAGAAGAAAATGAAAAACTAGCTAAAGAGAATAATGTAGCTAAAGTTTGGACTATTACCACCACTAGTAATGCTAATTCTCCACATGTTGCTGCACCTCCTACTATCAATGGTAATATAATTGGTGTTGGCAATGTTTCTACTCCTAGTGCAAAGCGAAAAAACTGCCTGAAATTGCTAAAACTGCTGAAACTGCTTGTGATAAAACTGCTGAAATTTTTTCCAACCTTGGGAACAATGATCCCATTGCTGTAGCTCATAATGATTTAGATTTTGATGATTGCCACATCTCTGAAGTTATAAAGTTCTTACAAAAACTTGCTAAAAGTCCTAATGCTAGTGCTATAAATTTAGCCTTTACAAAACATATTACAAATGCTCTCATAAAAGCTAGAGAAGAGAAACTAAAACTTGAAACTTCTATTCCTAGAAAGTTAGAAGATGGTTGGGAGCCCATCATTAAAATGAAATTCAATGACTTTGAATGTAATGCTTTATGTGATCTTGGTGCAAGTATTTCTGTTATGCCTAAAAGATTTATGATATGCTTGACTTGCCACCATTGAAGAATTGTTATTTGGATGTTAATCTTGTTGATAATGTTATAAAGAAACCTTTGGGGAGGATTGATAATGTGCATATTACGGTTAACAATAACCTTGTCCCCGTTGATTTTGTTGTCTTGGATATCGAATGCAATGCATCTTGTCCTATTGTGTTGGGAAGACCTTTTCTTCGAACTGTTGGTGTTGTTATTGATATGAGGGAAGGTAATATTAAATATCAATTTCCTCTCAAGAAAGGTATGGAACACTTCCCTAGAAAGAGAATGAAGTTGCCTTTTGATTCTATTATTAGAACAAGCTATGATGTTGATGCTTCTACTCTCGATGTTACTTGATTTGCACTTTCTGCGCCTAGCTGAAAGGCGTTAAGCTTATGGGAGACAACCCATGTTTTTACCTACAGAAATTTTTTGTTTTGTTGAGTCTTGGAAGTTGTTTACTACTGTAGCAACCTCTCCTTATCATGTTTTTGTGCCAAGTAAAGTTTCTATGTCAAAGTTGATGTTATATTTGGGATCGCTGCGCAGAAACAGCATTGCTGTCTGTCACGAATCTGGGCACAATTCTCTGTAGAAAATTCGAAAAAATCTGCCAATTTACGAGCGTGATCCTCAGATATGTACGCAACTTTCATTAGTTTTGAGTTTTTCCATTTGAGCAAGTCTGGTGCCATTTCTAAATTCGTCTTTACGGACTGTTCTGTTTTTGACAGATTCTGCCTTTTATTTCGCATTGCCTCTTTTGCTATGTTGGATTTATTTCTTTGATCCACTAATGTCCAGTAGCATTATGCAATGTCCAGAAGTGAAAATAATGATTGTGTCACCTCTGAATGTGTGAATTATTAATTGTGCACTAACCCTCTAATGAGTTTGCTTGAAGTTTGGTGTGAAGAAAGTTTTCAAGGGTCAAGAGAGGAGAATGATATACTATGATCAAGAGGAGTGAAAGCTCTAAGCTTGGGGATGCCCCCGTGGTTCACCCCTGCATATTTTAAGAAGACTCAAGCGTCTAAGCTTGGGGATGCCCAAGGCATCCCCTTCTTCATCGACAACATCATCAGGTTCCTCCCCTGAAACTATATTTTTATTCAGTCACATCTGGTGTTCTTTACTTGGAGCGTCGGTTTGTTTTCGTTTTTGTTTTTGTTTGAATAAGATGGATCCTAGCATTCACTTTGTGGGAGAGAGACACGCTCCGCTGTTGCATATGGACACATGTGTCCTTAGGCTTTACTCATAATGTTCAAGGCGAAGTTTCTTCTTCGTTAATTTGTTATATGGTTGGAATTGGAAAATGCTACATGTAGTAATTCTAAAATGTCTTGGATAATGTGATACTTTGCAATTGTTGTGCTCATGTTTAAGCTCTTGCATCATATGCTTTGCACCCATTAATGAAGAAATACATAGAGCTTGCTAAAATTTGATTTGCATATTTGGTTTCTCTAAGGTCTAGATAATATCTAGTATTGAGTTTTGAACAACAAGGAAGACGGTGTAGAGTCTTATAATGTTTACAATATGTCTTTTATGTGAGTTTTGCTGCACTTGTTCATCCTTGAGTTTGCTTCAAATAACCTTGCTAGCCTAAACCTTGTATCGAGAGGGAATACTTCTCATGCATCCAAAATCCTTGAGCCAACTACTATGCCATTTGTGTCCACCATACCTACCTACTACATGGTATTTCTCCGCCATTCCAAAGTAAATTGCTTGAGTGCTACCTTTAAAATTCCATCATTCACCTTTGCAATATATAGCTCATGGGACAAAATAGCCTTAAAAACTATCGTAGTATTGAATATGTACTTATGCACTTTATATTTTATTAAGTTGCCTGTTGTGCGATAACCATGCTTCTGGGGAACGCCATCAACTATTGTTGAATATCATGTGAGTTGCTATGCATGTCCGTCTTGTCTGAAGGTCTATCATTTTAGTGGTTGGAGCATGCAAAATTGTTAGAGAAGAACATTGGGCCGCTAACTAAAGCCATGAACCATGGTGGAAGTTTCAGTTTTGGACATATATCCTCAATCTCATATGAGAATAATAACTTTGCTACATGCTTATGCATTTAAGAGGAGTCCATTATCTGTTGTCCATGTTGTCCGGTATGGATGTCTAAGTTGAGAATAATCAAAAGCGAGAAATCCGAAATGCGAGCATTCTCCTTGGACCTTTGTACAGGCGGCATGGAGGTACCCCTTTGTGACACTTGGTTGAAACATGGCATGCGAAGATCCGGTAGTCCAAGTTAAGTAGGACGAGGTGCGGGCACTATTAGTATACTATGCGTGAGGCTTGCAACTTGTAAGATATAATTTACATAACTCATATGCTTTATTACTACCGTTGACAAAATTGTTTCATGTTTTCAAAATAAAAGCTCTAGCACAAATATAGCAATCGATGCTTTCTGCGAAGGACCATTCTTTTACTTTTATTGTTGAGTCAGTTTACCTATCTCCTTCCACCTTAAGAAGCAAACACTTGTGTGAACTGTGCATTGATTCCTACATACTTGCATATTGCACTTGTTATATTACTTTATGTTGACAATATCCATGAGATATACATGTTACAAGTTGAAAGCAACCGCTGAAACTTAATCTTCTTATGTGTTGTTTCAACACCTTTACTTTGATTTATTGCTTTATGAGTTAACTCTTATGCAAGACTTATTGATGCTTGTCTTGAAGTACTATTCATGAAAAGTCTTTGCTATATGATTCAGTTGTTTACTCATGTCATTACCTTTGCTTTGATCGCTGCATTCATTACATATGTTTACAAATAGTATGATCAAGATTATGATGGCATGTCACTTCAGAAATTATCTTTGTTATCGTTTTACTGCTCGGGACGACAGAACTAAGCTTGGGGATGCTGATACGTCTCCAACGTATCGATAATTTCTTATGTTCCATGCTACTTTATTGATGATACCTACATGTTTTATGCACATTATATGTCATATTTATGCATTTTCTGGAACTAACCTATTAACAAGATGCCGAAGAGCCAGTTGTTTGTTTCTGCTGTTTTTGGTTTCAGAAATCCTAGTAAAGAAATATTCTCGGAATTGAATGAAAACTTTCGCCCGGGTCCTATTTTTGCACGAAGCTTCCAGAAGACCGAAGACCTAACGAAGTGGGGCCACGAGGAGGCCAGGGGGGTGGCCGGCGCGGCCCAGGCCCTGGCCGCGCCGACCTATCCCACTGGGCCTCGTGTGGCCCCTCGCGTTGACCTCCGCCTGCCCAAAGCCGGTCGCCCCCCGGTACCGAGAGCCACGATACGGAAAACCTTACAGACGCCGCCGCCCGCCGTCCCATCTCGGGGGATTCTGGAGATCGCCTCCGGCACCCTGCCGGAGGGGATTCATCTCCCGGAGGACTCTACACCGCCATGGTCGCCTCGGAGTGATGAGTGAGTAGTTCACCCCTGGACCATGGGTCCATAGCGGTAGCTAGATGGTCGTCTTCTCCTTGTTGTGCTTCATTGTTGGATCTTGTGAGCTGCCTAACATGATCAAGATCATCTATATGTAATTCTATATGTTGTGTTTGTCGGGATCCGATGGATAGAGAGTACTATGATTATGGTGATTATCAATCTATTGTTCATGTGTTGTTTATGATCTTGCATGCTCTCCGTTATTAGTAGAGGCTCTGGCCAAGTTTTTCTCTTAACTCCAAGAGGGAGTATTTATGCTCGATAGTGGGTTCATGCCTCCATTGAATCTGGGACAGTGACAGAAAGTTCTAAGGTTGTGGATGTGCTGTTGCCACTAGGGATAAAACATTGATGCTATGTCTAAGGATGTAGTTGTTGATTACATTACGCACCATACTTAATGCAATTGTCTGTTGCTTTGCAACTTAATACTGGAGGGGGTTGATAACCTGAAGGTGGACTTTTTAGGCATAGATGCAGTTGGATGGCGGTCTATGTTCTTTGTCGTAATGCCCGGATTAAATCTCACTATATTTACCATGTCATGTATATGCATTGTTATGCCTTTCTCTATTTGTCAATTGCCCATTGTAATTTGTTCACCCAACATGCTTTTATCTTATGGGAGAGACACCTCTAGTGAACTGTGGACCCCGGTCCTATTCTTTACATAGCATACATCTATTGTTTTCTGTTTTCTTTGCAAACATCTTCCACTCGTACGTTTAATCCTTTGTTACAGCAAGCCGGTGAGATTGACAACCTCACTGTTTCGTTGGGACAAAGTACTTGGGTTGTGTTGTGCAGGTTCTAGTTGGCGCCGGAATCCCTGGTGTTGCGCCGCATCACATTTCGCGACCATCAACCTTCAACGTGCTTCTTGGCTCCTACTGGTTCGATTAAACCTTGGTTTCTTTCTGAGGGAAAACTTGCTACTGTGCGCATCATACCTTCCTCTTGGGGTTCCCAACGAACGTGTGAGTTACACGCCATCAGTCATCACCTAGAAGATGCCAAAATCTCTTATAAAAGATCGCGTGTAACCCATCAGGTCCCGGGGCTTTCAAATCCCCTATGTCAAAAAGGGCTTTCTTTACTTCTTCAGCACTGAACGGTGCCAAGAGCAAATCATTCATGGCCTCTGTAACCCTTGGTTGTACTGTATCCAGTACCTCTTGCACTTGTTCAGTATCCTCTGATGAGAAAAGATGAGAAAAATATTCCACAACATGTTGCTTCAAATGCTCACCTTCTTTCCATACACCTGTATCATCAAGCAAGCGTCTCAATTGGTGACTGGTCAACACAGTAGAGCCGGGAACAACTAGGGCTGCGGTGGCCCCGATCCCTGGGCGACAGCCCGCAAAGCCTCTGGTCAGCGTGCCGATGCAAATTGCAGGGCGTGCCACCTGACCTATGCCTGGTCGGGAAGGTGTGGATGATGCCTCGCTTAGTTTTCTGCCAGAGGCACACACGTACACGTTAAATACGAGCCTCGATCGGCTCTCAGGTTATCCTGTGAATCGGCTCATGGAGCCGATCCACCCATGATTCGTCCAAGGTGGCCGAATATATGGTGGTCCTGCTTGATCAAGATAAAGCATATGAGATCCACGACGATTTGGGGTTTTCACCGCATAATCGGATCATCCTACTCACGATTGGGCCTCGCGCTCACGCACGGTGAAGTAAGCCAGCCCTAGACAAGGCCTAAAAACCAACACTAGGTTGATCCTCGGAACATCCTGTCTAGGGGCAGCAAACTACACCCTACGTGCCGCTGGATCCTCCAACCCTTTGTAAGGCCTAACTATTGCAGATATTAAACTAATCCTTGATGAATCAAGGAGCAATCGTAACGGATCAGATCTACTAAATAACGATCAAGCGGGGTGCCGCCCCTGCACCCATGATGAGGTACAAGGACGGCTAGATGCGCAAGGGTTGCACTACGACAGCATATGATACTAGGAACAATGCTAACCCTAACACATCTATGATAACTACGTTGCTCGCCATCAAAAGCGCTTCAGTACGAGCAACGCATGAACAACGTGGCAGGCGTGCTCGCCGAGAATGCGATCTAGGCAGCATGGTGCTTACCGGAGAAACCCTTGAGACGAAGGGGTTGGCGATGCGCCGAGATTGGTTTGTGGTGAACGTTGGTTGTTGTTTATTCCATAAACCCTAGGTACATATTTATAGTCCAGGGGACTTTCTAATGTGGGCGTGCACCAAACCGTGCACGAGATAAACTCTAATTTCTAAACTAAGATACACGGGCTAGCTAGCCCAAACTCTGCGCATAAAGGCCGATTCACCTATTTCTTGATGTACACATCTTCAAGTCCATCTTGATCGCGGCCCACCTCTGGCTTGGTCAAATTCTGGTGATAACAACTTCTTTCTTGCCGTGGCTGCATTATGGAAGAACGACGTATTACGGTCGCCATGCATCAACCAATTCGCTCTGCCACGCTGTAACCAATGGATTTCCTCCTGTTCCATCAGGTTTTCTATAAGAACCTGTATTTCTTTTTGCCGCCCAGTAGATTCCATGGACAGAGGTCCCCTCCTCAGGAATTCGAGCTCCTTCTTCAGCTTTTCAATGCGTTTCTTCGGCCCTTTCAATTCAGTTCGGTCCCATTCATGGAGACTCATATGAACAGCTTTTGTTCGAGCAGCAAGGGACGGTGCTAGACCGCGTAATTTTGCCGTCTCCCATGCTGTCTTTACAACCTCGTTTACTGATTCTTCAGATAGCCATCGAGCCTCAAATTTCCTACTCCCCCTTTGACTGAACATACTTGAATCAAAGTATTCAGTATTAACTAGCACCGGTCTATGATCAGAGCGGAAGTGTGGCTCGTTGCTGACCGATGCGAGCGGGAACAGATTATTCCAGGCCGAATTACAGACCGCCTGATCCAATCTTTCTCTGACCTCAGCTCTTCTCCAGGTAAATTTATCGCCCGTGTATCCCATGTCGTGTAGCTCACATTGCGATAGGCAGGTGCTGAATTCTTGCATCATGCGAGCAGGTCTGGGATTACCTCCTTCTTTCTCATCCGAGTATAGGATTTCATTGAAATCCCCTATGACTATCCAGGGCAGCGAGGATCTACTACTCAGGTCGCGTAAGCAGCTCCATGATAGGTGTCTATCCTCCCACGCAGGTTCACCATAGAACCCCGTGAATCTCCACAGTGTAGTATCCAATGATTCAAATACTATATCAATGCAATTAGGCGAGAGATACTCAGAAACCATTTTATTATCTTCATTCCAGAATAGTACAAGACCCCTGGAACGACCGTCACTGTCAACAGAAGACAGAAAATCATAACCTAACCTACGACGGAGACTCTCCACCCCTTCCTTATTCAGATGCGATTCAGATAAAAATAAAATGTCTGGCCTAAGATGCTCTCGTAGATCCGAGAGCGAGCGAACTGCCGTGGGTGAATTCGCCGCACGGCAGTTCCATCCACAGAGTTTCATTGCTCCCGGCAGTACCCCTCGAGGGGGCCTGCCGATCTATCTTCAGTGGTGTCATCATCCCCATCAATTGTTGTTTTAGCCCTCTTCTTATCCTGAATCTTCACAGGCGATTCCAGAGTGCTCGGCAGGACCTTATCTGCCATCTCCACATCGTTTTCCTTGCTCCCTATATCATGAACGATCAGAGCTCCTTTGTTCTTCTCATGTTCCAGCATGCCATTCAGATCAAGGCGCTTTCGAGCTTTTTTACTTGGATCATCTGCACTAAGTGGCAGATCACCGTGCTCATCATCCGATTTGTGAACATCACGACCTCGTCCAAAACCCCTCCCCGCGCCAAAGCCTCTGCCACCACGCGGTGTTGAACCAGTCGGTCTTCCCCTACCGCGGCCACGGCTGCTGTCGTCGTGGGGAACAAACAGATGCCATAGGATGGCTTATCTTGGGGCCGAATGGACGCTAGAGGATTCGGGGGAGGGTTTGTGACTAGATGGACGAACTTCCGGATGCTTTCCTCAAGAACTTGGCCAGGGCCAGAGGTAGAAGAAGAAAGACACAAGGATGAACTCGCTCTAGATCACCATGTTCATTGATCTCAAGACAGGTTACAGGTTGTTCCTCTCTTTGCGGATCGCGCGTATGAAAGAGGCTGCCCCCTCTCCTTATATAGGGGAGAGGGTGGCTTACAGACAAGAAAACCTAATGGGATCTTTGACTAGACAAACTACTTTACAAAGATACTTTATAAAGCTACTTTAATCATAGATGACCGGGGTCTTCTTTAAACAGGGAGGCTGACGTCCTCCGTTCTTTGGCGTCATCCTCTTCTTTGTCTTCAGCCTTCGTTTAAAGCTACTTTGTAGCTCATCCTTGTCCTTTAGCTCTGACGGAATCTTTGACCAGCTAGCCGACATGTTCTTCCTTCGCGCTGGTATCTTTCTCGGCAAGTCGAGAATATGCTCCGGGCCGCGCGCTGCGAGACATGCGCCTTTGTGTTATCGCGCCCGATGTCGATGGTCACTTCCGTTGGCTTCGCGCGCATTGGGTGAGCCGCAGGATCCCAACCACTTCTCCGGATCTTGTGTGCCTCCCTGTGGCCCTTTTCTTCCGCGCGTGTATCTTCACGCCACGTGGCCACACGCGAGGCCGAACCGTCACGGCCCACGGCTGAACCGCTACGGTTCGGCGGTTTCTCAGCCCATTTCTTTTTCTTTATAAGGGCAAAACCGCCCCTTCTCCTTCTTCTTCTTCGCACTTTCCACTTCCTTGCGCTCTACCGTTCCTCGCTCGCCGCCTCCGCCGCTCCTTTGCTCGCTCGAGTTCCGCCGCCCAGCAAACCCTCACGAGCGCGCCGCCGGACGCCGCCGGACTTCTCCGCGGGAAAAACTTCCGCGGCGCCTTCTTTTCTGCCGCGACATTGGAGCTTCTTCGGGTTCCTCCCATCTCGTGATCGCTTAGGACCTCTCTTGTCTACATTGAGCTGCCCGGCCGCCGGCGGTTGCTTCCACGTGGGCTGCGCCCCGAGTTGGTCTTTTCCCAATTACTCTCTTTTACTACGCAGTTCAGATCTTGAGTTGAAAGCATATTTTTCTTTCTTTCTTTGCTTTTTACGTATTCGTAGATCTTCATGGGGTAGTTTTTAGGGAATCTGTTTTTTCGGAGTAGATACCAAAAACCTCTTGAATCGAATGTCTTCCAGGACATGTCCTTCCTCCTCTTCCTCCGTGCTCGGAAGATCCGCACACCGCGCTTGAGAACTCAGCCGCCCGCTGCCCCCGAGGCAAGATCTGGGAGCTACCAAAGCCGAAGCGCCGCCAACTCCAGGATCTCCCGAGCCTGGATGGGCTCCAGCGTTAGCCAGTACGAAATTGACTGGTTATACCGGTCCCGGAGGATTCCGGAAGGAGTTTCCTGCCGGATTCCCGGCGACGAGATTGAGCCGGTGCTCCAGCCCACGTGTTGTCTTTCTTGCTCACTTTGAGCGCGGCTTCGGCCTTCCCGTCTCTTCCTTTTTTCGGGATTTCCTTGATTTCTATAAACTCCAACCTCACCACCTTCCCGGCAATGCCATCTTCTATCTTTCTTACTATGTCACCTTCATGGAGGCATACATTGGCATCAGATCCCACTCCGCGAGACGTTTGCTCTATTCTTCGCCCTTCGGGTTAATTCCGTTCGGGGGCAGACATTCCAAAGCAAACCCCCGTTCAATGCGGGTCCTGCATCAGTGGCTCTCGCCAAGCGAGCCCCTTCTTCAAGTTCTCGGTCTCGAGTCATGCCGGTCATGGCAGGGGACCTTCTCTATGTTAAGAACACCGGTGCCGCGGATCTCATAGATACGCACTCCTTTTGATCCGCGCCACCCACCAAAACTGCTTGGAGCTACAATCAGGAAGGAGTCTCTGTGAGACAAGCGGATCATACGCTGTGAAACGAGCGCATGAAGGACACCGACCTCTGCTCATGATGTCATCCGCACCTTCATTTTATTGGCCGGTGCTTCCTCTTTAGCGCCGCGCCCACAAGATGGGCGAGATGTATGGTCCCGGTGATCCTACGAATCCCCGGCCTGCCTCTCAGCAAGAAGGACGTCGTCCTCAGGCCGAGCAGATCTGGACCTCCATGCCGGAAAGGCGGGAATGGGGCCTCCACGACCCAGCACAGCTCCATAACCACTCAGGCCAAGAAGTAAGAAGTACATAACTCGGGTCGGTTCTCCGGAAGTTTTATTGCGGCTAACCTCTTTTTTCTTTTTTGTTTCTCAGGCCAAGGACCGTTTCCCCGGGATCGAATCCGACAAGCCAAGAGGCCCGCGTTCTGAGCCTTGATCTCGACAAGTTTGACCAGGCCCCGTCATCTACGGAAGGATTTAAGATGAGGCGGGACTCTGCCCTTTAGCGCTGGCAGCATCGCAGGAACCTTCCGGTTCGTCTGATGAGTTGACCATTCTCGAGGTAGCTTTTCTTTCATTCCTCTCATACTTTTTGCTATTGTTCTTCTGTAATGCGCCCTCGGCCAACCTCAACCCACAGGTCCATGAGCATGTGGCGCTGCAAGCCGAGGCCGGCAAAGAGTTTGTGTGGACAAACTCATGGCCCGGGAGCCGGAAAAACAAGGCAGGCTACGTGCAGAAACTCAAATAACTCCTCCTTAACGCCCCGAGGCCAAGGCCGGCGCGGGCCAAGGTCGTTGCCATGAGCGCCGCAAGAGACAGCGGAATCTGCGTGACACGGGTAAGGCTTCAACCCAGCGTTGACTGCAAGTTCTTTCCGATTTGCTTTCCCAGCACTGCTGCTGCTGACCCGGCGCTTAAGCAGCCCCGAGCTGAGAGACTCACAAGCTCGGCCGGGACCTCGACTCCCTCCTCCTCCCTCCCGGTCAGGCACCATCCGGTCTGCGCTCTTATCTCTGCCTCCCCCTTTAGGGGGCACAACAGGGTCGGGGCGCCGCGGCCCCCTGCAACGAGATCCCCGCGGAGAGGACGCTGCCTGCATCCGGACCCAAGACAGCGGCGCCGTGCGCGGGCGCCCAGGAAAGACCTGCCGGGCGGGCGACCCTCTGTTCCTCCCGTCCTCGAGGGGAAAAGAAGAAAAGGAAGAAAACTTCCTCCAACTGCCCCGCCGGAAGCTTCCCGCGCCGGAAACCTCGCAACGCGCCGCCCTGGGAGCCTCGCTCCTGAGGCAACCGGGCCCGCCAACCGCCTCCACCAGGCCAAGCTCCGCGGCCAGCGCCTAAGCCGCCGCCGTCCCTTAGATCAAGCGGGGCGTCGCGCGGAAAGGGTACGGACGGCAGCTCCTCAGGCGGCTCCCCTTAGTGCTGCACACCGGGCCTGCCGCCATGGCGGTTCAAGACAAACCTTCCGGCCTCTTGGGCCGGATCTGGTTGACACAAGCGCAGGCCAAGAGTTGGGGCCTCTCCTTCCTTACGCCCGGCGGCTGAGCAGCTGCGACCGACGGCCGGTGGCGAGCTGGCCGATGGACCGCCTCCCAGCGCCAGATCCTGCCGGGCCTCGCTCAACCGAAGAACACTTCGCGCGCCTCAAGCGTGCCGTGAAGGAGTTCGACAGCGCGTGGTACGACGCCACAGCCAACGTGGTGGTAAGTTCTACTAATTTCCCTTGTAAATTTTCTTGATGCCGGTTTTCCTCTTTTCCGGATCTTGTCTATTCTCCCAGTCCCCGAGTTTTGGGTTTAGAGTGCAACTCTGAGCGCGAAACTTCCTTTTTAAAGAATTTCCGAAACCGGCATCTATCTCTTAGTAAACCGCGAATTCCCAGTCCCCGAGTTTTGGGTTGAGCGCATATAAACGCAAAACTCTCTTTAAAGATGCCGCAAACTCCCAGTCCCGAGTTTTGGGTTGAGAGCGCCGCTCTTAGCGCAAAACTTTCTCTTTAAAGATGTCGCAAACTCCCGTCCCCGAGTTTTGGGCTGAGAGCTTGCTCAGCGTGAAACTACTAGAAATGCACGAAAGCCATCACCAGTCCGGGTTTCGGGTTAAATCCTTTGTTCTTCACTAACATCATTTCCTTAAACAGCACGGCCGACGCCGGGAAAGCCCTCTTTGAGGCTTCTATGGGAGCAGGGCCTTTCTGAGGCGCACAGCAAGTGCCTAGGTAATTTCTCGCACCTCAGACATCTTTTCACCGGAAGGTTTTCCTTTTCTTTATGGCTGACAAGTTTTTTGCTAGCTATCCCGGAAGCCTCCATTACTTGAGGCCCTCAAGGACAGGTTGCCAAGCTCAGGTACAATTTCTATCTTTCCGGTTGACTTGTTTCTCACGTGCCTTTGTGTTTTTGCTAATATCTTCTCTTCCGTCTCTTAGCTGAAAAGGAAGCTCATCCGGGATCACCCGGAGGCCTTGGACGCCCAAAAGGATATCTCCAGAGAGCTCAGGACCAGGCTATGCGGGTAGGGTCGTCTGAGAGGCTGAAGACGCAAGAAGAAGGCCCTAGCGGAAACCGGAGCTAAGCACGAGAAGCTGTTGGAGATGCCGGCTTATTCCAATGTGGTGTTGCGAGCAGAGGCTGGAGGAAGGCGTCAAGGCGCTAAAAGCAGCCGAGGGCAAAGCCACCAAAGCGCACAAAGCTGCCGCGGAGGAGGCCGGGGAAGGCGGCGGTGGAGCGAGGTTGCGCGGCTGAAAGCGGAGCAGAGGAGTACGACCAGCATGGTCCACGCGGACTGACGCGCTTGCCCTCTGTAAGTTTCTTCTTTTCTCTTTTCGGTTTTACGCAGAAGCTTACTCCGGTATCATATACTTAGCCTTTTGTTTGTCTCGCCGGGGGCTGCTAGGACTCCCGGACCCATGCTATGAAGAGGTTGCGAAGACACCGGGCAAGCGGGAACGGCGGCAACCGGGTACCTTGGGATCCTACGATCACTTGGTTGCTCTAAGCGCGCGGATCTCCCACATGCGCTCAGTGGATCGGAACCTTTCCGACATCCCCGGAAGTAGCCTCCCAACTTTTCAAGACCCTTTGGCCTGGTGAGACGGTGCGGGATGTACCTTCTCCTTGATCGGCGACCCGGTTAGGGTGCAGAAGGATCCGGGAGTGGCAGTGCTCTGCTGCCCGTGCCGGAGCGGACTCAGCGCTCCGCGTCGCCTGCTCCTGGTATCCGGAGCTGGACCTGGATGCTTTCATCGGCGTGCGTGAAGGTGCTCCCACCGATGTGGATCCGGTTCTTACCGCTAAGCGGCAAGACCGTGCGTACCACATCGCGGAGTATGCCGACATGCGCACCTTCATCCCCCCTCCTGAAGATGTCAAAGATTATCTGAGCGAGGAGGAGGAGGATGAAGGCGAGGACGTGCTACCGCCAACTCCTGATGCCGGCGCCACTCCCCCGGAAGCCCCTGTTGCCTGACCTTATCTTAGATATCACATGTCCCTGAGTACTTGCCATAAAACTTGTTAAATTCTACCCCGGTATGCCGGGGTTTATGATGTAAGATAAGACTTAACCTTTTGGTTCGTGC
This sequence comes from Lolium multiflorum, assembly GCA_030979885.1. Classification (NCBI taxonomy): domain Eukaryota; kingdom Viridiplantae; phylum Streptophyta; class Magnoliopsida; order Poales; family Poaceae; genus Lolium; species Lolium multiflorum. The sequence continues at coordinate 311,455,159 of CM061749.1, forward strand.
TAAAACTTTTATGCCGGTAAGCTGTACCGGTTAACTTATTAAGTTATGTTTGACTTAAGATATTTTCTTGTTGATTTGCTTTTTCTTGCACTGCAATGATTCAATTGTTTCTGCATTCAATTGATGCACACTTGGCTCTTTTGCCTTGGCTCTGCCTACCTTCTCTGGGCATTTTTGGCGTATGAGCACAAAGTTCTTTTACCAAACAAGCATTTTTGAACTCAGAAATAACTCGAAATTTTTGCAAAAAGCCGGCAACTGGGGTTAGTTAAACTTTTCCGGATTGTTCTTTCCTGCTCTCCTTTTCCTCGGAGTTCATGTGCTTATCCCCTACCCGGGTTTATCTTACTTGCCATGAAGCCAAGTTATGGACAGCAATGATCGAAGACTCGTGTAGTCTAGCATTACTTAACCGAAAAAGAAAAAACGTTCAATAAGCAACCGGCAGAAAAAAATAAACATGTTTCATGCAACTTAATAAGGCAAGTCCCGAGATTCATTCGAGGTTGAGCATCTTTTTATTCATAGCAATTAAGGTAAAAAAAGGAACTCTTACAGCACCACTTCAAGAGTAGAAAGGACGCAACAAAGCTACATTCCATGGGCGTTTGGTCTCCTCTCCTGACTTGTCCGCCTTTCCTTTCTTCCATTCCTTTGCATCAATTAGGTAATAGGCATCATTGTGGAGAGCCTTGCTCACAATGAAAGGTCCTTCCAACGGAGGGGAAAGTTTGTGCCGGCCTTCGGTGCGCTGCACCAGGCGTAGCACCCAGGTCCCCTTCTCGGAACACTCTTGGATTGACCTTCCGGCTATGATAGCGTCTGAGGTTTTGCTGATAAATGGCTGTTCTTGCCAGAGCTAGCTCTCTTACTTCTTCTAGCAAGTCCACATCATTTTCCGGGCCTCTTTTACCTCTTCTTCGGGATAGAGTTGCACCCTTAGGGAATCATGGAGAATGTCGGTTGGTATGGCCTTTTGCTCCATAAACCATGAAGATTGGCGTGTATCCGGTAGCCCGGTTCGGAGTTGTTCTTAGAATCCACAGCACTGATGGCACTAGGAGTTGAGAAGGATTTTCATTGCATCAATGAGTCTTGGTTTGATACGGGAAAGTACCAAATTCGTTCTCTCAACTTGGCCATTTCCTTGCGGGTGCCACCGAGCACAAATCCAGCCGGATGTTTTTGCTTTCACGGGAATCGCTTGAATTCTCCTTGGGCAAAGTTTGTGCCATTATCGGTTATGATACTATGTGGATATCCATACCGCAGGATTACATCTTTTGGGAATTTCTTTGGCACGTGTAGCCCATCACATTTTGCGATAGGCTTCACTTCCAGCCACTTGGTGAACTTTATCCACCATTACCAAGATGTGGGTCATGTTTCCCTTGCGGTTTGAACGGTCCAACCATGTCCAGGGACCAAACGGCGAAAGGCCAAGTTAACGGTATGGTTTTTAAGCCGGATGCTGGAGTATGGTTTTGCTTGGCGTACCTTTGGCAGCCATTGCATTTCCTTACCAAATCCTCAGCATTATCTAAGGCTGTGGGCCAGTAGAATTCATGTCGGAACACCTTTGCTACCAACGCCCTTGAAGAAGCGTGGTGCCCACATTCTCCTCGATGAATTTCCTTGAGCATTTCTCCCTTCTTCGGCTCCACACATCTTTGGAGGACACCGGTAACACTTCTTGTGTACCTCACCATTGATGATGGTGTAAGCTTTGCTCTTTGTATCCTTCTTGATTCATTTTCGTCAATCGGCAAGGGCTGTTGATCAGGAATTCCTTAATAGGTTTAACCCAAGATGGTGCCTCTCAACCACAAACACCGGCATGTCACGTCCATGCTGTCACAAGCATTGCCTCTTCCGGCATGGGCGTCGCAGTCCTCGAGTTTGCCGTGTGGTCCCCGAGTTTGCCGGAGTGGTCCCCGAGTTTCCTCCGCCAATCTCCATTGGCACCACATGTGATTACGGTACAAAAATTGATTCCGGATCCGGACTTGGCTTGGTTGATGGAACTCTTTGGCCAGCTATTCCGGAGGGAATTTCTTGCCTGGACGAACCTAGTTTATGGACAAGGTGCCCACATTCTCCGATGAATTTGAGCATTTTCTTCCTTCTTCCGCACATCTTGGAGGACACCCAATATTTCACACCATTGATGAAGCCTCTTCTTGATTCGCCAATGCATGTTTGATCATTCCATAGGTTTAACTCAAGATGGTGCCTCAACCACAACACTGCATGGTCCATGTGTCCACAGCATCCTGAATCTCCAGAGCTACTGCAAAGTTTGCACCGATTCCGTACAAATTGATTCCATCACTTGGCTTGATTGATGGAACTCCAAGTGCTATTCCGGAGTGCTCCCTGGATTTAACCTAGCTTGGACAGTGTATCCTCTGCCTGACATGGTGAAACTCACACCTTCGAAGGAACATGAACGTGATGGTGCGTCCCAATCTCCGAACATTGCACCACAAGATCGAATCACCATAGGTGCCCCGATTTCTTTTGCAACCTTGAGCCCATGCAAGCCTCTGACATTGTTTGATGTCTCAAGTGCACTTGAGTGAGGTGGTCTCCTTCACTACAATGCACCTCCATCCTTGAGCTTGGATCCTTCAAATGCATCTTCCAGTACTATTTGTGTTCTGGCGGCTTGTATTGTATCTCCGCCCAATCGACCAAGAAATCAGCTAAAGCTTGCGATTTTATGGCATCTCTTCTTTCATATACCGCACATACGGTGATAGCTGAATTGCCCATTTTGCAATCCCCTGCCGCCGGCATCCTTGTTGCCCATGATATCGGAGATGGGTGCCTCGCTCACCACCTTCATGGGGTGCTCCTCAAAGTAATGCTTGAGCTTGGTGGCGGCCATAAACACGCCATAAGTCATTTTTTGGAAGTGTGGGTAGTTTTGCTTTGGTGAGGAGAGCACCTCGCTGTAGTATACCGGCCTCTGGACGGTTTTTCCTTCCTTCTCTTTCCACCACAACCACAACACTAACCACCCGGTTCGTTGCGCTATATAAAGCAACATAGGTTCTCTCCAAGGGTGAGGCCAAAATTGGGGCGTTACGAGCATGTTTTTCAATTCCTTTAAACGCTGCGTCTGCCTGCGTGGTCCAGACGAAAGTATCCGATTTTTTCATCAAAGCATAGAGTGGCAAGGCCTTTTCCCTAGCTGCTTATGAACCGGCTTAGCGATGCCAAGCTTCCGGAACTTTTGCACATCTTTCAGCTTCGTGGGATAGTCATTCTTTCTATCGCCCGGATTTTTACCGGATTAACCTCAATGCCCCGGCTTGACACAAGGAAACCAAGTGCTCGCCAGGGACACCAAAGGTGCACTTTGCCGGATTGAGTTTCATCCGGAACCGCCTTAGGTTATCAAATGTTTGCCGGATGTCATCGATTAAGGTATCTTTTACTTTAGTTTTTATCACAATATCATCCACATAAACTTGCACATTTTTTCCGATTTGATCAAACAAGCATTTTTGCATACAGCGCTAGGTTGCAGCGTTTTAAAACCAAAAGGCATAGTAACATAGCAATAAGCCCCGTGCGGGTAATGAACGCAGTTTTTATTTGATCTTTTTTTGGGGATTTGGTGAAGCCGAATACGCATCCAGGAACGACAACAACTCACACCCAGCAGTAGAATCAATCACTTGATCGATTCGGGGCAAAGGGAAAGGGTCTCTTGGGCAAGCTTTGTTGAGGTTGGTGTAGTCGATGCACATGCGCCACACTTTTGCAAGTTTTGCCTCCAGGTTCTCATCTTTTTTTCTTTTCGACCATCACCGGATTGGCCAGCCACTCTGTGCGTGACCTCCACGATGAAACCGGCAACCAGCAGCTTTGTTACCTCTTCTCCAATGATTTTTCTCCTATCTTCAGCGAACCGGTGCAAAGGTTGCCGCACCGGCTTAGCATCCTTCCGACGTTTAGAGAGTGCTCACCTCCTGGAACACCTACCAAGTCATCAGAGACCAGCAAAGATATTCCGATTCTCACGGAGGAAGCCGACGAGCGCTTTCCTATGCTTGATCGAGGCCGGCACCGATACGAACGGTGGGTAAGCCTGATCTAGCACAATATCCTTTGTTTCATTTGTCGGCTTGAATGTCGGTGAGTCCAAGCTTCCACTCATTGCCGCTAGGCTCAACTTTGAGGACTGGGCCAGAGCAGTTTGCATTCTCTTTTCTCCTCCGCGATCACCCGATTCCGCTAGGTTTGATCCGGCGGAAGCAGTTTCCATTGAGACTTTATAGTTCCCCACCACGGTTAGTGGTCCACGAGGTGCCGGCATCTTCATCTTGAGATAGGCCGTGTGAGTTGATGCCATGAAAGCTGCCAGCTGGTCTCCCAACAAGGCATGGTAGGGACTATCTAAGTCCACTACCTCAAACTCAAGGTTCTCAACACGACAATTGTCGCGTCCTCCAAACGACACATCCACCCGAACTTTTCCTATCGGGGCGCAAGACAAACCGGGAACAATCCCATGGAAAGTTGTGTGAGTTGGCTCGAATATTTTCGTCTGCCCACAGCACATGGTGTGCTTGTACATGATGTTTATGCTGCTACCATTGTCTATTTGCGCTGAATTTTACTCGAGTTTCGGCCCCTTCATGATTGGGTCCACAACGAGAGCGTATCCACCCGGATTCGGCATGACTTTGGGGTGATCCTTGAACGACCAGTGATTTCTCTGATCCGACCACAGTATTTTGGAACCGCCGTATCACGGCGTTCACTTCCATGGAACGGCGATGCACACTCTGCATCCATTGCTCTGACAAAGACAACCATGCACAGATGGGTCCTCGTAAACATTCCGGCCTAAAGGTGCCGGTGGAGGTGGTTGGTCATTGTTTTGCTCCACCCGGTTAACTCCGGTATCGTCGCTCTGCTTACCGAGGCTGCACCGGAAGGCGTTTGCTCCTGAGTGGTGGAGGTGGCAATTGGTTGTTGCTGCACGGGGCCCCTGGCGCCTGCGCATCTTTTACCGCTCCCCTTGCATCAAGAACTTGGTCCAAGAACAATCCTTTGTTAAGTGGTTCGACGGGTGATCCGGATTCGGCGTGTGCCACCAAGGTTGATCCATGGCGGCTTCCATGGTGTACTTCACGGGCTCTTGCCAATTCTTTTTCTCGCCCCTTTTTTTCTACCCACCTTCTAGGACCTGCCCATGGCTGCGATCCGGTTTTTTGTCTCCCCACGGCGTAAAATTTTCTCGCACTCAAAGCAACTTGCTGTGATGCATATCTTCGATCCGGGAAATCTTCCTTCTTTGTTGTTCCTGTTATCTTGTGCATGATGCGGATTCGACTGTTCCGGCTCATCTTGTAGACGGTTGCATTGGGTCTCCCAATGCATAGCTATCCGCCACACGTATCATCTCTCGCTAAGGTTGTGGGCATGCTTCTCTGCAGCCTTTGCCACAAGGTGATCCTCCCGCATCCTGATCGAACCAAGCAATGGCTTGTGCCTCAATCACTCCTTCACACGTGTTTCTCATTGAGTTCCACCGGGTGAGATAATCCCGGTCCATTTCTCCTGCACAGCGCAAGCCGTTGGGGCCGGTTTGGCCTTTGTAGGTGCTGAAGTTGTTCACAAATGCTTCCTCAAAGTCCAACCATCCGTTTATACTTCTCGCCGGCAAGTTGTTAAGCCAAATCCTCGCAGACCCATGAGGTAGGACGGTATGATTCTTACCGCCCAACGCCGTTCACTCCACCACCACCACATAAAATAGACATAACCGCCAGCTCTTCCGGCTTGGTCACCATCACACGTTCTTGTGTCCCGGCAACTGGAAGTTGCGGCAGTGGTTCTTCTCTCATGATCCGCGGGCCAAAACACCTTGGGCCAGAGGTCCTCACATTCAACTATCGCAGATAGATGTACTGGTCCGCTCGTGCTCGCATCCCGTCCTGCAAACATCTTTCCCCTGGCGTTCTCCCAAAGGGTTCCGTGGACTCTTGTTCGTTCCACCTCGTAACTGATTCATCGTACTCTTCCGGTTCCGCTGCTCTGCCCGCCGGTACCCCGGTGGTGGCATTTCTTCATCCACGTACGCCACTCTTGCGGCTCGATACTTTGCCGGTTTCACATCTACCGCATGATTGTTTCCGCATAGCCTCCTTGGCGTAGCCTCGATCTGCCCCTTGGCTTTTTCTACCGCATCATGTTGCCCGTTTTGTTTTCCGGCAAGAATCGGATCATACACAGTATCCGCCGTGGCGTTCTTTTCTCTCTCCCTTCTTTTGTCCTGGATGAGGGGACGATGCCGCCCCTGAGACTTGCTTCCGCATTCTTTGTTGAACGCGGATTTTGAGGCCCTCAGTTTAGCCTTAGCTCAAGATTTTGTCGCTCAATAGTTTTCAACAACTCTTTTACACGTTCCTGCTTTGCCAACTCGTCACCGGAAGAGATTCACATAACTCTCGCAGCTTTAGCGGCTTTTATAGTTTTATCCGGACCATCAGACTTAGGTTTTTCTACGATGCTTACACACGATGCACTCTTGCCAAGAACTTCTTTGCGCAAACTCGATCTAGATTGCGAGCCTTAAGCCGTTTCCCGATCCTAGCAGCATGAGCACTAAAGCAAAGCCATGGGCAGCGTTGTACTCACGTAGGGTTAGGTTCAGCTCGCGCCGCGCCCGGATGATGTCGGCGCCACCGATAAGGTGGCCTGCGCGTGGCCTCCAGCCTCCCCGAGCCTTTGCCGGTCGATGTTCGCGCGATGGGCGTGGCCGCCGTGTTCATCGCCGCTGAGAGGTGTTGCCGATGGTGCCGATGATGCTCCCGCGACGCGCCGTCACGCTCCAGCGTGGTTTTGCCGGCGAGTCGACGCCGCACGTTTAGCTCCTTCCTCCACAGCTCCCTTGCCTGGTTGACCGCACCCCCATCATGACCTCCACGCTGCCGCGGGCGACCAAAGACACACCATCTGGCGGATCCGGCGCTACCAGCACCGGCGAGAGGCGTCGCACAGGACGGTGCCGAGGTAGACGCGGATGTCGCCGAACCGATGGTGCGGCCGTTCGCGGGAACTTGCGGTCCGGGCCAACAAGTTATCGTTGATGAAGTCCATGTTGTAGATGCCCACGAGCGCGGACATCGTGCGCGCCGTTGATGTCGAGGATGCCCGCCCGAATATGAACTCCAGAAGCGCCACTTCATGCCCCACGGTGGGCGCCAACTGCGCGTGGGGAACAAACAGATGCCATAGGATGGCTTATCTTGGGGCCGAATGGACGCTAGAGGATTCGGGGAGGGTTTGTGACTAGATGGACGAACTCCGGATGCTTTCTCAAGAACTTGGCCAGGCCGAGGTAGAAGAAAAAGACACAAGGATGAACTCGCTCAGATCACCATGTTCATTGATCTCAAAACAGGTTGTTTTTTCTCTCTGGATCGCGCGTATGAAAGAGGCTGCCCCTCTCCTTATAGGGGAGAGGGTGGCTTACAGACAAGAAACCCTAATGGGATCTTTGACTAGACAAACTACTTTACAAAGATACTTTATAAAGCTACTTTAATCATAGATGACGCCGGGTCTTCTTTAAACAGGGGGTCCTCCGGCTTCTTTGGCCGTCATCCTCTTCTTTGTCTTCAGCCTTCGTTTAAGCTACTTTGCTTAGCTCATCCTTGTCCTTTAGCTCTGATCTTTGACCAGTAGCCGACATGTTCTTCCTTCCGGCGCTCCGGATCTTTCCTTCCCGGTTCCGGTATACCCTCTTGGGGATACCGGCTTAGCTTACTTAGCCAAATTCCTATCTTTGAGCTCCGGTATAAATATTAAACCGGTACCTTGATGGATAAGACCATCCGGTTTGGCATGCCTTTGGCATACCGGGGGTCATCCCCCCAACACGTACAGTGTCCGCAATCATCCATTCACCAAATTTGTGATCTTCCTCCTTATGAAATCCCTTGCCACACTTCAGGAACTCATGGCCCAGGATGCCGCAGATTTCACAGAATTTTGGAACTTTTTCATACTTGACAAGGTAGACTTCCCTCGCTCCTCTGCGGATGGTGGATGTGAACCGTGCCAAAGGTTTGTTTACGTACAACTCAACTCGGACCCGAACAAAATTGCCACCAGATGCACCCACAGTGTCGACGTTGATAAACTTGCCAACCCGACCAGCTAGGTTTTCTAGGATCTCCTTCTTCTTCAGGTAAGCTTCAGGTATGTCATGAATCTGAATCCAGATCGGGAGTTTATCGAGTATCAGGGTTGATGGTTTTGAATATCCATCGTAACCCTGGATCACTATACCCCAATTCCTGAACAGCCATGGACCCTCCTCCACGACCTTCTTCCAATCTCCAAGGCAATTCAACTGCATGATGAAGGTGTTGTCGCCGACATCCCGGAACTCCACCTTCTTTGCCAGGCCCCATGCAAATCGCATGGTCTCTTCAAACGACGCCGCACTGAAACTCTTGTCCGTGAGGACGCGTGCCACAACAAGAAGTTCAGGTTCCTCATCGATGGAGACCTCCTCCTCAATGATCAGATCATCAAATTCCTCTTCGCCGATCTGTAGATCGCGCAGGAGAGACGCCACATCCATGGCCTTCCCTCCTTTGGAACCACTAGGGTTTGAGCCTCCGCTTGACGCCATCGGCACCAGGGTGAAGGAAGAAACGCGTGGGTGATCGCCGGCTTAAAGGCCAGCAGACGGAGTTCCGATCGGGATCGGAATAGGGAACTCACGTCGGGATCAGAATCGCCGCCGAGTAGGGGAAACCCTAGATAGGGTAGTTTTTAAGATCCCGATTGGCCCGTGGAACCCTTTTCATTAAAGAGTATATGATGAATTTTGGTATGCTGCAAGCTGTAGAACTTTACTTAATCTGGCTGGAACGGAGAGGGTGCATTGTACATTTCCAGCATGATTTTACTGCAGTGCAATTTTGGTAATGGCGGTATTTTGGTATGCCATAAGTTAGATTTTTCTTTTGTTGAGATAGTAATAAATAAGTTGGAGCAGCTGTACTCCTCTCTACTGGTCCCGCCATTGATCTCCTTCGGATGGTGCGTTGACAAGGAAGTTCCTTTGGGAGCCGTTCCTCTTAGGAGGTGCTCGGCGTCGGTCGAGACGCGGCTTGGTTTGTTGCTTAGGACAGGTTCTTTGTGTTGTGGTTGTTTGGTCTGTAGCCGGTGTTGTGTGAGGTTACGCTCGTTGCTTGTAGCGAGTGGTGCCGTTCTTGTACTCAAACTTCTGCCTTCTATAAAGATATGGTATGCCTTTGGCGTACTCTCGAAAAAAAATAAAAAATATATAATGAAATTTTGGTATGCTGCAAGCTGTAGAACTTTACCTAATCTGGCTGGAACGGAGAGGTTGCATTGTACATTTCCAGCATGATTTTACTCCAGTGCAATTTTGGTAATGGCGGTATTTTGGTATGCCAGTAAGTAAGATTTTGTTGTTGTTGAGATAATAGTACGGAGTAAGTTGGAACAGCCGTACTCCGCTTTATTGGAGAGCACATGGGAGAGGCGGAAAAGGCAACACTTGCTGGGGCTGAACTCGGGTATGCAGAGCCGGAGCTTTCGGCGTCGACCGCGGTGCGCCTCCTTTCTCGTGTACGCGGGCCCAAATTACCGTGCCAGCCACCCCGAAGGAAATGGGGCACACGACAAGGCAGTGCACGCCCGTCACATCCAAAGCCCGAATGCAGCAAACCGTCCCCACCCACACTACACAGGGAATCGCGAACGCACCGACCCACCACACCTCCAGCCCACCCCCGCCGACCGTCGGGCCCCGCGTACCACCACAGCAGGCTGGGCCCGCACGGTCAGTCTCAAGGCACGAACCGCGCGCGCGTCGCCGTAGCACGCGCCCGTCCCGAGGCTCTGACGCCCCTCGCACACCGAGGAGACGGGGTTCACGGGAGTACGTTGTAGAAACGGCCACTGACGATGACGCGTGGGGCCAGTCCCCCCTCTGCGGGGAGAAATAGGGCTCAGTTGGGTAAGGAAAAGCAGTGGATCCCGAGCCCACGTCAGCGCCCGTTTCCGGATACAGAAACGCGCCCGAGTATCTCTACCCCACACCGCCGTGACGTGACGTATACTACCGCGGCCGTACCGTACTCGCCGTGTCAGTGAGCCGTCACAAAACAGGGGCGTCCTCGCTTTCGGAAGAAGCTTTTGCCTCCTAGTACGAGTAATCAATCAATTCCGGCGGCGCGCGATTCCCTCATGGCGGAAGAGGGAGCGGCGGCCGGAGGCCTGGACGCGATGGACGCCGCCGACGGGCCCCCGGCGGCGGCGGAGGTGGAGGCTGCCCCCGTCCCCGACGGTAACCAACCGAGAGACACAGCTTGCCCGTGGTTTCCTTTCCCCGTTGGGGTTTTTGTTGTTTTTGTTCTCGTTTTCGGGGATTCGCGGCTGCTGGATCCTTGTGCAACTAGGGCGTGATCAGGGCGGCCGTGGTTCTGCAATGCTCGACCGATCCCCTCTGTTGCCGCCTCGTCCGCGTTTAATGCGGCCGAATCGGAGCATGCCGCGATTTTGTTTTTTCGGAGCGGAGGCGCTTAATCAGGGCATGCGAGACTTTCCAGAAACTTCTAGAACATTCGGGCGCCATTAGTTTCCGGCGTGGTCTACTTCGGGGGTTCTGCTTTGTTTTGTCTTGACTTCGGGGGTTCTTCTGCTCTGTTTTGGGGTGACTTCGCGGGTTCTGCTCTGTTTTGGGGTTAGGGTTTTTGGGGGTTAAGCAACCCCAAATTAGCATTTCAGTTGTCAGAGTTATTGGTTACGTTCAAACTGGCGAGAGGGGTTTCTAGTGGTACATTGGATTCACATCCCCTGTTAAACTTCTGTTCGATTTGATTTGCAGTTAACATGAACCCTCTGAAGAGGCCGTCAGAATCGTCGTCTGCTCAGGAAGATGAATCAGACAGGCAGAAGCGGCAGAAGACAGAGTGGCAAGACTTCATTCCCAGAAGGTTGGGAACAATCTGTTTTCCTTTCGTTTTATCCCGGTACTATCTTTGCATGATCCGAATTCTGAAAAAACAGTGTTGTTGTTTCGCTGACGGACCTTCATGATGTTAAATCTTCAGATACCAGCTCGATGTCTACGAGGTCGCCAAGGCGCGCAACACGATCGCGATGCTCGACACGGGAGCTGGGAAGACGATGATTGCTGTGATGCTCATGAAAGATTTTCGGAGCGAGGTCGACAAATCGAGGAACGACCAGAAGATCATCGTTTTCCTTGCGCCGACGGTTCAGCTTGTCACGCAGGTTGCACTAACTGCAGCATTGTTGGCTGCTCATTGTGCGTTCATTTAAGTAGGTATGCTTGGCAAGTTTGTTCTGACATTTCTCGTCGCAGCAATGCGAGGTGATTAGAACCCACACGGATTTTGAGGTGGAGCTCTACTATGGCGCCAAGGGGGTCGACGAATGGACGGCTTCTAGATGGAAAGAAGAAGCGTCGAAATATCAGGCAAGTGCTGATCCTGGATCATTAATTACTTATTAGCTCCTCATTTGTTCTTAAGGAGCTTTTTATCCAAGTTAATGCACAAGCTGAGGGAAGATATATACTGCTGTGACCCAATGTGTCACAGAACGTTAAACCTTGACTAAAGGGGGAAGAGTCCCTCCTTGCCAGTTGTTAGAAAGGATGAGGCCTCTCTGCAAATTAACGCAGATATAACCCCAACGGAGTCCACGCCTTCAACTCCAGCCACTGAGCTAGCACTCTGTCACGGAACGTTCCAACTTGATAAATAGTTTAACACCATGCACACGTAGGTACACGGATAAAAGAAAAAAGATCAGATCAAAGGATAATGAATATCTACCAGATAAGGACCCGATGACGAAGTCAATTTTCTGCACGTGAAACATATGTAGTATCTACTTCATCATAGGCATAACCTCAAATAGTACTTAGGAACACATATAGTATCTTTTAATTTGACTGGGGCAACTTCAATAGAAACTTCCTCTTCCTTGTGGGTGCCTAGATCAATGGTGTTGACAATAGCAGCAAAAGACATATCAGGGGTCCATATACTTTATCGCCCCCACTCCCCTTCCTCAAGGGAAACCATCCTCGGTGTTGAGTCAAATCTTCTCAGCAATGACGTCCACTTTAGATTGAACAGGGTGACAAAAAATTCAGCAGCTCCAATTCTTTCCCTAACATTTTGTGCCGGCACTCTATCCTCTAAGCTTTTAATGGCTTCTTTTCCATGTGCAAGCCACACTTACTCCCCCGCCCCCCTGATGGGCATGTGTTAGCGAGGCAGTCGTACATAGCACCATACTCCTTGTCCCACAGCTTTCGAGAAGCAAGTGACACAAAACCATCCTAAAAAATGTTGCGAAGAATTTTGCTAACCGAAAATTGTACCATAGATTGGTGGGCGACGTTGAGCTTGTCGTTGCACCTTCTCAGCGAATAGGGCCGCGGATGAAGTGCCATTGTCAGTTATCTCCAGCTTTTACACCAAGTTGATGATGGCCGTGTTGAATGTTGATGGAACTGTAGTGATCGTTCGTTAAGTTAATGAGTCGAGCTAGCTCGGCATCCACCCCTATACCTATTGTGGATAACCCTCGAGGTGAGTGAAGATCCACTGTTCTGGCCTTGTCTTTCACAGCAAGTTCCACCTTGGTAAGTAGCTTAGTCCAGGAACAATGGATCACTAAGTAACAATAGGGACCTAAATTCGAAGTGAGGGTAACCTTTATATGACAAGACCGAATCAGCAAGTATAACAATGAAAATAGAGATATTCTACAAGATTTCTCTGAACTCGGCAATGGACTCCAGCCAAAACACGCGCATTGCTTCAATTCATCATAAATAAACATAGCCTTGGATATTTAGGAGCATATGTATCTCTTAGTTTTACCAGGGCAAAAGCAACAGGAACTTCCTCATCCTTGCGGGTGCCTAGATCAGTGACACGGACAATATCAGGAATAGACCTAGCGGGAGGTAGGGATGTATCAGTTGTGAACAATTCTTGCCCAAAAAGGTCTCAACATGTACCATTGTATGAATGGCATAGTAGACCGACAAGCATATCCATTCTTTCTTATGTCATGGTCTGTGTATTTTGATGCAGAATTAAATAATTTACGAATGTATTAGTTCTTATCCTTTTACTCCCCTCCCCTCACATTATTTTAATATATCACTGCTTAATGCTTGATCCATGATAACTTCTGTCAGTTCATCTGGGCTAACAGTACATCTGACTTTACCACTCTATTGATATATTGTACTGGTTCATAGTCCCCTTCTCATATACTGTCCTTAAATTTGGATCAAGCACTATATTTTGTCGCGTTTATATGTAAATGCTTTCACCACTTACTTTTGGAGTGCCACAAAAAAATTGTAGGTCATGGTGATGACACCAATGGTGTTTCTAGACGCTTTATGTAAAGCTTTCTTGACCTTGGACTTTGTTAGTCTTATGATATTTGATGAATGCCATCGTGCAACTGGCAATCATCCATATTCTAGAATAATGAAGGTATTGTGAAACACCATATCACCTTCCTATGTTGTACCCCTTTTTATTATCCTTCTGACTTTTTTTTTGTTTCCCATCCCTATGTTTTGAGCAGGAGTTTTATCACCAATCTGAACACAAGCCAAAGGTGTTCGGTATGACAGCATCACCTGTTATAAAAAAAGGCAAGCATTCACAAAAATATGGATTATTCTTATATGGTTTGCTACATTGTATTGTTTTTCTATTTACATGTCAGATATCACTTTGTTCCATAATATAAGCCGTTTTAGCAAACTAAAATAGTTTTCTAAACGGCTTAAAACGACTTATATTGCTAAATAAGCCGACGAACCTCATGTCATATACTTAGTTTAAATTAAATAAATGATTGCTAGATGGTAAATATGATGGCATGTGTGAACCTGATTGGAGACTATGATGAAAGCTGTTGAAATTTGGTGGCTCGTAAGCTCTCAGTACCCACCAATTCATTAAGACGTTTGGCAAAATTTAAATTGAAGAAGTTACTGGCACAATCCTATTAACAATAGAATTTAGATGGTGAACTGTAAGGAAGTGAGCCTGCCTCACTAAGGTTAGGGGAGTGGATTTACTGTTCTGCTATTTGGATTCAGGCCCTCATGGCACGAACTTGGGTTGCTATTATACTGGAGTAACAGTTTTTAGCTCCATGGAGCCACTGCTCCACTCCTGGATGCCATCCATTTCAAAATAAGCATTGTGGGGATCCGTGCTGGACTGGTCACTTTGCAGTTGGTAAACTATACTACCAAGAAGTTTATGACACTCCAGTATGTAACCAATACTCTGTAACACCGTCTCTGACACTTCCGAGCATGGCCTCCTAATCCTATCTCGACGGGGCGGGGATTAACGGTATTTGTGACTGGAGCAGCAGCTCCATGGTTCTACCAAATATTCTTGTTTATACTATCGAGGTTTTCCCTACTGTTGTCATCCATAAAAAGGTCATGAAATAAACTACTATAAACTTGATGTGTGATGGCCAAGTGAATGGAAAATGAAGTTGGAGAAACCCGTGTTGGCGCAAATATCTATTTATAATATTGGGGTTTATCCTAGCGTTTTCTTCCAAAAATGTTCACGAACTAAATTACTAAAACTGGACCTGTGATGGCAGGTGAAAGCAACATGAATCGAAGTAAGTCCTGAATGGGAAATCTTCAGTTGTATTTTTTCCATGGACTTCATTAACATTTCACTTGATTTGTAGTTTGTACGATAGATTTGATTTGCTCTCTACACCCCATAAATCTTCTCTAATGGTTTTAATTTTTACCTGTCAACTTTTCAGCTGTCTCTTCTGTTTTGGATTGTGAAGTTCAGTTCTCTGAACTGGAAAAGCTTCTAAATGCTAAGGTAGACCCTACATTCCTGGACTCACAAGCTCAGTGAAATTATGCAGGATATTTTAGTTATGTATCGTAACTATTTAGTTCTGTCTATTTAACTGCAAACATATAACCATAATTGTGGTTCTGAACATAAAGTCATGCTTATGTTTTGCTTCGAACAGATCTACACAGTTGCTGATAGAGAAGAGATAGAGCTTTGTGCCCCTACTGCAAAATATGTGAACAGATACTATGCCCCCAAAACAGTTTGTTTCAACTATTTGAGTGAAGAGTTGACACTTTTACGTTCCGAGGTTTCACATCAGTTTGTTTTCCTGCCTTACTGTTCAAAGTATGTTACTACAGTTCTGTGGCTCAAAATTTTGTGTCTTATTTTTTGCAGTATGATGCATTAATTAGAAAATTGCAGAATAAGCCAAACTACCAGAAAAAAGAAGCCGATGAAATAGCAAAACAATCACGGAAGCATCTATCGGATTCTGTAGAAAAGATCTTGTATTGCCTTGATGCTGTTGGTCTTCTTTGTGCTAGTGAGGTATCTTGTTCATTCACGTGTTCTGATTTCTCATGCATGAGACTGGGCTTGAAATATTAAATGCACATTTTATCTTTAATATTTTTATCAGCATTTGACAGCTTCAGGTATAGTTAACTAATTTTTCTTCCTTGCAGGCCACTAAAATCTGCATTGAAAGGGGTCAGAGAAAAGGTTGGCTGAAGAAAGTTTCTGATGCCACAAATATTCAAAGTGATACCAATAGCTCGTTCCTATGTGCGGAAATTTCAGCACTACATTTGAAGTTCTTTGAGGCCGTGTCACGTATACTTGAAAAACACCTCCAGAAAGGTTTCATGATGAAAAACTATTAGCTGAAGCATCTATACATATGCAGCATTGTAGAACCCAGAGGAAGTATGATATATCATCTGTTTGGTGAATTCCTGTCATTTCAGGTAGCAATGTGCTTCTAAATTCTGAGAGTGGATGTGTGGAAGCAACAAAAATGGGCTATGTATCACCAAAGCTTTATGAACTCATCCAAATCTTCTACTCTTTCAGGTAAAATGCTATTATTACCTGACATGACATTATTCTGCAACTTTACACTGACAAGGCATTCTTCTGTTTGTAACAGTAACTTAGACCATTTCCGATGCCTCATTTTTGTGGACCGAAAAATCACTGCTAGAGTCATTGAACGGGCAATGAAGAAATTTTCACAGCTCTCACATTTTACAGTTTCTTTTCTTACTGGAGGGAGTTCTTCGGTGGATGCTCAGACCCCTAAAATGCAAAAGGACACACTGGATTCATTTCGTTCTGGAAAGGTTGTTAAAATCTGTCTATATGTGGAGCAACAGAAACATAGATCTCATGATCTAACACACGTTTTTTTTGTCTGCTCATTCTGAAATGAAATGTAGGTGAACTTACTATTTAGTACAGATGTTGCAGAAGAGGGTATTGATATCCCAGACTGTTCATGTGTAATAAAATTTGATTTACCGAGGACAACACGTAGCTATGTTCAGTCACGTGGGCGAGCACGCCAGAAGGACTCCCAGTACATACTAATGATTGAACGGTAAAGTTTTACTTGGCCATTCATTCTAAACTTTGTGCTTGTGGTGATAAAACGGCTGTGAAAAGAAGCAGTAAAAGGACAAAACAAGCTGCTGTAATTTTGATACTTTTTGCAGGGAAAATGCGAAACAAAATAATTTGGTATCGGCCATTTTGAGAAGCAAGAACTCGATGGTTGAGACTGCTTTGAACAGAGATTCCGAGGATCTACTCCCTGGTTTCTTCGCCGTTCAAGAAACAAATGAATACATTGTAGGCACAACAGGCGCAAAAGTAACTGCCGAGTCTAGTATTGGTGTTATCGTCCACTGTTGTAACAAGCTTCCAAAGGACAAGTATGGTGATCGTGTTTCAGTTTTTTTCTTCTCTTCTACGCATATTTATACCTGTACATCTGCTGTACCATTTGTTTTTATGCTTGTGTGGATGACTCAGATTTCATGTTCTTACATGTACACTCATGTCACAGGTACATCACCACAAACCCTTCATTTGAGTCCATGGATCACGGTGATGGTTTTGTGTGTAAATTAACACTACCATTTAGCGATGTGTTGCCACCTTTGGTGGGTCCAAAAGCAAGAAGCAAGCAGAAGGCAAAACAACTAGTTTGTCTTGATGCATGTAAGCAGCTGCATCAACGGGGAATACTTGATGACTCCCTTTGTCCATCTTTTGAAAAGCCACCTCCAGGAAGTGATGGTGTAGGTACGTGAATGCTATGCTCTAAAAACATGTCATGTATAATAGATCTGGTTTCGCAATATTGATTCCTAAGGTCATCCTGGTAAAAGAGTAACCGATATTTCTGATGACAATGTTTTATTGCTTTCTCGAAGGTACAACAAAACGAAAGGAGCTACATGGCACAACTGGAGTCCATGCCTTGTCTGGTACCTGGGCATCTGAGAGAACTGCTGTTAAGCTTCAAAGCTATAAGTTGAAATTTTCTTGTGATCAAGTTGGTCAGAGATACTCTGATTTTGTTTTGTTAATTGACACAACTATAGAAAATGAAGCTGCAAATTTGGATATTGATCTGTATCTACATGACAAGATGGTAAAAGCTTCAGTCTCTCCTTACGGCCTTCTTGAGTTGGATGTTGAACAGGTCTGCTCAAGTTTGTCTTATGTTCTTGCTACATTTGTTGCTCCTTCTTTGCTTTATTCTAATTTGAAATATTCCTTCTGTTTTGCTCGCATAGATGGAGCAAGCAAAGCTATTTCAAGCACTTATGTTCAATGGTTTGTTCGGAAAGTTGTTTACTGGATCAAAATTGTCCGACGATCCGAGGGAGTTTATTCTCAATAAAAGTGATGCATTCATTTGGAAAAATGCAAATATGTATCTGATTTTACCTATGAATCTTACTCTGGAGTCTCATGGCATTTCTTGCATTAACTGGAGAGTGATCGATGAAGCTGCTACAGCTGTCAAACTTTTGAAAAAGATTTATTCTGAAGCCAACATGAACATACCAGGAATTCTCGATTTCGACCAAAATGATACAGATCTAATTCATTTAGCTAACACGTCATGTGAGGCTCATGTCCTTAGAAATGTGGCAGTGCTGGCAGTTCACACAGGGAAGATCTATACTGCTCTTCATGTTGCTGATTTATCTGCCAATAGCACATTTGATGGTGTATCAGATAAGAAAGAAGCAAAGTTCAATACCTTTACAGAATACTTCGAAAATAAGTATGTTTGTTAGTGTGTATAATTATGTGCTTGCTCAATCATAGATATGTTCAACTCAATTTGTATTAATATATTTCATGTGCAGGTACAACATAGTTCTCCGTCATCCTTCACAGCCATTACTAGTGCTAAAACCCACCCATAAACCTCACAACCTTCTTTCCTCAAAGTTCAGAGATGAAGGTCCTTGTCTTTGCCTTAGTAGCCATTTTCAATTTTGGTCACTTCACAGTTCTTTGAAGAATTGTCACATAAAGCATCTTTCTAGGAGCATTCCTTAATATAGCCTATCCTTTTCATTCACGCTTGTTTGTTGATTTTCCAGTAACCTGTTCCAATTATTCATGTTTGTTTGTTGCTTTTTCTAGGTAACCGTGAGAAGAAAAATGATGTCATTAATAAGGCGAACAACCGTGTCCACATGCCCCCAGAGTTGCTGATTCCCCTTAATTTGTCTGAGGACATTTTAAGATCATTTTATTTGTTCCCCTCTTTGATGCATCGTATAGAGACATTAATGCTAGCCAGTCAACTAAAAAGTGAAATTTCATATGATGATTCAAATATATCAAGCTTTCTGGTTAGAAATCAACATCAGTATTTTTTGGTCACTTCTATGCATAGATTTGTTGTTTATTTGAAATGGACATAATCAATTTGCATTTTCTCTTTAGATTCTAGAAGCTATCACATCACTTCGATGCTCTGAAGACTTCTCCATGGAGCGTCTAGAATTATTAGGAGATTCTGTGCTGAAGTATGCTGCGAGTTGTCACCTTTTCCTGAAATTTCCTGATAAGGATGAGGGGGAATTAACATCCAGTAGGACTGATATCATATCTAATGCCGCACTTTATGGGCTTGGAATTGAACACAAAATACAGGTAATTCTATCTCATCCTGGGCAATCTTTACAAATGCTGCATATGTTATGTTGATCTTTAACATTATCACAGACTAATCACATAACTGGTTGCATTTGATTCATAGGGTTACATACGTGATGCTGCATTTGATCCTCGCCGATGGCTTGCACCAGGACAGCTCTCTATTCACCCTGTTCCTTGTAATTGCTCGCTAGATGAGGTTGTAACTCGTGATATCGATGCCGTTGATGAAAAACCTATTGTGAAAATAGGCCAGATGTGTGATAAGGGACACAGATGGATGTGTTCCAAAACAATTTCGGACTGTGTTGAAGCCATAATTGGCGCATATTATGTAGGAGGTGGCTTAAGAGCAGCTCTGTATGTTCTCAAATGGTTGGGTG
The DNA here is from genome assembly GCA_030979885.1 of Lolium multiflorum. Classification (NCBI taxonomy): domain Eukaryota; kingdom Viridiplantae; phylum Streptophyta; class Magnoliopsida; order Poales; family Poaceae; genus Lolium; species Lolium multiflorum. The sequence goes on from CM061749.1 coordinate 311,474,651, forward strand.
TTGATGCTGACATTGAGGAAGAATTGATTATTCAGACCATCTTGAATGCATCTATGAGGACTTATCTTCCGAAAGTTGATGTAATTAAAATGCTTGAAGCAAAACTAGGCTATGCATTTTCGGTGAAAGGTCTTCTGCTAGAAGCTCTTACCCACCCATCACATCAGGAATCAGCAGAAAGTTACTCCTACCAGGTATTGGTTGATGTTACTTGTTATTCATACTGGTGTCTTTTAATCTTTATTATGCAATTTTTTCTACCAAAAACACTATATGTTCTTTGTTACAGCGTCTGGAATTCCTTGGCGATGCTGTCTTGGATATTCTATTAACACGACATCTTTTCAATAGTCATAAAGACACCGATGAGGGGGAGTTGACAGATTTACGCTGTGCTTCAGTAAACAATGAAAATTTTGCACAAGTCGCGGTCAAGCATAAGTTCCATCAATTTCTCCAGCATTCTTCTGGGATTTTACCAGACCAGATTACTGAATATGCACATAGTTTGGAAAATTCTTCCTTGGACAAAGACAAACTATTATCAGATGCTGCATTAAGAGGGCCTAAAGTATGTTTCTCTTCCTTTGCTTTAGATGCATGTGATTTACTCATGATGGCCTAGATAGATGAATCGTCACATACCAGTATATTTGACCACCTATCTATATGAATATATCATAGTTAACTGTATTTTGCCATGCAGGTTCTAGGTGATATTGTAGAAAGTATTGCGGGTGCAGTTCTTATAGATACGAAACTTGATTTGGATGTAGTTTGGGGTGTATTCAAGCCTCTTCTTTCACCTATTGTCACACCTGAGAACCTGGAGTTGCCTCCTTTCAGAGAGCTTCTCGAGTGGTGCAGCAAAAATGGGTACTTTGTAGAAATTAAGTGTACAGTTGGAGAGAAAATAGAGGCTACATTGGGTGTGCAACTCAAGGAGAAGCTCCTTGTCAGGCATGGTTGCGGCACAAACAAAAAGGATTCTAAAGCACATGCAGCTTCCATGTTACTCATGGACCTTCAGGTATCCTTTTCTTTTCTGTGCTTTCAGTATTTTCACATTGGTTTGTTATGGTGGTTGTTTAAGGTCCAGCTGTTCAACCCCTCAGATGTTCAATTTTCTTCTGCAGAAAGAAGGACTTCTAATCCCCAAGAATGCAAGCAGGACTCAACATGCAAATGGCAGTAACAACTTGTTTGATGCACTGGATATCCGGCTTCCAACACCAAGCAGCGGAAAAAAATCAACTGGTTCAAAGTTAGCTGCTATCCTTGGTAAACCAGGTGTGTTTTCAGTTCTCAGCAGTTTTGTTTCCGTTGTTATCCCAAGTACGAGTTCTTCATCCATGTTTGTACTTCATCAATGGATATCCATCAACTCTAGAGACCTGTGTCTAATATCTCTCCAATGCAGTGCACGTGCTGGTGAAAACGAGTAAAGGAGGACCTCGTGCAGCACTGTATGAGTTATGCAAAAAATTGCAATGGCCAGTGCCTTCTTTTGATTCGGTGAAAGTAAAACCAAGGTACATTTTGCCTCAAACTGCTCTTTGGCTGCCATAGCCGATGATTATCCCTTCGGGTAACTTGTGTCGAACTGTAAACTGACCAGCCCATCATTCCCTGTTTTTCTAGCTGTGCGAAATCTATGCCTCACGGGTTCTCATTTGCTACAACCATAGCATTGCAAATTCCTAGTGATGATAAGATCAGCCTCACAGGAGATGGTTTCGCGGATAAGAAAAGCGCAATGGATTCCGCTGCACTGCTCATGCTCCACGAGCTTCAGCGGCGAGGTAGATTGCAAGTTCAGGAGGTATGATTGAAGCAGCCAATATCCAACCAACACAGATCCGTGTGGCTCGAGAGGGCTGTGTGGTGCTAGTAAATATTTATACTTCCCATTGACCGGGCATGTTTTGAGACTATGTTTGTCATCTTCTGTATGAATGGACGCGAGGATGCTTGTGAGAGGGCAGGACACAGCTGAGCTGACCTGTTTCACCTGGTTCTGCTGTCAGTCGTTATCTATAAAATGTATAGTCGCCTCCATATCGTGGTGTCAGGAATTGAATGAACCCAAAGTGTTGCAATTCAGCAATTAGTCTTTGACATCCTTGGAATGGTCCTTTCGTGCAAGAAAACAAATTAGACATCGGCAACAAATAATCCAATACAACATAAAAAAACGAGATTACAAACATATTGTTAAACTTCTGTAACACTTGTAAGAACTTATGTATGCAACAGAAGCATGAGACCCATGCAATGAAACAAAAGGAAGATATATGCAACATTTTGCTTCCACTCATGTAGCACCTTGCGACAAAAAATTAAAAGAATAAAAAAGGAGAAAGAGAGAGTGGAGTTATAGAGTAGAGTTTTTTTTTGCACATAGTTATAGAGTAGAGTAGTAACCCACTCGGGCGACCAATTAATCATCTTGGGCGACCAATTAATCATCTTGGTTAGTCGCTCTTGCTCCACACATCCACCTACCTGAGAAAAGAGCCTTGCTACTTGGTGCCATCTACATACCTACATCTTCACCCTTATCCTCCCTTGACCAATCCCCCACCATTCGTCTTGTTTGGTATGTGTTAATGTTTACTTCTGTCCTTAGACCATGAGAATGTCGTACACCCGAATACCAGATGAAACTTATGAGTCATTAAAAGTTACACCGTGACTGGATAATTATAGAGGTATCTTTCAGGTACATCCGAAAATATGTAAGATTGATAATTGCTCCTCGATGGAGAGCTACACTCGGTGCCAACTCGGTATTACAACGTCTAACATCGTCTGACCAAGTATTGTGACTTAGTGTTAGCCGTGGGGATACCAGAATACGGAAAATGAAAGGAGTACAAATCAGTAACGATGATAACTAGTTGTAGTGATGAAGAAGTTGATCACGTGAATACCGCTGAAGTATTTCATTCGGTTGTGCAATGTATCGCGAAGCAAAAGGAATTTATGCAATAACAAAAGGTTTACTCGATAAGATATCCGATAATATGTTGGGAGTCGTTATGGGTGTCTAGATCATGCTGACAATTAGTGACCAGAAGTGTTCCAGACATGTCCACATATGCTCGATCCTTTAAGGTCACACGTTTAATGGTTTAGCGACATGAAGAATGCTACGATGGAATGATTGATGAGAGAAAAGATTTCTAAAAGATTTTTGGATAATCTCCAAAGTTTTCCAGGAGGTCATGCATTTTTTGTGTTGCTTAGTAACTTCCCAACATGGAGGTCGGTTGTGAGACAATTTTATTTTGAAGAGTACTTGCATTGAATTTATCTATTTGTATTTACATAGATGCTAGCAATGTCTCTTGGTGATTGGCCGACATTTTTTGGATGTCCGCTTCCAAGTGCTTTAGCGATGCATCGGCGTCAGCGGTGTCAACCATCTCACTCTTAAGGTGGTAAAACCCATGGAAAGTCACTGAATCTGATATCAATTGCAGGATCATGGCGGATAACCTGGAGGTGGTGAGTAGATTTTTACAAATTTTACTTTTATTTTCAATAGTTTTATGCTTTTGCAGATAAATTAAAAGTGAACCTAATGCAACTAGATGAACAACCTATATGATGATGAAGATACTTCAAGAATGAAGGCTATCACAAAGGTAAAACACAAATGAAATAGATCACATAGGACTAACTAAGGCACACCAAGATGACGATCGGAATATGTATCCTAGTGTTCATTCCCTTGGGGGGGGGAGCTACATCACCGTTGGAGAGGTGCACGAATAACCCCGAACGCTACAAAATCTCACTTGTCCTTTAGCCTCCTCCATGAAGTAGAAGCTCAATTACTAGTGGTAGACCTTAAGGTGACCGACAAATCCTTACAGACTTTCCCAGAGCACAAATCCACAACTCGGAAGCTTTCACGTGACCTAACACGCCTAGGGTTTGGTTTTGGGGGGAGGGGGTTGGGATCTCCAAGTATTGAGTTTCTCGATAATGGTGGAAAGGGAGCGTGAGAGAGATGTTATGTTTTGGAGCTGGTCAACCTAACCCTTTGGATAAGAAATGTTGGCTATTAAATGGTCCACTCAAATCTAGCCGTCACACAGTCTCTTCATAGCTAGCATGGTAAACAAAATCTCGAAATTATATACTTGACGTTGATACATGTAAAATGTATCTATGAACTTTGTTGTTTATTCTACAATATTACATGATATTTTCAGTTCCTGAATGCATGTTTTACATTGATTTATTGGGATTCACAACAAGTCCTATTTCATTTGTTTTCAACGCTGCAAACAAAAAAAACTATTTTATGTATTTTTTAGTTTCAGGGACCTTGCGAATGTCAAATGACTCAAACTTTTTGCACGTCATTTTTTTAGGGAAATAGAAGAGGATGAGAAAAAGATATACCAGAGGGACTGTGGGCCAGGAGAAGAGGCCCATGGTGTTGTCTCATACCACCGATCCGGATTACGGATTGTAGTATGGTAAGCTTTTTTCCTAGAAGATCTAGATTTAATCGAACCTTGGGAAGCACTGCTAAATGGTGTATGAAGGAAACATCACCAAGACTTTGCTAGTGTATTCTATCTTCGGTTTACCGGACCTATCTAGTTTACTTTCAAGGGGGTTGTGTTCAATGATAAAAAAAATAGGCCAGGGTTAAGGTTCCACATGCAGCTATTGAAAGGACACGGATGCCGCCTAGAGAGGGGTGAATAAGTGATACGTCCATTTTGCATCACTATTTTATATCATAATTTGCTGTTATTCATTGATATATTTCATATTTAGAGATGATACTTATGTTATTTCATCTATTTTGCATGTTTCGTGATCATTGGAGAATTATTCACCGGAGCCGGATTCTGCTGGAAAAAGCACCGTCAGACGCCATATTTCTGAAGATCAACAATTGATGGAAATTACACGAAAATTCCTATTTTTTAAGACGAAGGGAGCCAAAAGGGGGAGCCGGAGGAGCCACCATGGGCCCCCCCATAGGCCGGCGCGGGCCCTGGCCTGGCCACGCCGCCTTGTGGGGAGGGGGCCCACAGCCCCTCTCGCCGCCTCCTTCGCGTACTTCTTCGTCCCGAAACCTAAGCCCCGAGGAGTTACGGAGAATTGACAGAGCCGCCTCTGGGCGGAGAAACACCAGAGAGAAAAGAGCTCTCCGGCGGGCAGGAATCCGCCGAGGAAATTCCTCCCGGAGGGGGAAATCGACGCCATCGCCATCGTCATCGAGCTGGACATCATCTCCATCGTCATCACCATCATCTCCATCATCTACACCGCCATCTCCACCGCTGCATCTCGTCACCGCTATAACGGTTTGGGTTGGATCTTGATTGTTTGATAGGGGAAACTCTCCCGGTGTTGATTACTACTTGTTATTGATGCTATTGAGTGAAACCATTGAACCAAGGTTTATGTTCAGATTGTTATTCATCATCATATCACCTCGATCATGTTCCATATGATGTCTCGTGAGTAGTTCGTTTAGTTCTTGAGGACATGGGTGAAGTCTGGATGTTAGTAGTGAATTATTGTTGAGTAGTATTCAATGTTATGATATTTAAATTGTGGTGTTACTCTTCTAGTGGTGTCATGTGAACGTCGACTACATGATACTTCACCTTTATGGGCCTAGGAGAGTGCATCTTGTATTCGTTTGCTAATGGGGTTGCCTGAGTGACAACCTAAACCCCGTTAGGGTGCGGGAGGGATAGCAGGATCTCAGAGTTTAAGGTGTGGTTAGATTTATCTTAATTACTTTCTTGTATTTGCGGATGCTTGCAAGGGGTATAATCACAAGTATGTATTAGTCCTAGGAAGGGCGGTGCATTAGCATAGGTTCACCCACACAACACTTATCAAAACAATGAAGATTAATCAGCCGTATGAAGCGAAAGCACTAGACTAAAATCCCCGTGTGTCCTCAAGAACGTTTGGTCATTATAAGTAAACAAACCGGCTTGTCCTTTGTGCTAAAAAGGATTGGGCCACTCGCTGCAATTATTTCTCTCGCATTTTATTTACTTGTACTTTATTTATTTGCTATATCAAAACCCCTTGAATACTTGTCTGTGAGCATTTACAAGTGAATCCTTCATCGAAATCGCTTGTCAACACCTTCGCTCCTCGTCGACACTCTTATTTATCGAAAGTACTACGATACACCCCCTATACTTGTGGGTCATCAAGACTATTTGGCGCCGTTGCCGGGGAGTGAAGCGCTATTGGTAAGTGGAATTGGTAAGGAAACTTTTACTGTACGTGCTGATTTTGTTTCTGCTTGCTACTATAAGTCATTATGGAGAGATCCTCCCTTGAATTTCTATTTGGGAAATCTACTACTACTGCAACGGTAGTGGATGAGGCGCCAGGTGAGGAAGTAATACCATATAAAATACCTATGAAAATTATTGAACGTGTTGTGGGTAACCGCTATGAAGGGGATGGAACTGTGCATCCTGGAGATCATTTACTGTTTTTACATGAATTATGCGGGTTATTCAAATGTGCAGGTATTTCAATGGATGAAGTCGGAAGAAATTATTTGTTATGTCGCTATCCGTAAAGCGGCGCATTGGTATAAACTGTTGAAGGATGGGCGTTCTTTGATTGGAAGGATATTGTGCCTATTTTACTCTAAATTCTATCCTCCAAGTGAAATTCACAAAGACCGCAACCGCATATATAATTTTTGGCCTCATGATGAGAGAGTATTGCCCAAGCGTGGGGAGATTGAAGTCTTTAATGCTCAAATGCCCCATTCATGAGCTTCCTGGTAATATTATTATTGATAATTTCTATGCAAGACTGTTTTAAGATAAAACCTTGTGGATACTTCTTGTTCTGGATCATTCACGCGCAATAAAGAAGAGTTTAAATGGGACCTTCTTGATCGAATCCAAGAAAATACGAAGGATGGGAGAATGACAAAGGTAGAGTGTCAGGTATAAATTATAATTATGAATGCATTGAAACTTTTATGGATACCGATGAATATCGTAATATGAGTGCTACATATGGTCTTGACTCTCAAGTTGTTGCAAATATTTATAAAGCCTTTGCCTCTCATTTTGAATTGCCTAGGAAGAATTTTGATAAGTATCATGAACCATATAAAGATAAAGTTGATTCACCTAAAGGTAAATGTATTGAAATTAAAACTGTTGATCATGTTCTTCCTGCTTATATTGAAAAAACTCCTTTCCTAAAATGAAGGAGTATTCTGTTATAACTAGTGTAGTTAATAAAAGTGCAAAGAAACCCATAGAACCTGAAGAACAAATAAAAGTTGAACCTCGTTGCAATAGTTAAAGATCTTGTTACTGAAAATGTGGAAGATGGTCATATTATTTTTTGTGAAGATGCTTCTAATATTGTTTCGCATCCTAATAAGTCTATGAAAGCAGTGTTCCTGTGCTCTCTGTTCGAATTGGTGATCATTGCTATTATGGTTTATGCGACATTGGTGCAAGTATTAGTGCCATTCCTTATGAGCTCTACACGGAAATTATGCATGAAATTGGTTCTTGTGAACTTGAAGAAATTGATGTGGTTATTCGGCTAGCTAATAGAGAAACTATCTCTCCCATTGGTATTGTTCGAGATGTTGAAGTTCTATGTGGTAAGATTAAATATCCTGCTGACTTTTTGGTACTTGGTTCTGCTGCTAGTAATTTTTGTCCTATTATTTTTGATAGACCTTTTCTAAATACATGTGGAGCTATTATAGATTGCAAGAAAGAGAAAATTGTTACTAAATTTGCTGGTGAATCTTATGAGTTTAACTTCTCTAAATTTGCCAAAACTCCTTATAAAGCTGATTTGCCTAATGAAGATTTTAGAGTTGAACAATGTGCATCTATTGCTCTGCTCCTAGTAATCCTTTGCAGCAACATTTGGAGAATAGTGAGAGTGAAGTTTTTAGGGAAGAAAGGGATGAGCTTGATGAAATTTTCCTTCGTCAACCTATTCTTAAACATGACTTACCTGTTGAAGATTTAGGTGTAACACCACCACCAAAGGAAGATCCTGTATTTGATTTGAAACCATTACCTAATAATCTTAAGTATGCTTATATTGATGAGAAGAAAACATATCCTGCTATTATTAGTGCTAAGCTTTTAGATATCGAGGAAGAAAGGTTATTGGAAATATTGAAGAAGCACCGAGGAGCTATTGGCTATACTCTTGATGATTTGAAGGGGATTTCTCCCGCTATTTGCCAACATGCTATTAATATAGAAGATGGTGCAAAACCTGTTGTTGAACATCAGCGTCGTCTAATTCCCAAGATGAAGGATGTGGTAAGAAATGAGGTATTAAAACTTCTTGAAGCAGGTATTATATATCCTATTGCCGATAGTAGATGGGTTAGTCCTGTGCATTGTGTTCCTAAGAAAGGAGGTATAACCGTTGTGCCTAATGATAATGATGAGCTTATTCCTCAAAGAGTAGTTGTAGGGTATAGAATGTGCATTGATTTTAGGAAAGTGAATAAAGTTACTAAGAAAGATCATTACCCTTTACCTTTTATTGATCAAATGTTAGAAAGGCTGTCTAAAAATACTCATTTCTGTTTTCTTGATGGATATTCGGGTTTTCACAAATTGCTGTAGAGCTAAAGATCAAGAGAAAACCACTTTCACTTGTCCCTATGGAACTTATGCTTATAGGCGTATGCCTTTTGGTTTGTGTAATGCTCCTGCTACTTTTCAAAGATGCATGTCTGCTATTTTTCATGGCTTTTGTGAAAAGATTGTTGAGGTATTCATGGATGATTTTTCCGTCTATGGGAATTCTTTTGATAATTGCTTGCGAAACCTTGATAAAGTTTTGCAGAGATGTGAAGAAACTAACCTTGTTCTTAATTGGGAGAAATGCCACTTTATGGTTAATGAAGGAATTGTATTGGGACATAAAATTTCGAGAGAGGTATCGAAGTTGATAGAGCTAAAGTTGAAGCAATTGAGAAGATGCCCTATCCTAGGGATGTTAAAGGTATTCGTAGTATTCTTGGTCATGCTGGTTTTTATAGGAGGTTTATTAAAGATTTCTCTAAAATTTCAAAGCCTCTTACTTCTTCTTCAAAAAGATTTTTGTTTTTGATGATGATTGTAAAGCTTTTGAAACTCTAAAGAAAGCCTTAACAACTGCTCCTATAGTTGAACCTCCCGATTGGAATTTACCTTTTGAAATTATGTGTGATGCTAGTGATTTTGCTGTAGGGCTGTTGGACAGCGAGTAGATAAAAAATTGAATGTTATTCATTATGCTAGTAAAACTCTAGATGCCGCTGTCTACGGGAGCTTCTATTCTTGTAGACAGTGTTGGGCCTCCAAGAGCGAGGTTTGTAGAACAAAAGTTTCCCTTAAGTGGATTACCCAAGGTTTATCGAACTCGGGGAGGAAGAGGTCAAAGATATCCCTCTCATGCAACCCCGCAACCACAAAGCAAGAAGTCTCTTGTGTCCCCAACACACCAAATAGGTGTACTAGTTCGGCGAAGAGATAGTGAAATACAAGTGGTATGAATGAATATGAGCAGTAGTACGGCGCCAGAAAAGTGCTTGGCGCGTAGTTGACGAGGGAGGAAAAGTGCTTAGTTGCTGTGCGCTTGATGGTAGTAATATTATGGAAGTAAACATGCAGTAGTAACGCAAGAGTAACTCAAGAAACAAGAACAAGCAAGATAGCAGTATTTAGGAACAAGGCCTAGGGAATAGACTTTCACTAGTGGACACTCTCAACATTGATCACATAATAATAGATAAATGCATACTCTACACTCTTGTTGGATGATGAACACATTGCGTAGGATTACACGAACCTCAATGCCGGAGTTAACAAGCTCCACAATAATGCTCATATTTTAGTAACCTTTAGTGTAAGATAGATCAAAAGACTAAACCAAGTACTAGCATAGCATGCACACTGTCACCTTCATGCATATGTAGGAGGAATAGATCACATCAATATTATCATAGCAATAGTTAACTTCGCAATCTACAAGAGATCATGATCATAGCATAAACCAAGTACTAACACGGTGCACACACTGTCACCTTTACACACGTGCAGGAGGAATAGAACTACTTTAATAACTTTGCTAGAGTAGCACATAGATAGTAGTGATACAAAACTCATATGAATCTCAATCATGTAAAGCAGCTCATGAGATCATTGTATTGAGGTACATAGGAGAGAGATTAACCACATAGCTACCGGTACAGCCCCGAGCCTCGATGGAGAACTACTCCCTCCTCATGGGAGCAGCGTTGATGAAGATGGCGGTGGAGATGGCAGCGGTGTCGATGGAGAAGCCTTCCGGGGGCATCCCCGTCCGGCAGGTGCCGGAACAGAGACTGTCCCCGATCTTGGCTTCGATGGCGGCGGCGCCTGGAAGGTTTCGCGCACCGTGGCTTCCTCCGTAAGGGTTTTGATGCAGGGGCTTTATATAGGCGAAGAGGCGGCGCAGGAGGGTCAAAGGGGCGACCACACCATAGGGTGGCGCGGCCCAGCCCGGCCGCGCCACATCTCACAGGACCTGGCCCTGGCGCTCTCGGGTGTTCGGATGCTTCCGGCAAAATAGGAACCCGGGCGTTGATTTCGTCCAATTCCGAGAATATTTCGTTACTAGGATTTCGAAACCAAAAACAAAGAGAACAGAACTGCACTTGGCATCTTGTTAATAGGTTAGTTCCGAAAACGCATAAATATGACATATAATGTGCATAAAACATGTAGGTATCATCAATAAAGTGGCATGGAACATAAGAAATTATCGATACGTTGGACGTATCGCATCCCCTGCTTAGTTCCTCGTCTTGAGTGTAAAACGATAACAAAGATAATTTCTGAAGTGACATGCCATCATAAGTTTGATCATACTATTGTAAGCATATGAGATGAATGCAGCGATCAAAACAATGGTAATGACATGAGTAAACAACTGAATCATAAAGCAAAGATTTTTCATGAATAGTACTTCAAGACAAGCATCAATAAGTCTTGCATAAGAGTTAACTCATAAAGCAATAATTTAAAGTATAGACATTGAAGCAACACAATGGAAGATTAAGTTTCAGCGGTTGCTTTCAACTTGTAACATGTATATCTCATGGATAATTGTCAACATAAAGTAATATAACAAGTGCAATATGCAAATATGTAGGAATCAATGCACAGTTCACACAAGTGTTTGCTTCTTAGGTGGAAGGAGAGGTAAACTGACTCAACAATAAAAGTAAAAGAATGGTCCTTCAAGAGGAAAGCATCGATTGTAGATTTGTGCTAGAGCTTTTATTTTGAAAACATGAAACAATTTTGTCAACGGTAGTAATAAAGCATATGAGTTATGTAAATTATATCTTACAAGTTGCAAGCCTCATGCATAGTGTACTAATAGTGTCCGCACCTCGTCCTACTTAGCTTGGACTACCGGATCTTTGCATTCCATGTTTCAACCAAGTGTCACAAAGGGGTACCTCCATGCCGCCTGTACAAAGGTCTAAGGAGAATGCTCGCATTTTGGATTTCTCGCTTTTGATTATTCTCAACTTAGACATCCATACCGACAACATGGACAAGATAATGGACTCCTCTTAAATGCATAAGCATGTAGCAACAATTATTATTCTCATATGAGATTGAGGATATATGTCCAAAATGAAACTTCAACCATGATTCATGGCTTTAGTTAGCGGCCCAATGTTCTTCTCTAACAATTTTGCATGCTCCAACCACTAAAATGATAGATCCTTCAGACAAGACGGACATGCATAGCAACTCACATGATATTCAACAATAGTTGATGGCGTTCCTCCAGAAGCATGGTTATCGCACAACAAGCAACTTAATAAAAGATAAAGTGCATAAGTACATATTCAATAACGATAGTTTTTAAGGCTATTTTGTCCCATGAGCTATATATTGCAAAGGTGAATGATGGAATTTTAAAGGTAGCACTCAAGCAATTTACTTTGGAATGGCGGAGAAATACCATGTAGTAGGTAGGTATGGTGGACACAAATGGCATAGTAGTTGGCTCAAGTATTTGGATGCATGAGAAGTATTCCCTCTCGATACAAGGTTTAGGCTAGCAAGGTTTATTTGAAGCAAACTCAAGGATGAACCGGTGCAGCAAAACTTACATAAAAGACATATTGTAAACATTATAAGACTCTACACCGTCTTCCTTGTTGTTCAAAACTCAATACTAGATATTATCTAGACCTTAGAGAGACCAATTATGCAAACCAAATTTTAGCAAGCTCTATGTATTTCTTCATTAATAGGTGCAAAGTATATGATGCAAGAGCTTAAACATGAGCACAACAATTGCCAAGTATCACATTATCCAAGACATTTTATCAATTACTACATGTAGCATTTTCTGTTTCCAACCATATAACAATTTAACGAAGAGGAAACTTCGCCAAGAACATTATGAGCTAAGAACACATGTGTTCATACGAACCAGCGGAGCGTGTCTCTCTCCCACACAAGGATGAACTTATTCAGAGAATGAAAATAACAAAACAAAAACAAAAATAAAAGCACACAGACGCTCCAAGTAAAGTACATAAGATGTGACCGAATAAAAATATAGTTTCACTAGAAGAAACCCGATAAGTTGTCGATGAAGAAGGGGATGCCTTGGGCATCCCCAAGCTTAGACGCTTGAGTCTTCTTAAAATATGCAGGGGTGAACCACGGGGGCATCCCCAAGCTTAGAGCTTTCACTCCTCTTGATCATAGTATATCATTCTCCTCTCTTGACCCTTGAAAACTTCCTTCACACCAAACTTCAAGCAAACTCATTAGAGGGTTAGTGCATAATCAAAAATTCACATGTTCAGAGGTGGCACAAACATTCTTTTCACTTCTGGACATTGCATAAAGCTACTGGACATTAATGGTATAAAGAAATGAATAATAGCAAAAGAGGCAATGCGAAATAAAAGGCAGAATCTGTCAAAAACAGAACAGTCCGTAAAGACGAATTTAAAGCTGGCACCAGACTTGCTCAAATGGAAAAACTCAAAACTAATGAAAGTTGCGTACATATCTGAGGATCATGCTCGTAAATTGGCAGATTTTTTCGAATTTTCTACAGAGACTGTGCCCAGATTCGTGACAGACAAAAATGCTGCGCAGCGATCCCAAATATAACATCAACTTTGACATAGAAACTTTACTTGGCACAAAAACATGATAAGGAGAGGTTGCTACAGTAGTAAACAACTTCCAAGACACAAATATAAAACAAAGTACTGTAGTAAAAAACACATGGGTTATCTCCCAAGAAGTTCTTTCTTTATAGCCATTAAGATGGGCTCAGCAGTTTTTATGATGCACTCGCAAGAAATAGTATTTGAAGCAAAAAGAGAGCATCAAGAGGCAAATTCAAAACACATTTAAGTCTAACATGCTTCCTATGCATAAGAATCTTGTGAATAAACAAGTTCATGAAGAGCAAAGTAACAAGCATAGGAAGATAAAACAAGTGTAGTTTCAAAAATTCAGCACATAGAGAGGTGTTTTAGTAACATGAAAATTTCTACAACCATATTTTCCTCTCTCATAATAACTTTCAGTAGCATCATGAGCAAACTCAACAATATAACTATCACATAAAGCATTCTTATCATGAGTCTCATGCATAAAATAATTACTACTCCCAACATAAGCATAGTCATTCTTATTAATTGTAGTGGGAGCAAATTCAACAAAGTAGCTATCAAATATAGGAGGTATATTGTAATCATAATCAAATTTATCCTCCATAACAGGTGGTAACAAAAGACTACTATCATTATAATCATCATAAATAGGAGGCAAAGTATCATCAAAGTAAATTTCCTCCTCATTGCCCGGGGACTAAAAAGATCATGCTCATCAAAACCCTTCCCCAAGCTTAGAATTTTCCATAGCATTCGCAACAATAGTGTTCAAAGCATTCATATTAATAACATTCCCATTAGCATGCATATAAAGTTCCATGGGTTTTTTAATTCTCTCTTCAAACACATCATGTCCTAATTCAAGATAAAGTTCATAAAGATCTCTCATATTTTTGTTGTTTTCCATTATGCCTAACTAGTGTAAACAAGAAACCAAATGTCGCAATTGCGGAGTCTAAAGGAAATAGCTTCGAGCACACACACAATGGCGCCAAAAGTACTGTTACCTGGAACCGGAGTATGAGTGCCTTTTACCTTTCCTCCCAACGGCGCCAAAAGTGCTTGATGTCTACGGGAGCTTCTATTCTTGTAGACAGTGTTGGGCCTCCAAGAGCAGGTTTGTAGAACAGCAGCAAGTTTCCCTTAAGTGGATTACCCAAGGTTTATCGAACTCGTGGAGGAAGAGGTCAAAGATATCCCTCTCATGCAACCCCGCAACCACAAAGCAAGAAGTCTCTTGTGTCCCCAACACACCAAATAGGTGTACTAGTTCGGCGAAGAGATAGTGAAATACAAGTGGTATGAAAGAATATGAGCAGTAGTACGGCGCGAAAAGTGCTTGGCGCGTAGTTGACGAGGGAGGAAAAGTGCTTAGTTGCCGGCGTTGATGGTAGTAATATTGCGGGAAGTAAACATGCAGTAACGCAGCAGTAGTAACTCAGAAACAGAACAAGCAGCGATAGCGTATTTAGGAACAAGGCCTAGGGAATAGACTTTCACTAGTGGACACTCTCAACATTGATCACATAACAATAGATAAATGCATACTCTAAACTCTTGTTGGATGATGAACACATTGCGTAGGATTACACGAACCCTCAATGCCGGAGTTAACAAGCTCCACAATAATGCTCATATTTTAGTAACCTTTAGTGTAAGATAGATCAAAAGACTAAACCAAGTACTAGCATAGCATGCACACTGTCACCTTCATGCATATGTAGGAGGAATAGATCACATCAATATTATCATAGCAATAGTTAACTTCGCAATCTACAAGAGATCATGATCATAGCATAAACCAAGTACTAACACGGTGCACACACTGTCACCTTTACACACGTGCAGGAGGAATAGAACTACTTTAATAACTTTGCTAGAGTAGCACATAGATAGTAGTGATACAAAACTCATATGAATCTCAATCATGTAAAGCAGCTCATGAGATCATTGTATTGAGGTACATAGAGAGATTAACCACATAGCTACCGGTACAGCCCCGAGCCTCGATGGAGAACTACTCCCTCCTCATGGGAGCAGCAGCGTTGATGAAGATGGCGGTGGAGATGGCGGCGGTGTCGATGGAGAAGCCTTCCGGGGCATCCCCGTCCGGCAGGGTGCCAACAGACTCCTGTCCCCCGCATCTTGGCTTCGCGATGGCGGCGGCTGGAAGGTTTCGCACCGTGGCTTCCTCCGTAGGGTTTTCGGTGGGCTTTATATAGGCGAAGAGCGGCGCAGAGGGTCAAAGGCGACCACACCATAGGGTGGCGCGGCCCAGCCTGGCCGCGCCACCATGTCATCTGGGCCCACAGCCCCCCTCTGGCGGCTCGGGTGTTCTGGATGCTTCCGGGCAAAATAGGAACCCGGGCGTTGATTTCGTCCAATTCCGAGAATATTTCGTTACTAGGATTAAACCAAAAACAACAGAAAACAGGAACTGGCACTTCGGCATCTTGTTAATAGGTTAGTTCCAAACGCATAAATATGACATATAATGTGCATAAAACATGTAGGTATCATCAATAAAGTGGCATGGAACATAAGAAATTATCGATACGTTGGAGACGTATCAGCTGCTCAAAGAAATTATGCTACAACTGAGAAATAATTATTAGCCGTAGTTTTTGCATGTGACAAGTCTAGACCCTATATTGTTGATTCAAAAGTCACAATTCATACTGATCATGCTGCAATTAGGTACCTTATGGAAAAGAAAGATGCTAAGCCAAGGCTTATTAGATGGGTTCTTATTTTGCAAGAATTTGATTTACATATTGTAGATAGGAAAGGTGCTCGATAATCCTGTTGATAATTTGTCTAGATTGGAAAATATTACTTATGATCCTTTCCTGTTAATGATAGTTTTCCAAATGGTTGTAATAAAGGTGAGCTCGCGAGAGAGCCCTTGGTATGCTGATTATGCTAACTTTATTGTTTCAAGTACTTTCCTCCAACCTTTTCAGCTCAAGAAAGGAGGAAATTCTTTTATGATTTGAGGCATTATTTTTGGGATGACCCACACTTATGTAAAGAAGGAGTGGATGGTATTATGCGAAGATGTGTTCGAATATGAACAACAAGAGATATTGAGTAAATGCCATGGGAGTGTTTATGGAGGACATCACGCCGGAGATAGAACCGCACAAAAGGTTCTACAATCAGGTTTTTATTGGCCAACACTTTTCAAGGATGCAAGGAAGTTTATCTTATCTTGTGATGAATGTCAAAGAGTTGGTAATATCTTTAGACGCAATGAAATGCCTATGAATTATACTCTTGTTATTGAACCATTTGATTGTTGGGGATTTCATGGGTCCCTTCTTCAGAAGGTAATACTCATATACTTGTCGCTGTTGATTATGTTACTAAATGGGTAGAAGCTATACCTACAAAAAGTGCTGATGGCGAGACCTCTATAAAAAATGCTTGTAGATGTTATATTTCCTAGATTTGGAGTACCTAGATATATTATGACTGATGGAGGTTCTCATTTTATTCATGGTGGTTTTAGAAAAACTCTTGCCAAATATGGTATTAATCTTATCCTCAAACTAGTGGGCAAGTAGAATTATCAAATAGAGAAATTAAAGCTATCTTGGGAAAGACTGTTAATAAATCTAGAAAGAATTGGGCTAGTAAGTTAAAGGAAGCATTGTGGGCTTATAGAACTGCTTATAAAAATCCTATGGGCATGTCTCCTTATAAAATGGTTTATGGAAAAGCTTGTCATTTACCTTTAGAATTAGAGCACAAAGCTTAGGCTGTAAGAGAACTTAATAAAGATTTTAAACTTGCCGGTAAGAAGAGGTTGCTACAATTGAGTTTCTTTAGATGAATGGAGAAGTGAAGCTTATGAAAATGCTAAACTTTTTAAGGAGAAAGTTAAGAAGTGGCATGATAGAAGAATTATTGAAAGAGAATTTAATGTTGGAGATAAAGTTCTATTGTATCGGTCTCAGATTTTTGCAGGAAAATTACTCTCAAAATGGGAAGGACCATATGTTATTGAGGAGGTATATCGTTCAGGAGCAATAAAAATTAGCTCTTTGGAAGGTAACGCCACACAAGTAGTGAATGGACAAAGACTCAAGCATTATATTTCTCGAGATTCTTATAATGAAGATATTGATATTATTCAAGTGATAACTCCTAAGCTTTCATCAAAGATCAAATTGACAGTCACAGTCCGACTTTGAATAGGTAACAGCTTTAGTAATGAAAAGTCCGCGTTTAGCTTTCCGAACAATATTTGCTGTTTTTGGAAAATATGAAAAATTACGGGATCGAAAAGGAGTATAGGAGCGCGAGGGCCCGTCACCATAGGCTGGCGCGGGTCCCACCCCTGGCCGCGCCGCCCTATGGGGACAGCCCCCGGCCCCGTTTCCACTCGTTTTCGACCTAGAACCTTCCTTTTGTTGTAAAAATATTTGCTATATAATCCCCCGGACCCCTGGAGGTCCGTATATCGTTTTCTCGTCGTGTTTTGTTTTGAGTTGTTTTCTGCCAGGATCTATTTTGATCTAGAAGCACTATGGTCTCCAACAACAAAGACAAGGAGCCTTGGAAGGAAGAGATGGATGAAAGGATCAATAAGGAGAAGAAGAAGATAGCATCAAGAAAAGGAGAGTGGGAAACTATGGAGAGTAAGCCAATTGGTGGGATCGGTTAACGCTGGGCGTTCTTTCTCATAACTTGCAGGGACTTCTTCCGCTGCTCTGGACCTCGACTCTTTCCCTTGTGTGGAGGAAGCAATACGGGTTGCCGATGAGTTTTGTGATCAATATCGTGCTCTAAGAAGGGAAGTGGAGATACTCGGAGTAGAACCAGCGACTTCAGAATGCTGGAATATTACTCAATTCCCAGCACGAGGCCGCCACCGCCACATTCGATAACAATGAATCTCTTCAAGTTTTGGTGCAGAATTGCAAACTGAGAAGCTGAAGCTGAAGGAGATCCTTAAGAAGCGCGAGAAGAATCCATCACCATCACCGCCGAAGGAGTAACTCATCATCGGTATTGGCATCCCCTTGGTTTGTTCCAAGCTTGGGGGAGTGCCGCGGTATCACATCATCATTACCTTTATCTTTTACTATCAAGTAGTGTCATATCATGAGTAGGGAAGTTATCATATGGAATAGTTTGCAATGTGGAATTATCTCTCTTAGTTGGTTATCTATGTATCCGTTGGTGTGAGTTATCGTTATGGAATATTAATGAGAAGTCTTATCATTTACTTTTTGCACACCTTATTTTAGTTTGCAATTTCTTTTATATGATTACTCTTGACATTAGTATTGAAATCACTTTGGGAGCATCAAGTAAATCTATTTGGTTTTGGCAAACTTAGCATTGGTCAATAGCAACAACACCATGATGTTTAATAAAAAAAAGGGAAATACATTTAGATATATTACTCTATGTTAATGAGTTTAGTATTCTGAAGTTAAAATTGCTTGTGCTTATGAGAAAGATGCATGATTGTCTCTATCACATGTATATTTGTTTGTTTCCTTCAACCTTTATGCTTGCTATCAAACCTTGCTAGCCAAAGACCTGAGAGGGAATGCTTCTCATACATCCAAAACCTTAGACCAAACCCATGCCATTTGTGTCCACCATAACTACCTACTATGTGGTATTTTGCGCCACTCCAAGTATACTTCATGTGCTACCTTTAAATAATTCAAACTATATTACTCCTTATTTGTGTCAATGTTTTATAGCTCATGAGGAAGTATGTGGTGTTTTATCTTTCAATCTTGTTGGGCGGACTTTCACCAATGGACTAGTGGCACATCCGCTTATCCAATAACTTTGCAATAAGAGCTGCAACGGGGTTCCAGCCCCAATTAATAACTTTCACTAATAATTCTCTTCACATGTTTTGCCCTGATTTATCAAGAAGCAACTTAATTTTGCAATAGACACTCCTCCATGGTATGTGAATGTTGGAAGGCACCCGAGGATTCGGTTAGCCATGACTTGTGAAAGCAAAGGTTGGGGGAGTGTCATCCATAATAAAACTAAAATACATGTGTAAACAAAAGAGAAGGGGGATGATCTACCTTGCTGGTAGAGATGCCGTCCTCCATGGGAGCCGCTCTTGGAAGGTCTATTTGGCAAGGGGGTTAGAGTGCCCGCTACCATTCGTTGACAACAACAAACACCACTCAAAATCTTACTTTTATGCTCTTTACATGATTTCAAAACTTGAAAAGCTATAGCACATGATTTAATCCCTGTTTCCTCTGCGAAGGGCCTATCTTTTACTTTTATGTTGAGTCAGTAAACCTATTTCCCTCTATCTTAAGCAAGCAATTGAGTTGTTGTGAACCAACCATTTATACTATGATTCAGTTAATCATGTCCTTTATACTTTCTTGTTCAGTACAAATTTTATCTGAATGAATATGACTTTGAAAGTTATCAATGATTATGAGGAGATTGTTATGATTGAGAATGAAAGCCCTGCTATATAAATTCTAATATGAAAGCTTTGCTTAGAAAATAAGAGCAATCCGTTAGTAGTTCTCTGACCAAGAACAAAGTTTGCCATAACCATTTGTGATTTCCTATGCACCTTTACTTGTGATTTCTCTTTACTTATTTCAAGTTGAGTTATATGAAGGGAATGTTTACTAGAATGTCTTGTGTGAATCAATATGATGCTTCTTGTCCGTATTTTATTTATCGACTCCTCACTCCATAAACATGTGGTCTTGTTTATTGAGCTGTTTCGCTTGGGGACAAGCGAGGTCTAAGCTTGGGGGAGTTGATACGTCCATTTTGCATCACTATTTTATATCATAATTTGCGTTATTCATTGATATATTTCATATTTAGAGATGATACTTATGTTATTTCATCTATTTTGCATGTTTCGTGATCATTGGAGAATTATTCACCTGAGCAGGATTCTGCTGGAAAAAGCACCGTCAGACGCCATATTTAAGATCAACAATTGACGGAAATTACATGAAAATTCCTATTTTTCCAGAAGAAGAAGGGAGCCAAAAGGGGAGCCAGGAGGAGCCACCATGGCCCCCCATAGGCCGGCGCGGGCCCTGGCGCCGCCTTGTGGGGAGGGGGCCCACAGCCCCTCTCGGCGCCTCTCCTTGCGACTCTTCGTCCCGAAAACCTAAGCCCCGAGGAGTTACGGAGAATTGACAGAGCCGCCTCGGGGCGGAGAAACACCAGAGAGAAAAGAGCTCTGGCGGGCAGGAATCCGCCGGGGAAATTCCCTCCCGGAGGGGAAATCGACGCCATCGCCATCGTCATCGAGCTGAACATCATCTCCATCGTCATCACCATCATCTCCATCATCTACACCGCCATCTCCACCGCTGCATCTCGTCACCGCTGTAACGATTTGGGTTGGATCTTGATTGTTTGATAGGGGAAACTCTCCTGGTGTTGATTACTACTTGTTATTGATGCTATCGAGTGAAACCATTGAACCAAGGTTTATGTTCAGATTGTTATTCATCATCATATCACCTCTGATCATGTTCCATATGATGTCTCGTGAGTAGTTCGTTTAGTTCTTGAGGACATGGGTGAAGTCTGGATGTTAGTAGTGAATTATTGTTGAGTAGTATTCAATGTTATGATATTTAAGTTGTGGTGTTACTCTTCTAGTGGTGTCATGTGAACGTCGACTACATGATACTTCACCTTTATGGGCCTAGGGAGTGCATCTTGTATTCGTTTGCTAATTGTGGGGTTGCCGGAGTGACAACAACCTAAACCCCGTTAGTATATCGGTGCAGGAGGGATAGCAGGATCTCGAGTTTAAGGCTGTGGTTAGATTTATCTTAATTACTTTCTTGTATTTGCGGATGCTTGCAAGGGGTATAATCACAAGTATGTATTAGTCCTAGGAAGGGCGGTGCATTAGCATAGGTTCACCCACACAACACTTATCAAACACAATGAAGATTAATCAGTATAGAAAGCACTAGACTAAAATCCCCGTGTGTCCTCAAGAACGTTTGGTCATTATAAGTAAACAAACCGGCTTGTCCTTTGTGCTAAAAGGATTGGGCCACTCGCTGCAATTATTTCTCTCGCATTTTATTTACTTGTACTTTATTTATTTGCTATATTAAAACCCCTTGAATACTTGTCTGTGAGCATTTACAAGTGAATCCTTCATCGAAACTTCTCAACACCTTTCGTTCGTTGTCGACACTCTTATTTATCGAAAGTACTACGATACACCCCCCTATACTTTCGGGTCATCAATAAGCAGTTTAAAACTTTTACGAATATGGTTTAACAAATGCGGAATAAAACTAGCGTTTAATTTGTCAAGCACAAAACCTATATAACTAGGGTTCACCTATGTGCACCAACAACTTATGCTAAGCAAGATAAGCAACTATGTGATAGCAAGATATACAACTTCAAGCACGAAGGTCATCACAAAGTAAAGTGCATAAGTAAATAGATCGGGTATAGGAATAACCAAGGTGACGCGGAGACGACGATGTATCCCGAAGTTCACACTCTTGCGAGTGCTAGTCTCCGTTGGAGCGGTGTGGAGGACAAAGCACTCCAAACGACACGAAGGCCTCACCGTATTCTCCTCGACCCTTCCCACCAAAGGGGAAGACCTCGATCCACTATGGAACCTTAGGGTGGTCACCGAACCCGTACAAAGCTTGGGGCTATCTCCACAACTTAATTGGAGGTTCCCAATATATCGTCACAAAGGCCTTGCACTTGAGGAATCTCCACAAATTAATTGGAGACCCCAAGAACACCACTAAGCCACAAAACTACAAACTTGAGGCAATCTCCACAACTTAATTGGACACCCCAAAAAAACCACAAAAACCACTAAGCCGTCTAGGGTTCTAAGAACCCAAGAGGAAGAACCTTCTCACTTTCACTTCCATGAATCACCGTGGAGAACTCAAAGCGATGCACCAAATGCAATGGCAAGAACACCACAAATATGCTCAAGTAGTTCTCTCTCAAATTCCAACAAAGCTACACAAGCTATTGGGGGAATAAGAGAGGAAGAACAAATAGGAGGAGGAACACCAAATTTCTCTAAGATCTAGATCTACTGGATTCCCCTCACAAAGAGAGGGATTTGATTGGTGAAGATGTAGATCTAGATCTCCTCTATCTTCCTCTCAAATGGATGCAAGATTCATTGGAGGGAGAGAGAGATAGCAAGCTCAAAGAAGGTCAACAATGGGGGAAAAAACGAGCTCTAACAGATGGGAAACTTTGAGGAAGAAGACCCCCTTAAATAAGGCAAGATAAATCTGCCCGTTATGCACAAAACTCGTTAAAACCGGAACTTCCGGTCATTTGGGGCGGTACTACCGCCTCCTGGTAGTACCTGCCAACTTTCGGGTGAAGTAGGGCGACCCCGGGAAGATCACAGTATAGTTTCTACGTGCAAATATAGCATTTCTAGAACTTGACCGGTACTACCGCCCCACCGGTAGTACCGGTCCTGAAGACCAGAACTTCCGTCCCCGTGAAATGTCCAAATAGTCCGGTACGAAAACTTCAAGAATCTTTGCATCGGGACTCCAATTTCGATGATCTTGGGCTCGTTGAAATCACAACAACGAGCTCTACAACAATATGCATAGAAACATCACAGTCCATCAAGTTAAGATAGAAACAAATGAATAAAGGTTTTTCCTATCTATAAATAGAAACTCGGTAAAACCATCAATATCAAAAACGCAATAGAGAATGCATATGAAATTCGTTTTCGATGAACTAGAGCTTGTCATGGAGATTAATACAAGCTCTAAATCAACTCATGGATAAAAACCAAATAAGAACCAAGAAAGATGGTGCCAATATGCAAAGGTTTGAGCTCTCTCCGAACGATATGATGAAGTTACTCACTTGAGATCCCCTCTTGATAGTACGACTATCTATCCTATAACCCGGTCTCACAACTAACACCACGAGACCGGTAAGAAATAAACCCTATCAAGATCCTACGTTTGCCTTCGCATATCCCACTTGAGGTTGATGAAGACGATCTTGTCCACCTCAATATGGAACACCTTTCTTGATGCACTTGCTTGTTGAAGACTTGCAAATTGCTCCCCCGTACTCGTATGGGAGAGCCTCTTCTTTGGGCATTCTTCACATATCCATGATCACCATAAGAATGACAAGCTTCAAGCCTATGATCTCTTATAGATGCTTATCTTGACCTTGCACTTCATTTCTTCATTCTTCATCATGTTGATGTCTTGAAGTTAACTTTGAGGGCTCACTTCATCTTCATCTTCAAGACATACTTGACACTTGATATTTTTCATCAAATTCTTCTTATTGCAACCTTGAAGCGAACATATGGTTCAAGCATTGCCTATGGACAACTCCTACAAATATAACTCAATGCAAACATTAGTCCATAGAGATTATCATAAATTACCAAAACCACACTTTCAATCTCCCCCATTTTCGTAATTGATGACAATCTCTTTGAGAGGGTTTATATAAGGAATTTAAGTAACAAACAAGTTGAATACATAGAGCAAACTCCCCCATAATATATGCACGTGTGAGTGAACTTGAATTTCATTGCATATATTGGCAATCAAAGCCTAGTGGAGTCTCCTCTAAATATTCAACAAAGCAAAGCAACAAGATGCCAAGCATGAAAGGCAAATGCTTAAGCACAAAGAAAACACATAAACCAAATTCCCTTAAACCCTCGAAACTTCTCCCCTATTGGCACCTATTGCCGAAATGGGTAAAAAAATTAGAAGGCCAATATAGTGAGAGTTCCTCCATAAGGTGTGCATTTCTCATAATGTGAGTGGAACCAAATGCATGTATCCAATGTCGAATATTCGGAGGAAATCACACTATAACAATGATCAAAGATTGCAAAAAGATAACAAAATGAAGAAGCCTCAACTAATGAAGCAAGCAATCAAATGAACCAAAGAAGATACCAAATGAAAGATAGATATTATGATAAGATCAAGAAGGCTTTGAATAATATGAGGAAGCTCCCCAATTTTTGTGCAAAAAAATGGACAATTTGCATTGGAGTGTAAAGTGCACAAACATGGAATCATTGTTCCCACAACATCATTGAAAACAAAAGATACCAAGTGAAATAAACTCTTATGATCACCGCAAAAATGTAATTCAAATAAAATGAGGAAGCTCCCCAAGGTACATGCATATATTAAAATATTGTATTTGAATACAATATGCATAACATGGAATCCTCACTCCCTCATTACCATTTAAAACACAAACAATTGCAATATACCATAGATAAGAAATTAAGCTTAACACCTAGAGCAAATAAATGGTTGAGCAACAATAAGAGATACCATAATAAAAGGCTCAACCAAAAGGATATGTGAGAGGCATGGCCAAGCAGATAGCATCATCATAGTCTTCAAAGAATGATTTTGCTTAGCATGACCAATCAACGCTCAATAATTAAGTAAGGTATCAAGTGGAGATGTATCATCTCTTATGGGTATAAGTTTCTCTATGTATACAATATCACAAAGTTATTTATCCGCAAAGAAACATGTACACACAAAATAGATACAAAAGAATTAAATATGATGTCCAACACAAAGTAATGCAATATACCAATAAGATATTTTCTTTATAGAATGTCAAGGCTCAATTTCATCTTATTGTACATTAATGAACTTCAACCACAAACACATCAAAGACATCACAAATATCAACAAGGGAAGGAAGATAGTTGGGATGCTTTGAGAAAAGCAACAAGTATCGCAACTAAAGGATACCAAAAGAAAGAACTCAATTTGCAATAAAGAGATTTCATTAAGACATTTGCAAATAGAGAAATTCATGCCAAGATGCAACCACAAGGTTGGATACAAGAAAAGTATGCATGAGAAGATACTTGTTACCGAAATAGCATTGGTGTGGATGTAGTAGATTTGAGTTCGTTGATCATCCTAGCTCGCCTCAAATAATCATTTAGTAACCACTTCTTCCTTATGAGTTTGACAAGCATCCTATGCATATCCATTGTACCTAACACAAAGGTAAGTGCAATATGGTCCCCAAACTAATTGGGTCCGAAGTAGTTAGAGACACTACAACATATAGGACAAACTCCACATAAATATGTGCATATTGATATGAATTGAATTTCATGCACATCTTAGCCCATTTAGGATTTGTTGGAGTTTACCCTATATATTGGAACAATGAAAGCAAACCATGCCATATAATATACATATAGTAAATATGCATGCACATGACTTTCAAGAAACAACAGAAAATACAATTTGGACAAAACACCAATTAAATAAAGAAACAACGGTTGTTCAAATTATATCAAAGAATCAAATCAACACAAGATTGACTCCAAGGACTTATCTCATTATAAGAAGCTAATTAAACCCAAAGCAATCAATGAGATAACCAACTCCGAAGAGAGCAATGTTCCAACAAATTAAACCAAACCCTCAACAATTTTCATGATGGCACAAAGTACCGAAAAGAAAAGGTTTGTCTCCCAAGACCAAATACTTGATAATGATCAAGCAATGTTATGATATGATCCTAAAGTAGTATTCTAATAATGAGAGCTCCCCCCAAGATTAGTGCATTATTTAGGATTTTTCATTTCAATACAAGATGCACAAAAGTGGGATCATTACTCTACCCATATCTAATAAGAAACTAACAAGGTTCAAGTAGATAAAAGATCCATAAAGTTCAAGAAAGACACATGGGAGTAAAAAAAATCTTGGCAAGAAACTAGGAAATGTACACAAAGCCAATGTAAAGATGATCAATACATATCTACCTCGTAATAGATTTCCAATTGTCCTAGGACAAGTGGTATTAGGAAATATTTCCCGGTGGTAGTTTGCAAGTATATCCAAGATCCTATTTACAACAAATAAAGCATATGGCAACAGATAGGAATTAAACACCATGCCAATAGATATTTCTTTATAGCCTCAAGTAGTTAAATAATCATGCTAAGCAATGATTAGAATAACTTAAAGGAAATGATTTTCCAACTTTAGATGTAGAATTCCACACTTCAGGAAAATCTTACCAAAAAAATATCTCACACACAATATCCACAAAGATATTAGCAATAAAGCCATTAGAGAAAAATGGAACTTGTATGAGGAAACATGCCATATAGGAGCAAGCTAGTTTACAATATCAATACTATGCGACACAACCTCAAATATACACATTTCATGGCTTTTAATTAATATGCACAAAGCATAATACTCCCCATAATGTGATAAATCATTTATTTTCACAAGAGGCAAATAAAATCAAACTAGAGATAGTTAATGGACATTAGAATTTGAGATTCTCATGAGGATGACATACCACATAGAAACTAGATAATCTTGCCATATCAAATCTAAGTGATATTCCTCATGTACACCCATTGTTAGGATTGTGAAATTCCCAAAGGCATATCACTCCCCCAAATTAAGTGGGATATATAGCCCATTAATCACTCACAAGATCCATATAAGATACAACAAGATGCAATAGGCTCAAACACAAACATAAATACATGATGTGCAACCCAATATACATAGAGTTGATTTCTCAAGATAAAGCAAGTAGGAAACACAAGACATACAAGCATACACAAGGTACGAAACCAACACATGCAAAGGGGCGAGTAACTTTCAATATAAATTAGTTAGGCACATGATACTGCAAGGAGGAACATTGGATATATGATAGAAGTGAGATAACCCAGATGACCTGGCTTGAGACAAAATAATTGATGAAGATCCCTTATTTCTTCATGATATAGCCAAGTCTCCAATGCCCTCCAACCACCACCTATTGATCAAGTTTTAGCTTGTTGGTCCCCAACCAAGTTGGGTCCTAAGAGGTTAGTCACAATAGTCTTGGCAACCCAAATGATTATTTTTTTGACACCACTTTGAGCACCAACATATTTGGTAAACACATTGTCACCCTCATCCTTACGAAGAGAATAAACATCATCAATGATGACAGGGTTGGATGAGGTACCAGTAGTGAAAAGGGAGGAGATGTGGCCCTTCTCATGACATATGTAACAAGTTCTTCTCTTCTCCTTCTTCTCACTAGATTTCTCCACAATGGGAGCATTAGCTTGATTCTTCTTGGGAAGTGACCTTTCTTCAAATCGAGGTTGAGCATGGCCTTGAACTTGAGGTAGCTTCCCTTCTTGCTTCTTACTAAGAGGCTTATTCTTCAATGGGAAAGATCTAACATGATGCCCTTCAGTTTTGCACTTGCAGCAAGTAATCTTGGTCGGGTATTTGACTTGTACTTGGCCCTTCTTGTTGTTGTTATTATTGTTATTTTACTTGTTCTTGTTGTTGGAGTTGAATCCAAGTCCACTCTTGTCATTGGGGGATTGTTGCACACTGAAAATCTTATCAAGTTTGCATTTCCCTTCATTACCCTTTACCAAGTCTTTCTTCAAATAAATGACTTGGGCCTTGAGATCTTTGATTTCCTCTACATGGTTAGTAATAACACAAGTACCAGAGGAAGTAGGAAATTCATGGTTAGAGCAACAAGGCAAGGAAGATAATTCATCACAAGATTTAGCAATACTATGTGTGGATGAATTAATAGGACTAGCACATGGCAATATAACATTTTGAGAAATAGTGCTAGTATACACATGAGGCTCACAAGATATTACCTTTGACATGATATCCTCATGAGCTAACTTTAGCCTATATATCATGGGAGACTAGAAGATCATCATGGGAGCTCGAGAGCTTTCCATGAATTTCTTCCAAAATCCCATAATTTCTAGTTAGCAATTCAAGTTGAGCCCTTAGCTCAACATTCTCCTCCAAAATGGATGCTTCATAAGTTGTAGAGTTAGTAGCACAAGCATCATCATTAATATAAATAGGATAAAGCAAGTTGGCATGCTATTTTAGATAAGAAGCTTTAAGTTGCCCATGTGACTCGGTGAGTTTGGTGAGCGCACTCTCAACGACCCTAGAGCAATTTTGAGTTGCTCAAAATCCTCAAGGAGTTTAGCATTAACAAACACAAGCTTATCATTTTTTTAGCTTTAGATCATTTGCCACTTTAAGATCTCTATCATGATTTTCCTTTATTCTAGACAATTCTAGAGAAAAGGTATCCTCAAGAGACTCTTTGGTGGTTTGTTCCTCTTAAAGTTCATTCTTTAGAGATGCCACATCATCGGCAAACTCACATTCAAGAGCACCCATTTTTAATATGGTGTTCTCATGCATCTCAATAAGTTTTGGGCTCTCAATAGCAACAACTAAGATTTCAACAAATTTAGTGCTAGCAATTTTATTTTTGCGTAGAGCACGAAAAACAACCTCACCCTTGTCATGTAAAGAGGCAATCAATTCCTCTTCTTCATGTACTTCGTCCTCATCATTATGAGAAAGATTAGCTTCCGAGGTATGAGATACCGTAGAAGCCTTAGCCATAAGGCATATATGAGAAACTTGAGATGATGGAGAGGAAAAGCTACTTGTATCTCCATTTGAGACATTGTCATTTCCAATGGATTCTTTGGTTTCCTCTACATTGTTAGAAATACAACAACTAGCGGAAATAGAAGCATTTATATCATAGCAACAAGAAATAGCAAGCATATCACCATGGCATTTAGATAGGAAATTAACACATGATATGCAAGAACTAGCTATCAACACAAGCATGTAAATCATTTATAGTGCTAGATGTGTTAAAGTCCACAAATGAAGCATTGCAATGAGATAGAGATGAAGGATCATCAAGAGTAATCAGACTATCAACATTGCAATGTTCATCACCACTCACCTTGGATTTTCCTTGTGTCTTGCAACACTTTGGTGAAGTGGATGAAAGTTCATCAGGGCCGGAAGTGGAGGGAATACAATCATCATCAATAATATTGGACACATCATATTTTTTTGAAGCTTTGTCCATAAATCATGAGCGCTCCAGAAAGGCAAGATTGCTAAAATATCTACATTGCTCAAAGCACGAACAAGCACATTAGAAGCTTGAGCATTGAGATGTAATTTTTTCTCATCCTCTAAAGATAGATTTTGGGAATCCATCGGAGGAGAAAAACCTATATCTACAATTCGCTCCATATGAGGGTCAACGGCCCGAAAATGTCTAAGCATGTGAATTTTCCAAACATCATAATTTGTGCCATCGAATATAAAAGTTTGATCATGCACTAAATCTCTAGTCGGCATCCTTACTCTCAAGGCGGTAAAGCCTATATATAGTAAGAGACCGGGCTTTGATACCAATTGAAAGGACACGGATGCCGCCTAGAGGGTGGGGGGGTGAAAAGGCGGTTTAAAACTTCTACGAATATGGCTTAACAAATGCGGAATAAAACTAGCGTTTAATTTGTCAAGCACAAAACCTATATAACTAGGGGTCACCTATGTGCACCAACAACTTATGCTAAGCAAGATAACCAACTATGTGATAGCAAGATATATATATAACTTCAAGCATGAAGGCTATCACCAACTATGTGATTGCATAAGTAAATAGCTCGGGTATAGGAATAACCGAGGTGACGTGGAGACAACGATGTATCCCGAAGTTCACACTCTTGCGAGTGCTAGTCTCCGTTGGAGTGGTGTGGAGGAGAAAGCAGTCCAAACGACACGAAGGCCTCACCGTATTCTCCTCTACCCTTCCAACCAAAGGGGAAGACCTCGATCCACTATGGAACCTTAGGGTGGTCACTGAACCCGCACAAAGCTTGGGGTTATCTCCACAACTTAATTGGAGCCGGCCTCCCAATATATCGCCACAAAGGCCTTGCACCTGAGGAATCTCCACAACTTAATTGGAGACCCCAAGAACACCACTAAGCCACACAACTACAAACTTGAGGCAATCTCCACAACTTAATTGGAGACCCCAAGAACACCACAAAACCACTAAGCCATCTAGGGTTCCAAGAACCCAAGAGGAAGGATCTTCTCACTTTCACTTCCACGAATCACGATGGAGAACTCAAACCGATGCACCAAATGCAATGGCAAGAACACTACAAAGATGCTCAAGTACTTCTCTCTCAAATTCCAACAAAGCTACAAAAGCTACTGGGGGAATAAGAGAGGAAGAAAAAATATGAGGAGGAACACCAAATTTCTCCAAGATCTAGATCTAGTGGATTCCCCTCACAAAGAGACGGATTTAATTGGTGAACATGTAAATCTAGATCTCCTCTATCTTTCTCTCAAATAGATGCAAGATTCATTGGAGGGAGAGAGAGACAGCAAGCTCAAAGAAGGTCAACAATTGGGGCAAAAACAAGCTCTAACGAATGGGAAACTTTGGGGAAGAAGACCCCCTTAAATAAGGCAAGAGAAATCTGTCCGTTATGCACAAAACTCGTCAAAACCGAAACTTCCGGTCATTTGGGCGGTAATACCGCCTCCCGGTAATACCGGCCAACTTCCGGGTGAAGTAGGGCGCCCTGTTGCCGTGGGAGGCAATTCTCTGTGGTGTAACTTTTCTTCAGTTCCCCGGCAACGGCGCCAGAAAAAGAGCTTGATGGCGTGTAACTCACACGTTCGTTGGGAACCCCAAGAGGAAGGTATGATGCGCAGGTAGCAAGTTTTCCCTCAGAAAGAAACCAAGGTTTAATCGAACCAGGAGGAGCCAAGAAGCACGTTGAAGGTTGATGGTGGCGAAATGTGATGCGCAACAACAGGGATTCCGGCGCCAACGTGGAACCTGCACAACACAACCCAAGTACTTTGTCCCAACGAAACAATGAGGTTGTCAATCTCACCGGCTTGCTGTAACAAAGGATTAAGCGTATCGAGTGGAAGATGATTGTTTGCAAGAAAATAGTAAAACACAATTGCAGTAGATTGTATGCTATGTAAAGAATAGGACCGGGGTCCACAGTTCACTAGAGGTGTCTCTCCCATAAGATAAAAGCATGTTGGGTGAACAAATTACAGTCGGCAATTGACAAATAGAGAAAGGCATAACAATGCATATACATGATATGATAAATATAGTGAGATTTAATTGGGCATTACGACAAAGTACATAGACCGCCATCCAATCGCATCTATGCCTAAAAAGTCCACCTTCAGGTTATCATCCGAACCCCATTCAGTATTAAGTTGCTAAGCAACAGACAATTGCATTAAGTATGGTGCGTAATGTAATCGACAACTACATCCTTAGACATAGAATCAATGTTTTATCCCTAGTGGCAACAGCAAATCACAACCTTAGAACTTTCTGTCACTGTCCCAGGTGTCAATGAAGGCATGAACCCACTATCGAGCATAAATACTCCCTCTTGAGTTAAGAGTACAAACTTGGCCAGAGCCTCTACTAATAACGGAGAGCATGCAAGATCATAAACAACACATAAACAATAGATTGATAATCACCATAATCATAGTATTCTCTATCCATCGGATCCCGACAAACACAACATATAGAATTACGGATAGATGATCTTGATCATGTTAGGCAGCTCACAAGATCCAACAATGAAGCACAACAAGGAGAAGACGACCATCTAGCTACTGCTATGGACCCATAGTCCAGGGGTGAACTACTCACTCATCACTCCGGAGGCGACCATGGCGGTGTAGAGTCCTCGGGAGATGAATCCCCTCTCCGGCAGGGTGGGAGGCGATCTCCTGAATCCCCCGAGATGGGACGCGGCGGCGGCGTCTCTCGGAAGGTTTTCCGATCGTGGCTCTTGCTGGGGTTTCGCGACGGAGGCTTTAAGTAGGCGAAAGGGCAACGCGGGGGGCCACACGAGGGGCCCAGGGGGCAGGCCGGCGCGGCCAGGGCCTGGTGACATAGGCATCCCAAATGGGCCTGCCGAAGATAGTACCCGGGGTTTATTGAAGGCCCACTACCCGAAGAATAAGAAGATTCGGAAGCCCAAGATATATTAAGGAAAGTTAGAGTTGTAATAGGAAGTGTTATTTGTAATCGGGGATGAGTTAGAAACCGTCCCGGACTCTGTAACTTGTACAAAACGAAACCCTCGACTCCACCTCCTATATAAGGGGGAGTCGAGAGACAAAGAAAGGATCGAATCTATGTCAACAACCCTAGTTTGCATAATCGCGAGTACTTTTCGCCTAAACCTTCGAGATCTACTTGCCCTCTACTTCTAGCAAAACCCTAGTCTACAATCTGTAGGCATTGACAAGTTAATCCTTTGTCAATTGGCGCCGTCTGTGGGAATTAGAGGTTGCAAGGAGCTGATCTCGATGGCACGTTCAAGATCTTCGACATCGTCAACAGCAAGCAACGCGATGGATCGAGGTAACAAGGGAAAAACTGATCTATTCAATTTTATTCCTCACCCGCCCTCCCGTATGGATGCATGTGCCTATCTGGAGGAGCCCATCATCATGACGTTCGGAGAATTCCGATTTGGCGTCAACAAGGAAGGATCCTACTCTCGTTCCGATCTCGTCGGAATTTTCAGCGATCGATTCTAACTTTTCGTCGAGTGACGAGGAGTTTTTGTCGCCATACTTCGCGACAACAAGGCAAGCGGAAAGCTCGCCAAGATCTTCAACAACACATCCTTCGAGTCGTCTCGGACTCCTTTATAAACAATGACTCCGACAATCGTCGATTCAACTTCATCGACAAGTTCTGCTGCCATCGGAAAGGTCTTCACCACTCTATATGATGGTGTCACCAATCCTGATAAAAATCAATGCGCAAAATATCATCAGATCTATGTGATAGAAGGGGCAGGTACATCAGAACCGCAAACGTCGAGGCTTTCGACGAATTGGGAAATCCATACGTCGATCCCGCCGATCTCAGACATGGCTTAGGCACTAAATATGCCGGATCCTCAACTCGCGCAAGAGTACAGCTCCCGCAAGAAGCGTGGGATAGGGCTGCGAAAGCCATGGATGGTTCGAACCTATGACCACCACTGCTACTGTACAAGAACTTCAAGCATATCAATATAGACTCGCCTCGAGTAAGCAGAATTGGAAAAACAGACACATCCCTGGATAGGAGGAAAGAAGCAGCTTCGCACAAGCGACGCCGAGCAGATTTAAGTCGCCTTTCAGGAACATCGGGAGATAATCACAGAGAAGCTCGGAGGAGAGCAATGTCTCGGCTGCAAAACATACCTGAAGCAGAAAGAGGAAACATAATCCAAAATCTCGACATGTCCTTCATGTCGATTGATGAAAGAGGGAATATCATCCCAAAAACGCCAGAAGCAGGTTACATGGCAACACAAGCTTATATCTTGGCGTCCAGACCACCTCCTGGGGACCCGAGAGAACCATTGTTCAATATGGCGATGGCTGGAGTAGGAGTAATGGGAACAGCGTTTGCAACAACGCCTCCCGAAGAAAATCCTAGGCAAAATAGTCCACGCCCCACCGCAGCAGTTCAAGATCCCCCAAGAACAAGTGGAGCAAGAGACACAAAGCCCAAGTAAGGGTGGACAGAGCACGACAAGAAAGAAGAGAGCAGACTCACTAGAAGTTGCCGACGAAGATATGTGTGGGCTCCCATGTTTTACGAGAAGAGTTCGAAAAACTCGAGTACCAAAAGGGTTCAAACTACCCGAAAATTTCAAGAAATTCGACGGTTTGCAAGATCCCGAGGATTGGCTCGTGGATTATCTCGAGATGGTGAAGCTGGTAGGAGGAACCAGAGCAAAGCTATGCAAAGTATCCAAGTTCATTTGAGCGGTGCCGCGAGATCGTGGATAAAGAAACTCCCCCAAGTTCCATCGACAGAAACTTTCGAGGACGTCTTCGTGAAGAACTTCCGGTCCACCCAAAAAACCTGCGTCATTGGAAGAGTTGAGAGCGTGTCGACAAAAACATGACGAGTCGATGAGGAAATACATACAGCGGTGGAACATAATAAAAAACTCGGCAGAAGATATATCCGACGAGAGGGCAATAGATGCGTTTGTGGGAATCCGGCGAGGAGATTTCGTCGAGGACTTAGGGAGAACCAACCCCAAGACCATATCAGCACTCATGGAGATAGCCAATAAATGGGCAGATGGTGAAGACGCAATATACAACAAGCGACACAGGTCGCCAGAGAAGATCGTGGTCGAAATTATCAAAATAGAAGGCGATTTTCTCGCCTACAACAACGATGCTCCCGGCCATATATCGGCTGGTTTTCGAGGAAATCCTGGAGGAAATAGTCGAGACGACTATCAAAGGAGTAATGAGCAGCAAGGCGATTATAGAGGTGATTTTCGTGGCAACAGGCAAAATAATGGACCAAGGATTCAAAGACCTTATGTATCTCCCGAAGAGATGATGAACGGTCCGTGTCAAATGCACTTTTACCTCGACAACAATGGAAAAAGGCAGTCAGGACATCTACAGAAAGATGCCGAAATTTTCGGCAATGTTGCGAGCCGCAGGAATTGCAAATGCCCAAGCAAATAACGGGAGCCAAGGAGCGAGATCCACCTTCCACCTCCTCCCGCAATCACCGACGATATCGACACCAGCTTAGAATTGCGGCAGGACCACATCCACCTCCATATGTTGACCCCAACTCTAACGGTGCGGTCTCGATGATTCGAAAGCAGGCCATCAAACAGGGCGCAGAAGGTAATCTCGCGACAAGTGTTCATGGCAGAGAAGATGCCTCCACCAACATCGAGTACTTAAATTGGTCGGGGCAAGACATCGGCTTCACAATTGCGATCATCCGCAGCAAGTTCCTCGACCAGGACAATCAGCACTCATCTTACCCGCAGTAATCGCTGGTTTTGATGTGTCGAGAGTTTTCATAGATGGCGGCAGCAGCTTAAACCTCATGTATGCAGATACATTGAGGAAGATGAACATATCCCTAGCAAATCTGAAACCAACTGACACACGTTTCCATGGGATCACACCGAGAAGCCAAGTTACCCATTGGGCAAGATCAACCTCGACGTTCAGTTTGGAACCCGAGAAAACTACAGGATAGAGAACTTGGAGTTAGAAGTTGTGGATTTCCCGTCGCAATATCACGCTTTGTTGGGACGACCAGCGTATGCCAGGTTCATGGCGTGCCGCATTATACATATCTTGTGGAGGTTGCCCGGGCCTAAGGGACCTATCACAATTAAAGGAAGTTTCGCGTTATCCGATAAATGCGACAAGGACTTTCATCGACTGTCGAAACTTTCGGGATGCAAGGAATATGCGGCGCCACGGTTCACTGATTACGATGTCTCGAAGTAGGGAGATCTTCCAAGGAATCAACTTTCAACACAACCAAAGATTCAAAAGAGGTACAGATCCACCCGACAGATCCAAAGAAAACGACGTCCATTGCCACAAACATGGATGTCGCATAGGAAAGCGCGCTCGTCGAGTTCCTCCGTGAGCATCGGAGAATCTTCGCATGGTGTCCAATGACATGCCAGGAGTACCCAGGAACTTGCCGAGCACCACCTCAATTTGGATCCTCTCGCACGACCAGTAAAGCAACCTTTGCGGGAGCTAGCCGCAAAGCCATGTTATCCGAAATAGATCGACTCAAGGATGCTGGTTTCATCGAGAAATATCTACAGAAGCACATGGGTAGCTAACCCAGTGATGGTGCCGAAGAAACACACAATAGTCCTTCGCATGTGCGTCGACTTCACGTGTCTCAACAAACATTGTCCCAAGGATCACTTTCCCCTCCCAAGGATCGATCAAATCATCGACTCCACGGCAGATGCGAACGTCTTTCCTTCTTGGACGCATATTCTGGTTATAACCAGATCAGATTAAAAGAAGAAGATGAAGCCAAGACATCGTTCATCACACCTTATGGCGTGTTTTGCTACAAAACAATGCCCTTTGGTCTGAAAAACGCGGGAGCAACATATCGCGGATGATGCAGAAGTGCCTAGCAACACAGATTGGAAAAAATGTACAAGTCTACATTGACGATGTCGTAATAACATCAAAGAAAGGATCGACTTTGATCGAAGACTTGAAGGAAACCTTCGACAACCTCGACAAGTTCTGCCTCAAGCTGAACCCAACAAAGTGCTCCTTCGGAGTTCCCGCTGGAGAACTTCTCGGTTTCCTAGTATCAGCAAGGGGATTGAAGCTAATCCCGAAAAATACAGGCCATTGTCACTATGAGAAAGCCAACAAAGTTGAAAGAAATACAACAGCTAACGGGGCGAGTCGCAGCTTTAAGCATTCGTCCAGGCTAGGAGAAAAGGCGTTGCCGTTCTATGCATTGATCAAACAAGGGGAAAAATTTCAATGGAACGAGGAAGCAGACAGAGCCTTCGAGAACCTCAAGCGAGCAATTTCGACACCACCGATATTGGTGGCGCCAAAAGAGAAAGAACCTCTCCTCTTGTACATTGCAGCCACACCTCAGGTGGTCACGGCCCTAGTAGTCGAGAGAGGAAGAAGAGGGCAAGCTTCATGGAGTTCAAAGGCCGTATATTTCATCAAAGTACTGTCGCCCTCCAAACAATGGTATCCGCAATATCAAAAGCTAGCATATGGAGTATTCACGACAGCAAGAAAATTGCGACATTATTTTTCGGCACACCCGATAATAGTGGTCAACGAGGCTCCCTTATCAAATATACTGAACAACCCGAAGCTACGGGTCGTGTCTCCTTTGGGGAATAGAACTTTTCCTCGGGACATCACGTAAAAAAGAAAAGCAATAAAATCACAGGTCTTACCAGACTTCATTGCAGAATGGATGGAGCTACAAAACACGGGACCCCAGATTTATCGAGAACTTGGACCATGAACTTCGACGGGTCCAAGAGATTGGAAGGTGCTGGAGCAGGCGTGATATTAGTATCACCTAAAGGCGACAAGTTGAAGTACGTTTTGCGGATGACGTTCCCAAACGCGTCTAACAATGAAGCAGAATATGAAGCTCTCATACACGGGATGAAGATGGCGAAAGCTTGCGGTGCCCGACTGAAAATTTTCGGCGACTCACAATTGGTGGCACAGCAAGTCATGAACCAATGCGACGCAGTCAACGAAAGTATGATAGCATATAAAGAGGTGTACAATGAGCTGGAGAAGTTATTCGATGGTTGCGAGGTAAACCACATCGCAGGATGAGCAACGATGAAGCCGACGTTCTTGCAAACATCGGGTCACAAGTGTCTCGCGATACCTCCGCGTGTTTTGGGAAGAGATAAGCGAGAGATCAACAAAGCCAGCAAAAACAAAGAAGGAGAAGAAAGAGAAAACCTCGACTATCACCAAAGACACAGCAGAAGAAGAAGAAGAAGAAGAGCAAGAGCTAGTCATGATGGTACAAGTTCCATGGATGCAGGCCTACATATCATATATCCTAAGAAAAACAATACCCGACGATCCAGTCGAAGCAAGGCGAATAATCAGAAGATCAAAAGCTTTCACTGTGATAAAAGGAGAGTTGTACAAACGAAGTATTTCGGCGTGCTACAGAGATGCGTTACACCCGAAGAAGGAAGAATCATCCCGAAAGATGTCCACGAAGGAATATGCGGGCACCACGCGAGTAGCAGCTTCGCGGCTAAGGTTTCAGAGCAGGATTTTATTGGTTAACAGCAATCGAGGACGCAAAGGAAATCGTGAGAACTTGCGACGCGTGCCAAAGATTTGCCGCCAGACCTCACTCTGCCGCAGAACTTATGCCAATCCCATTATCTTGGCCCTTTGCCCAATGGGGTCTTGACATGGTGGGTAAATTACATAAAGCTTCGCCAGGAGGTTACGAGTATATGCTTGTCGCGGTTGACAAATTTACAAAGTGGATAGAAGCAAAGCCGATAAATTCACCGGACGGCGCGTCGGCGATTAAGTTCGTAAAGAGCATCGTCTTCAGATTTGGAGTTCCTCACAGTATTGTGACAGACAACGGCAGCAATTTCACATCCAAAGAGTTCAAAGCATACTGCGCAGAAGTGGGCATTAAGTTGAGTTTTGCGTCTGTTGCGCATCCTCACCAATGGACAAGTCGAGAAGGCCAATGGCATCATCCGCAATGGCATCAAGAAGCGCCTGCTAGGTCCACTGGAAAAAGCTCGGCATACTTGGCCGGAGGAGTTACCGAGCGTGTTGTGGAGTATCCGAACAACACCAAATACGGCGACGCAAGAAACACCGTTTTTCTGGTCCATGGAGCCGAAGCAGTCCTGCCGATAGAAATAGAGCATGATTCTCCAAGAATCACAGAATATGATGAGGAAACCTTGAGGGAAGCCCTGGAGGACGATGTCGATGCACTCGACGAAGCTCGAGATGAAGTCCTGTCACGAGTCGCTAAATATCAACAGGACTGAAGAATTATCACAGCCGGAGATTGCGGCCACGATCTTTTCAAGTTGGTGATCTAGTTTTGCGACTCAACCAAAAAAGTCACGAAAAACTCGAGTCACCATGGCTTGGACCCTACATCACAGAGGTAATCGAAGGAGGAGCATACGAATCAAAGACAAGAAGACAGGATTGCCGAGCCAAATCCCCGGAACGTGGCACAGCTCAGGCGTTTTTACGCTTAGATGCCGAAATATAGTCTACTTTGTAAACATACAATGTACCGAAACGCCCGCGAGTTTTCAGACGCACTTTTCCTTTTTCCAGGGTGGGGCCGGAGAAGGTTTTTAATGAGGCGGGCTCGCGGTGCTGCAATATAATAAAGATAGTAAAGATATACTTCTTATTCGTCGACATACTCGGGGGCTCTCCACCCTCAAATATCAAAACAGACAAACTCGATTTAGTGAAAATATTTCGCCTTGGTACAATAATACCTCGCCAAATACATAAATCGGAAGTTGGTCATGATTAAATATAGTGCACACGTCAGAATATCTCATCACTCCTAAAAACCCGACAAATAAAATATAGAACTTCGACGCCAAGATCATGCAGCCTATCAAGGCATCTTATTACAGTTCGGGAAGGAACCTTGGGAAGAGAAAAATAGTACAAGCTCCAGACAAAAAGGCCCGGGGGCTCCGACAATATAAAGCATTCTGCGGTATACAACAAGTATTTTCGACAAAGTTTTACATATCAATCAGAACCCAAAATAGTATCTATTGACAAGCCTCTGGTCGTTTTATGCTCGGCATAAGATCCTTTGACGAAGAATTCTGCATCCATCCGAAGAAGCTCGTCTATCATCGACTCGGCCACAGGAGTTACCATCTCGTTGATTGCATCAATATTATTCTTGCGACGCGTCTTCTTGGCCATGCAATTAACGACAATCGTCGACAGGTCCAACTTTGGATGACAAATATTTATCATAATCATGGCAAATCTTGCTCCAGCAGTCAGTTGGGCTCGTACGAAATTATGAATACGAGGAGCATCTCTGAAGGTCTCTAGCAATTCAGGAAGAGTCGCAGGAATCTCATTCCGAGGAAACAGAGTCTTGAAAACAAGGGTCAACGTTGTCGTGCAAAAATTTAGAAATTCGCGTACTTGGCAAGCACGATCTTGGAACCTGACAATCTGCTGGGTTCGTTCAGGAGTGGCCCAAAACAAAGAGCCATGATTTAGAGAAAGGTTGACAAGAAGATTCGTTCTCTCATTTACTCTCAGATCTTCGGCAGCAGCATCAAGAACTGAGCCTATTGGACAACAAGGGAAGAAACTTGGAAGAAAGCACAGCAAAATAAAGGGAAGGCATCAGAAAGTTTGAGATACATACCTAACATATCCGTGCTAGCCTCCAACATCAGCTCGAGCATGCTATTTTCCCGGGCACTAGCTCCTTTCGCTTCCAATACAGCAGCATCCTTAGCAGCCATAGCTTCTTCGGCTTGACGACGAGGTTGTTCTTGTTCGATCTCCGAGACTGTTCCATCATTGCCGTAGTTTGTTTCTTCGTGGACTGAAGTTGTTGTCGAAGTTCTTGTAAATCTTCCGACAAAGGTGTGCCGGAAGACCCTTCAAGGTAATTGTCGTCGTTTCTTACTTTCTTCGACAAGGAAGACGCGGGAGCAGCATCGGGAGGAGAAGGATTCGTTGAATAATTGTCAAATATCAACTGGAAAAGAAAATCTCCGAATCAAAGATAGCACCAAAAGGAATTTCATTGATTGTAGAAAATTTACATGGCCATTACAAAAGAAGTTCTCCTAAGGGATTGGCAGGGAACTTGTCGCCAAGACTAGAATGGCGACAATAGCAAAGGAAACAAAGAAAGCAAAAACTAGACCTCCGGCCTTGAAGAACTAGGAGTCGACGATGGCTTGATCCCGAGATAGGCCAGGATCTTCTTCGTGTTAAGCTTTGCCGCCTTGATCAAGGATCGCCCTTTGCTTGTTCTATTTGCTCCGTGTCGCCAACTTTGGCCCAGTCAATAGTCTGTTGACTGTCAGCAACTAGGGCAACGGGCTTTCCACGGCAACCTTCATGTTCTCATGGCGCATCTTCAGCCCAAGTTCTTCGGGAGGATTAAAGCACTTGGCAAGGCCAAGGAAGGTTGCGGGCTCCTCTTTCTTCGGGAAGAAGT
Source organism: Lolium multiflorum (assembly GCA_030979885.1). Classification (NCBI taxonomy): domain Eukaryota; kingdom Viridiplantae; phylum Streptophyta; class Magnoliopsida; order Poales; family Poaceae; genus Lolium; species Lolium multiflorum. Next base: position 311,515,326 of record CM061749.1, read on the forward strand.
AGGGGAAAAGCTTCGACAACCCGCCCTGGCTTCATCCATGCCTTCACGAGCTTCCGTCCCATGAAACTCAAGGAATGAAACGGCGTCAAGAAGAACATCGTTGTCGGGATCCTCAAGTTCAAATTCTTGCGAGGTCCTATCTGACAAACATAAAAATAGAAATTTTTGTCAACAAACAAGTGCAAAAAAGGAAAATCCAAAGGGTATGCAATGGTGCAAATGCTTACCGACAAAGCGACGACTTTGTGTCTTTATGCGTTTGGTGATCGCGTCGCGGCAGATTGCGCAGTTATGTGATCGCTTAGCGAAGTCTCGGCGTCATGAAGACGTTTCCGAAGATCTTCGACACCAGCAGCATCAGCCTTAGCCTTGTCAGCTTCTTGCCTAGCTTCAATTGCATCTAACTCGGCCTTCTTACGAGCCTCTTCACATTGCTCTAACTTTAGAGCAAGCGTGTTAGCACGTTCGTTGGCTTCTGCCAGTTTCTCGAAAAAGGAAGACAAGATTGGCTATAAACGTCGACAAGTCATGCAGAAAAGGACGCAAGAAAAAGTCGGGCGTTACCTTCAGCCTTGCTGGCATAGTCACGGTACCCAACGAATTGGGCACCAATACGAAGAAACTCTTTGATCAAAGGCTGTCAAAGAGAGACAAAGAAAGAAGATGTTGGCATGAGAAAAAAGACGACATATAGGAGCAAAATAGAGAAAAAAATAAACAACGACAAGAGTGTTAGCAACTTACATCATCCAAGAGAGGGTTAGAAGAGCTACTCGACTGAAGAGTAAGCTCTGGATTTATTTCGACCCTTGCCCTTTTTGGTGAAGGGACAAGGGGGCTTGCCGGAGGAGTAGCAGCGCCGACATTTTGTCGAGGAGGCGACGTTTCTTCTCCTTCGACCGTCTCCGAGGCGTATGTGACGTGCTCATTCGAGCAGCCACATCAGCAGTTGGTATTTCTTCTTCATCATCACTACGAGCAAGCATCGACAATATAAAAAAGCAAGATAGACAAGAATCTTCGAGTACAAGAGAAAAAGGGTACTTACGAACTGATGAGAGAATCGAGGTATGGATCATAGCCTGCCTTCTGGTGCGAAGGGACAGCTTCATCGACTTTGGAGGTGCCGGAATCTTCGGCATCATCTCTTTTCCTTTTGTTCCTTGGAGAAACAGCAGGAGGAAGAGATTGTGCCGATGCAGTCAGAGACATCCTCTTTTTCGTCGGATCCGCAGATCTTCGAGATTCTGCGGGTTCATTTGCAAATGAGGGGGCATCTGGGTTATCATCAGAGATAACGGCCCTTTCTTCGACATCCCCACCTTCAGGAAGAGGAGGAAGTGAAACAAGATTTGGATGATCCTGTATAAAAAGAGGGAAGGATTGTCAGAAGTGAATAACAACACACAAAGCAAGGCAATAGACAAAAAACACGACAATGTTTACCTTGGGAAGCGCATGGGCGGCTGTATGGTTTTACGCGACAAGTGGAAGGGATGGAGTCTTTCTTCTTGAGAGATGAAATCCTACGGATAAGTCTATCTAAATCCTTGACTTCCAAATTCGTCGACAGCGATCTTCATCGCCAGCGTAATTCCAGAAAGGGTTTTGCGAGCCTCGAAGAGGCTGCACCCTAGTCCTAAGGAAGGCCGTAATTTGGATGCCTGATAATTCTTTTCCACGAGTATTTTGCAACTCATGGATACGAGTCATCAGGGCCTCGTCGAAGTCCTTTCTTCCTCGAGCTTCGCATCCCAAGAACGGCGGCGAGGATTTCGGCACCGTCAAAAGGAGGAATGTTGTCTTCGGCGCATCCATGGTTCTCTTCACGAATGTACAACCACTTCTTGCGCCACCCTTGAACGGAGTCAGGGAGTTTGACGTCGAAGTAGTTGACAGAGGAGCGAACAGAAATAACAACGCCGCCTATATTATAGGCGACATTGGCAGCCATTACGGCGACAAAAGAAAATGCGCTTCCATAATGCCCAGTTAGGCTGGACACCAAGGAAGGCTTCGCAGAGGGTGATAAAGATGGAAATGTGAAGGATAGAGTTGGGCGTGAGGTGGTGAAGTTGGAGACCATAAACATAAAGTAATCCCCGAAGAAAAGGGTGAATGGGGGCGGAAAGACCGCGGATGAGATGATCAACAAAACTTACCCGATACCCCATTGGAGGGGTTGGGTAGCTTTCTTCATGGGGAAGCAAACCGCTTTGGGTTTCTTGGTGATCCCAGCTTCTTCAGGAGATTGAGGTCCTGGTTCGTGATCTTGGACCTCTCCCACTCCGCTCCCAGATCCGCGGCGGCCATCGAGGAATCAGGTGTGCTATGCCTGGTCAATCGACGCGGTGGCATCAACAATGGTGGAGAGCTGTAGCTACAAAGAGAAGAGCTTTGAGAGATGAGGAGCGCGGAAGGAAATTTTGCAGAGGAAAGGGGGACGGCGCGAGCGGGAAGTGTTCGAGGAAGAAGAAGAAGACCTTATATACAGGTGAACCGACGGAACCGTTGGATGGAAAAAGAGTGAAGGAGATGATAGCCACGTGGAGACGAGGGTAAAAATGTATTTTTACATCGACGAGGTTACAGAACGTGTGCCAGAAAAAGGGGAGAACATGTGTCCCCCACTTGCACGACGTGTCCGACAGATCAGAATTGGGACCCACAAGGCAGCGAAACAAGTGATAATGGTCAGTTTCCAAAATAGAGATCGTGGCTATCATCAGCAATGACGTCGTCAAGATAAAAGAAAAATTCGACTATGAGGTTTCAGAAGTTTATCGACAACACAAGATTATGTCGAGAGCCTTTGATCAAATACAAGTTTTTGCCCAAATGCTCGGGGCTACTTTGGAAAAATACAAAATTTCGAGTATGACAAAATAGAAATGGCGAGAGCCTATAACCAAATACAAGCATTTGTTCATAGCCTCGGGGGCTACTCCCATCGGGAGCGCTGGTCGCGCACCCGATAAATATAAAACTGTCGAGAAAAATTATAAATATGGCGGCAATAGATACTAATCTGTGGAGCCTACACCCAAGCACAAGTTCTTGGATGTAGCCTCGGGGGCTACTCCCATCGGGAACGCTTCGCGTGCCCGATGAATTTTATCAAAATAAAGAAATAAGTGAGTATATTTCGAGTTACACAGATAACTCTACATATACTCCCATCGGGAAGACAAAATAAGTCATCAAATATGACTCGATAAAATGTGCTATTCCAAAGGCGAAAAGCACTCGACAATATATTCTCGCCAAAGTTGCGATCATTTTGAATGCCGCAAATTTGCGAAGGTAAGACCCCGATCCGTTCTGCTGGGCGTGGCATCGCAAAGACTGTCACACTTTTATCCGTATCAACACGAAGAAAAATCCTAACGACGCGTTAGGTACTCGATAAATTTGACTGGGACTCGACAGAATGGTAAGACCTTAAGCGGCACCTGTCGAAGTTTACACCAGTATCCCGAGATCATGTCCGGGGACGTGATTGAAGTAGGTTTTTGCGGATTGCCACTAGAGCAGTTAACTAGTACCCGATCCGTCGATGAACTAGCCCCAACTACCATTATCCCTGTACAATATAGAATTTTATGCGAAGAAGTATAAATAAAAGCTCTCGAATAAAAATAAACAGTTGAGATTTCCCTTGACTCTACGATTCAAGCAAAATCTCGGGGGCTACGACATAGGCATCCCAAATGGGCCTGCCGAAGATAGTACCCGGGGTTTATTGAAGGCCCACTACCCGAAGAATAAGAAGATTCGGAAGCCCAAGATATATTAAGGAAAGTTAGAGTTGTAATAGGAAGTGTTATTTGTAATCCGGCGGGATGAGTTAGAAACCGTCCCGGACTCTGTAACTTGTACAAAAAAACCCTCGACTCCACCTCCTATATAAGGGGAGTCGAGACAAAGAAAGGATCGAATCTAACAGAACCCTAGTTTGCATAATCGCAGTACTTTTCGCCTAAACCTTCGAGATCTACTTGCCCTCTACTTCTAGCAAAACCCTAGTCTACAATCTGTAGGCATTGACAAGTTAATCCTTTGTCACCGCCGCGCCGCCTATCGCCGGCTGCCTCGTGGCCCCACTTCGTTATCTCTTCGGTCTTCTGGAAGCTTCGTGCAAAAATAGGACCCAGGCGAAGATTTCGTCCAATTCCGAGAATATTTCCTTACTAGGATTTCTGAAACCAAAAACAGAGAAAAAAATGGCTCTTCGGCATCTTGTTAATAGGTTAGTTCCAAATGCATAAATATGACATATAATGTGCATAAAACATGTAGGTATCATCAATAAAGTAGCATGGAACATAAGAAATTATCGATACGTTGGAGACGTATCAGCAAGCTTAGTTCTGCTCGTCCCGAGCAGGTAAAACGATAACAAAGATAATTTCTGAAGTGACATGCCGTCATAATCTTGATCATACTATTTGTAAACATATGTAATGAATGCAGCGATCAAAACAAAGGTAATGACATGAGTAAACAAGTGAATCATAAAGCAAAGACTTTTCATGAATAGTACTTCAAGACAAGCATCAATAAGTCTTGCATAAGAGTTAACTCATAAAGCAATAAATCAAAGTAAAGGTGTTGAAGCAACACATAGGAAGATTAAGTTTCAGCGGTTGCTTTCAACTTATAACATGTATATCTTCATGGATATTGTCAACATAAAGTAGTATAACAAGTGCAATATGCAAGTATGTAGGAATCAATGCACAGTTCACACAAGTGTTTGCTTCTTAAGGTGGAAGGAGATAGGTAAACCGACTCAACAATAAAAGTAAAAGAATGGTCCTTCAAAGAGGAAAGCATCGATTGCTGTATTTGTGCTAGAGCTTTTATTTTGAAAACATGAAACAATTTTGTCAACGGTAGTAATAAAGCATATGAGTTATGTAAATTATATCTTACAAGTTGCAAGCCTCATGCATAGTATACTAATAGTGCCCGCACCTCGTCCTACTTAGCTTGGACTACCGGATCTTTGCATGCCATGTTTCAACCAAGTGTCACAAAGGGGTACCTCCATGCCGCCTGTACAAAGGTCTAAGGAGAAAGCTCGCATTTTGGATTTCTCGCTTTTGATTATTCTCAACTTAGACATCCATACCGGGACAACATGGACAACAGATAATGGACTCTCTTAAATGCATAAGCATGTAGCAATGATTATTATTCTCATATGAGATTGAGGATATATGTCCAAAACTGAAACTTCAACCATGATTCATGGCTTTAGTTAGCGGCCCAATGTTCTTCTCTAACAATTTTGCATGCTCCAACCACTAAAATGATAGATCCTTCAGACAAGACGGACATGCATAGCAACTCACATGATATTCAACAATAGTTGATGGCGTTCCCCAGAAGCATGGTTATCGCACAACAAGCAACTTAATAAAATATAAAGTGCATAAGTACATATTCAATACTACGATAGTTTTTAAGGCTATTTTGTCCCATGAGCTATATATTGCAAAGGTGAATGATGGAATTTTAAAGGTAGCACTCAAGCAATTTACTTTGAATGGCGGAGAAATACCATGTAGTAGGTAGGTATGGTGGACACAAATGGCATAGTAGTTGGCTCAAGGATTTTGGATGCATGAGAAGTATTCCCTCTCGATACAAGGTTTAGGCTAGCAAGGTTATTTGAAGCAAACTCAAGGATGAACAAGTGCAGCAAAACTCACATAAAAGACATATTGTAAACATTATAAGACTCTACACCGTCTTCCTTGTTGTTCAAAACTCAATACTAGATATTATCTAGACCTTAGAGAAACCAAATATGCAAATCAAATTTTAGCAAGCTCTATGTATTTCTTCATTAATGGGTGCAAAGCATATGATGCAAGAGCTTAAAAATGAGCACAACAATTGCCAAGTATCACATTATCCAAGACATTTTAGAATTACTACATGTAGCATTTTCCAATTCCAACCATATAACAATTTAACGAAGAAGAAACTTCGCCTTGAACATTATGAGTAAAGCCTAAGGACATATGTGTCCATATGCAACATCGGAGCGTGTCTCTCTCCCACAAAGTGAATGCTAGGATCCATTTTATTCAAACAAAAACAAAAACAAAAACAAACCAACGCTCCAAGTAAAGAACACAAGATGTGATTGAATAAAAATATAGTTTCAGGGGAGGATGATGTTGTCGATGAAGAAGGGGATGCCTTGGGCATCCCCAAGCTTAGACGCTTGAGTCTTCTTAAAATATGCAGGGGTGAACCACGGGGCATCCCCAAGCTTAGAGCTTTCACTCCTCTTGATCATAGTATATCATTCTCCTCTCTTGACCCTTGAAAACTTCCTTCACACCAAACATCAAGCAAACTCATTAGAGGGTTAGTGCACAATTAATAATTCACACATTCAGAGGTGACACAATCATTATTTTAACTTCTGGACATTGCATAAAGCTACTGGACATTAATGGATCAAAGAAATGAATCCAACATAGCAAAAGAGGCAATGCGAAATAAAAGGAAAAAACAGAACAGTCCGTAAAGACGAATTTAAAGCTGGCACCAGACTTGCTCAAATGGAAAAACTCAAAACTAATGAAAGTTGCGTACATATCTGAGGATCACGCTCGTAAATTGGCAGATTTTTTAGAATTTTCTACAGAGAACTGTGCCCAGATTCGTGACAGACAGCAATGCTGTTTCTCGCAGCGATCCCAAATATAACATCAACTTTGACATAGAAACTTTACTTGGCACAAAAACATGATAAGGAGAGGTTGCTACAGTAGTAAACAACTTCCAAGACTCAACAAAACAAAAAATTGCTGTAGTAAAAACATGGGTTGTCTCCCATAAGCGCTTTTCTTTAACGCCTTTCAGCTAGGCGCGAAAGTGCAAATCAAGTATTATCGAGAGTAGAAGCATCAACATCATAACTTGTTCTAATAATAGAATCAAAAGGCAACTTCATTCTCTTTCTAGGGAAGTGTTCCATACCTTTCTTGAGAGGAAATTGATATTTAATATTACCTTCCTCATATCAATAACAGCACCAACAGTTCAAGAAAAGGTCTTCCCAACACAATAGGACAAGATGCATTGCATTCGATATCCAAAACAACAAAATCAACGGGGACAAGGTTATTGTTAACCGTAATGTGCACATTATAAATCCTCCCCAAAGGTTTCTTTTTAACATTATCGGCAAGATTAACATCCAAATAACAATTCTTCAATGGTGGCAAGTCAAGCATATCATAAATCTTTTTAGGCATAAGAAATACTTGCACCAAGATCACATAAAGCATTACATTCAAAGTCATTGAATTTCATTTTAATGATGGGCTCCCAACCATCTTCTAACTTTCTAGGAATAGAAGTTTCAAGTTTTAGTTTCTCTTCTCTAGCTTTTATGAGAGCATTTGTAATATGTTTTGTAAAGGCTAAATTTATAGCACTAGCATTAGGACTTTTAGCAAGTTTTTGTAAGAACTTTATAACTTCAGAGATGTGGCAATAATCAAAATCTAAATCATTATGAGCTACAGCAATGGGATCATTGTTCCCAAGGTTAGAAAAAATTTCAGCAGTTTTATCACACGCAGTTTCAGCAGTTTTAGCAATTTCAGGCAGTTTTGTACGCTTTGCACTAGGAGTAGAAACATTGCCAACACCAATTATTTTACCATTGATAGTAGGAGGTGCAGCAACATGTGAAGAATTAACATTACTAGTGGTGGTAATAGTCCAAACTTTAGCTACATTATTCTCTTTAGCTAGTTTTTCATTTTCTTCTCTATCCCACCTAGCACGCAATTCAGCCATTAATCTTATATTCTCATTAATTCTAACTTGGATGGCATTTGCTGTAGTAGTAATCTTATTATCAATATCATTATTAGGCATAACTTTCAATTTTAAAAGATTAACATCGAGGCAAGTCTATCAACTCTAGAAGCAATAGTATCAATTTTATCAAGCTTTTCCTCAACAGATTTGTTAAAAGCAGTTTGTGTACTAATAAATTCTTTAAGCATAGCTTCAAGACCAGAGGGTACACTCCTATTATTATTGTAAGAATTCCCATAAGAATTACCATAATCATTACCATTAGCAGGATATGGCCTATAGTTATTACGAGTTGTTCCTATAAGCATTGTTGTTGAAATTATTATTTTTAATGAAATTCACATCAACATTTTCTTCTTGAGCAACCAATGAAGCTAAAGGAACATTATTTGGATCAACATTAGATCTACCATTCACAAGCATAGACATAATCACATCAATCTTATCACTCAAGGAAGAGGTTTCTTCAACAGAATTTACCTTCTTACCTTGTGGAGCTCTTTCCGTGTGCCATTCAGAGTAATTTATCATCATATCATCAAGAATTTTTGTAGCCGCCCCAATGTGATGGACATAAAGGTACCTCCAGCAGCTGAATCCAATAAATTCGCGAAGAAAAATTTAGTCCTGCATAGAAGGTTTGGATGATCATCCAAGTAGTCGGTCCATGGGTTGGGCAATTCTTTACCAAAGTTTTCATTCTCTCCCATGCTTGAGCAACATGTTCAGTATCTAATTGTTTAAAATTCATTATGCTACTTCTCAAAGATATAATTTTAGCGGGAGGATAATATCTACCAATAAAAGCATCCTTGCATTTAGTCCATGAATCAATACTATTCTTAGGCAAAGATAGCAACCAATCTTTAGCTCTTCCTCTTAATGAGAAAGGAAACACTTTCAATTTAATAATATCACCATCTACATCTTTATACTTTTGCATTTCACAAAGTTCAACAAAATTATTGAGATGGGCAGCAGCATCATCAGAACTAGCACCGGAAAATTGATCTCTCATGACAAGATTTAGTAAAGCAGGTTTAATTTCAAAGAATTCTGCTGTAGTAGCAGGTGGAGCAATAGGTGTGCATAGGAAATCATTATTATTTGCATTTGTGAAGTCACACAACTTAGTATTTTCAGGAGTATTCATTTTAGCAACGGAAAATAAATCAAACTAGATAAAGTAAATGCAAGTAACTAATTTTTTTGTGTTTTTAATATAGAGAGCAAGACAGTAAATAAAGTAAAACTAGCAACTAATTTTTTTTGTGTGTTTTGTTTTGGTGCAGCAAACAAAGTAGTAAATAAAATAAAGCAAGACAAAAACAAAGTAAAGAGATTGAGAAGTGGAGACCCCTTGCAGCGTGTCTTGATCTCCCGGAAAAAGAGCTGTTGCCGTGGGAGGCAATTCTGTGGTAACTTTTCTTCAGTTCCCCAACGGCGCCGAAAAAGAGCTTGATGGCGTGTAACTCACACGTTCGTTGGGAACCCGAAGAGGAAGGTATGATGCGCACAGTAGCAAGTTTTCCCTCAGAAAGAAACCAAGGTTTAATCGAACCAGGAGGAGCCAAGAAGGACGTTGAAGGTTGATGGTGGCGAAATGTGATGCGGCGCAACACCAGGGATTCCGGCGCCAACGCGGAACCTGCACAACACAACCCAAGTACTTTGTCCCAACGAAACAATGAGGTTGTCAATCTCACCGGCTTGCTGTAACAAAGGATTAAGCGTATCGAGTGGAAGATGATTGTTTGCAAGAAAATAGTAAAACACAATTGCAGATTGTATGCTATGTAAAGAATAGGACCGGGGTCCACAGTTCACTAGAGGTGTCTCTCCCATAAGATAAAAGCATGTTGGGTGAACAAATTACAGTCGGGCAATTGACAAATAGAGAAAGGCATAACAATGCATATACATGATATGATAAATATAGTGAGATTTAATTGGGCATTACGACAAAGTACATAGACCGCCATCCAACCGCATCTATGCCTAAAAAGTCCACCTTCAGGTTATCATCCGAACCCCATTCGGTATTAAGTTGCTAAGCAAAGACAATTGCATTAAGTATGGTGCGTAATGTAATCGACAAATACATCCTTAGACATAGAATCAATGTTTTATCCCTAGTGGCAACAACACATCACAACCTTAGAACTTTCTCACAGTCCCCAGTGTCAATGAAGGCATGAACCCACTATCGAGCATAAATACTCCCTCTTGGAGTTAAGAGTACAAACTTGGCCAGAGCCTCTACTAATAACGGAGAGCATGCAAGATCATAAACAACACATAAACAATAGATTGATAATCACCATAATCATAGTATTCTCTATCCATCGGATCCCGACAAACACAACATATAGAATTACAGATAGATGATCTTGATCATGTTAGGCAGCTCACAAGATCCAACAATGAAGCACAACAAGGAGAAGACGACCATCTAGCTACTGCTATGGACCCATAGTCAGGGTGAACTACTCACTCATCACTCCGGAGGCGACCATGGCGGTGTAGAGTCCTCCGGGAGATGAATCCCCTCTCCGGCAGGGTGCCGGAGGCGATCTCTGAATCCCCCGAGATGGGATTCGGCGGCGGCGTCTCCGGAAGGTTTTCCGTATCGTGGCTCTGGGGGTTTCGCGACGGAGGCTTTAAGTAGGCGAAAGGGCAACGCGGGGGCCACACGAGGGCCGGGGGCATGCGGCGCGCCAGGGCACGGGCCGCGCCGCCCTATCCCCTGGCTGCCTCGTGGCCCCACTTCGTTATCTCTTCGGTCTTCTGGAAGCTTCGTGCAAAAATAGGACCCCGGGCGAAGATTTTGTCCAATTCCGAGAATATTTCCTTACTAGGATTTCGAAACCAAAAACAGCAGAAAACAGAACTGGCTCTTCAGCATCTTGTTAATAGGTTAGTTCCAGAAAATGCAAAAATATGACATATAATGTGCATAAAACATGTAGGTATCATCAATAAAGTAGCATGGAACATAAGAAATTATCGATACGTTGGAGACGTATCACGCCCCCGGAAAGCTCACAGTATAGTTTCTGAGTGCAAAAACAAAATTTCCTAAACTTGGGCGGAACTTGACCATTACTACCGCCCCACCGGTAGTACCGGCCCCGAAGACCGGAACTTCCATCCCCGTGAAATGTCCAAATAGTTTGGTACGAAAGCTTCAAGAACTTTTGCATCCGGACTCCAATTTCGATGATCCTGGGCTCGTTGAAATCACAACAAAGAGCTCTACAACAATATGCATAGAAACATCATAGTCCATCAAGTTAAGATATAAACAAATGAATAAAGGTTTTACCTATCTATAAAAGACAAACCGGTAAAACCATCAATATCGAAAACGCAATAGAGAATGCATATGAAATCCGTTTTCGGTGAACTAGAGCTTGTCATGGAGATTAATACAAGCTGTAAATCAACTCATGGATAAAAACCAAATAAGAACCAAGAAATATGGTGCCAATGATGCAAAGGTTTGAGCTCTCTCCGGACGATACGATGAAATTACTCATTTGAGAGCCCCTCTTGATAGTACAACTATCTATCCTATAACCCGGTCTCACAACTAACACCACGAGACCGGTAAGAAACAAACATATCAAGATTCTGCCTTTGCCTTGCGCATATCCCATTTGATGTTGATGAAGACGATCTTGTCCACCTCAAGATGGAACACCTTTCTTGATTACACTTGCTTGTTGAAGACTTGCAAATTGCTCCCCCATACTCCCATGTGAGAGCCTCTTCTTTGGGCATGTCTTAACATATCCATGATCACCATAAGAATGGAAAGCTTAAAGCCTATGATCTCTTATAGATGCTTGTCTTGAACTTGCACTTCATTTCTTCATTCTTCATCATGTTGATGTCTTGAAGTTAACTTTGAGGACTCACTTCATCTTCATCTTCAAGACATACTTGACACTTGATATTCTTCATCAATTTCTTCTTATTGCAACCTTGAAGCCAACATACGGTTCAAGCATTGCTATGGACAACTCCTACAAATATAACTCAATGCAAACATTAGTCCATAGGGATTGTCATCAATTACCAAAACCATACTTTCAGGTTCCACATGCAGCTATGCATACATATATAAATAAAGCTCATATGTGTAACAAATAAAATATTATATAAGAGATTTGTGGGTAGCACATCCGTAAATACCCTTGTCCTTAAAGCCAGAGGTGACAAGAACCTAATGGTCCAATTATTGTCCTCACAGTCGCAAGCAACAACAATTATTAAGTAAATACATACCAAATCCTTAAGCTAGATGATTGTGCCATGATCCCGAATGAATCACTAAACATGTACCGACACTTTCTCCTTTCTTTCACTGAGGTTTCGCGCGTACACGCCATTCTCCACTCATCCCACCTCTTCCCTTGATCCTCTCTAATGACATGGGTACCCGCGGATCATCAAAGACGAGGCAAAGAGACAAGGATACGAGATCGCAAAACTCCTATTCAATCCTTACACATAGCATAAGATTAGATGCACATAGTTGCTGCGAGGATTCACCCCAACCCGCAGCCCGTGAGGACTACTCACACATAATATCAAGATCAAGATCAAACATAGAAATCATTGTGCAAAATACTTAGATTGAAATCACAATATTCTTACAATGGTCGCCAATTCTCAAGGAGATCTCTATTACAATGTGATGGTTATGGCTATGGAGGAGATGGAGGATGGAAAGGATGAACTATGGGATGGATCTCCTTCGGTATGTTGCAGATGGATCTGGTGGATGGCGGCTCTGTTTGGCGATGAATGGCTCTCTTTTCAGTATCGGTCCCTTCACGACTTTTATAGTGTTTGACATCAGGAACACAACGGCACACGATACGGGCAGACGGTACGGGCGGGGCTTGCCCATACCGGTGCCCATTAAATCCCCTGGAATCGCCTTTCTGAGCGTAGTCAACTTTGCCATGCTCCTGACGCGATTTTCTTCAGTAATTGCAGGTCCATTTGCCATTATGACGTGATATCCTGCACAACATCCAAAAATAGAAGAGATTGCACATCTTTGCATTGATTAGGCATTAGTGGCAAGTTGAGAGACAAAAATAGTCAATTTCTTGACTTAGCTAGGGGTTTAAACGCGAGAAAATATGGTGTATTTCACAACCATCATTGTCCCACCCCTGGTTGCACAATGGGACCCACATGATGCCTCGTGCACCCTTTTGCCTCAATTTCAATTCCCTCGCATCCGTCTTGACCTAAAATAGACTATGTATAGTCATGCTATCGCGAAGTCGCAAAGGGGAGGCCACAAACATAGAAATACACGAAACATAGAAGTTCATGCGAATACGGGGAGAGGAAAAGCCGCCAGAGTCACCCCCGGTTGCTCCCCCGCCCCCACCTCCATCAACATCATCACTATCACTTCTTATATCAATATGTCCCTATGTACTTCACTAATTAGAGGCATATGATCCGTCTACGTTATTGTGGCCATATTTATATCCCTTTGATGGTGGATCTTTTGTTATGAGATGAGTTATGAGATGCAATTGCTATTTTATTGTTGATGTATTGATAGAATTCGTGCAGGGGATGTGTGTGTTAGTTGGAGTAACTTGGTACTATGCATGTGGAAGTGATAATAATATATGTGCTACAAAGGTTTTTACCTTTCCAATGATCAGTGATTGCTTATAATTTTGGGATTTCTATTTTCGTGCCCTCGACTCCTTAGTTGTACTCAGTTTTCCCCAGATCCTTAGTTTTTTCTCAGTTTTCCCCAACCCCTTGTCTATAACCCGCAGAAAGAGCTCGGACGGAAGGAATCCCGTTTAGTTGACGTTGGTTGGTGCTGGCAAGTGGGGCCGCTATTGGTGCCCCGCAGTGGACACGTCTCCACTTATCCGGATCATCGTGGGACCCACAACTTGTCCACGTTAGCGCGCCGGACCCACAGCTTACCCAGTGACCGTTGCAAAATGGGAGCCCGAGCAGCCCGCGCCCGTGCCCGTGCCATTGCTTCCCCTTTCTTTCTCCGCGCCCCATTGTTCTTCTTCTCCGCCAGCCCTTCTCCGGCACGCGGGTGATGTCTAGTTTCTCTTCGAGTTCTTCAGTTCCCGTGCCTTTGACAGATGCCATGACTGACGCCAGGAGCCTCTGCGCCGATCTGTAAGACGGACGAGAACGGCAACCGTGGACGTGAGTTCGTTGCATGCGAGAGCTTGCCATATAGAGAGGGGGATAAGGTTAGATCTCGCTCCAATTTCTCTGTTTTCTCTCGATTTTCTTGTTATTCCCTCGAATTTGGGATTTAGGGTTCACGTTGTTGTTTTCAGATCTTGAAGAAATGCGGGCATTTCGAGTGGATCGATGTGTACGTTCGGAGGCTTCAGTTGCAGGAATCAATTGGCGCTATTGGGGGCGCAATTTGGGAGGGGGGACTTGCTGTAGAGAATGCGGCGGAGAGAGAGGGACCTTCCGATTATGCCTAATGCTCCCAATGCAGAACTGGTGGAAGTGAAGGGAGAACTGAAGAAAATGAACAAGCAGTTAAGGCAGCTGATCGAGTTGAAGAAGCAAGCTAATCTGATGGCTGGTTGTTTTTTTTGTTGTATAATTACGATCGGATTCTTATCATTGCTCACCAGGCGCTAGAAGTTGTTACAAGGGATACCTTGTTACAAATCCATTATTCAGTTACATGTACTTGTAGTTGTTTTCAAAGTTAGTGTGTGCATTCACCGAAATTACCAACTATATTCCCTAAAAGAAAAGGAAAGCTAAAGATAGTTGATAATTGTTAGGGGTGACAAATAATGCAATCACCGAAATCCGCAAATATGTATGCCTCATGTTTATACCAAAATTATACCACTTTTAGGCCTTTCCAAAATACCAATACCATATCCCAAACTATATTCCCTAAAAGAAAAGGACAACTAAAGATAGTTGATAATTGTTAGAGGGGTGACAAATAATGCAATCGCCGAAATCCGCAAAAATGTATGCCTCATGTTTATAACAAAATTATACCACTTTTAGACCGTTTCAAAATACCAATACTATATTCCCTAAAAGAAAAGGACAGCTCAATATAGTTGATAATTGTTAGAGGGGTGACAAATAATGCAATCCCCGAAATCCGCAAATATGTATGCCTCGTGTTTATACCAAAATTATACCACTTTTAGGCCTTTCCAAAATACCAATACCATATCCCAAACTATATTCCCTAAAAGAAAAGGACAGCTAAAGATAGTTGATAATTGTTAGAGGGGTGACAAATAATGCAATCGCCGAAATCCGCAAAAATGTATGCCTCATGTTTATAACAAAATTATACCACTTTTAGGCCGTTTCAAAATACCAATACTATATCCCAAACTATATTCCCTAAAATAAAAGGACAGCTCAAGATAGTTGATAATTGTTAGAGGGTGACAAATAATGCAATCACCGAAATCCGCAAAAATGTATGCCTCATGTTTATACCAATACTATATCCCAAACTATATTAAGTGGCAAACTCGTTATTGCATTCTCCACCGACAGAGAGAGAGAGAGATGGGTGGCCACGAGAGAGAGAGAGAGAGAGAGAGAGAGAGAGGTTGCCACGAAGAGACGGATAGGGGTATACTGCCCGTTAGATCAGTGGATCAACGGTTCGTGGAGTCGATCCGTGTGACAACTGCTCAACCAATCAGGATAAGTTTGGGCTTCTCAGAGCATTTGTGACACTACTTAAGGGCAAAACTGAGTAGTACTAAGAATCCAAGGGCACATAAATAGTAAATAGACTAATGCTGTGTTTGGTTGCGTTGAATTGGGCTCGGAATCAACCAATCTGGAATTCGGGGCCCGTTTCCACCGTTTGGTTGGCCCTAGAATCGAAGCATGGAAACTGAAGATGAATTCCATGCACCGGTTCGGCCCGTCTAAACAACACCCGAAACTTTCCGAGGCCAGACCCTCGGAAACCCGTGGAATCGAGCGTGGCTCTTCGTCCCGCGAGCAGAGCGAGCGGGCGAGACTCGCCCGTCGCCGCCTCCATCCCGACGCGAGCGCCCGGAGCGGCGAAGCCTCGACGACGGCGGAGCCCCGATGGCGGCGCGCAGGTTCGGTCCCCTCCTCTTCTCCCTTTCCTTGCTTCCCCCTCTTCTTCCCCTCTGCGCCGCCTCCCCTGGCCGCCCCTCTCCCGGCGGCCGCCGCCGACAAGGCCCTGCTCGCCGACCTCTACCCGCGGGAGCTCCAGCTCGTGGTCATCTGCTTCGCGCGGGAGGGCCGCGACGCCTAGCATGTAGCTCACGACCGCCATCACCTGCAGGTAGATCGAGCGCCTCGTGGGCGCCGGCGGCGATGTCTCCGACGTCTCCGCGCTCCTCGGAGAGATGGACTGCGCGCGCGTGGAGGCCCTGTCGACGCGGGAGCGGAGTACGACGGCGGCGCGGGAGCAGACTACGACGGCGGCGCGGGAGCGGAGTACGATGGCGAGCGTGGAGGCCTCGTCTGTTACCTCGCCTGAAATTGTTAGGCTTGTTCCTATCGTTTATGCGGATGATTTATTGTGTGTGCTAAATAATATATATACATTGTAATATATACATGATATTTCTGTACATGTACACATGTTTATATGGTTCCAATTCAGAAGACTACCAAATTCCATGGTTTATACATCCAAACAGGATTTGGAATTTGATTCATCCTTTGATTCCAACATAAAATTCCGAGCACATCCAAACAGCCGAATTCGAATTCGGAGCCAATTCATTTCCATCTTGGATTTAGAATCTGAAAGTCAAATTCAATTCCATAGAGGATTCTATGCATCCAAACACAACATAAGGGATTCAAACAAAAGAATTACAAAATGAAAAATGTGTGTTTTGTACAATATAATTCATATTGGGCTACATCAAATTATTTGCAATTCAAATATACATGAGTGTGACAATTATGGCATCATTTAGACAAACTATGTTTTGGGAAAGATGTTTTGCAAAGGGGTTTGGGTGGAAAACCATGCATCTTCATAGCTACACTAGTGATTCTGAGAAGTGGCAATTTGTGGTAAAACTTGATTTATATATGTTTGTTAAGGTTTTCTAGGTGGCAGGTTGCGTAGGAAGACTCCATGACTAGTTGCCACTATGTTTTTATTTTTTTGGATTTTTTTGCGCATGAAATGACTCAATTAGCTATGTTAATCTCATTTGTTGACTCTCTGTTGACCAGCTACTTGAGGGTAAAACTGAGTATATTGCACTTGCCGGTCTAAGTCCTCGAGGGGAAAACTGAGTACAGATAAAATTTCGTATAAGGCCTGAGGTTATAACTGAGTACACCAAACGTCCCGGGTTAGACTCGTGTAGCGGTGCACGCCGCAGCCGTGCATAGCGGACGCGTGTTGCGGTACACGCCACCTTCGTCTTTATAGAGCCCCTCTTTCTCTCCCTCGACGCACGTTCTCACCGGCTCACGCAACCGCCTCTCTGTCCCATCATCTTCTCCACAACCGAAGAAAAATCCCGAAGAAAACCGCCGCGATGGAGAAGAATGAGATGCCCATTGTCGGCACATCGCCGCCGCCCCGTCCGGCCCCCTGTCGCTGCTTCCAACGTAGCCGGCGCATCGGCCGCCGCCCCGTCCAGCCCCCTGCGCGCTTCCAACGTAGCAGCCGGCGCATCGCCGCCGCCCCGTCCGGCCCCTGTCGTGCTTCCAACGTAGCGCCGGCGCATCGGCCGCCGCCACCGTCCCCGTCGATTGGGACCACGACCAACGGTGTACGACGCACCGGAGAACCCCTACGACACCACCATCGTCGACAACGAGCCGTAGGTAACCCTTTGTTCCCTTGTTCTTATCTCATTTCAATCATTTTGTGTTAGATCTAGCGTTATTACGATTCGTCTGTTCCTAGTTCAATCTTTTTGTGTTAGATCTTGCATTATTACGGTTCGTCTGTTCCTAGTTCAATCCTTTTTTGTTAGATCTTGCGTTATTACTGTTCGTCTGTTCCTAGTTCAATCCTTTTGTGTTAGATCTTGCGTTATTACTGTTCGTCTGTTCCTAGTTCAATCCTTTTGTGTTAGATCTTGCGTTATTCTTCGTCTGTTCCTAGTTCGATCCTTTTGTGTTAGATCTTGCGTTATTAGTGTTTGTGATTTGCTTTTGTTTAAGATTTGTGCCGATGATGATGAATATTTGGGCATAAATTGATTCAGGGTTTGGTCAGTAAACAATTGGTGTGTACAAATTTGTTGTGCATGATCTTTGGTTTACTGACTCAAATCTTGGATATAAGTGTGTCCAATGTAACTGAGGCTACCTCTTTTTTTCGAGCCCATATTATCATGCATGATTTTTGTTCACTCTCTGTTCCATCATCGTTGCAATTGACTCCGTGTTTTTTGCACGATCTTTGGTGCTACGTGACAGTGCAGAGCAGCGACGTCGAGCGACGACGAGTCCTTCCACAACAAGACTCGTCACGTCCTCGGAGGCTGCAGTCCGGCCATTACGATGGCCCCTTTGCTCGAGGCATTTACAAGTGCCCTTCTGCAACAGGAAGCTCCGCGCCACCGACTTCAACTCCCTGGTGAACCATGCTGAATCCATTGGCAGATGTGGCGCTAGAGTTGGAAGGACCGTGAACGTGCATGCGTACATGGCCAAACACAAAGCACTTGGGATTCACCTGCGCAACCTCCAAGCGAGTCACACGCGCTACCTGGAGGCGTTGAACGTGCCTACGCACTCTCGTATGTGACTCTATCTGTAGAACAGCTTAAATTCATGTAAAATGCAGCTTATGTTGGATCTATCGGTACTACTTTTAGATCTGTCCTGAATATATCTATGCTATGTTGGTTGCTGTATGCAGCTTATCCTATATTTTCTCTCTGGATTTGTGCCCTAGATTTCCTACCTGATTGGGTAAAAACGAAGGCATAAAGAAATGAATGGCGTTAAAAAATAGAAGGAGAAGCTGCTCTAGATTTGCTATCAATTTGGGCTATCAAATATGAATGAGATCGAGCGATAGAGAGGAAAAAGGTACATTGAAAACTGCTAATCTGGGCGAAAGAGACAGAAACCACTCGTGCCCCCGTCTCGGACCCACATGGCTCCACACGCTACGGCCCACACTACGGCCACACAAACACGGCCTCGTCCTGTCCCACGCGGTCCCTTCCTACCAGCCCCACACGACGCGGTCCCACACGACGCGACCCCACAAACGACACGACCCACTCGTCGCACGGAACGGTCAACTTAATTCCTTCCGTCCGAGCTCCTTCTGTTCACAAGGGCTTGGGGAAAACTGAGGAAAAACTAAGGAGCTGGGGAAAACTGAGTACAACTAAGGACCTGAGGGCACGAAAATAGAAATCCCTATAATTTTATTTTGAAACAAGCAATACTTGCCATTTTCATTGATAAAGAAGAAGATGGACGATTAATTAGCAGGTAACCGGCCAAAAACGATACAACTGCACCAATATCATCATGAAACACGACCACATTGGGCAGAACCACCGACCAACCTAGCCAAATGTGATAGCTTTGAATTGGATGTGGAGCTTCACGAAGAACTATGTTGGGCTTGCTCTTCGCGGCTTGGGCTTCATTGTGGTGTGTCCCGATGGACTTTGTTGGATTGCTTATAATATTGTCCATCTAGTGAGAATGTAGGCGGTGGCCTTGTTTGTTCACGATGGTATCATGTTAGTCAACATCATGTCAAAGTTCTTATGGCAATACTTTTTTTTATCTTATACTTGGTTGAAGGATTTTTTCCCTTCCAAGGGAGTATTAATAAGATGTCTTGCATAATTTTTATGCTAGAAGTATGCCCATGTAAATTCTTATCAACCACTCAGATTATTTTTCTATCCCACATTTCTTGTTATTAACAGCTATATTCACTCCACCATGATTATGAGAGAGAGATCAAGTGAGACCATGAACCCTGGTCCATTTAAATCCATAAGAGACACCTTTTAAATTACTTTGGATTCTCTTTTACTTTGCACTTTTTTTATACTCCCTCTGTTCCATTCTATAGTGCCTATAGTTTTTTGGCACGGAAATTAGCGCAAGAGTATTCTTTACATAAGACCCCCTGGCTTAACGATTTGAGATTAGAGTAAAATGAGGGAAATCGATAACTTCCTAAATTAACATAACAAATGTCACAAATCTCTCTAGTTGACTCTCCATATATGCGCAGTCAGGTTCTACTATTAAGGAAAGAAAAACAATGCTTCCTAAATCTAAGGAATCCTTGGGGTCATGCATTAGGAATCTTAATTAATTGTTTCCCTTTTGTATGGATTTTTTTTCATGCATGTCGTGTGGGAGCTGACCGGTAGAGGGGGTAATTGAAAAAAAGCCAAGCTACAACCTTATATTTTGAAACAAATACCAAAAATCTATAGGCATTATAAAAAGGAACGGAGGGAGTATTACTTACACGTTGTGTGTGGCTCACAAACACCTCAGTGCAGTTGGGGACACAATACTATTTATTTTTCATTTGCAGGTTGTTTGAAGTGGATAGAGGATATAATCACTTTTCCCGATAGCTCGATATAAACCCTCAGGTCACCCTTGTGAGGAAAATTAGTATTTTTTGCATCACTCTTCGGTTGCACTCCCAACAAGTTGGTAAACAAGTGTTTTTTTTGTTGACATTAGATGGTCTATAAATTTTTGGGGCAGACTACCATGCCATTTCGGCGAAGTCCATAAGCTACTGAAATAACTTGGTATAAAACCCGATAACTAGTCAGAAACTTTTCTAGTCTTCCTTTAAAATATCCAGAATTTCCAGTTTCTATACCGAGCTTACAGAAAGTGTGCAAATGGCTATATTTTGAGTCTCTCTCTCTCTCTCAAGTAAAGGTAAAACATGAGAACCAACATGAGGTTGGGTGGTTAGGAGGGTGGTTGTACCCCCAGCCCACCAGAGTTCAAACTCTAGGTTTGACATATGTGTGTCTTATAAATGCGGAATATTTATTCAGTAGGAGGCGACGTTCCCATCGACAATGAGGCGCTTATGGTGACTTCGTCAATTTCAAGACCCAATCCGCGGCTTAGTCTTCCGGAGGTGCTCATAGGGTAGGGTGTGCGTGTGTCAGTTCATAGGGGTGAGTGTATGCGCGTGTATGTGAGCGTCTGTGTTTGTACTGTGTTTCTAAAAAAACATGAAAGCTTTAAATCGCCAACACTTTTGTTCTTTTTGTATTGGGGAGTCTCCTTCCACGATTCCATTGCATCGTTTGGGACTAAATCCTAAGTATACACTTGAAGGTAACATTAATTAGTCCCCTCAATTTAGTGTCAACATCACAAAAAATCATTTAGGGCAAAGATTGTCCTTTGAACATCTATCTAGGTTTCACCCAATGTCTAAGAAGAAAACTTGTGTTTCACGCCGAGGGAACATGCATGCTACACGGCATACATCCTTCATTACACAGTTGCAAGTTGACGGCCGTTGTTCAATTTCAGGCAAATGTCTTCACCCTCTACCTTTTATCCATGCCAACTTTAAGATTTTTTGGACTCTAATGACTATAAATCCCTTATATATCGACCTTGTTATGTGTTCCAGTTTTGTATGGGTTAAACCCTAGACACCATTGTTCATGGAAGGCTTACTTTGTAATTAGGAAGATTTTAATAAAACATTCTCCGAAGTTGGCTACTTTTATGTGTTTGCCTGAATAATTGATGTAGTATGTGAACTTCATTGCTTCAGAGTATCAAAGACTTGTATAGTGAGCAAATGTTATCTTAAAAGGGTAGCCAAACTCATGCGAAGTATGGAAAGTGGCCCATTCGAGACCGCCAACTCACGCTAGTAAGTAAATTCACCTGGCCCTTCGAGCTCAAATTGAACTTAGTCGACTACACCATACATGTAAGAGCATCTCTAGTCGCGTCCCCCAAAGCGCCCACACAAAGCTTTTTGGGGCATGCATGACATTTTACCGGCCCCAGTCGCGCACCCTAAAGGCCCTTTCCGCTCGGCGCGGCCCAATACATTGTCCGGCGCCTCGAGGTCGTCCCCGCTCCACAGGAGACGCTTCGGGCGAGCCGGATAGAGCGAGAAGCGAGGCGGGGAATGGCAGGCCCGACGTGTCATTGACACACGAAAAAAGCGCTGCAGCTTTGCCTTAATGGCGACGGAGGGGCAGGCGAGACGTCCCGTCAGTGTTGTGCCTCCCCGATGCGTCTTTGCGCCTCCTCCACGTGTCGTCGCCGTTCGCACGCCACCGCTTGTTCCCGCTCTTTCTTCCCGTGGCTTCTGGCCTCTTCCCGCGCTTTCTTCCCGCCTCTTCTCGGATCGCCGACGCCCATAAAAGGCCACCTCCGCTCAGTGGACGCTACCACAGCCGCCGGCATCCCTTTCTCCACCACAAACATGCCTCGTCGCCTGCACACCACCTACGTAATGATGAGCCATACCGGTGGCGGCCAGTTGCCTCCACCACCGTCTCCACCTCCACCTCCACCACCACCGGAGTTCGACGTTGATCCAGAGCTGACGGACAACGAAGAGTGGGAGGAGGCGGCGCAATTCCAAAAGTTAAAATAAAATCGTTGAAAGCAAACATCCAATGGACATAAGA
This sequence comes from Lolium multiflorum, assembly GCA_030979885.1. NCBI lineage: Eukaryota > Viridiplantae > Streptophyta > Magnoliopsida > Poales > Poaceae > Lolium > Lolium multiflorum. The sequence goes on from CM061749.1 coordinate 311,537,837, forward strand.
AGAATCGAACGGCCGTGGAGCGTCTGCCTCTCTTTAAATCTGGTGCCCGGTCCCCTCTTTCCCCTCTTTCGCCTCCGCCACCAAAACCCTAAACCCGCTCCGGCCGACAAATCCCCTACGGTTTTGCGTGGCCACGCCGTCGCTTCCTCGAGCCAGCATGCCCTCCATGGAGTTCTTCTGGGGTAATTCCTCTCTCTCTCTCTCCGATTTGCGGGCTGGTCAGGGGTCTTTTTCAGAGCTTTCGGTTCGAATTTTGGCTGCGCGCGTCATCAATCTTCACGATTCGTGTAGCTTCACAACCTCCTAGGTGCTGGTACGCGATTTTGGGTCCTCGGTTGTGTTTAGATGATCTATTTTGGCTCAATTTCGTTGTTCTGTTAGGTGGGGGTTGATGACTTGAGGTTGCCTGGATTAATTCGTCCGGATGCTGTCTATGTGACATGTTCCAGTATTATAATTTTGGCATAAAATGGAATATCTATACGGGAGTATCTTGTTTTATGATTTTTTTTTACAGAAAATTTGCCAAACGAGTGGGTCGAGTGCTGACTACTGAGCCGATCTGTTCAGGCTCAGTTTCGTTGGGTTGTTTGGTGGGGAGCTGATGAACATTGTAGAATGGATGGTCTGTACTGGAATATCTTGTTTTGTGATTTACTACAGAAGTTTCCCCAACGAGCAGGCCGCTTGCTGTAAAAATGTGCTCCTTTTTCGGCTAGTTATTTCATAGCTCTGCTTATGCTACTTTTATGATGAATTGGCCTCTCCTGGAGGTTACATATTTAATAATTTTGCACCTCGGTGTTCACAACAGTTATGGAATGCAAGCTATTTGGTCATTTGATAGAGATGAATTGATGCCAGCATTTGCTTTCTTTGTTGTCAAATATTATATTGCAGTGAGATGGCATTGCTGCTATGTAGATTTTTTCAATACAACTTTGTGTATTTGATTACCAGCATAACTGCAGAACAACTTTATGTGGTGAAGCAGCAATTTTTCATTTGGTCATATAGTTTTTGTTAGTCTCTGTTGTTCTACATTAACTATCTATATACCCTTGCTGGGGTTTTCTTATCAAGTTCCATTTCCTCATTAGTTACTAGTATTTGATCTTTTGGTACAGGTGTGGAAGTGAAGCCGGGACAGACTGTTTCTTGTGACCCTGAAAAAGGGTGTATTCTTCGCGTCTCACAGGTTCACCCATTTCCCTCGTGTTCCATCATGTGCCTATTTTTGTCTACTATTCTTTTTAACTTTATCAGCGGCATTTTCTCAGCTAATCGATTTACTTGCATGTTCTGATTACTGTTTTTAGGTTGCCCTTGGTGAAACAAAAAAAGGAACTCACAATATAGTTGTATCTGCTGAAATTGATGATCAGAAGGTGATCCTTGGAACTCTGTCTGCGGAAAATCGCCCTCAGTTTCTCTGTGATTTGATTTTTCACAAAGAATTTGAGCTATCACACAGTTCAAAGACTGCCAGCGTCTTTGTGTGTGGTTACAGAGCTGTCATGCCTGATCAGCCTGAATATCCTTTAATGTTGATAGGTCCAATACTCCACATTATTTTCAGCTATGTCTGTTGGAGATATTTAAAATCTGTCCTCTTGTAGCCTTTGTTACCTTGACCTGCTTGTTGCTCTCTTCACGTATGGTTCTAGCAAAGATGAAGGTACACTCCTAGTTAGATATTGCATCAGTATTCCATATTTTTCTGCCATAACATAAACGAACTAATCTGTCTTTAATTTAGGTGAAGTGAAAACTGTAAACAATCAAGCAGATTTTGTCTTTTATTAGTTAAATGTAGAAGGCCAATTGCCACAACATAAACGAACTAATCTATCTTTACTTTAGGTGAAGTGGAAACTGTAAACAATCGCGTGATCAATCCTATTGCTGGTAAGCAGATTTTGTCTTTTATTAGTTAAATATAGAAGGCCAATTGCCACAACATAAACGAACTAATCTGTCTTTACTTTAGGTGAAGTGAAAACTGTAAACAATCAAGTGATCAATTCTATTGCTGGTAAGCAGATTTTGTCTTTTACTCCCTCCGTTTCAATCTATAGTGCCTATAGATTTTCTGCATTTGTTTCATAATATAAGAATATATCTGTGTATATTTGCAATATCTCCTCCGTTTCTGTTTTCACTTTCCTTATTTCTCTCCTACTCCGCAAAGGACTCCACATCGGGATCGAGGGATCGGTAGATCGGGAGTATTTCTGTGATCGTGGTTCGGCTCTTTAGGACGTTTTGTGTTAAAAAATAAGTTGCGCTAATTACCGTGCAGAAAATCTATAGGCACTATAGATTGAAACGGAGGGAGTATTAGTTAAATCTAGAAGGCCAATTTTGTTTTCTCATTAAGCTTGCTGAACAAATAGCTTTTGGATTACATTTGTGCCTCTGTTACAGATAACCTTGACAGTGATGAGGATGACAGTGATTCTTCTTCTCTAGATGACTTAACGTCTTCAGGTGATGTAAGTGCATTCTGATGATTATGCAAGTGCATTCACCAGTTTCCGTAAATATATTTGATAACAATGAAACACTTCTTCACAGGACTTGACTGAAGATGAGTCTGACAGCGAAGATGATTCAAGTGAAGAGGATGATACCAGTACTGAAGAGGATGATAGCAGCAGTGAAGAGATTGATACCAGCAGCGAAGAGATTGCTACCAGTAGCGAAGAGGATTCAAGTGATGAGGATGGCAAAAACACTCCTGTTAAGGTGTCGATCTGACAGTTCTCCTTTTTCCACTTCCTTCCAAACAGTCTAATCTGACTCTGTTTGTTGTGCACTACAGCCTGAGGATGGCAAGAAGAGGGTGGCTGAATTTGCCTTGAAAACACTTGCTTCTGACAAGAAGGCAAAGATTGCAACAGCATCTGGCCAGGCAACAACAGGTGTGTTGATACCTTTGTTGAGGTTCCCTGTCAACCTTACCATGCATGTGGTTTCAAGAACAGTTATAGCTAAGCCTGCATTTACTTCAGGTGACAAGGAGGTTCCTCATGTGGCAACTCCTCATCCATCAAAGCAGGCCAGCAAGACATCTGGGAACAGCAAGTCAAAGGCGAAGTCCACCAAATCCGTAGGAACCCATGCCTGCAAGTCGTGCAGCAAGTATGTAGACGTCTTGAGAAATTAGTATGCCGGTGATGCAAACTGCAGATTCTTGACATTAATGCTTACGCTCCTGTCAAATTATTTCAGGGCATTTGGAAGTGATTCAGCACTCCAGTCCCATGAGAAGGCAAAGCACACCTGAGCTTCTAGTGGTGACGACATGCTGCTGATACCGTGTCTGCAAGTTTTGACCGCTAATCAGCATTAGATTAGTCCATTTGGTCCTCTCCTGAAACGTAGAACTTGGAAATTTTTGCCTCTCACTAGATTATTAGTCTTTTGGCCCTGGAAAATATTGCTTCTGGCAATTCATACATGCCCAGTCTCCTGATGCTCGTTGCCATTCGTGTTGTTGGTGTATCTGCGAATTATGGAGATGCTTGTTAAATCCCTGGAACATGTGAGTTGAAGGTGAAATGTGAGGTACTACCTGCGTTCGATGAATAAGGTTTATACATTTAGTCAACAGTCAAAGCTGACAAAGTTTGATCAAATATGAAAGGAAAATATAAACATCTGCAACCTGAAACAAATATACTACTACCTCTATCCACAAAAGGATGTCGCAAGTTTGACTAGATTTAGATGTATAGATACATCCAGACAAATCTTTGATATTTTTTTATGAACGGAGGGAGTACTTTTAAAATATCTTCTACGGTGAATCTGCTAATATTGATTTGATATCATAAATGTTATTTTTTTTTGTCTATAACATTGTTCAAACTTGGAGGATTTTGACTTTTAACTAAATTTTAAAGCTTTATTTGTTTGGATGGAGGTAGTAGTAATTTTACCATCTTGTGCGTGCCAAGTTTTGCTTCGTGTAAGCTCTATTTATGTTCTGCAGTTCCTTCTCGCTTAGTCTGTTGTGCTCATAACTTCTTTTTCTTGACCGTGCGTGCGCATGTCCTAATAGCTGCAACGAAGCCACTTCCACCACCTTTGTGTACTTGTCTTTCCTAACTCAATTTAGGAGCTCTGTGATGCACATGAAAAAATCCTGCCCAATTAGACTTGCTAGCCTGCGAAGACAGATGTTGACACAATTCCATCGATGTGAGGATTCTCTCTTTTCTTGAATGTACTCCAGAGTCCAGTCCAATGTACTCTGCAATTTTTGACATCATGCGTCAGGAGGATCTGGATCCTCTACATTTCTTTTTTCATATTCCATCTTTCAAAATACGTTTTAGTTCCTGTCAATATCAAATCAATAATATAAGAACCATTGTAAAGTACTTTCATATTGTATGTTTGTACGTGCGTGTTTGTGAGCGTCTGCGTTGTACTGTGTTCTCAAAAAAAAAAAAAAGTATGTATACCATTTTTGTTGAGGTGATTTGTATTGTTTGATGTTTCTCTTAATGTTGTTCGCAAAAAAAGTATATGCATTTGGTATTGTAGATGTTGAGATTTTTTCTATATACTTTGTCTTTATATAGCTAGTTCGACTTTGATTTGGAATGGAGGGTGTGCCATCGTTTCATGATGGATCGGGGAAAGTACCAGAAATAATCGACAATTGAATCCTCTTTTCCCATTAGATAAAAAAATGCCACAAATAACCAACATAGTAAATCCTCTTTTCCCAAGACTAGAGAGAAATAAACGGATAGAGATTTGGTGCACCTGAGCGATCCCTTTTCAGAAAAGTAATTAAAAATTATATTTTTAAGTTTCAGAAAAATCTGAAATAAATCATGATGTAGTTAGTAATATATCTCACAAACGTGTAAATTTTCAACTGGAAATAATATGTATTTTGGGCTGCACAAAAATAACAAATATGTGGATCTGAGTATAGTAATCCAAATCTCCAAAAATAATTCAGACTTTGTCATTTTTGTGTAGCTCAGAAAACAAAACATTTGCAATTGAGATTTTATACGTTAGTGGAATACATCATTAGCTACTTTTACAATTTTGTTACATTTTTTTGAAATATATAAATATAATTTTCGAATTTTTAATACAATGGGAGCAGTGGTGCCTATGATCTAAAAGGACTTTTCGCAAATAAACCCTAAACACAAATATGTGTGTGCAAATGACTTAATTACATGACTGATTTGGTTGCAGAAAAAAAAACTACAGCATGATTTTCTACCTGAAGCAACTAGAAACATGCATACTCAGGAACTTTTACTCAGCGAAACAATAATAATAACTTCACAACATAACACATGTATGTACATAGCAAAAAATGCACAACAACGGAGGACGGACAGATCCCAGGGAGAAGAATCGAACGGCCCAGGGGGCATTCGACTTTCTTAAAATTCGGTGTCCAGTCCAGTCCCGCCTTCTTATAAACCCTATTTATTCGCCTCCACCAGACCACCACCAAAACCCTAAACCCCCTCGCTCCGATCGACCAATCCCCTAGGGTTTTTTCACGGCCGCGCCTTCGATTCCTCGAGCCAGCATGACTTCCACGGAGTTCTGGGGTATTCCTTCCTTCCCTCCTCCCCCACTCGATGCGACATGCCTGTTGTTCGCGGCCTGTTTTTCTGTAGAGCTTTTCGGTTCGAATTTTGGTCGCTCGATAAGCACGCACGTCGTAAATCATCGCCTCTCGTGTAGCTTCACTGCGTACGTCCTGGCTGCGGGCACGCGATTTTAGGTCCTCGTTGTGTCGATACAATCTGGTTTTGCTCAATTTCGTCGGGCTGTGTGGTGGGGGCTGATTGTTTCGTATTGTATTGTTTTTGGCACATCACCTCGTAGAATCCATGATCTGTAGCTAGACTGTAGGGGAATATGTTGTTTAATGATTTACACCACAAAATTTCCCCAAACGAGGGGGTTTGATTGCTGTTTCCTTTTCGGCTAGTTACTTCATAGCTCTGCTCATGGTACTCTGATGCTGAATAAGCCGCTGCTGGAAGTTACAGTTTTTTAGCCTTTGGTCTTCATACATTAGTACAGTATATTGCAGAGAGATGTCACTGCTGCTATGTAAATGCTTTCAATACAACTTTGTTTATTTGACTACCAGCAGAACATCTTTATTTGGGGAAGCAGCAACTTTCACTTGGCCACATAGGTTTTGCTAGTCTTTGTTGGTGCTAGATTGGCTTTCTATCTTCAGAGTAAATTAAAACGATACCCTTGTTGGGGTTAATTTATCACCTGTTGTTGCCTTATTAGTTACTAGTATTTGCTATCTCGGTACAGGTGTGGAAGTGAAGCCGGGACAGTCTCTTTCTTGTGACGTTGCTAAAGAGTTTATTATTCATCTCTCACAGGTTTGCGCATTTCCCTCGTTGTCCATCTTCTGCCTATTTGTTTCTACTATTCTCCTAAAGCAACGCTCTCTCCTTAGCTAATGATTTACTTTCATTTCCTGGTTACTGTTTTTAGGCTGCCCTTGGTGAAACAGAGAAAGAAAGCGGCAATACAGTTGTATCTGCGAAAGTCGGTGATAACAAGGTGGTCATTGGAACTCTGTCTGCTGAAAATCGACCTCAGATTCAATTTGATTTGGTTTTTGAGAAAGAATTTGAGTTATCACACAGTTCGGAGACTGCCAGTGTTTTTGTGTGCGGTTACAAGCATGCCATGCCTGATCTACATGAATATCCTTTAACATGATAGCCGACAACTATACATTCTTTTCAACTATGTGTATTCGAGATATTTGAATCTGTCTTCTTGTAGCCTTTGTGTCCTTGACCTTCTAGTTGCTTTCTTCACATCTGATTCTAGCAAAGATAAAGGTACACTCCTGACTAGATATTGCATCAGTATTCCATGTTTTTCTCGTGAAACATAGACTAACTAATCTGTTCTTTCAGGTGAAGTGAATGCTGTAAACAATCAAGTGATCAATCCTACTGCTGATGAGGATGATAGTGATTCTTCTTCTTTAGATGACTTATCTTCTTCAGATGATGTAAGTGCATTCTGATGATTATGCAAGTGCATCGCCCTCTTAGCCTTTTGAAATATTTGATGAGAATGAAACACACTTCTTCCCAGGACTTGACTGAAGATGAGTCCAGCACCGAAGGTGATTCAAGTGAAGAGGATGATACCAGTGTCGAAGAGGATGACAGCAGTAGTGAAGAGATTTATACCAGCAGCGAAGAGATTGCTACTAGTAGTGAAGAGGATTCGAGTGACGAGGAAGGCAAAAACACTCCTGTTAAGGTGTGGATCTGACAGTTCTCCTTTTTCCACTTACTTGCAAACAGTCTAATCTGACTCTGTTTGTTGTGCACTACAGCCTGAGGATGGCAAGAAGAGGGTAGCTGAAACTGCCTTGAAGACACCTGCTTCTGACAAAAAGGCAAAGGTTGCAACACCATCTTGCCAGACAACAGGTGTGTTGATACTTTTCCGAGGTTCCCTGTCAACACTTATCGTGCTTTATGTTTAAAAAACACTTATCGTGCATGCCGTTGTAAGAACAGTTTTAATTAGATCTGCATTCACTTCAGGTGATGACAAGAATGTTCCTCATGTGGCCACTCCAACAAAGCAGGCCAGCAAGGCGTCTGGGAACAGCAACGGCAAACCAAAGGCAAAGTCCCCCAAATCTGTCGGAACTCATGCCTGCAAGTCGTGCAGCAGGTACGTAGACTGCATGAAAGTTTAGCATTCTGGCGAGTCAAACTGCAGAGCTTGACGTCTAATGATTATGCTCTGGTCGAATTCTTTCAGGACATTTGGAAGTGATTTCGCGCTACAGTCCCATGAGAAGGCAAAGCACACCTGAGCTGCCAGTGGTGACAACATGTTGCAGAGTGATCGGGTTGATGCTGCTGATGCTGCGTCTTCCAACTTTTGTCCTCTAATCAGCACTAGATTAGTCTTTTTGGTCCTCTCCTGAAACCTACAACTTCGAAAGATATTGCCCCTCTCACTAGATTAGTATGTTTGGTCCTCTCTTGAAATCTGGAACTTGGAAGTATATTGCCTCTCGCGTTGGTTCTTACATACAATTTCTGGCTGTTTATTGCCGTTCATACTTTTGGTGAATCTACTTGTTATTGATATGCTGGTAAACCTACTGAAACATCTAATTTTGAGGTGAAATGTGAGGTGGCAATTTTACTATTTTGTGCGTTAACAAGTTTTGCTATGTGGAAGCTATACTTTTATGTTCTGCAGTTCCTTCTCGCCTAGTTCGATGTGCTCTTAACTTGCTTTTATTTACGGTGTGTATTTCCTGGTAGCTGCCCTGCAAATACAGATGTTGATGCAATTCCAACATGTGGGGATTCTGTTTAGCTGGCATCTCAAGAAGAAAAACAATTTATGTTTCGATCATTTATTTGTTCTATCTTTTCTGAATATACTCATGTTTAAAAACATATGGAATCTTCGTTTGCTTAGCTTAGTTCCGTAAACACAACTTTTCTTATCGAAAGCACTCTTTAATTTTTGACAGCACCCAAATGGTGTTACATTGTACAAGTAAAGTTTATCTCTGACCACATTTTGTTTTTTACACCGGTTACACAAGTATATGAAACGACCATATTATTTTAAAAAGTATGAGGAATAACTGAGTAATCAATCATCATGAAAAGCCCCACTGCAGTTGTCAAGATTAATGGGGAAAAAATCAACTTCCAGCCTTCATATTTTCGAAATATGAATTGCACTGGCATAACTTGAAGAAAAATGCCACAGATAAGAGATAACCGATAAAGGATGTCAACTTCGCAAAAAAAAAGGTAGTGCTGTTAATAATTCATTCATAAACGCAAGCACACCCAACAAAAAAAAACGTGCAAGTGGAAATGACTTCCTTGCAGAAAAAAAAAACTACACGACCTACTACCTGAAGCAATTAGAAACATGCACAAATTATTCGGAAATTTACTTCCACTAAGTAAAAAATAAAGGCTTTCTTTGCCTTCGTACAGGCAGCACCTTGTAGCCTTGTAGGGCCACTTACAAGCATGATGAATCACCAAAACACACATAAGGAACAAAACAAAACAAAAACGTTCATCAACAACACAGTAGAACCCAACCAAAATAATTACCACTGATCTCAGAATCCTGGCACACAACAGCATTACTTGCATAGCACCAACAACAGTCTAGAATTTTGTCAAGCAGAAAATATTCATGATCGTGCATGCCGAGCAATGCTAGACAAAGCAACCTCTTTACATACCATCTCTGCATTACCGACACCAAAATTCAGTTAACCAGCACCCCACCCCTCTCCCCTACTAACACCTCACTCTTTCCACAGTATGTTTCAGGTCACTCGGTGGCGCCATGCTTCGCCTTGGAGTGATCTTTGAGACCCATTGGAGAGCTGAAAGTCCTGAAGAAGAGAAGTGCATGTGTGAGGATATAACATCATACAGATGGTAACAAGTTTTCAAATGAAAGAAAGCAGTCTTTGCCTGCTGCATGAGCCGCAAACGTGAGGAGTGGATTGCTTGGATTTGTCTTTGCTTTCAGGTGCCTTCCTTGCATGTTTTGCTGGATAAGGGGTGGCAACGTGGACATAGCCACTTGTCTTACTAGCCTGTTTTGCTGGATAAGGGGTCGCGACGTGGACATAGCCTGCATGCAAATTGTTCATCTAGTGAGATTCATGTGCTAAAAGACCAATACAAGTTCAGCAGGTTAGAAATCAAAAGAAATGCTCTGCACCAGTGTTTTTGCCCGTAGTTGGTGTTTCTATCTTTGCCTTCTTCCCCTGAGGTGTCTTCAGCGGTGTTTCCACTGGCCTTTTTTGGCCCTTTGTTTTCTGTATGTTAATGTTAACAACACAAAAGAGATAAGAATTTCAGGATTTTACAGAATGAAGAAGCATCAATGTAACAGGTCTCTTCGAACAATCTCATACCTTTTGAGGGTAATCCACATCTTCAGAAGTCTCAATATCATCACTATCACTTGGATTATGTGCGTCAGTCTTGTCCTTCAAGTGCATTCAGAAATCAGCATACCAAATACATGTCAGGTTTTACCCTATTAATAGTATGAATTCCCTGAGCTACTACTTGAGCTGCTACAACCTACACAACTCCCATTCATCGATTTGTCATCCAAGTACCAATTACTATGAGGTTGCATAAAAGTAGGACTTTTGACACATGGAAATCACTGATTATACACATAAAAAACTGTCAAAATGCATGCATAGTTCACGCAATCTAATTTTAGTAACACAAAACTGGCATATGTTAAGAATATTCATCGAACGTATTCAAAACATTCTCAATTAGCAATCCAGAACAACTAGAGCAAGAAAAACAAATCATCCAGGGAACAGCAGTTCCGTCATAACTCATGGCTGCTTATTCTTAGCAAAGTTACAAACCTTATCATCTCCCTTTGGCTTTGGAGGACTAGTTGGTTCCTCAACTGTAGCCTTAGGTATAGAGGATGGAGCATCAACAGGCCTTGGTGCAGTAAGCTTATTGGAACCATGTGTAGCTTCATTGTTCTTGTAACCTGAAAGTAAATACAAACATGTTGAGTGTCGATGTGGCATGTCCGAGTTGTAGAGCAAATACAAAGAGGACAGAGAACATCTTAGCTACACAGGGAATCTGCCTAATGTCCTCAGCAGATAAATCATTCTAATCTCCTAAACAGGTAAACAAGAATTCTTATGCATCGCAAAAGAATATACCATCTGTATTGGAGTCTAGTGGAATTAGTAATGGAACCTCCTGGTCAGATTCATCATCTGAAATATCAGATATAAGCATGTTATGCCAAGTTGCCAACTGTACAAAGAAATTGTCATAGATGCACAATACTAAAATGAAAACAACATTTACCTCCTTTGGTATATGTGTTATATGTGATTACAGACAGGAAAAGGGTTAAAGAACACAAATGCATATTCGAGCTATTTAGCAAACAATGAAGTATGAAATATGGAAGGATATCTATCCACAATCTCGAATTTGTAGCCAGTAAAGCAGATGTTGCTGTTCATTGAGGAGTGCAGAAGTTCAAACTTCTTTTTGAACACCAGACCAGTTACAAAATGAGGATCATTATCAACTGAAAGTGTGCAAAGCATAATCCTTTTATCATCAGTCTTCACAAAAACTTCCACATTCTCTTTCGCCTTGCCATCCTCCAATGCTATCTGTAGTAAACAAAAAAAAAAGCAAATACCCAAAGAGTCAACAAACTTAATCCACACCAAGTGAGCTAAAAGGTCAACTACAAATGAAGCTTGTAAAGCGCACCTGTGACAAATGATAATATAACTCTCCCGGGTCACACTTGAATGTCTCTCCAGGCTTGACCACAACTCCTAAAAATGTCAACATTCATGCATAGTAGCCATTAGTTATTTGGCAAACATAGGAAATTGGGAAACACAGGTATATGTTGCTTTCAAAAGCGCTCAGAGTGCACCACACATTATTATGGCAAGCACGATGGAGATATTTTTCACACAGAAAAAGATCACGGTGCGAACAGACAATTACCAGAGAATGCTTATTTTCAACAAGTACACCTCACAGCAGAACATATATCGAAGTTGATAACAACTTAAAATGTAGGTTACCAGCAGTTAAAGGGAACAACCTAATATTATCCAGTCCAATATCCATGAGATTATATTTCACACAAACGAGACCCAGGAACAGCACACTGCACAGAACAGAAGTAGGAAATCACAATACTCACTCCAGATCAAGACACAGTACACACATCACACTCTGCATATCAGGGCAGAGCACCCGTATTGCTCTTTCAAGATGAATCCACAGTACGCAATCACAAGCCAACATAATAAGGGGATACTAACTATGGTTTGTAGGTGCAAATAGAAATCACAGAAATGCGGGTTGACGATTCCGGAAAATTGGGAAACACGGGTATCTGTTGCTTTCCGAAGCACCCAGAGAAATATATACAGCAGACGTTATTACGGCAAACAGAAAGGGGATATTTTCATCACAGAACAGAAACCATCCACTGGTGGTGCCAGCAGGCAAATTACTAGAGCATAATTATCTTCAAAAGAAAAACATGCCGCAAACAGAACATATATCGAAGGTGATTACACATTACAATGTAGGTTACGACTAGCTTAAGGACAGGACAAACAGATATCATCCAATCCGGTATCCATGAAATTACTGTTCATACAGACCACCAAACCCAGGAACAGCACGAAACCGAAGCTGGAAACCACATCATTCGGTCCAGATCAAGACACGGGCACCCACATTACCCTCCTCAAGACCAAGACAGACAGGGGATAAACTACTAATTACGGATTGCAGGCGCGGACAGAAATGCGCCACCCAAAACTAACAGAGATCGGTCGGAGACGAGAGACCCTAGGCCGATTAGGTCGCCCGCGGGTGGTCGGAATCTAAGGGATAAAATCCATCACCGCCAGCGAAATTTCCCCTTCCCTGCCGCCCGACCAGACGGCCAAATGCACAACCGCCGCCGAAATAGGGTGCGATGATCAAATCGGGGGGTTCGGGGAGACGATACGCACCCCAGAAGCGGAGATCCTGCTGCATCTTCCCCGGTGAGAGAGGCGGGCCGGCTGCTTCCCCCGCGTCTCGCTCTCTTCTCCGTGATTTTGCTAGGGTTTTGGCGGAGGGAGTGGCCGCGCTGCGGAGCGGAGAGGGATTTATGGAATGGAGCAGCCAAGGATTCGCCTGCGCGCCCCATCGTGTTTTACGGTCTATGACAGTGGGTCCAGGCAATCAGTATGACCTGTTTTTTTTTTGTGTAAGATGGGTTGATCGTCTGCTGAACTTTCGAAATTTCAAATGCAAGCGGTTTTCCAATCAAATAGTCGTCTATTTTTCTTTTCGGTTTTATAACTTGTCTATTTTTCCTTTTTGGTTTAGAATTCATCGATTTGATCTCATTTATAATTTAGTATTTTTTTCTACGCTATGACGTGTCATTTGATCACACATTCTTCGCACTTTCTCCACCAAGCAATTGTTTCTACGGTCTTTGCACGACAAGACCGAGAGGTCAGAGTGATGCCGATGGAGACGGAGAGATTAGAGTGATGCCTGGGGTGACGAGCCTAGACCGAGATGGGGCCACCGCCAACGCGGCTAGCCATGGCAGAGGCGAGCAATAATCTTAGGGATGTGGGGGCGTAGTCACAAACGGTAGAGAAGAAGCTAGCGGCATGAGAAAATGGAGTGTTGCTAGGGGCGGTGGAGGAGGTGCTTGGCACAAGGCGATCGAGGCGGGGAGGGGAGGCAACGTTGGGGCTCTCCAGTTACGGGAGATTTAATTGGCGATGGTATGAAACTATGCAAGGCTGCGAGATGAGGAGGATAAGGGGTGTGAGGCGGTGGCGGTTCCGTTGTTTTTCTATCAGACTCGTGCCGCTTCCTTGCTGTGGCGGAGCTAGCTGGGTGGAAGGGGGGCCACCCTAGCAGTGAGGCGAAGGCGGTCTGATACAAGGGGTTCGGGGTGAGCGGCGGCGCGTGTGTCCGATTTAGGCCACTATTGTTCCGTACTTGTCGCTCCAGCGGCCATGTCGATGGCGGCACCTAGGTGTAGGAGCTCGCGTGTGTGCTCGTGGTGGCGCGTCGGCTTATTCAGGGCCTGATCTTGCTACGTTGTTGCTACTTTTACGGGCAGCAGTTGCCCTCTGGTGGTTGTTTCGTGCACCGTTTGCTGGGCATGAAGCCTGGAGGAATGTGTTGCTCGCTCTCTACTGTGCGGGAAGGAGACAGAAGGCAGGTGATGTGCGGCTGCGCATGGAGGAGAAGTGCGGTGTTATCGGTGTTGCATCCTTCCGTCCAATGCGGGAGATGAATGGCACCGTCTGATGAACAAGAAGGGCTCGCACCGCGTTGGGCGGCCAGGGAGTTGTGGTTGGCCGTCGAGGCGGGGGTGGCGTGTTTGTACAGTTGATGACCGCGGTTCCACGCGTAGCGGCTGACAGACTCCTGGTTGGTTTTGCGTGAGTGAGACTACTGACGAAAGCCGTTGTCCTGATGTGGCCGGAGCCGTCGTCCAAGGTGGCGCCTACGGGCGTTGTCCCCTTGTTGGAGGCGTCGATGTAGCAACTCTCTCACTTGCCTTTCCCTACATGCTCCAACCCCTAGATCCGGTCTTCTCGATCAGACGATGGTGATGCTATTGGAGTCGCATTCCCTCTTGGGGTATCGTTTTGAAGATGGATTCAATCAAATAGACACGTGGCTTGCAAGGATGGGCAGCAACAACGAACTATAGGAACCCCCTCCACTTGCATGTAGCGCCAAATGAGACGCATTGGCCGTTACTCGTGAGATTCGAGCTACATGTTTCTCTACCTTTAGGCCTGTCGTTTCTCTTTGGTGTCACCGAGTCTGATGAATATGCTCATGGCAGATCCAATCGATACGACAATTTTCGGTGCGCACTTTGCTAGCGGGAGTAGCTCGGGTGCCTGGCTGCGTGTGCCGTGTGTTCTGCTTACCGGCGTCTTGTATGTCTTATGGTGTTTTGTGTAGCTTGTCATTGTTCAGGTTTTCGCTCGGTTTACTTTAATAAACCGAGCAGTGCGGATCTCTGGACCATTTTCTATGGATTGAATGAATTTAGCAGCTCTCGTGTTAAAAAATGAAGAATACCCAGGGGAGCCGCGGCCGTACGTGGGGATATATCGAAGAGACGAAGACCGAACATCTTCTGCTGCCATACCTTGCGTCGGCCTGCAGACATCGTCAGAGAACCTGGACCCGACAGTGTTTTGATTTACCAGCAAGATTGCTCAGGGACGGCGACGAAATACGAGATGGGAATGTCATCACAACAACCAACAAAGAGTTTCTCCGTCCAAAGAAAAAAGGCAAAAGAAGTTCAGTTCTCGTTGCTTGGATCTGTCCAGTTTTTTTATCGGGACACTTTTCATCAGATTTTCGAAAGCACTTATGTTCACGAGAAGATTTTCTTTTCGCTTCCAGCTACTGAGCTGTGCCTCGACTCTCGACAGAGACAGAGATCACTTTAGAGCAGATTTTAGAAGCACTTTGAGTGTCAGTCTGGGAAGTAGCAATGCTCAAGCAAAGCCCTGGTGCCACGGCAAGGAGAAATTCCCATGCCAGTAGCAGTGCCTGCGAGTGTTGTGTGTGCGAGCAGGCAATGGACATGGCTAAGTTGCTTGCTCCGGTTACAAATCGGACGATACCTTCCTTGCCTCCCTTTCCCTCCCAAATTCTCCCTCCTTCCCTTCTTCTCCAGAGTACAACTTAACATCCCACTCTTCACTACTTCGTCGTGTTGATCCAGCCACTGGCCCACTGCTGATCGTTTCTACCCAGTGGTTCTCCATTTGCCTTTCCCCCATTGCCAATCCCATGAGCAAGAAGGCAGAGGTGGGCGGCGAGCGGCCGCCGAGCCGTGGCCGCGCGACGTCGCGGGCGGCTCGTCATCACAATGCGAGCGCGCAGAGGGAAGCGCCCGCGGTGCCGGCCGCGGTTGCAGTGGCGGTGGCGGCGATGCGCGAGGGTGCCGCGGGGAGCAGCAGCTCCGCTATGGCGGCCCGCCCCAGGCGTGCCCCCAATGAATACGTCACATTCCGGGAACCGGGAACGAGCGAAGCATCGGTGCATCATCAAGGCGGACCGGGTCACGGCAGCGGTGCCGACGCTGTCCACGACTCGGCGCCGACCGGCAAGCCGTACTACATACCGGCGTGGCAGAGAAGGCGGGAGCGGCCACCGGAGGAACGGCGGCCGGCGCTGCGGCCAGTCGGTGCGCCGCCGCTAGGCCCACGCCCAACCGACAACGGCGGCTACAGGACGACCACCAAGATCGTCGAGCGCGTCTCCACGATCAAGCCAGACGACGACGGCGGTCACGGCGGGGCCGACCACGCGGCCCCGCTGGCGCTGCCGCCGGGCCACCACGTCGGGAGCCCGCCGCCTCAGCACCAAGGCCACGACAGGCCGGCGTCGAACGCGCCGCGATTGCCGCGGCACCACCATCCGTGGACGCCGACGAGGCACTCGGGAAAGTCGCCGGTCATCCTGTCGCCCGACCGGAGGAAGAAGCGCAGGCGTCCGGCCGCGTTCTGCTTCACGCTCTGCTGCATCCTCTTCTGGCTGGCGGTCATCCTCATCGGCGCCGCCGTGCTCACCGTGTACCTGGTGTACCGCCCGCAGCCGCCGCGGCTCCGGCTGACCGACGCCTCCCTGAACGCCGGGTACGTGGACGACCTCACCGTCCCCGGCGGCCCGCCCCGAGGCCTGGCGCTCAACGCCGACCTCACCGTGCTCGCGGCGATCACCAGCCCGAACACCAAGATCAACGTGGTGCTGTGGTACATGCAGCTGGACCTCTACTTCGAGGGCCACATGATCGGGACGCAGACGGTGCGGCCGGCGCCGGTGCGCGAGTCTCCGGGCGGCTACGTGCTCCGTAGCGTGGACATCGTCGTCAGCGAGGTGCCAATATCGCGGCAGAACGCCTATGCGTGGCGGAACGCGACGACGCACGGTGGCCCCGTGGTACTCCAGCTCGCCGGACGGTTCCACACGCAGCTTAACTTCGGCCATTGGCTGCCGTACAGATACTGGGTGAACCCGCGGTGCACGCTTTGGCTCGACCCGCCGCCCAACGGCAGGCTGCGCCGGGCACGCTGTTGATCTCGTATCGCTACACATGATTTCATTGTCATCTAGGAGTACCTGTTTTACTCTTTTCACCTCAGGATTGCGATTTTTTTCCTTCTGTCGAATGAAAATTATGAAACACTAGGGCAGGATGCCTGGTATAGAATATTTAACTCATATAATTGGTGAAGCAATAGCAAACTCGAGTTTCAAATCTTCCATACACCGTCCTTATTACATTGAACATAACATCCTAATTTAGTAAGCTACTATCAGTCTATCAGTTTAGGCATGCAGACATCGCACTGGCATCCCTCAGGGGTACAGGTAGCAGTCCAGTTGCACTTAGGGCACCCCCCGCCGTGGTTGACATTATCACGACAAATGTGCAGGCAACCTGGAGTATCGCACGGTATCGGCGTCGGGTGAATCGACCCTGCACAAATCTCATCCGCCTTCACTGCAACCTCTACAAAAAAGGGCCAATACTGAATATCAACCAAAGCAATCACATGTACTGTATACGGTTGCTTGTCGAGTTGATGAGGCAAAATGCATCATAAGAGTAGTACCTGATGCTAGCAAGAGGACGACGACTGTCAAGAGCATCGTCTGTGCAGTCTTCATCTTAGCTAGATGGTTGGTCTTGATAGGAAGTCCTCTTGATGGTTTGCTTTGCTCTGAGTTGCGAGGAACAAGTAAAACGGCAAAGCCTTTTTATAGTGACAGTGAAATGATAGGCCAGGACTCATAGTAAATGCCAAGTTAATAGCAATTAAGAAGATTATTCAGTGAACACATATCCATCTGTAGATGCATTAATGTGGATGTATAAACGTCTCTATGTGTACATGCTGCGGGCTGCGTACACGTTGATTCTGCAAGTCTGATGGTCTGATTCTGTCGATCGACCTATCGACAGTCTGCTGTGAACAAATCGTCCATATAGGTCTCTGATCAACATCATTTTTTCATCTACTTGTTACCTCATTTCCAATTTCTTCCAATCTAGTTAAAGTATGAAACAACGACAGTGATGGCTGGTACATGCTGTTGGAAACGTCACTTCAGAAAAATTCAAGTAAAGTATATGTAATAATATCATTGTCAAATGCATATACGTAATTGGCTGGTGTTAAAATTAAGACTTTCCAAGTTAGAGACAACCAATTTGTTTGAGTGGTACCTGGATGTGACAAAACGAACTTTTGGGCGAGGGCAAAGAAGACAGCCATCCAAAGCAAACTTAGATTCCTTATTACAGATCAGAGATTCTCTCCTCACCTTCTAACAACACAGAACTTCAACAAGACTCGTACATGTCAAAGCACTAGTGAATACACAGAACTTCCCCATTGCAATCCTGTACAAGCAAGGAAGGGAAATATTACACACTCACACCTTCTGTGTGTAGCTGACTCACACCTCGTTCAAGGCCTTAGCCTTGAACCATGAAATGCAGCTATGTACTTTCTTGGTGAACTTCTCTTGCATATTGTCCACATACTGGTAGAATGCGCATCTCCCGGTCTCATTGTAAAACGACAACATGCCCCAGTACAGCCAGAACCCAAAGATGAACCCAGCAGCCACAAAGCAATACAACCACAATGCTTCTCTATCTTCAGCTTGGCTCCTTTCGTTTTGCTTCGATGGCGACGAGTGTACACAGTCCTCCAACGGGAAACCACATAGCCCTAGATTGTTGATGTATATGGACGGGTCTACAAGCGTCTGGAGCTGACTGCCCATAGGTATCATCCCATATAACCTGTTGCTGGAGAGGTTCAGAGCGCTCATGGACTTCAAACCTGTAAAGCTTGGAGGAATTTCTCCTGAGAGTTGGTTCCGAGAAAGGTCCAAGGATTCCAGCAGTACAAGATTGCCAATGTCTTCGGGAATACAACCTGACAGATGATTTCCTGATAAGTTCAGATACCTCAGTCCAAGAAGGGTTGCGAGCCCACCTGGGATCTCTTGTGACAGGACATTGCCAGATAAGTCGATACCCACCATGCCTGCTATCTTCGTAGTGTAAACATAATCTACATTCTTCCAAACGATTTGAATCTTTCCTGCAAATTGGTGATAACCAGAATCGTCATTCTGTTCATATGCCATGCCAGTAAAATTCACAAAATCATCTGGAATGGCTCCGGTGAGCTTGTTTTTTGACAAGTCCAATAACTGGAGTCTGCGAAATTGTAATATCTGGCGGGGTATGATACCATCAAACATGTTTGATGACAGCCGGAAAAAACAGAGTCCAGGTAAGTCCTTGCTTATCCAATATGGTATTGTACCAGAGAAATTATTGCCTCCAAGATCCAGAGTGGTTAGGTTTTTGCATTTCTTAAGAGCCAAAGGAAAGGGTCCTTCGAAATGGTTATTGGCTAGCCGTAGATACTCAAGAGCATATGGAAATTTTCTCGACAACGGAACTACACCGTTGAAAGAGTTGTTGGAAAGATCCATGAATCCCAACCATGGAATGTCCCAGAAACACTTGGAGAGACCTCCATCTAAGACATTGTCTGATAGATCTATGAGGTCCAAACCAGTATAGTTGCAAAAGAATATCTCACCTTCATCTGCCAGAAGCGTGCCATACAACTGATTTTGACTAAAAGCAATCATCTGAAGCTGCACTAGATGCTCGCCAAATATATCCCTTATATCTGCAACAATGTTGTTTGCCGTGAAGAAAACAAACTGCAGGCTTGTGCAGTTTTGGAAGGTCTGGCGGTGTATACCCGTAAATGCATTGTACCTAGCACTGACAGTACGAAGCATGCTTCCCATGCAAATGGATGACGGGAACAGCCCAGAAAAGTTGTTGTTTGAAATATCGACCAAATACAGGGAGCTGCTATTCCCAAGTTCTGTGACGATGTGGCCTCCGAGCTGATTTATTGATAGGTCCAGTTCCTGGAGATTTATCAAATTGGAGATGGTACCTGGTAGCTGCCCTTCTAAATAGTTATCTGAAAAGTACAATGCATACAGTTCTGTCATGTTTCCAATCTGAAGTGGGATGTTCCCTGTCAGATTGTTCTGTTGCATGGTGAGCATACGGAGCTTCACTAGCATCCCAATTGTTGGTGGAATTGACCCAGTCAGAAGAACCGAGTTGAGACGGAGCTCCTCCAAGGTCGTCAAGTTACCAATCTCTTCAGGTAGTGTGCCATCGAGCCCCAAATCTGATAGTATCAGTCCAGAAAGGTGCTTCAACTGTCCAATGCTGTGCGGAATGGCACCCCTCAAATACGGGTTGTCGCTGATGTCCAAGTGGACCAAGCTAGTCAGGTTGCCGATACCTGCTGGAAGTGTACCATATAGACTATTGTTGGACAGGACGAGACTCTTCAGTTGGGGAAAGGCTGAGAAGTCCAACCTGTCAAGTGTGCCGTTCAGACTTGTGTCATCAAGGTCGAGCCATGTGATGTGCCCAGCCGGGTCGCAACTGATGTGCGTCCAGCTGCAAAGGCTGGTGGAGTTGGCCAACGACCATGATCCAAGGGACTCATCAGCACTGGCCAAGCTAGCCTTCCAATTCACAAGTGCTTCAGCTTCACGCGAGATGCCCGCTCTCAGCGGCGCAGCAGCAGATAGTTGGAGACAAGTGCAAGAGAGCAGGAAGAGGCCTACAGAATTGAGGTGCTTCATGATGGCTTAGGTACCGGTGGTGCTTCACTGCTGCTGGGGATATAAGACCTCTGTATTAGCCTGTCAGCCAGCCGGCCGGCCATGAGTCCAGGACAGTGTAGTCTGGTGGACGTCCTAGCTGACAAATGGCACATTCTTAGTATATGAAGTGCTGTTAATTTAGATTAAGGACAAGCTACATGGTAATAGTAATTTATAGAGTCCCCATGAGGATAGGATATTACAAATCAAATGTGTCATTATCAGGGTTATTATCAGGATAACGGTGTGGGTGTCATTACAGAACCTACGCTTTTAAAAAAAATACAGAACCAATTCTGTTAATTGATACAGTTCATAAACAATGTAACTGGAAGAGTATTAACATAGAAAAAATGGTTCATGAGAGTATGATACACTTCTGAACTTCGATAGAAAGAAAACAGATGGTCAAGAAAATTCGCACTTCCCTCGCTGGTGACTGAAGAGGGCGTGGATGACTTTGCAGACTCAGTGTGGAGGGCGAGGGTGGCCTTGTGGAAGGCGGGGAGGCGTTCGGGGCAGGCAAACGTGGAGTAGTCGTAGGGATAGAACGATATGAAGGAGGCGCTGGAGCGAGGGAGGCGCGCGGCGAGGAGGCTCCGAGACGGTGGCCGGAGGAAGGCCGATGACGCTGAGGCGGCCGCGAGGCACTGGGGAGACGGCGACCTGCAGGGGGAGCGCCAGTATGGGGCTCGGCGGCGATCCGTGGGAGAGGGCGACCGGCAGGGGGAGGATGCTTGCGCGGAGCGGGCTCGGCGGCGAGCGGTGGGAGGCGGGGAATGTCGATGCGAGAAGTTTTTTTTTAATCTAGAGTGTGCCTGGGTTCAGAGTCACGGAGATGGGCCTAGCCCAGAAGCCGAAGACATATACGGTGTCCACCGGAGAAGCCAGAAAATTTTATTTGGCTATTTTCGACCGAAAATACTACTCTTTATGTCTATAACTTTGTCAAAATTTGAATGTATCTAGACCCATTTTAATATCTAGATACATTTAAATTTGTCTTAAATTGAGACATCTTTTTATAGACAGAGGTTAGTACTACATTTTAGCTTTCGCTTTTAAATTCTCTCATTTTTCTTGAGGAACCTTCCCATTTACCATGTACAATCGCAAAAAAAAAAAAAAAAAAAAAAATCAGCACGAACAGTTCAGCCCTTTCAGCTGTTATCTTGGCCATAGTTTTCCTAGGCTATCATGTGCAGAAAAAGAACATGCCACTAGTGGAAACCATTGTAACTGGCTTTTGCACTGGTTGTGCAACCGGTACAAAGCAATTGGCACTAAAGGCTCCCCCTTTAGCACCGGTTGTGATGCGAACCGGTGCACCGGTGCTAAAGGGGTACCACGTGCGGTGGACGAGGGTCCGGGCAGGAGGACCTTTAGCACCAATTCGTAGGGTGACCACATGGCGAGCCTGGGCCTTGTAGTGGGTTCTGCCGCAGCAGCGTTTTGGGGCCATTTTGCTGTCGCTGCAGAACCCGCTATCACGCACAGGGCTCGCTATTTGAAACACGTTGATGCACACATACATCAAACCATTATATTACACAACATCGTTATGAATATCGAGATCGAAGTGACCTCTTTCAACGTGCTTGGTCGAACATATTACATAATGGTGCACGTTCATGCATATATACAATATAATTTCTATTACAATCCATATTGTTCAAAATCGAAGTGCTGATGGAATTCTCTGGTTGGTTCTATGACCTCGTCAAGTAAGAATCCCGCCAATTCTTCTTCAATTACTCGTACATGCTCGGTTGCTAGAAAACCGTCCCAACCGTTCGATCTAATTTAAAGAAGGCGGTTAATATATATGAACGAAACACAACACAATTGATGGTAATAAAATAAAATTGTGAATATTCTTTACGTACTCGAAGTTTTTCTAAAATTCTCCCCGTCTCGCAGGTCGTTTGGCGAATGAACTCGCAAACGTAGAATCCACATAAATTATTTCCGTCTTTTTGCGTCAAGCGCTGTACAAGAACAGAGTTCAATCAAAATAATAATTAAGGATGGTAATGGTATTGAAACTAGAATCAAAGAGATGCGTGGACCTAGCTAGTAGTACTTACCGGTATTTGTTTAAATTGAAGCTCATTTTTCCACTCACCCGAAGCTTTCTTCGTGAACCATTTCCAAGTCCTGCCCGACAAAGAAAATGAATAAAAGAGTTATGAATTACTTGATATCAGGAAATGAAAAAAAGTTGCCGATATAGTGTCATAATGATTGAAATTACCTCTGGAGCATATCAGCCATGTCCCCCACGCCTCAAGGGATTTATGTTTTGAGTCCATGACTTCTATTAGTCCTTGGTCATGTTTAACGATTAGCAGAATAAAGTGAAACCTGCACACACGCATAACTCATCAATTACAATTTGAATCACCTCTACCTTTAGAACAATTTACTCTTTCATTCAATAAGGCTTTTTCAGCCATAGCACTTTAGCATACTCTTCGGTTACAGCTTATTAATAAAGTTCGGGTTCATCTATGCAAGTATTATTCTAATTCAGTAGGACACGACTAAATTTACTCGGGGCCCCCGGCAAATCTTCAGATCCTTCAAGGAACATCGTATACGCGATAGTTATCTCAAAAATCTCTTGATACTATCAATGCAGTAAGCATACCTGAGAAATACTCGGGGGCTGCAGCCGATAAGTTTTATTGCAAGAATCCATCAAGACTCGTACATCGTGCTCACGATAAAGAAGAATCACAAGACCACCAAGCAAGCGACGCAATCTAAAAATACGAGCTATGGACCAATATAACACATCGTTCTTACGATAGAAGTGCCAAAAGTTCCGCCATGCCTCATGCCACCCCTAAACATTCGGGTATAGCCATCAATAATAAATACATAAAAACAATGGCTCACGCTAGTAAAAATTGTTCTTACGATACCTGAGCTACGAAGTCTATCGTGTACACGGCTCTTTCGATGACTCGGGGGCTGCTGTCGATATAACTCAAAAAAATGCATACGACTCCGCAAGACATATTGCGATTACTACGGGTCCGTCGAGCTTGCAACATGACCTGATCACTCAAAAGTTGCCACCGACAATATGCAAACCACAAACATCGTATTTACGATACTTGAAGAACGAGTCTGCCAAAACTTGCAACTTACCAGAAAACTCAAGGACCGCCATCGACGTTTGAAGACACTTCTGTGAAAAATAATACTTCCTAATTGCATCGTATTCACGATAAATCGAAAGCAAGGTTCGCCCGTGTTCGTGGACATCGATGTCGACTCTAGTTAAGCATGAAGTATAGGTCGACAAATAAGTTACATCAATAAAATTCAACCTAGATATCTACAAAACATCCGAACATTCCGGAGATGCAGAAGATGGAGTATTTTCACCAATTACATAAAAATTGTACCAGCTATACAAATACCTCAATGGTTCGACTACTCGTTCGGCACTTCAACTCCATGGTTTGCTTCGGAGCTCACTTCTAATCTATCAACTATAATTGAGGCAGGGCGCCTGACGACAGGATAGTATGGGTGTACGTCGGTATCAGCCTTGACAATCAACTCCAAGTCAAGTGAAGGGTTTTGAGCCAATACAAAGGCAAATGTTGTTTCAGCCCCAGAGCCCGAACCCTCGCAGCATTCCTGAAGTTCGACATTAGGGAAAGCAGTGTCGGAGGAACTGGGTTAAGCGGAAACATAGTTTTCAACTCCCATCGGGAGCACCCAAACATGGTAGCATTGCATTCACAAAAGAAAGTGTTGGCCACATTGCCAGCAAAATTCGTTACTAAGCAGGCATTTAAAAGCCATTTTTAAGAGTGTATCGGTTACAAGACGATAACTTTTTCACGGAGCTTGAGTTTGCGTCGAGACGCTTGGGGAAACTTCGACAGTTGTTTGCTTGTTCGCCTCCACCAACTCAAGAAGGTGGCGCGCGCACTTGCGCACCGGACTACTAAAAGAGCTGAGGTTGATACCCACGCCATCTTTGTCTTTTGGCAACTCCTTCGTCAATGATTCCATGTCGGCCTCGAAGCCATATCCCATTAAAAGCTGGAACGCAAGAAGTGCTCCATATATACGCGAAGTGCGTTTGAATACCTCGATGGTGTTGTCGGTGTCGACAGAGAATGCGTCTGCCAGCTGTCCCAAGGTCTTGTTCTGATCTACCTTTGGAAAGATCAGGGAAAAAGCCTTGACAAGGCTGCCTTGTTCTTCTGCAGCAGAGCTTGAATGAGCTCACTAGAGTCGATAGCAAAGGAGATGGCGTCGGGTACAGAGTCGGCTGGAGGCTTGCTTATGCGATTTACAGGTATATCGGCAGATCCTAAAAAAGTGAAGGCATGAGAAAAAAATCAACATGATTCAAGAAGAAAGAAAGGTCGAAGTTATTAAAATAAATTACCCAGTAGAGCCTCGATGGATTTGAGGAGGTTGTCCTCCTTTTCCTTCGTTTGAGCCTAGGCCTCCAACTTCTCCTTCTCTTCCTCCTTCAGCTTCATTTTTAGCTGGTTCAGCTCCTTCTTCAGTTTGTCGACCTCTTGCCGGGCAGCAGCCGCCAGCTTGACCGTTTGATCAAGCTGATCAGATGAAGATTGGGCAGCCCTTCGAAGCCGAGCATTTTTGGATTTAAGCTGGATGAATCGGGAGGCGAAGTCCTTCACCATAGCTATTGTGGCTTGGATGGGCTATGACACGAAACAAGACAAATAGTTAGACATTTGAAACTACCATCGATCCAAAATTTGACTGCTAACAGTCAAATATAGGCTCGGGGGATGTTGGGAAAAGGACCGTCGTCAAAAGAAAGAAAGAAAAAACGCAACAACACTTACGCGTCCTTCGGGAGTTAAAGATGGGAAAGTTGATGTCGAAGGAACATCTTTCCCTTTCATCTGAGATCTCCTCGATGGAGAAGGAGCGACTGGCGCTCCCTTCGACAAACTTGGCTCTTTGGCTTCGGCTGTCGCCTCCTTACTAGAGTTGGCCTTTGCCTTCTTCAAGGGAGGAGGAGCTATTTCTCCTTCATCGCTACACGAACAAATTCGACTACGTCAGTAACACGGATGAAGGGACATCAATTACGGATGAAGGGACATCAATTACTTTAGAAGAACAGGTGAAAATGCTTACAATTCAAAGAGCAGCTCATCCTTGTCGGCAAAGCCGCCCGATGGCCTATTCAGCGGCTGAGCAGTTGACACCTCGGTAGCTGCACCAACAAAAAGAACACGATCAACGTCATTGTCGTATCTGTCACTAGGACTCGACTCCGTCGTATCGGTTAATTCATCAGCAAGAGCTTTCTGGTGTCTAGAAGTAAGGGCCTCGGTGCTAACAATTCTATTTTATTCTCTATCTTCTTTTTCTCCGTCTTCAGTGGCCTCACTGTCTTCGACTACCTCGACGCGAGCTTCAACATTACCAATGGACTCGCCATCTTCGGGTGCAAAAGGGTAATACCTTGCAATTGCAGGGACCTGATGAGGCAAACAAAGATTCAACGAGTCAGAATAAAACTATCAAATACAAGTATCGTATCGAGTATGGAACATCAAATCACCTCGGCTTGAAGATGATAAAGTTTGTACGGATCTTGAAGAGACACCAGGGGAATAGAATCTTCTTGACTGAAATAGGTCAAACGCCTAACTTCGTCCAAAAGTTCTTTATTCGACAGTTCTGCGGCGTCGATTCGAGTCACATCTTTGGAACTAGAGTATGACCACATCTGATGGACTTTGGACATTACTAGTTGAATGCGGTGCTTGAAGAACACAATAGCAACTTCGGTGCCGATCATTGTTTGTCCACCGGTGTTCTTCAAATCTAAGACCTTATCGTACAAATCATCGGCTATCAGTTTTTCTTCGGCAGTTAAAATGTTTCGCCAGGACTTCTTCGGCGTCGCCTCCAGGACGTCCGTGAACTTCGGTAGGTCAGAGCGATGTACTGATGCTAGCCGATCCCTAAGATAAAACCACTTCGATCTCCAACCTTGGACAGATTCTTTGATCGGAAAGTTAAAGTAATTAACTTCCTTCCGAACCACGAAGCCGACCCCTCCGGTGATGTAGGGTCCGCTGCCACCACTGTGGCGCTTGACGAAGAAAATCTTATTCCATAGGCCCCAATGAGGATCGATACCAAGAAAAGCTTCGCATACAGTGATAAAAATTGTGAGGTGCAAAATAGAATTCGGCGTCAACTGCCAGAGCTAAATACCGTAAGTAAACACGAGACACCGCAGAAATTCGTGGGCTGGAAGAGACAACCCCCGGCACAGTGTCACGCCTTATCCCTTTGGCTAAGCCGGACATGGACTTGGTAGCGTGTGAGTGTGTGGCCCTGGTGTATGCACCCAGAGGGACCCGTTGTCAGTCTGTTACCGCTGTGTTAAAGCGAGGTGTGAGCCACAGAGAGAGACATCGTGTGTAAACAGAATTCTGAATCGCATCCTAAGCTGCTCCTCTCATCCCCAAATCCAGTTCATCTAAATCTCACCCCAATTTCTGTCTATTTCCCATCCAATTTCTCGTAAGATCCCTCAGGGGCCTTACAATTGGTATCTAGAGCCGTCGATCCCGCCGTTGTGCTCAAATTCTCTTGCCAAAACCGTAACATCCACCGGGAAAGGTGCTGATTGACCTCGGTTGATCGGCCCAAAATCCTTAGCGGGGTTGGGAGTGGTCGGAGCGAGTGCGACGGCGCCATCGAAGCCCTCTGCGCAGACGCGCTTTATCCTGGACAGTGGACGCCATGGGTGAGAACATGGAGCAGATGCAAAAGGCGATGAGTGATCTGATAGCACGAATCGATTGCATGAACACGCGGATGGGCGATTTGGGGAAGCAGTTGGAGATCACGCAGGAGAGTGTGGATGAGGTCCGAAAGAAGCAGGCGGAGGTCGCGCCGGCGGTGGCTGGCGCGGGCGGACCGCGGGATCCAGGCACATCAACCGCGGCGCAGTACCTAGGTATGCCACGTCTCACTAACAACGGGCAGCCGATTCTCACCCACCCTCCATCGGGAGCGCCGGGAGCCTCTCAGAATTTCTTCACCGCACCAAATTCTCCATCTCAGAACCAGCATCAGGAACACCATGTGAAGATGCCGAAGCATGATTTCCCAAAATTTGGGGGCACTAATCCTCGGCTGTGGTTAGATCTCTGTGACACATACTTCCAGATGTACCAGGTTCCTCAATATCAATGGGTTTGCACAGCAGTACTGTATCTGGAAGGTCATGCTGCACTATGGTGGCAAGCGTTCAGACGGCGTTGTGCCACTGTCGATTGGGGAGCATTTGCAACAGCAGTTACAGTGGAGTTTGGGACCGAGGAGTTTGATACTCAGATGGCGAAGATGTTGCAGCTGCGCCAAACCGGCACTGTCATGGAATACAGACTACAATTTGAGGCTTGCATGTATCATCTGCTTTCTCTGGATGAGACACTAAACAACAAATTTTTTGTGGCGCAGTTTGTTCTTGGACTGAAAGATGAATTGAGAACCGCGGTTCGTTTGCAAGCTCCAACAAGTGTCACTCGGGCAGTGGCTCTAGCTCGCATTCAGGAAGAAGAGCTCGAAAACCATCGACCGCGTGGCCGTCCCATGGCAGGCCACAGGATGCCAGCAATTGCACCAGCTGCACCGGCCATACAGGCATACAGCAAGGACTGCAGCGTCAGGAATGGCCAAAGCGTGCCGGCAATGACGACTACAACAGGGAGCGTCAGCTTCGCGATTACCGTCGTGCCAATAATTTGTGTTTCCGTTGCGGCGACAAATTTGGCAGGGACCATCAGTGTAAGAAGCCTCTGCAACTGCTGACAATACAAATAGGAGAACATGGAGAGATCTTTACAGAGGATACGGTTCAGGCACTGGAATTGCTTGACGAACCTGCAGTGCAACAACAACCAGTACCACAACCCGAGTGTCTTCTGATGTTCTCTCAGCATGCCGAGGCAGGGTCAGAAGGTGTAGCAACGATGAAGTTTCGCACGCTGGTCGGCAATAAGGTGTGTCTCATTTTGGTCGATTCTGGTAGCTCGACAAGCTTTGTTAATGCCAATTTCGTGTCTCGAGCTGCTCTACCGACAGTACCAGTGCAACAAGTTTCAGTAAAAGTGGCCAATGGGGAACTGATGCAATCTGATACGCAAGTATCACAGATGGCATGGTGGATGCAGGGACACACATTTTATACAGACATGAGAGTCTTACCACTTGGTGCTTATGATGCAGTGCTTGGTATGGATTGGCTTGAGAGCCATAGTCCAATGACCGTGGATTGGGTGCTAAAGTTCATGGAGGTACCATCACATGGACAAATGGTGCGCTTACAAGGGGAGTTGTTGCAACAACAAACACAACTAGCCATGATTACTATTGAGGATGTGCAGAAGTCGTTCAAAGGAAATGATTTATGGGCAATTGCTTTAGTCGATTTTACTGATCAGACAGCTGCAGAACCTGTAGGCAGCTCGTCAGCTCCCGATACATCATCTATTCCACCAGACTTACAACATCTACTGGATGAATTCTCGGATGTGTTTCAGGATCCCAAGTCTCTGCCGCCTCATCGTCAGTACGACCATGCAATTTCTTTGGATCCGGCTGCGACACCAGTAAACTCGCGCCCCTATCGCTACTCTCCGTTGCAAAAGGACGAGATTGAGCGACAGATCGCCGAGATGATCAAAGCAGGAGTAGTGGTACCCAGCATGAGCCCTTATGCATCGCCGGTACTGCTGGTAAAGAAAAAGGACGGCCAGTGGCGTTTTTGCGTCGATTACCGGCGGCTCAATGCGATCACGATCAAGAATAAATTTCCCTTACCAATTGTCGATGAGTTATTAGATGAGTTGGCGGGATCACAATTCTTCTCGAAGCTTGATCTACGCGCAGGATATCATCAAATCCGGATGCGAGAATCGGATGAGGATAAGACGGCGTTCAAAACACACTCTGGCCACTTTCAGTTCCGTGTCATGCCATTTGGCTTAACAAATGCCCCAGCAACTTTCCAATGTCTGATGAACTCCGTTTTTGAGCCATTCATCCGCAAGTCAGTGATCGTATTCCTAGATGACATCTTGGTTTACAGTGTTAACTGGACCGAACACCTGAAGCATCTCCGTCAGGTGCTCTTGACTCTACGTCAGCATAAATTGTTCGCGAAGATTTCAAAATGTGCCTTTGCGCAAACAAGCATCAGCTATTTGGGTCATATTATCTCACAGGCTGGTGTCGCCACAGACCCTGAAAAGACTGCTGCTATGGTAAATTGGCCACAACCAGCAAATGCAACAGAGCTGAGGGGGTTTCTCGGCCTGACAGGATACTATCGCAAATTCGTAGACAAGTATGCCGTGATCGCGAAGCCATTGACAACATTGTTGAGTAAGAAAGGCTTCTTATGGTCAGCTCAGGCCACACAAGCATTCAACAAACTAAAGGCTGCTATGACTAGCACTCCAGTTTTAGCCTTGCCAGATTTCAATAAGCCCTTCACAGTCGAGACGGATGCCTGTGATACGGGCATTGGCGCCGTGTTAATGCAAGACAAGCACCCGGTGGCGTACCTCAGTAAAGCATTGGGCGTCACAAATTGCAAATTATCAGTGTATGAGAAAGAATTCCTCGCTGTCATGCTTGCGGTGGACCGATGGAGACCTTATTTGCAGCGCGGTCCATTCATTATTCTGACAGACCATAAAAGCCTATGTGCTCTAGGGGATCAACAATTGTCCACTGAACTGCAAAAGAAAGCAATGTCCAAACTTCTGGGATTGCAGTTCACGTTCAAGTATAAACCAGGAGTGGACAACAGGGCTGCTGATTCCCTGTCCAGGGTGGGCCATTTGCTGAACATGGGTTCAGTCTCTGACTGTCAACCGTTGTGGATACAAGAATTGCTTAATTCCTATGCTACTGATGCTCGTGCGCAGGAGTTACTAACTCAGTTGAGTTTGCACAGCCCGAATGAGCAGGGTTACTCACTGGAGAAAGGCTTGATTCGTTACAAAGGAAGATTGTGGATAGCCCAAAATACAGCACTGCAGTCCAAGCTTAACAATGCCTTGCATGATTCTGCTATTGGTGGACATTCAGGAGGCACAGCCACCTATCAGCGAGTCAAGGGACTGTATTACTGGCCTGGCATGAAGAGGCAAATCGAGGAATGGATCAAGCAATGCCAAGTGTGTCAGCAAGCGAAACATGAGCACATCTCGTCGGCGGGGCTGCTTCAACCATTGCCAGTGCCAGAGCGTCCGTGGGCAGCCGTAACGATGGATTTTATCGAAGGTTTGCCAAAATCTGATGGGTGTGATGTCATTTTGGTGGTGGTGGATCGCCTGACGAAGTATGCACACTTTTTGGCCCTTCGTCACCCTTTCACGGCACATTCTGTGGCTAATCTATTCCTTGATTCAGTCATCAAGCTGCACGGCGTTCCATTGTCAATCGTCTCAGATCGAGACAAAGTTTTTACCAGCAACTTTTGGCGGGAATTGTTCGCAGCAGTGGGCACTAAACTGAGCTACTCCACGGCTTACCATCCGCAAACGGACGGCCAGTCGGAGCGTGTCAACCAGTGCCTGGAGCACTATCTGCGTTGCGCCGTGCACGACTGCCCTGGCAAATGGAAGCGTTGGCTCGCCATGGCCGAATTCTGGTACAATTCTTCTTATCATATTTCACTTGGCTGTTCCCCGTTCCAGGCTCTCTACGGCATAGAACCAAACTTTGGTGCTCTGCCTAATCTGGGTGTCAAGGCAACGCCGACAATCAAGGAGCTGGCAGAGGAACGGCAAGGTTTTCTGCAATTGCTCAAGGATCATCTTCAGCGCGCGCAAGTACGAATCAAGGCCTACGCTGACAAGCATCGCACGGAGCGGGAGTTCCAGGTTGGCGACGATGCCCTCCTCAAGCTACAACCATATGCACAAACTTCCGTCGTCAATCGACCATGCGCGAAGTTAGCCTTCAAGTACTTCGGCCCCTTCAAGATCTTGGAGCGCATCGGAGCCGTCGCCTACAAACTGCAGCTGCCTCAAGACTGCGCCGTGCACCCAGTATTTCACGTGTCGCAGCTGAAGCCGTTCACGCCCAATTACACGCCAGTCTTCGACAAGCTTCCGTCACCACCGGACATCACCACAGCGCAACCACGCGCCATACTGGAGCGACGCATGGTCAAGAAGGGGAATGCGGCAATACCACAGGTTCGAGTCCAATGGTCGCATCTGGCCGCTGATCACTCCACCTGGGAAGACTATCATGTTCTTCGTCATCGTTTTCCAATGGCTGCTATCTGGGCAGAGGATTCATCTCAAGGAGGGGAAAATGTCACGCCTTAGCCCTTTGGCTAAGCCGGACATGGACTTGGTAGCGTGTGAGTGTGTGGCCCTGGTGTATGCACCCAGAGGGACCCGTTGTCAGTCTGTTACCGCTGTGTTAAAGCGAGGTGTGAGCCACAGAGAGAGACATCGTGTGTAAACAGAATTCTGAATCGCATCCTAAGCTGCTCCTCTCATCCCCAAATCCAGTTCATCTAAATCTCACCCCAATTTCTGTCTATTTCCCATCCAATTTCTCGTAAGATCCCTCAGGGGCCTTACACACAGGAAATCAGTAAACATAACAGTGAATCTAGCGGGGGGATTAGGACGGGAATCTGAACCTGGAAAGCGGACATCTTCCTCGTCGTCAGAGATCAGCCCTAGACTCCTCATCCTTTTCTCGTCGCGCTTGGAGATGGTGGATGATGTCCAATCGCATTGGGCGTCCTTGGCAGAGGTGGTAGCAGCTTTCGGTGCGGTTTTCTTTGGCATAGCCGCGGTTGCCTTCGAGTCGGTGGCGCTTGCAGTGGCGCTGGCAGTTGTGGCGCTCTTCTTCTTGCCCATGGCTTTCGAGGTCTGTTGAGGCTTCAAAGACTTGGTCGGGCGTAGTAGGAATGGGAGGCAAGAAACAGGAAGAAAGATGAATAGGAAGGCACATGTGAGACAAATTAAACCATGGATCCTCTTTATAAAGAGAAATTACTTTGGATTTAGATCGTCAGATTCGCATCATTGAAAATGGGCGGAAATCTCGCTATACACGTGTTGCAAGAAGAGGCAAACCGGCGGCCCATTACCTCCACTACGCACGAGGATCGAGGAAACGCTTTTGTTAACGCGCAAGGTCCGTTCATTTCCAAACTAACTCCGCGGGCAAGGGGTGGGCCCACTAGGTCACATCCCGTCAATTTCGCCGCAGCAGTTGCCACATTGTTGATGACGTCATCAAGGTCATCGGCTCCTTTGTATCGGAGCACCTGAATATTATTGAAACTTGAAGGAACCTATGATATTCGACTTAGCAACTTATAGCCTACGCATGACTACTTCGCAGTCCTCCACAGGCTTGGGGGCTACTCCCATCGGGAGCGCTGGTCGCGCACCCGTTAAAACGATAAAGACATCATCGACAAAAAGAATTCAAGGAAGACTGGACCCGAAGATTCTAGCAGTCCAGGTTCAAGCCCGGGGACTTGAGCTTGTGTAAAGTGACGATGTTTTGCTTCGGCAGTTAACCAGTCTCGGTTCACCGAGTAAACTTGGGATCGTTACTTTCATCCCTTACGTACATTCAATTATTCGGCTTCTCTCAAAGTCTGCATTCTTTAAGGTCCTGATACGTTCAGAAGATATCGGATGAAGAAGAAGAGTAACAAAACATCGACATCAACAACAAGATCTTCGAGTAGTACAACTTAAGTCTACGCACGGAAGCAAGCATCCGCCATAGACTCGGGGCTACTCCAATCGGGAACGTTGTTTGCACACCCGATAGCAGGCAATTTCAATTTTACATCAAGTACAAGATTCAATATTCTTCGATTGATCAAGACGTTTGGATGAAGACACCTTTAGTCCCTGCCCGAAGCTTCGCTTCATCCAGTCCCTCGGGGGCTACTGATGTGGGCATTACCCTTCGGGTAACCAACATTGGCCTACCTCCTATGGCCAAACAGGGAGCCCACGAGAATCACCACAGCCCAAGATGGACTCATACATCAGTTGCAACGGTGAAATGATGGAAGGAGACGGATTCTTGACGGACAAGGCAAGGAGACGTCGATTAAGGAAAAGATAGATTAGATCTAATGTAACCTAGTCGAATTCGTGCAGGACTCTAAAGACCTGGCGTCCTATATAAAGGCCAGGAGAGGACCTGCCGAATCTTAACGTCACAAATGATCCAACCAACACAACCTCGCATACACCAAACCCTAGAAACCTTGCATTCCGGCAAGTTCACCCCAACACAGTCAATCGGCTACCCCATTGTAACCTTTTTCATCGATAAATCAAGATCAGACAAGCAGGAGTAAGGGTTTTACCTCATCGAGGGCCCCGAACCTGGGTAAAATCTCGCCTTCTGTTCATTTGGTATCCGATGTCTCGTGCTAACATGCAGGATTCCGTCAACCCTAAGCCCCTCATGGTGGGCATTGAAAGAGTCAATACTCTTCTCTCTTCTTCAAGCAATCCTGCAGGTAAAGTAAATGCCTTGTGTCCCCAACTCCACCGTGTGGTTGTCAAGCATAAGGTTTCGTGTAAGTAAATAACACAAGTAGAGATAAAACAAGTAAACACTAAACTAGATAAAATAACTAAGTAAAAATTGTAAAGAGGTTGATTGTTTTTGGTGTTTTGGATGCAAATAAGAAAAGTAAATATTTTTTATTTTCGGATTAAAATAGTGTAGCAAACAGAAAACAATGTAAAAGCAATCTAAAGGTGTTTCTTCTGATAAAAAGTGGACCGAGGTTCATGGGTTCACTTGACTTATGATAAGTTGTGGTGGGCAAAAAGCAATTCATCAATGAGATATGAAGGTGCAGATAATATTATATGTAAGATTAGAATTAATATGGGCATCACGTCTTATCATAGAGATGATGCAATACACCTCTCTTATACTTCACAAGAAAGAAACTTCATCAATCTTGTATTAAGAATTAACAGAGCATAGCAATAATTACTTTGAAAAGAAGTTTGAATATCAAATATGCTACCTTGAACAAACAAGATCATCAATACTGTCACATGATGAACATAGCACATGCATTCACTTTATCCCTAGTGAGGTAGCAAAAGAAAGGCAAATCCATAATAGATCTTGAACATGTTGTCACTATCCAATCACTAAAACCATGCTACTCCATCTAACACACACAGCACCCCACACACGGTCTTGTATAGATGTTGGATCAGAACATAAACTTAAGAACGGGGTACATAATATGCATCTATCAATACATCTAACCATATAATAAGATCAGATCTCATAAGAAAATATCATAGAATAATGATCCACCACAAAGGTATTTGATACGTCTCAAACGTATCTATAATTTCTTATGTTCCATGCTACTTTTATGATAATACTCACATGTTTTATACATACTTTACATCATTATTATGCATTTTCCAGCACTAACCTATTAACAAGATGCGAAGCGCCAGTTTTTTGTTATTTTTGTTTCAGAAATCCTACAAAGGAAATATTCTCGGATTGGACGAAATCAACGCCCGGGGTCTTATTTTTCCACGAAGCTTGGAAGACCGAAGGGATAACGAAGTGGGGCGACAAGGCGCCGCCACCATAGGGCCGCGCGGCCGGGGCCGCGCCGCCCTATGGTGTGGGCCCTCGCGCCGCCTTGACCTACCTTCCGCCTACTTAAATCCTTCGTCGCGAATACCCCTGCGAGAGCCACGATACGGAAAACCTTCCGGAGACGCCGCCGCCGCCAATCCCATCTCGGGATTCGGAGATCGCCTCGGCACCCTGAGTGGGAATCCCAGGAGGGCTCTACATCATCATGCCGCCTGGGATTGATGTGTGAGTAGTTCATCCTTGTACTATGGGTCCATAGCAGTAGCTAGTTGGTTGTCTTCTCCGCTTGTGCTATTATGTTTAGATCTTGTGAGCTGCCTAACATGATCAAGATCATCTATTTGTAATGCTACATGTTGTGTTTGGCGGGATCCGATGAATAGAATAGTATGTCAAGTTGATTATCAATCTATCATATATGTGTTGTTTATGTTCTTGCATGCTCTCCGTTGCTAGTAGAGGCTCGCCAAGTTGATACTTGTAACTCCAAGAGGGGGTATTTATGCTCAATAGTGGGTTCATGCCTCCATTGAATCTGGGACAGTGACAGAAAGTTCTAAGGTTGTGGATGTGCTATTGCTACTAGGGATAAAACATAGATGCTTTGTCTAAGGATATTTGTGTTGATTACATTACGCACCATACTTAATGCAATTGTCTGTTGTTTACAACTTAATAAGGGGGTGCGGATGCTAAACGAAGGTGGATTATTTAGGCATAGATGCATGTTGGATAGCGGTCTATGTACTTTGTCGTAATGCCCGATTAAATCTCATAGTAATCATCATGATATGTATTGAATCTTTATTTGTCAATTGCCCACAGTAATTTGTTCACCCGACATGTTATTTATCTTATTGGAGAGACACCACTAGTGAACTGTGGATCCCGGTCCATTCTTTTACATCTGAATACAATCTACTGCAATCATTGTTCTCTACTATTCTTTGAAAACTAACATCATCTTCCACACAATACGTTTAATCCTTTGTTTTCAGCAAGCCGGTGAGATTGACAACCTCACTGTTACGTTGGGGCAAAGTATCTTGATTGTGTTGTGCAGGTTCCATGTTGGCGCCGGTTTCAGGTGTTGCGCCGCACTACACTCCTCCACCAACAACCTTCACGTGCTTCTTGACTCCTACTGGTTCGATAACATTGGTTTCATACTAAGGGAAACTTGCTTCTATACGCATCACACCTTCCACTTGGGGTTCCCAACGGACGAGTGCTTCACGTGCGTCAAGCTAAATTTCGGCGCCGTTGGGAGATCAAGACACGCTGCAAGGGAGTCTCCCACATCCAATCTCTTTACTTTGTTTTTGTCTTGCTTTACTTTATTTTATTCTTGTCTTGTTTGCTTTATATCAAAAATACAAAAAAATTAGTTGCTTTACTTTCTGTCTTATTTACTAGCTCTATATCAAAAACACACAAAAAATTAGTTACTTTACTTTCTGTCTTGTTTACTTGCTCTATATCAAAACACACAAAAAATTAGTTACTTGCATTTAGTTTATTTTGTTATCATGTCTAGCTCTGTACCTGTTACTTCTTCACCTGAGGAATTAGTCTTTACTTTTAAACAAGGGGATGAGGAGAGTTTTAAAGATGCTTGGTCTAGAATTTTTGATTCTTATCGTAAAGTTGAACCTCAAATGACTCTAAGTCTGCTCCTTAGTAATTTTATTTTGGGCTTATGATTCGCTATAGATATGCCTTGGATGTTGTAGTGGGAGGAGATTTCCTTCATTGCAATGGTGATCAAGCTTTTAATGCCATAAAAAAATTGGTTGCATCACATAGTTCAGCTGATACTTTTAATTCATCTCTTGTTAGCATTTATAATAGATTAAACACTCTTGAGACAAATACATCTTGCTTGAAAGAAAGGTATAGTTATGTTCGTGACCGTCTTGATCAAGTTTTAGTAAACTCTGAACCTTCAATGTGGGACCCTACTATTAAACTTATTATTGGTGGTGAAACTTTTCATGCCCATTGTGATATTATGTCTGAATTTTGCCTTATGCCTAAGAGTATTTATGAATCTTTGACACGTTGGGGACTTGTTGAAGGAGGAGAAGGAATAACTCTTACTGATAACTCTGTTATAATTCCTAAGGGAATAGCCGAGGGTGTGTTCACAACCATTTTTGGAAGAACGGTATCCACTGATTATCTTATTATTGAATGTGTAGGAATAGGACGAATCATACTTGGAAGATCCCTGCTGAAGCTATTGGGAGCAATCATAGATGTGGGAAAAGGCACCCTAAAATTCACCTCTACACCGGGAGGCAGACATGTATTCCCTAAACCAAAGAGTAAGAAAAAGAGTAAGAAGGGTAGGCGTAAAGCCCGAGGTAATAATGTTGATGCTTCTTCTCTTGATAATACTTGATTTGCACTTTCTGCGCTAGTGAAAGGCGTTAAAGAAAAGCACTTCTTGGGAGATAACCCATGTTTTATTTTATTACTGTATTGTTGAGTCTTGGAAGTTGTTACTGTAGCAACCTCTCCTTATCATGTTTTTGTGCCAAGTAAAATCTCTATGGTAAAGTTGATGCTAGATTTGGATTATGCAGAAGAATTTGTCTGTTACGAATTTGCGTAGAACTCTCTGTAGAAAAATCAAAAAAATCTGCCAATTTACGTGCGTGATCCTGGATATGTACACAACTTTCATTAGTTTGAGTTTTTCCGTTTGAGCAAGTTAAGTGCCTCTGTAAAATTCGTCTTTACGGACTGTTCTGTTTTGACAGATTATGTCTTTAATTTCGCATTGCCGCTTTTGCTATGTTGAATGGGTTTCTTTGTTCCATTAACTTTCAGAAGCTTTGTGCAATGTCCAGAAGTGTTAATAATGATTATGTCACCTCTGAATGTGTGAATTTTTGATTATGCACTAACCCTCTAATGAGTTTGCTTTAAGTTTGGTGTGGAGGAAGTTTTCAAGGGTCAAGAGAAGAGGATGATACAATATGAACAAGAAGAGTGA
The DNA here is from genome assembly GCA_030979885.1 of Lolium multiflorum. Lineage (NCBI taxonomy): Eukaryota > Viridiplantae > Streptophyta > Magnoliopsida > Poales > Poaceae > Lolium > Lolium multiflorum. Next base: position 311,575,901 of record CM061749.1, read on the forward strand.
AAGGTCTAAGCTTGGGGATGCCCCGGTGGTTCATCCCTGCATATTTTAAGAAGACTCAAGCATCTAAGCTTGGGGATGCCCAAGGCATCCTTCTTCATCGACAACTTATCGGGTCACTTCTAGTGAAACTATATTTTTATTCCATCACATCTTATGTTCTTTACTTGGAGCGTCTGTTTGTTTTTATTTTTGTTTTGGTTTGAATAAAGTTGGATCCCGCCATCCTTATATTGGAGATATTACGCTCCGCTATTTAATATGGAACACTTGTGTTCTTAGTTGTGCTTTAATGTTCATGGCGAAGGCTGAAAATTGCTATTTGGTTGGAATCAGAAAATGCTTCATATGGTTTGGAATAACTTGAAACTTGGCAATTGTTTTGAGATCTCATTAGATCATGTTTAAGCTCTTGCATCATGTAGTTTAATCTATTAGTGGATAACTACCGTAGAGCTTGCTAAAATTTGGTTTGCATGATTGGTCTCTCTAAGTCTAGATATTTTTCCGGTAAAGTGTTTGAACAACAAGGAAGACAGTGTAGAGTCTTATAATGCTTGCAATATGTTCTTGTGTAGGTTTTGTTGTACCTGTGCATACTTGTGTTTGCTTCAAACAACCTTGCTAGCCCAAAGCCTTGTACTGAGAGGAAATGCTTTGCATCCAAACACCTTGAGCCAAAACCCATGCCATTTGAGTCCACCATATCTACCTACTATGTGGTATTTTTCTGCCATTCCAAAGTAAATTACTTGAGTGTTACCTTTAAAATTTCATTCCTTTATCTTTGCAATATATAGCTCATGGGACAAATAGCTTAAAAACTATTGTGGTGATGAATATGTAGTTATGTGTCTTATTTCTTATAAGTTATTTGTTGAGCGGTAACCATGTTTCTGGGACGCCATCAACTTTTTACCTTTGTTGGATATCATGTGAGATGCTATGCATGTTCGTCTTGTCTGAAGTAAGGGTGATGTCATGATCAAATGGTTTGAGTATGCATATGTTAGAGAAGAACATTGGGCCGCTAACAAAGCCATGTATCATGGTGGAAGTTTTCAGTTTGGACATACAACCTCAATCTCTTATGAGAATATCTATTGTTTAATGCTTAATCATTAAAAGAGGAGTCCATTATCTGTTGTCTATGTTGTCCCGGTATGGATGTCTTAAGTTGAGATCTATTAAAAACGAGAAATCAAATGCAATTGATCTCCTAGGACCTTTGTATAGGCGGCATAGAGGTACCCCTTTGTGACACTTGGTTGAAACATATGTTATGCAATGATAATCCATGTAATCCAAGCTAATTAGGACAAGGTGCGGGCACTATTGGTATTCTATGCATGAGGCTTGCAACTTGTAGGAAATATTATGCATAGCACATATGAATTATTACTACCGTTGACAAAATTGTTTCTATGTTTTCAAAATAAAAGCTCTAGCACAAACATAGTAATCCATGCTTCCGGTAGTAATAATTCATATGTGCCTCCAGAGACGCCGCCGCCACCAATCCCATCTCGGGGGCTTAAGGAGATCGCCTCGGCACCACCGGAGAGGGGGAATCATCACGGAGGGCTCTACATCATCATGCCCGCCTGGGATTGATGCGTGAGTAGTTCATCCTTGGACTATGGGTCCATAGCGTAGCTAGTTGGTTGTCTTCTCCTTGTGCTATCATGTTTAGATCTTGTGAGCTGCCTAACATGATCAAGATCATCTATTTGTAATGCTACATGTTGTGTTTGGTGGGATCCGATGAATATAGAATATTATGTCAAGTTGATTATCGATATATCATATATGTGTTGTTTATGTTCTTGCATGCTCTCCGTTGCTAGTAGAGGTTCTGGCCAAGTTGATACTTGTAACTCCAAGTGGGGGTATTTATGCTCGATAGTGGGTTCATGCCTCCATTGAATCTGGACAGTGACAAGTTCTAAGGTTGTGGATGTGCTATTGCTACTAGGGATAAAACATCGATGCTTTGTCTAAGGATCTTTGTGTTGATTACATTACGCACCATACTTAATGCAATTGTCTGTTGTTTACAACTTAATACTAGAGGGGGTGCGGATGCTAACCGAAGGTGGATTATTTAGGCATAGATGCATGCTGGATAGCGGTCTATGTACTTTGTCGTAATGCCATGATTAAATCTCATAGTAATCATCATGATATGTATTGAATCTTTATTTTTCAATTGCCCACCCGTAATTTGTTCACCCAGCATGTTATTTATCTTATTGGAGAGACACCACTAGTGAACTGTGGACCCCGGTCCATTCTTTTACATCTGAATACAATCTACTGCAATCATTGTTCTCTACTATTCTTTGCAAACAAACATCATCTTCCACACAATATGTTTAATCCTTTGTTTTCAGCAAGTCGGTGAGATTGACAACCTCACTGTTACGTTGGGGCAAAGTATCTTGATTGTGTTGTGCAGTTCCACGTTGGCGCCGGTTTCACGGTGTTGCGCCGCACTACACTCCTCCACCAACAACCTTCACGTGCTTCTTGACTCCTACCGGTTCGATAACCTTGGTTTCATACTGAGGGAAACTTGCTTCTATACGCATCACACCTTCCACTTGGGGTTTCCAACGGACGTGTGCTTCACGCGTGTCAGTATTACAAATGAGAGAAATAGATCAAGCTATTGCCACAAACCTATAGTCCAGAGGTGGACTACTACCTATTGATCATGGTGATGATGATGAAGACGTTGGAGAAGGTGGAGATCCCTCCGGCGGTGATCCCGACGGAGTTTCCCCCTCCAATCTTCTCTGCAGCAGCCTCCGTTTTCGTGTTTCCGTGTTTGTGCGGCGCTCTCCTCACGAGAACTCTTCGGGTCATATATATAGTCGTTTTAGGGGCAAAATGCATCGGTTCGCGAAAGAATCAGGGCAAACGAGCGATCGACGGCTGAAAGAGGGGGGAGTGGCGCGGCCTGACTTTCTAGCAGCGCCACCTGGCCTATTTTGGCCCTCAGGCATCTCAAGGTGAGCTTCCAGGGCCCATTGCTTCTCCCGATGAAAAAGTGACGCTCCAAAAATCCCAGGTCAATTTGACTCCGTATAGGTCTCTGAAAGTGAAAAATACACAAAACATGGTTTTCCTGTTCTGCAGCGTTATAACCCCAATCAGGGGGATCATTGGTAAATCCCCATAAATCAATATAAAACATGATATTATCATCATATATGTTGCAAATATGTGGGAATTCAATATTATAAAGGACAAAGTTCATGCATGCATTTTACATGCATCAGTAAGCCAGCTATCCCCTTGATCGACAGAGCAAACAAAGAGAACAAGGATCAGGTAGGACCCTCCACGATTCCCCTAGTAAATCTCACAGATATCATCGAAGAATCAGTAAAACCCTAGACTGCCTAGGGTTGTTTCGACATCAATATCGGGAGAGGCGACAACCGAGAGGAGTCTATGGTCCATATGTGCTTAGATCAACATGAGAGTGGACTGTGCTTCTGTTACCACCCGATTTTGGCCAAATCAGGAGATGGGCCGCAAGTGAAGATGGGCTTGAAGGACGTACACGTGGAACATCTTCGAAGCGGCCTTGCGCTAAGAGTTTGGGCTAAGTGGTCCGTGTATCTGTAATATATTAGATCGTATTGTGTTTAGATTAAAGATGAGTCTGGCCCGTGGTTAGGTGCACGCCTCAATTAGAAAGTCCCTTGGACTATAAATATGTATCTAGGGTTATCGGAAAAGGAGGACAATCATCGTTCAACCAACACAAATCGGGCGCATCGCCACCCCTTTCTTCGAGGTTTCTCCAGGGTAAGCACCATGCGTCTAGGCGTATACGTTTTCGTTACCTTGTCTTTGCTCGTGCTGAAGCCTTGTTGATCGCGAGCAGTACTATTTATCCTTAGGTGTCTAGGGGCTTGCATTGATGCTTTCGCGTGCATCTGCGTGGCAATGCCGTCCTGACACCTAGCCCTTACACCTATCCAGGTGTGAAGCAGCATCTCTTGTTCTTTACTTAGTAGATCCGATCCGTTATAGTTGCTCCCTGCTCCGCAGGGGTTAGTTTAATATCTGCATAGTTAGGCCTTATGCGGGGTCGGAGGATCCGGTAGTGCGTTAGGTGTTGTTCACCGTCCGCAGAGGATGTTCCGAGGAATCAACGTTATGTTGGTTTTTAGGCCTCGTAGGGGTAGTTTGCATCATCTTCCGTAGCGCTAGGCCCGATCACACGTAGGACGTTCCGGTTATGCGGTGAAAACCCTAAACTCGTGGATCGTTAGCTTTGTCCTGATCAGCGGGATCCCCATGCCATTGTAAATCCAACGTGAAACATGGGGGCGATCGGCTCCCTGAGCCGATCCACGGGAAACCCCCGATGCCGATAGGGCTCGTATTTAATGTTTACGTGTCTACCATGCGGGAACAATCGAAGCCTCTAACACCTTCTGATCGGGTCTAGGTGGTGGCACGCCTAGCAACCGCCAGGACGTGGCTAAGATTTGCGGGACGACGCGAGGTGCCGGGGATCCACTAAGGCCCTGGGAGCTTCCGGCTCTTCGTGTTGCTTAGCCATTGCCCGTCGGTGGGTTTTGGAGGGTAACACACTCTGGCACGCCCGTGGGACGTCTTCCGCAACATCCACGTCAACACCGACATCCGAGATGGCAGAGAGGACCAGATCACATACGAGGATCTCCCTCCCGATCATAAGAAGAAGTACGATGAGCTGAAGGCCATCGTTGAAGCCGAACTCATCGGCTTCTTTGAGAAGACCCGTTCGCACGGCATCAGGTTCAAAGGATTCACGCCACAAGGCGTCCTTGAAGGGTGGATCTGTCTCTCCCTTCGGATGAGACGTGCGACCACACGACGGAAATCCAGCTACGTGGTGGCTCACTCAGCTACATCGGCATTACGAGAGCCTGGTGAACTCTTTTGAGCGCGTTGCGTTCCGGGTGGTCCAAGAGATCATGGAGCGTCGGTACTCCCCTTCGGGACCTGCTCTAGGGACTCACCAGGAGAGATGCAACTCCACACCAGGCCACCATTGCCATTTTCGATGGCAACTCCACAGCAACAAGGTTCACCAGCATACGTTGTCTACAAGGTTGGAGGTGATCCGAAGGCGACTACCGGTTCTTGTAGGCCGCCCAAGGAGATCACACGGATCGTGTGCACGTTTGTGCGGACTGCAACAAGCGGACCACGGGCGTCCAGGCTCAACGGGAGAGGGTTGCCGGAGCGAGCCATTGTTCCGGCGGGAGGAACGACTGCAGCAGCGGGGAGTTTGGGAGCGGACGCTGAGAAACGGCGTGGCTAGCCAAGTATACCACTGCACCAGTCCAGGAAAGCTCAACTGCCACTACCTCCACCGTAGATCAGATCAGTGCAGTCCTGAGAGATCAGTTCGGCATCTTGCCGAAGAAGAAGATAATCGGCTATTCCAAGCCGTACCCCAATGATTGACACGATCCCGCTACCACCTAAGTACCGGCTTCCGGACTTCAACAAATTCGGTGGGTCAGAAGGATCTAGCTCCATCGAGCCGATACTTGGCCCAGCTGGGCATGGCTTCGGCATCGGATCAGCTACGGGTGAGGTGCTTCTCGCAATCCCTCACCGGTCAGCTTTTGGATGGTACACCTCGTACGACCAAATTCAATACGATCATGGAAGCATTTGGAGAATAGTTTCACACCATCATTCGAAGCTGCGGAAAGTTTGGTATTGCCGAACTAGCACGAGGTTCGCGAGGCGGAGACGATGTCGAGTACATTCGGCGTTCCAGGCATCAAAGAACCATTCTATTCGGTTCATTTAAACGAGAAAGAAGTAGTCGAGCTGGCCGTGGCAGGCCTTGCAAGGCGTCATTCAAGGATCGGCGTTCCAAGTGGAGTACAACTCGTTGGCCTTTGGTCGGTGAGCTGACCTTGTGAACGGCGCCATCCCGAGCGTACCCGGGGACAAGTTCAAACGCGATAACCCTGGTCAACGACGTGAGGATGAAGATCTGCGGAAGATCGAGAAGTCGTAGTGGCCAGAGTGGACTCGGACGCGATGTTTGTGTCCGCAAATGGGTGAGACCACGGGGCCTCAAAGGATTGGACTTTGATGTGAGCAAAACTGAACAGATCTTCGATCTGCTACTGAAAGAAAGCTTGATTTGAAGCTCACAGAAGGCCACAAGATACGGCGCAAGAGATGAACAAAAGGCCATCGCAAATGGCATCATACGTTCCACGCACGCCACCAACGGCGCAAAGTATTGCGCGCACGAGATTCAGATGGCGATAGAATCGGGCCGATTCTTTCGGACAGGTTGCCATGAAGGTAGACATGCGTCCGTTTCCGGATGTCAACATGGTGGACTAAGCCACTCCATAAGGGAACCTGGGTTCTCTTTTGATGTCAATATGGCCAGGGTTTGTGATCCGCCATGGCAAAGATAAAACAGAGAGCAGCCACTGTGGCAAAGATAAAGAGGAGGCCGTTCCACGCGACCGGCCCCAGGATGATAATAGACGGTACCTAACCGAGGAGGTGAGAAGCATACGGTATCGACGCCACTCTCCGTGCATCTCCTCAATAAATATGAGCAGCGATCGGCATGACCGTCGGCGCCCTACGACGAACGATGAAGATATCGTCGGTCGATGCACGAGAAAACGGAGAGGTATCGTCGGCGGGACGGGGAAACAACGACGGTGCAGACGCTACGCTGGGGAGGTCAGGGAGCAAGACAACGTGGATAAGCACTGGGACTGTCCCTTCTTCAAACATTCTTGGGACTCGGGGAATGAGTAGATTGCCAACAATCGAGAATTGCCCAGAATGCAAACAAAGGAGAAGGACAAACGAGGTTTCAGTGTTCGAACGTCTAGGAACCTCTCCCACCTATCAACAAACGAGCTGAGTCATCTCAAGAAGAAGACTTCGAGGAGTCGGATGGAGAAGAAGATAGGCATCACCGACCAAGGTGGTGCCCTGATGGACTCGGCCATTCTCGGAAACGTAGAGTGCGGCTGCGGGACGGAAGGCGAGGGCACAGTACTGTGCACGATTGAAGAGCACGGCCCGATGCGGCCGTGAAGATTCAGCAAACATTGGAAACGAAGGCGCGCCCGCCAAAGAAGGTATGGCGCCCAAAACAGGCGAAAGCCGATGCACGAGCATCGGGCGATGCCGATGCGAAGGCATGGTGATACGAACATGGTATCCGTGGTCCTAACAGAGTAGCAGTCAAGACATTGAGGCGTACGTGGCAAGGCCGATCGCTGGGATCGGCCCTCAAAAAATGAAAAGCAAAGGATCTTATCTCCAGCATGCCACGCAGCTACAGTTGAAATCCAAGAAGTTGCAAACCTCAAGCAGTGCAACGGAAAAGGAGGCCGATTCCCGTAATCGGCCAAAATTATCCTCAACATCCTTTTGTCTGTGTTCGACATTGATCCAACAGAGATGCTGAAACCGATACCATCAATTACTTGTGAGAATCGGCTCGGGGGCTTTATAGATGGAGGAGACACGGAATCTGAAAAGCTTGGAGTGGATATCAAGTGCCTGACGAGAACAGCTCAAATATGGGGGCGATACGTAAACAAATCGGCCGTAAAAATGGAAAATCCAAAAATTTTAGGCACGGCCACGTGCGTGAACATCGACTTAAGAATTCAAAGCCGATGCACGGCCATCGACTCAAGGGATGCAACTGTTACCAGCGGAAGCCTAATGGAGCAGTCACCAAGTCACGTGGCGAGGCTCTACTGGAAGAACCCCTCATTAGGATTGCTTGGTGACTCAGGCCCTCTCTTCAAGGACTTCCAACTCCTTCTGCAAGACTTCAAGCTCGGCAGCATCGACAGAAGCATCAGTTCGGGCGTCCAAGACGGCCCTTTTCCTCAAGTTAATCTGTTGGTATTTGCCGGCAAGTTTGAGGATCGCAGCCCTGGCCAACAGCAAAAACAGTATGAGCGTGCAGATCAGGCTAGGATCATGAGAACAACCGACAATCGTTCAGTTGGACTGAAGAAGCTCGGGGGGCAGCTCACCTTGGAGGTTCTCTGATTTTGACGATTTGGTTAGAATCGGTGATCTTTATACGATTGGGAAGCTAGATAGTGGCCCAATGCGATTTGATGAACTCATGCTCGCCTTGGCGAGACTGAGGGCGACTAGCCACAGAAGATTTTTCGTTCTGAGGAGCCAATCTTGTTGGAATCGGCTGACTCTGTATCACAGCTTGGTTAAAAGGTGGTGAATTCTTGCAGAATAGAACCACTAATTCGAAGAGGAAGCCGTCATAATTGACAGGCTTTGGGCCAGTTTGTTGCTGCAAAGAACAGAGCATCGCAAGGAAAGTTGTAGGCGGTCAAGATTTTCAGCAATGGTCCTAAAATTCTCCTGAAGGCATTGACTCTGGAGTCTTGCCGAAAGCTGACATTAAGCTCAGGGGACTCGGATTTCCAAGATTTAAGGTGTGCGCGATTCCGGTTTGGTCCTGTTCGACTGAAATGTGAGGATCCGAACTGATCTGTCTCGAAATTTATCATAAGAGACCGATGCGTTGCCATCGGTTCATCGAGCGTTGATCAGGCCAACAATCGGCAAAATCAATACAAGGGAGAATCGGCTAAATCAATTTGCAAGGAATCGACAGAGTCAAATTGGGGAATTTCTTCAATCAATAATCGGATTTCTTACATGAAAAGAGGCTGATTGCTCTCAAAAGGGAAATACTAGGGGATCCATTGGCCCCATCTACTACTGATCCTATGCTAGGGATCCTATCTAGGGGCTATTGCTGCCCTCATCGTCGCCGTCGCCGCCGCTATCGGTGCTTCCGGCGGGCTCGTCATCGCTGCTGTAGCGGCCGCCGGCAGGACCCTCGTCGTCCTCATCCTCCTCGTCAGCATCATCGTCTTCGTTGTCGAAGTCGCCTGAGGTTCCCGGGCCAGGGGCAATGGCGTTTGGCCGGCGGCTCGTCGGAGGAGCCGTCGTCCTCCTCCTCCTCCTTCACCTCCTCGGAAGAGGTGACCCCGTCCCAGGAAAAGCGGTCGTCGTCGCTTGCCTCCACCGCTTCCTCATTGGCGAGGAAGCGGAGGTCACTCTCCCCGTCAGTTGAGGACTTGTCATCCTCGGACCAGACGGAGAAGTCATGGTCCTCCTTGTCCCACGCTGTTGGGGCAAGGATATCGTACGCCGCCTGCGTACCCCACTCTGGTGTTGATTCCCGGATGGGAGAGGACACGTAGGAGAGACCCGACGAAGTGGAGGAAGAAGAAGAAGAAGACATGGCGGCGGAGAAGGGTTTTTGGAAGTGCTAATGCAGAAGGATGGAGAGGAGAACTGTTCGATGCGGCCAAATAAAAAGGGGATATAACGATTTAATGCTTAAGCAGTTCCCAAGGACGTGGTGCCAGAACCGTCAAATCGTGCAGGGAAGTTGAGAAGGCAAGACGTCATCATGAAACATACTGCGACAGATGACCCTTCCAAAGGGAGACGAGATGGTTTTGCAATTATCATTATCAAAACCGGGGGGCATGTGTTACCACCCAATTTTGGCCAAATCAGGAGATGGGCCGCAAGTGAAGATGGGCTTGGGGCGTACACGTGGAGCATCTTCGAAGCGGCCTTGCGCTAAGAGTTTGGGCTAAGTGGCCCGTGTATCTGTAATATTATTAGATCGTTGTAATTTAGATTAAAGAGATAGAGTCCAGCCCGTGCACGGTTAGGTGCACGCCTCAATTAGAAAGTCCCTTGGACTATAAATATGTATCTAGGGTTATCTTTATCGGAAAAGGAGGACGATCATCGTTCAACCAACACAAATCGGGCGCATCGCCACCCCCCTTTCTTCGAGGGTTTCTCTCGGGTAAGCACCATGCTGCCTAGATCGCATCCCGCGTCTAGGCGATATACGATTTATTCGTTACCTTATGCGCAAGTCTTTGAAGCCTTGCTTGATGGCGGCATTTCTTTATCACTTAGGTGTCAAGGGGCTTGCATTGATGCTTTCGCGTGCATATCCTACGTGGCAATGCCGTCCCTCGACACCTAGCTACCCTTACACCTATCTTAGCGGCATCTTGCTTGTTCGTTACTTGGTAGATCCGATCCGTTATAGTTGCTCCCTGCTCCGCGAGGATTGGTTTAATATCTGCATAGTTGACCTTATGCTGGGTCGGAGGATCCGGTGAATGCATTGGGTGTTGTTCACCGTCCGCAAGGGATGTTAGGGAATCAACGTTATGTTGGTTTTAGGCCTCTCGTAGGGGTAGTTTGCATCATCTTCCGTGGCTAGGCCCGATCGCACGTAGGACGTTCGGTTATGCGGTGAAAACCCTAAGTCGTCGTGGATCGTTTTAGCTTTGTCACGATCAAACGGGATCCCATGCCATTAGCAAATCCAACGTGAAGCATGACCGTCGGCTCCTTGGGCGATCAGAAAACTGATGAGCCGATAGGGCTCGTATTTAACTACCGTGTCTACCATGCTTAGAATAATCAAGCACTCTAACACCTTCTGATCGGGTCTGGGTCGGGTGGCACGCTAGCAACCGCGGGACGTGGGCATTTGGAAGACGCGGGACGGCAGTGCCGGGGGTCCACTAAGCGGCCCTGGGATCTTCCCGGCTCTTCGTGTTGCTTAGCCATTGCCCGTCGGTGGGTTTTGGAGGGTAACACATTCTCCACGGGCTAAATAGTAGCGGCAGTCCAAGGTCGAGTATAGATTTTAGTACGAAGTATTTTTTCTTCTGGAAAATACATATTAGCTTTCATGATTTGAAGTTAAAGTTTTTGCTCCAATTTTAGGTTGTTTTGCATTTCCAACAAACCAAGATGGTTCCCAAATGCAAAAGTGTACCACCCTTGAACCATCCAGCATGGACAAAGGTGCAAAGTTCCACATATATCCTGTATTTCTTTATTTTTGATTACATCTATAATTTCTGGAGTAACATTTATTATGTATCTATGTGATCATATGATGTTACTAACTTCACTTACAATGCCAGTCTTCAGTAGCAATAGAATTTAGTTTTCGCACTTAAGCAATCAGAACCGCCATCTTGTTGCGGCTAGTTGTGTTTGAAAGAACATGTCCATTACCCCATGTGTGGTTTTGGTAATTGATGACAATCCCTATGGACTAACGGTTGCATTGAGAATCAATCTTAGGTAAAGTCCATAGCCATGTGTTGGACTCAAGGTTGCAAGATGGAGAAGACAGAGTACAATGACGAAGACGGTGTTGAAGAGAGACGAAGACGGTGTAGAAGATGAAGAGAGATGAAGACGGCATAGAAGATGGATGAAGACGGTGGCGTGCATACAAGATGGATGAAGACGGTGGCGTGTATGTTGGAGGAAGACGGTGGCATGTACAATGATGAAGAGGATGAAGACGGAGCTTGCCGACTCGAGAGGAACGCGCAAGGTTTAGGTTTGTGCTCGATAGGATAGTGGATCGCATCATCGGAGAGAGCTCAAACCTTGCATGCATTGCATCGTGTTTCTTGGTTGTTCTTGGTTCTTATCCATGAGATGGGTTAGAGCTTGTGTTCATTCTCATGACAAGCTCTAGCTCATCGGAAACGGATTCCGGATGCATCGCATGTTGCATGTGCGAGGGTGATGATTTTCCCGACATACCATATTGAGAGGTTACACCTCTATGACCATGAGAAAATCATCACTCACTCTTTTCCATGATTTCATCATGTGAGAAGGTAGCTCTTGTCGCCCTCTTTCCAACAAAATTGGTTTCATGTCATTCCGAGTTTCCTAGCTCGAGTTATGGATTTTATAGTGCATCATATTTGGAAAAAGAAAAAGAAACAGTTTTTGGGCCGGCCGGTACTACCGCTGTAAGTACCGGCCCAACTTCCGCATCAGCTTCCCGAGCCCACTGGATACCAACCGGTACCAGGACGGTATCGGGCCGGTACTGCCGTATTTTCATTTACGGTCACCAGGAACCGTACCTGACGATAATGCAAGCCAGTCTCTTCCTCGGCCCAACCTGCTGCGGCCTCTCCCCGTGTGGTGGCCCCAGCTGGTCCAGCCCACCACCGCACCCCGCTCCACTCGACGCCCAGCTAGCTGCCTGAAAGGACACGGATATCGCCTAGAGGGGGGGGGGTGAATAGGCGATTTAAAACTTTTACGAGATGGGCTTAACAAATGCGGAATAAAACTAGCTTTTTGTCCAGCCCAAAGCCTATATACTATTGTTCACCTATGTGCACCAACAACTTATTATAACCAATACAAGCAACTATGTGATAGCAAGATATATAAACTTATGCTAAGCAATACAAGCAACTATGTGATAGCAAGATATATAACTTCAAGCACGATGGCTATCACAAGGTAAAGTGCATAAGAAAAGAGCTCGGGTATAGAGATAACCGAGGCACGCGGGAGACGATGATTTATCCCGGAGTTCACACTCTTGCGAGTGCTAATCTCCGGTGGAGAGATGCGGTTGCTTAGTGCTCCCGAACGCCACAAGAGGCTCACCTTGAGGTGTGGTTGCTCGATGCCCACCAACGCCACAAAGGCCTCACCCCAAGATGCGGTACTCACACCACACACCGAACGCCACGAAGGTGCCTCACCTAAATCTCCGGTGACCCTCGCCACAAAGGCCTAGGTCACGGTTCCACTAAGGGATTTCCTTCGAGGCGGAAACCGGGCCTTACACAAAGCTTGGGGCACGCATCCACAACTTAATTGGAGGCTCCCAAGAAATCTCCACAAAGGCCTCAAATCCGTCTAGGGTTCCAAGAACCCAAGAGTAACAACTTTCTTGCTTTCACTTCCACGAATCACCGTGGAGAACTCAAACCGATGCACCAAATGCAATGGCAAGAACACCACAAAGATGCTCAAGCCCTTCTCTCTCAAATTCCAACAAAGCTACAAAAGCTATTGGGGGAATAAGAGAGGAAGAACAAAGGAATTCACAAGAACACCAAGATCAAGATCTAGAGGGAGTTCCACTCACAAAGAGATGGATTTGATTGGTAGAAGTGTAGATCTAGATCTCCTCTCTCTTTTCCCTCAAATGGGGCAAGAATCATGGAGGGATAGAGAGATAGGACAAGCTTCTCAAGAACAACAATGGAGGAGAGAGAGAGTGGAAGAAGCAACAGCCCAAGGAGGAAGAAGGGGGAATACCCCCAGAAAATCGAGCCGTTGGGCAAAACCAGGGCCGGATAATCCGGCTAAGTAAGAGCCGGATAATCCGCCCCCGGATAATCCGGCCACGGGTACAAAACCTGGTCAAAATCCGGCCAAAGTCTAGGCCTCACATCGGACTTGCTTTTCTTGGTCCTTAGCCATTTCGAGGCGGATATTTCCGAAATGTCGACCCGGATAATCTGACCCTGGGACAAAGCCGGGACAATATCAGAGACTTGTCTCGACCCTATCTTGAACAGCAATTCCTCGAGGTCCTTAGCCGATTTCGGGGGGCCGGATATTTTGAAATATCCGGCCCGGATAATCCGGCCGGATATTTCAATATCCCGGCAAAGCAAACTACAGAAACACCAAAACTAAAACGGGCATAACTTTAGCATCCGGACTCAGGTTTGATGATCTTGGGCTTGTTTTAAAGAAGCTAGGAACAAGCTCTACAAGATCATGCAGGAAACAATCATAGTCCAACAAGGAGGGATAGAAACAAATGATGAAAGGTTTGACCTATCTAAAAAAGACATACGGTAAAAACTCCAATCTTGAAAATGCAACAAGTTGCCCGTGTGCAAAACCATTCTTGATGAACTAGAGCTTGTCATGAGAATAAGCACAAGCTCTAACTCATCACATGGATAAGATCCAAATAACCAAGAAAGATGATGCAAGGATGCAAGGTTTGAGCTCTCTCCGAATGATACGATCGGGTTACTCACTCGAGAGCCCTTAGTATGACAACTAAACTATAAACCGATCTCCAACTACACTATAGGAAGCGGTGAAAAGAAACCCTATCAAGAGCAAACCTTATACTTGCGCATTCCACTTGAGCTTGATGACCGGCGATCTTGACCTCAACAAGATGGAGCGCCTTTCTTGCTTGTGCTCATGAAGTCTTGTGGATTGCTCCCCCATAAACCACCATGGGAGAGCTTCTTCTTCGACGCATCTTCACATATCCATGATCACCATATGGATGGCAAGACTCAAGCAAAGGATCTCTTCGAGATGGCTCATCTTGAACTTGCACATCATTTCTTCATTCTTCATCATGTTGATGTCTTGAGATAACTTGTCACTTCATCTTCATCTTCAAGACATACTTGACACTTGATATCCTTCATCAAATTCTTCTTATTGCAACCTTGAAGCCAACAAATGGTTCAAGAATTGCCTATGGACAACACCTACAAATATAACTCAATGCAAACATTAGTCCATAGGGATTGTCATTAATTACCAAAACCACACATGGGGGCTCCATGCACTTTCAATCTCCCCCATTTTGGTAATTGATGACAATCTCTTTGAGAGGGTTTATATAAGGAATTTAAGTAACAAATAAGTTGAATATATAGAGCAAACTCCCCCATAATATATGCATGTGTGAATGATCTTGACTTTCATTGCATATAATGGCATTCAAAGCCTAGTGGAGTTTCCTCTAAATATTCAACTATGCAAAGCAACAAGATGCAATGCAATAAAGGCACATGCTTAAGCACAAAGCAAAGACATAACCAAATTCCCTAAACCCTCCAAACTTCTCCCCCATTGGCACCAATTGCCGAAATGGGTGAAAAATTTAGAAGGCCAAAATAGTGAGAGTTCCTCCATAGCGTGTGCATTTCTCATAATTTGAGTGGAATCAAATGCACATATCCAATGACGAATATTCGGAAGGAATCACACTATAGATAGGATCAAAGATTGCAAAAAGATAACAAAGTCAAGAAGCTTCAACAAATGAAGTAGGCAACCAAATGAACCACAAGGAAGATAGCGAAAGAAAGATAGATATTATGATAAGATCAAGAAGATTACTCTAAATAATATGAGGAAGCTCCCCAAGGTTTGTGCACAACACTAGACAAATTGCATTGGAGAATAAAGTGCACAAACATGGAATCATCACTCCCATAATATCATTCAAAACAAAAGATACCAAGTGAATCAAACTCTAATGATCACCACAAAATAGTGCCTTAAATAGAATGAGGAAGCTCCCCAAGGTACATGCATAAATTAAAATGTTGCATTTGAATACAATATGCATAACATGGAATCCTTACTCCCTCATTACCATTTAAAACACAAACATTTGCAATAGATCATAGATAGAAAATTAAGCTTAACACTTGCAACAAACAAATCACTACAAGAAAAGTTGCCATGGCCGACGAAGTTGAAGTCGCGCCGTGGTTGCTGGTGCACCATGGCCGACGATTTTTGGTCCCTCGTGGTCAAAACTTTTTTTTTCTCGTTTTTGAGGCCACCTAGCCCGACGAAAGCGCCAAAACGTCACGTATGGTGGCCCGGGACGTGGTGCATCGCGAATTCTCGGGTTCGCCGGCCGAGTCAACGCAAATCCGCCCGCCCGGGGATGTAGGGCCCACATGGCAGCCTCTCTAGCATTGTTTTTTTCTCGATCGCGCCATCTCGTTCAACGCTCTCCGATCCCAGGCGTTCACGATGCAGGATCATGGGTCCCGCTTGTCATCCTCTATGAACCAAAATTCCTTCTTTTCTTGGATTTTTTTCTGATTTCTGGCTACTTGCCTTTTTCTTTCGATCCCATGCCGCCTTGGAAACGTTGAGACCGCTGCGGCTAAATGGGACCCACATGTCATCCTCTATGAGCTATCAACTTTCTTTTCTTGGAGTTTTTTGGCACCTCATATTTGGTCACTTGCCTTTTTCTTTGATCCTGCCGCCTCTCAAACGGTGATACCGTGATGCTAAATGGGACCCGCATGTCATCCTCTATGTACTATAAAACTTTCTTTTCTGGATTATTTTTGGCACCTCATATTTGGTCACTTGCCTTTTCTTTCGATCCCTGCCGCCTCTCAAACGGTGATACAGCGGTGCTAAATGGGACCCGCATGTCATCCTCTATGTACTATAAAACTTTCTTTTCTGGATTATTTTGGCACCTCATATTTGGTCACTTGCCTTTTTCTTTCGATCCCTGCTGCCTCTCAAACGGTGATACCGCCGATGCTAAATGGGACCCGCATGTCATCCTCTATGTACTATAAAACTTTCTTTTCTTGGATTTTTTTTGGCACCTCATATTTGGTCACTTGACTTTTTCTTTGATCCTAGCTTTGCCTCTCAAACGTTGATACCGCTGTTGCTAAATGGGACCCGCATGTCATCCTCTATGTACTATAAAACTTTCTTTTCTTGGATTTTTGGCACCTCATATTTGGTAACTTGACTTTTTCTTTCGATCCCCTATTTGCCTCTCAAACGGTGATACATCTCTTTAAATGGGACCCGCATGTCATCCTCTATGTACTATAAAAACTTTCTTTTTTTGGATTATTTTTTTGGCACCTCATATTTGGTCACTTGACTTTTCTTTCGATCCCCTGCCGCCTCTCAAACGGTGAGACCACTATACTAAATGGGACCCGCATGTCATCCTCTATGAGCAATCAACTTTCTTTTCTTGGAGTTTTTTGGCACCTCATATTTGGTCACTTGCCTTTTTCTTTCGATCTCATGCCACGTTTGAAGCGTTGAGGAACTAACGGCTCATAAGGACCCGCATGTCATCCTCTGTATTGCTATAAAGAAGTTTCCTTTGTTGGATTTTTTCACCCTCTGAATTTTTGGCTTGCCTTTTCTTTTGATCCCACCCCCTTTGAAACGTTGAGTAGGCTTTGTTGGTTCAAGGGACCCGCATGTCATCCTCTATGTCCATCAGTTTCTTTTCTTGGATTTTTTTTCACCCCTAATTACTAGCTACTTTCTTTTTCTTTTGATCTCAAACCGCATTACAAACATTGAGACCGCTGCTGCAAAGTGGGACCCACATGTCATCTGTATGTACAATAAATCTTGGATTATTTTGGCTCCATATTTGGTCACTTGCGCTTTTCTTTCGATCTCATGCCGCCTTTGAAACGTTGAGTAGGCTGCTGCTGGCTCATGGGTCCGCATGTCATCCTCCCCGAACAATAAAAGTTTCCTTTATTGGAGTTATTTTGACCCCTAATTTCTGCTGTTGCCTTTTTTTGATCCCTTGCCCCCGTTGAAACGATGAGGGACGCTGTTGGCGAGTCGGTCCCATGTGCATCCTCTACTGAACAATAAAGTTTCCTTTGGTGGATTTATTTTTGACCCCTAAATAATTTTGGCTATTTCCTTTATTTTTCTTTTGATCCCTGCCGCCTTGGAAACGTTTGAGAATCTTGCGCCTCATGGGTCGCATGTCATCCTCTGAAACGATAAATGTTTTCTTTTCTTGGATTTTGTTACCAACTGACTTTTGGTTTTTTATTTTATTTATTGCCGCCTTTGAAACGTTGAGTCGCTGCTGGCTCATGGGTCCCAGATGTCCCTCCCCTACAAGAAACATGTGATATCTTGATTATTTCGCTCTGCTATTGCAAACGGATAAATTAAATCTTTATTTTTACATAAACAAACTTATATGTTAGTGTCCTTGTTTTTTGTTTTTGCGAAGCATTGGTTTCCTGTTTTTTAGAAAAATCCGAACTTTCTCTGTTTTGGGTGAGCTGAAGTATGGAACAGGCCAGCAGGATAGTTGAACTGGTGTCCAGATACGGCAATTGAAATCTTTCTTTTCTTGGATTTTCACCCCTTGATTTCTGGCTACTTCATTTTTCTTTTGGTCTGTGCCGCCTTGGAAACGTTGAGACCGCTGCTGCAAAATGGGACCCACATGTCATCTCTATGTACAATAAAGTTTCTTTTCTTGGATTATTTTTGGCTCTTGATATTTGGTCACTTTCCTTTTTCTTTAGATCTCATGCCACGTTTGAAACGTTGAGGAACCTGCTGGCTCATGGGACCCGCATGTCATCCTCTATGTACAATAAAGTTTCTTTTCTTGGATTATTTTTGGCTCTTGATATTTGGTCACTTTCCTTTTTCTTTCGATCTCATGCCATGTTTGAAACTTTGAGGAACCTGCTGGCTCATGGGACCCGCATGTCATCCTCTATGTACAATAAAGTTTCTTTTCTTGGATTATTTTGGCTCTTGATATTTGGTCACTTTCCTTTTTCTTTCGATCTCACGTTTGAAACGTTGAGGAACCTGTTGGCTCATGGGACCCGCATGTCATCCTCTATGTACAATAAAGTTTCTTTTCTTGGATTATTTTTGGCTCTTGATATTTGGTCACTTTCCTTTTTCTTTCGATCTCATGCCACGTTTGAAACGTTGAGGAACCTGCTTGGCTCATGGGACCGCATGTCATCCTCTATGTACATAAAGTTTCGTTTCTTGGATTATTTTTGGCTCTTGATATTTGGTCACTTTCCTTTTTCTTTCGATCTCATGCCACGTTTGAAACGTTGAGGAACCTGCTGGCTCATGGGACCCGCATGTCATCCTCTATGTACAATAAAAGTTTCTTTTCTTGGATTTTTTTCACCTCTGATTTTTGGCTATTTCCTTTTTCTTTTGATCCCCTGCCGGCCTTTGAAACGCTGAGTAAGCTGCAGGCTCATAGGTCCGACATGTCAGCCTGTATGAACGATAAAGCTTTCCTTTCTTGGAGTTTTTTTTACCCCCTAATTTCTGGCTATTTTCTTTTTCTTTTGATCTCAAGCCGCATTTGAAACGTTGAGACCGCTGCTGCTAAATGGGACCCGCATGTCATCCTCTATGTACAATAAAGTTTCTTTTCTTGGATTATCTTTAGCTCCTGATATTTTGTCACTTGCGTTTTTCTTTCGATCTCATGCAGCTGCTGAATCATGGGTCCCGCATGTCATCCTCTACGAACAATAAAAGTTTCCTTTTTTGGAGTTATTTTTGACCCCTAATGTCTGGCTATTTGCCTTTTTCTTTTGATCTCCTGCCCCCTTTGAAACGATGAGGATGCTGTTGGCACGTCGGTCCCACATGTCATCCTCTATGAACAATAAAAGTTTCTTTTGATGGATTTATTTTGAACCCCTAATTAATTTCTGGATATTTCCTTTTTTTCTTTTGATCCCCTGCCGCCTTGGAATCGTTGAGGATGCTGCTGCCTCATGGGTCCCGCATGTCATCCTCTCAGAACGGTAAATGTTTCTTTTCTTGGATTTTGTTTACCAAATGATTTTTGGCTTATTTTATCTTTCGATCTCGTGCCGCCATTAAAACGTTGAGGACGCTGCTGGCTCAGAGGTCCCACATGTCAGCCTCTATGAACAATAAACCTTTCCTTTGTTTGATTTATTATTGACCCATAATTTCTGGCTATTTGCCTTTTTCTTTCGATCTCATGCCGCCTCTGAAACGTTGAGACGCTGCTGGCTCATGGGTCCCACATGTCAGCCTCTATGAACAGTCAAAGTTTCCTTTGTTTGATTTTTTTACCCCTAATTTCTGGCTATTTGCCTTTTTTTTATCCCCTGCCGCCTTTGAAACTAAGAGGACGCTGCTGGCCCATGGGTCCCACATCTCAGCCTCTCTGAACGATAAACCTTTCCTTTCTTTTTTTTCGATCCCGTGCCGCCTTGGAAACGGTGAGAGGCTCCTGCAAAACGGGACCCATATGTCATCCTCTATGTACAATAAATTTCTTTCCTTGGATTATTTTTGGCACCTGATATATGGTCACTTGCCTTTTTTTCGATCCCCTGCCGCCTTTGAAACGTTGAGGACGCTGCTCGCTCGTGGGTCCCATATGTCAGCCTCTAGGAACAATAAACATTTCGTTTCTTGGATTTATTTTTGACCGCTGATTTCTGGCAACTTTGCTTTTTCTTTCGATCCCCTGCCGCCTTTGTTAAAGTTGAGGACGCTGCTGCAAAATGCGTCCCACATGTCAGCTTCTCTGTACGATAATTGTTTCCTCTCTTTGATTTTTTTTCCACTGCTGGCCAATGGGTCCCCGATGTCAGCCTCTATGTACAAGAAATATGTGAATTCTCGATATATTTTAAGCCGAGATATGTAGGATGCTTTTTTTTCGATCCCTTCTGTTTGTTTTTACCTTCAAATGTTGAGGGACGCTACTGGCAAATGGGTCCTGCTCTAGCATTCTCAACTGAAGGAAAAACTGAAATATTGCCTATTCATTTGTTTTTCGTACTCCATGCATCTAATCCATACTAATTGTTGATCCGGGTTTTAGTTCAACTTAATTAGATCAAATTTGATCTACGAGGGAGTATGTAATATATTTTGGGTTCACAACACTACACTTGTTAACAACAATCTGATGAAGAGGTTTGTCATTTTTTTAAACTACAAATACACTCTAAGATCTTGCACACTAATAGAATAAATCTTGGAACTTTATATAATTAATGACAATTTTGAAATCGACTATATGAATATATCAAAATATAGAGCCCATGTAGATGCGCATACTGGCTATGCGCATTTAAAAAGAATCATAATCATAATTGATACGAAATAAAAATAACTTTATATGTAGAATCTCGGTTTCTAGAGGGCCAATCATAGGATATCCGTGTTTAAATTAGGAAGGGCCCCAATGGCATGAGTCGGAGGCCCATTAAGTGTTTTTGGAATGTTATCAGCGAAGTAAGCAGGCTGACAGCAATCACCATGTACATGGCCGGCGGCAGCCCAAAAGTACAAACAATTGGCCCATGCAGGGAAGGTAGTACTTTTTTTTATTGGGAAGGTTGTCTGGCTAACCCAAAAAAAAAGTGGTGCTACATGGGGTAATACTTGAACCCGGAATGAGATCGAGTGCCTTGATGAAAGCGAGGCACACATAAATAGTACTCCGTACCATGCCTTGCCCCTCCCTTTCAACCGTTGGATAAAAAATAATTAGACAGATGACTATTAACTAGTAACTGCTACAGTACCAACCAATGTACAGGACATGTGCTACAGTACGTCGTCCACAGTGCATGTGCTTTAGAACCATGAACAGTACATATGCTACATGCTACAGTACTTTGATCTTAGCTATCTATTTTCAATCCAACGGCCAAATCTACAAGTCACCGTACTGTTCATCTGTGCCTTGCTTATGTCAAGGCACTGGATCCTGGACACTTGAACCCATGATCGTTGCTGAGGGTTGCCTATTTGCGCATAATATGTTTTGTCAGCGGGCACTTCACTAGTTTGTGCAAAACATATCCAGCGCAGGATTCAAAAAAACATCACGTTTTTTTCTTTACGTAAACAACAAAACATCTCATGTTCATCACAATCCAGCCAACATAAGCACATAATAATTAATAGTACAACTAGAGAGCTGTACACATAAATAAGGTTTGTCAAGCTTCATGCACTAGCCAACGCAACCAAAAGTCCGAACTAATGGAAAGGGCTAGGCAATCCAATTATACATTTCAACATCCCCCCTCACATGTGACCACAATCCAGTAATGGTACCATCATGTTCACCACAATGCATCATTAAAGAGAGCAGTATACTATTATAGACCAGCTCTCTCTAAAGAACATTTGTAAGACAACTTAATACAGCTGTGATTCATATTGTTGCCCCAGCGATGGGTGATAACCTGAACACCATATAACCTTCTCACAGCAATTGTAACCAAATATGAGCACCTGCAATGATTTGGTGTCAAGCTTCTTGAAGGTCAGGAGGTATCCTACCTTCAAGTCATGTGCTTTGACAAACTCTGGCCATCCTGCGTCCATTAAAACATTGCCATCTTGTTGCTTCAGGTCCACAATCCAGGTGCATGCAGTGGACATCTTCAGGTTGATGGACTCTGGACACCCACCGTAAAACCAGGGTAGAACACGACTGGGGATGGAAATCACCTCTAACTCCGATGTACATAGTACCTTGCAGAAGCTGTCAGGGGTATTCTCCTCATCGATGCGCCCAAACACCTTGCACACTGGGGCTGGCTCTACAGATGTCTCCTTCCATGATAAGCTCTCTCCAAGCTTGAGCTTCTTGTTTGAACACTGCAAAAAAGAGGCCTCAATTAGATAATGCCTCTAGCTTCTGACCGTAATTCCAAGCAAATGCATAATCAAAGGCACCTAGCAAACTCAGCGGATCATTGTTCTTATCAAACACACAGTCTGAACAATAAGCTTCTGAATCTAGCTAGGCTGATATGTACAACCTTGTATCATCAAATTATTCAGCATAGTGTATCATTGTATCGCAGAAGCCAAATCGATATAAATAGTAGCTATGAGAATAGAAATCAAGCTAGCATGAGCCATGCATGCTTGCTGGCTATGTCTAGCATCAGAATAATGCATCTGCAGTTCATCATCCGCCAGTACAGATTGACCAAGCAAACAAAAAAAAATCAGCGTCGGCCTAAAGAGTCCACAAGCCAGACATGCATGCTCGGTGTCCTCATATGTGATCATCGGCCGTGGATTGACCAATAGCATATTTGAACGATTATTACTGCACACATTAGATCCAGTCCCAACATAGCTAGCATGGGTGCATGTGTAACCCGAGTCTTTACCAGAGGATTAATATATACACTGGCTGAGAGAAGTACTGTATATCAAACAATGCTAAGCAACCGGCAATACAGCTTAGATATAATAAAGATGTGACCGGCAACGCTAGTGATTCGGGGGAAACATACCGCCATTGCAGCCATGGACCGAGAGAATCGGGGATGCCGCGCCGCCTTAGTGGAGTTTTTAGATGCGACGTCGCCGCATCCGTAGAGGACGGAGTCCAAGCCGCGTAGTCCGAGCGGTGGTGGACGCCGGTGGTGTAGAGAGAGGACTCAGGGGAGATGGACGGCGAGGGATCTGGGGAGATCTGAAGTTCTGAACATGAGGGGGCTGTGAGAAACTGAGAATGATACATCAGCAATCAGCAAGGGAATAAATGCGCGTGTCCCCCGGTCAAAAAAAATGCGCGTGTCTAGGAGGAACGAAGCCAGGTACGCAGGAATCCACACACAAAACTTCACCCGGCGGGTCACTGGGCTTTATCAGTATCTGGTGGGGTCCGGACCTACAGACCAGTGAGACATGTCGTGTGGGTTATGATCCGTTCAGTGTGCACACAGAAATTGCATTCAGAGCTCAGGGCTTCAGGCTACGTTGTACTATACAGTAATATATCCATTTCTTTTGGTAAAATGAAAACGATACTCCATCTGATCCTCATTACATGATGATAAAATGGATGTCTCTACAACTAATATGTGTCTAGATACATCTATATGAGAGCGTCTGTGTTTGTACTGTGTATCTAAAAAAAATATGGATCGGAGGGAGCATTAAGAGGTGTCCAAAAAAAACTGCAAACAAACATGGATGTAAGCAGTTGAGTATTAAACCAGTGCGTGAAATACCTTTATATCTCGACCATGTAACAATGAATATGAGAAGTTTTGGGGGTTTGACCATCTGCACTTGTGTTTGCTACAATCAGATCAAAAAATTGGTCACTTTTACACTTTCTAAAATAAAATGTATTTTTCCCTGAGATTTTACAAGTTCGTACAAGATAGCATTGACTACATCTGGGATATATCACATTTACACTTACAAATCTATGAATATTTCAAAATATTGAGCTCCGTGTACCTACATATAATACAAATCATCAGACCGCACATTGAAACTACCGCAGCATATCACAGTAAATTAAAATAAAATAAAACAAGTCTAACATATACTATATTAGCTAATTAACAAAGTCTCATCACAGTGTATCTGATCCCCAGTTCAGCTTAATACAAAAACCAAGTTCAGCTTGAACATCAGCAGGGGAGTAACCCAGGTCCAAAAGCAGCATCTAGTTAATTCAATAAAATATTGAGGTTATTCTGATCCCCTCTTCCTAAAAACACTGCAGATCATGCATGCAACTAAGGGTGATCAGCACAAAATATTATCCTCTGGGTGGAGGTGTTACTGTCGTAGATCAACACATTCATCAAGGAAGTGTCTTTCACCTCGAAGACGAGAAGGTCATCAAGCTGCAGTTCATGCGCCTCTGCAAACCCGAACCAACCATCCTTCAAGACCAGTTCACCCTGGTACTCATCGATGTGCACATACCAGGCGCAGCCTACGCTGGTCTTGAGCTTGATAGGCCTGGGAAGAATCCCTTTCAGACATTGCTTGAATTCTCTGGGGATGACCAACATATACATGTCATCGTTGCCGTCCAGTTGCACATAGAAGCGCGAGGGCTGAGGAGGGTCCGCCGAGTGACCAACCCGTTTAGGGCGGCCTTTCCCTCGCCCTTTTAATATACAACGTTGAATTGCTGCATCACGCCTGCCCGTCACCTTTGGCTTTTTGGCTAGTGAATTTCTTTGAATTCTGAACTCGGGGCGGTGCAGAGGACATGTACAATCGACAGTCCTAAGACGTAGTTGCTCATTGACGTTGGAGCGAGTTTGCTTCTGCATCTAGTTAAGCACGGTATATATCAATCAACAGCATATAAATCAGAACGTAGCATACATGGAGAAAATGCATCTAGCTATCTCTTTAATTAGTTTGCACAAAATCTAGCAGCAGCAAGACAATTTGATTTTACAGGTACTGAGCAAGCTTTCAGACTTTCTGAAACAGGTAACATGGAGCATATATTTGTATGTTCAGACTGCGAAACCCTGCTCTGTGATGGATACTATTACTAAACATCTTTTTTTGCCAGAACTAGTACTTAACATCTACTGTTTCCCGTCATTAAAAAAAATTTGCAGAAGAATACTACGGTTTCCCGTCATTAAATTTTAAAGAAAAAAGAACTTGTTTAAGATCCCAACTATCATTGACTACTTACACCTGCATCCTAGTGAGTTCAGGACAACTTACAGCATCTTTTGGTGGTGCCGCCACCGGAGAAGACCGTGCCGCGGGGGTTGGGGTCGGCGCAGCCGGAGAAGCTGGTGCCGCCGCCAGGGAAATCAGTGCCGAGCCAGATGGTGCTTCCAGCGGAGAAGAAAGTACCGCGAGAGATGGAACCGACGCTGCCAAAGGGTAAGAAACGGATGTACTCGTAGATCCTTCTCTAGTCACGATCTGGATAGAAGAGACTGGACGTCCATCAAGCTGCTGGAGGATGCGGTGGATCAAATCGGCTGAGTTCAGGAAATATCGGTGATGTTCATCTGTGTCGGCGAAGCAGCTGCCGGTGGAAGGAGGAGGCGAGCCGTTCATGGCAGTCATTAGTGTAAAAGAGGTGAAGTGGGTGGGAGTATGGGTGGGAGAGAGAGGGTTCGGGACTGAAGTAATTGTAGTCTGCTCTCTCATTTTTACAAGCATGCGTCCTCAGGCTGATATTTTTTTTAGATACGTACTCAGGCTGCTTTGTCAAACCAGGGCCTCAATGAAGCTAATAGCGCGCTATAGCATATCTAGAGGGTCCACGCTTAGTAATTTTGCTCGCTGTGGCGCTATTTGCGAAACAGCATGCTATATCGCCCTAAAACTTCATAGCGTTAGCGCGCTATTTTTTTCAGGCAAGTTGCTTTCACTTTTTCGTGGTGATGAACTAATCTGTTGGTTCCACTTCTAAATCAGAAAATAATATCGCTAATGCTAATATTTTTTAATAAATAATTTATACTATGTTGTTGCCTTGTGAAATGTTGATGTTAGCCTTCTAATATACTTGAGATCTATTTCTATATGTGGTTATGTATGTATGATTCAGTCACTTTTGGACTATATATATCTATTCGTTCTAGTAAAATTATTTATTTTTAGGCTATATTTAGTATTATTTTGAAAATGCTATTTAAAATATACCACACTATTACCACGATATAGCGTCCATATCGTTTGAAGGTGGCTGCCGCTAATTCATTTAGCACGCTATTTTAAACCTTGGTTAAGACGCGTTTGGCGGCCTGCATCCAGGCTGGTGGGGAAATACCGTACCCAAGTGCTTAAAAGATTGCATCTTTTAGCTGGAAAACATTAGGGCATGTCCAACACAGGCGCTACTGCAAGGGCGCTAGGAATTATTTCCTCGTCGTTTGGCGGTTGGAGAGGCTAATCCCAGCGGTAGTCCTAGCGTCGACGCAAAAGAAAGCAGGGGCGTGAAACTCTTTTCACCTGTCCTAGCTAAAGCACCGGAACCAACAGGAAGTCAGTCTGTCATCAGCAATTAGCGCTGCAAGGAGAGTACCTGGAGGATTTTACAATCTTTTGACATTCATTTGTTCTCTATTAGCGCCATATAGTATATAGCATTGTAATGCCCTTATACTCCTCTCAACATTAAAAAAAAGGTGTGCATATACTAATAACAGTTGCTGAAATGAAACTAAAAATAAACAGACATGCACGGTTTACGAAGGATGGAAATACAGAGTTCATCACCATCCGTTTTAAATTATAAGATTAGATTACTTCAATGTGGGTTTACATACGCACTAAAATGAGTAAACAGACACACTGAAATGGGTCCAGGTATATAAGATTCAGAAAAAAGGAAGAGCATCTTAAGATACAGAACAGGTTACTAAATTGTTCAAACATATCGTACAAAAAAGATTATTTGCTCCAGAAAGATTCATGGCTCAGTTTAGGGTTGCATCAACATGCGGATATTTTTCAGACTAGGCTTAAACCACATTGTCGCCTGTCGGGGAAATCCCCAACCATCTTCTGGAAGGGTGATAACTCCCATGAGCTCATTTTCCCCTTGCTGCAGGTTACAACGACAAATACAACTAAATGCTGGTTCCCGAAATGCATAGTACGCGATGTACACACAATTTGACCTCATGAATGGAGTCAATGTTCCATCAGGAGCATTGCCATCATTTATCTTCAGGTTCAATGGATAATTCAGTCCAATGAACAGAGAGTGTGTGCCAAGGCTGTCAACTCGACTCCAATTGGGTCCAATCAGGGATAGATCTTTCTCAAAAACATGTATGACAGGGGCAGGACACTCCCGCAGGATAAGGCCATTACCATGATGCAGAACTTCTGCAGGCTCAAGGTGATCATTGCTACGTATATACCGATCTTCATGGATGATCATCAAGCGCTTGCCATCGGCTGATCGAGCTAAAAACCATCTGCCAGATGGTTCCTTCATCGGTGATGGGATCACGAATGGCGGGGCAAGGTGTGCATCTGCATTGTAAACGGAGACAACAAAAAATAGTGTTTGAATGGCTCGGGAAGACAATAATACCAGTAGCTGCAACTTCACATTTGTAGGATCAAATGGAGGATGCAGTCATTATACTTGTATAAAATCTCGAAGAAATAAAATTGTTCCCATTTGAGATGTATGTTAATTACACTCATATTCATTGATGGTAGATACATGTCTCAACCTTATCTGATCCATGATTGTAATGCTTTGAGTACATCGAATATTGAAATAAATTGAAAGTTTGCATGCATCAATTGATGAAGAGGCCAGGGCTAAGCTCCTTATTCATATTCTGACAAGAGCATGCAGTAACTAATTCAGGAATGCATTCATATACTGCAATAATCTGGTTTGGGTTGACAGATTAGTGCACAGCATATACTACTGTAATTCGTTTGTAGCAATGGTTCAGTCAGGTTAGGATAATTTAATGGTGCACAGTCATTTGAAAGGTGAAAAAAAGTCTTAGTGAGCAATTAGTTATTTCAGTTACAATATATCATGAATGGGCTTGATATTAAAATTTATTGCGAAGTATATCATATGGATTGAAGAATTACCAGCCTGTGATTGATCCCAGCAATATGTGGTGCCGGTCCACCCATCCACCGCAACAATAAAGCCGTTGTGCTCGATGGCATCACTGTAATCTACACCCCAACTAGCAAGAGAGAATAACCTCCACTCCTGGCTACCATTAGCCAGGTAAGCGAGTCCAGAATTGAATAGAGCGATGAGCTTGTAATCTGAGTAATGTCCAGCTTTTGTGGGCACTTCGCAAATTACAATCTTCAACAAAAACATGGCACGCCCATACGTCATGTACCTTTCAGGAGGCAAGTCGGGGAAGCCAATCCATTCCTCCCGAAAAATGTTGCAAGTTTCCGACGATGGTAGGGAGATTTCTTGGTGCGTGTAGATGTTCGCGAGGAACCAGTTCCCACCACTGTCCACGCCGGCGATCCAGTCGCCATTCATGCCAACCCAGAATCTATTGTCCATGAACGGCAGGATGGCTGTGCGCCGAGGATGGTCGAGGGGCACAACGTGGTACACCGTGTGGTGCGCACTACTATCATCATAGTGCCAATGGGCAGAATCGGGCATCAGCAAGCAGGGTCCATCCCAATGGTGTAGATTCATGTTGTCGGCGACATGGCGGCACAGCGTTTTGGAGCATGCGGCCAGCCGGACGTCGACTGTAACGTCCAGACTCTGGGCAATGAGATTGAACAGCTCGGCGGGGAGCTTCCCCCAGTCGCCATCCAGCTGGTCGTCGTTCGATGCCGCCATGGAGACGAGATGGATTTAAAAGGGCGGATGCAAGTATGTGTGATTGGAGTTTTGTAGGAGAGTCGAGCGGGAAGGAGGAGTGCTGCGGTTCTGCGGAGGGGTGAGGAGAGAAAGCTATGCAAATGGGAGATCTAGAGGATGAAAAAACTTCTAGCAGCGGTTGGCGAGTGGAGAACGATGATGGAAGTGGAGAGCCAAGGATGGAAACGATGGACATGAAGAGTAGGAGTGGATATGACTTTTTTTATTCTTCAGCAGCTGCATCGAGGCGCCGAGTAAAACTTCGGCTAGGATAGCACGCCACTACGTCCTGGTGCAGTTACTGTCCCGTCAAATCAGTTTGACCACAGAAATGGTTTCTTTATTACAGTATAACTTAATTTTTTCGAACAATATATACTAGTACTCCATTTAATATAATCACTCCGATTCATATTACTTGTCAAATGATATGGATGAATCTAGAACTAAAATGTGTCTAGATATATCTATATTATAGTCAACTAATATGAATCCGAGTTTGTTTGGTTCAAAGGATTTCTAAAGGTATCTTGTACGGAGTAGGATTTTTACACATAGGGATTTTTCCTATAGAGCTTGCTTGATTCAAAGGATTGAGAACCCTCCAAAATACCTATGGATTGCTTTCTCTACAATCCTATCTCTTGGTAATATTGCTATGTGTCTATAACAACTATGAAATGAACTCAATCTCAATAGAAATTTCCTTTGTCTTTCCTAATCAAACAACTAGTTATTTTATGTCTTCGTTTACAAATTAAGATAATTTTTAGGTTATAGGTAATCATCGAGCTTATGTGATCATCTTTTATGATCAAACTTACTTGATCAGCCGCGGAGGCGCAAAGGAGCAGTGGTGTGCATTAATACGGCCGCATGGGGAAGGCACAGCTAGCGACGATGAGACGTATCGCCAGCATTGGCCTAGGGAACCGTCGCCACCATTAATAAAAGCTATCCCTTTGGGCACCATGTCTCCCACTACTCGTGTCACGCGCGCATGTGGGTTACGGATGGATGGGCTGGGGAAGCCGGACAGAAAACATGACAACCAGGGGGAAAATGAATAAAAATAATACAAAGTCGAAAATATTTCGAAAAATAAACTTTGTAAGAAACTCCATGCGTTTAGCAAATGCGAAGGCAATATGTTGAAACACGTCTAGACCACGTCTAGAACCACTTCCCAAAGCTTAAGGATTATATTGATTTTTAGAAAGTCAAACTATGTTAAGTTTGACTAAGTTTTTACCAAAAGCATTAATATGCAAGATACAAAATCAATATTATTAGATAGAAAATAAATTATATTTTCATATGGTGTCTACAAAATATTATATGTGCTGATAGATTCTTCTAAGAGTTTGGTCGAACTTTACTTGGTTTGACTTTTCAAGAAAAATATACAAAGCTTTAAGCATTGGAACGGAGGTATTTTTCGAAGCACCTACTTGTCTTTAGAAGACAAAAGAAAACATGGAGTAAGGTTGTTTTTTGTGCAAAAGTTTACGTCAAAATCTGGTTATTTGTGTAAAAAGAATCTCAAATTGTGTTATGTGCAAAAACTGCACCAAGAAGTGGTGGTATGTGCAATTTCCTCCATCACACAAAAGGCAAGCCATTGATACATATATAATTGTGAATAATTACAAAAGTAGTAGGCAGCTAATAAGCGCACATGATTAAACTGCTATGCGAGATCTTCAGCCACCAGAAGTCGTTCCCGCGCCTCTCTAGCATTGAAAATCACGCGTTCTGCGACTTCCATCAAAGAGACAAGCTGAGCTTTGATCCGTTCTCCCAGATGAATGGCCTCGTCACAACTCCTACGAGCACAGGCCGTGATCTCATCCACTTCTAGGAAAGACACCGCCTGCCTGTACCGAAATATCTTGATCCCTAACTCTCTGTTCTCCTCCCGCATGCTGGCAAGATCCAACTTCATCCTCCGACAAGATAAGCAAGGGGAGTGATCCTGCCAAAGGTAACAACAAACATATCGAGCGTTACCGGCAAACGAAGGGCACAAATTGGCTGATTAACGAATATGGTCACTAACATGTAGGACAGACTTAAGTGGTGTCTACATGTCAGTGACTCGAAGTACCCAAAAACCAGCAACCCAAAGTCAGCTAGTAATATTAACCTCCGTCTTCAGCTCCTTCATCCTCTTGAACGGCGGGGAAGCTGGCAACTTATCTTCTTCTACGACCTCTCGCTGGAACCTGACGTCGAAGGATGAGAGATCCTGCGAACGGATGTGCTGCGCCTGCGCGTGCGATTCCCCAGGGCGCTTCTGGCGTAACTCGGAGTTCTCCGCGCCGAGATGCGGAAGTTCCGCTCCCGGGGCCTTGTTGACCCTAAGCCGAGATAGCTCCTGTGTAAGCCGACGAAAAATGTTCAAAATGTTACAGATCAGGCATATCATTACCAGTGCAAACGAGGTAAGTGAATCTCCGGGATCTCGCCCAAAGACCGCGGTTGGTCCAATGCCACCACATCTTCTCCGAGATTGACTAACTCCTTTACATCATCTTCTCCGACATTGACTATCTCCTTTACATCATCTTCTGCTCCGAGCTTGACCATCTCCTTTACATCATCTTCTCCTGCGAGCTTGATCATCTGCCTCACATCATCTTCTCCGGCGATATCGACCCTCTCCTGCGGAAGATAACAGATATAAGTCCGAGTATTACCAGCAAAACGAAGGTAATTAAAAGAGGCGTAGTAACCCTTGTGTCCTGGCTAATCAACGGCGGGGACGCTGAGCCCGCATCGTCTCCTCCGAGATCTCCCTTCGCAGGCAGGATTGTTAGAGACAGTGTACTTCTGGTAGTAGTATTTATGCGTGGGGCGCCAGGGGGTCGAGAAGCTAGGACTGCATCTTCTCCTCCGAGCTCTTCCTTGGTAGACATGACAAATGAAACGAGGTGTGGGGGGCGTAAAAGGTATAAAATGGCGGACGGCCGCCCCGCCTCGGCCCTCCAAGGCTTAATTTTTTTGCCTTACTAAACTAAAAACCCTATTTTGCGTCTCACACGGACTGCCCTCAGAGGGCTGCAGGGTCCCATATGCGTGCAGGTCCCACACTTTAGTGAGCACAAATCATATGCGGTAGGTAGGCAAACTTCCAACAATCTTCTTTGTCAAGTGAAGACACGTCGTCAAGACTCTCTCTCTCTCTCCCCCCTTTTGTCATTGAAAAAAAAAGAATATTAGACGGGCGCGTAGCCTGCACTGCAGGGGGGCGATTTTGACAAAAGTAATCCTTTTGGCGAAGAAAAACACAGAAAGCCACACAAAAAGGTTAGTCCAGTGAAATAGATTGCTCAGAGGGTCAGTCCGTAATTTTCTTTGCCAAAAGGGTTATTTCTGTCAAAATCGCCGCACTGCAGGTTTGCAGCACTGAAAAACCTTGCGTGCCAGTCAACATCACTTCCCGGATAGGTTGAAGCATTTCGAGGCCGTGACTGCTCTCCCTTCCTCTTCTACCTTTTATCCTTTGCAACATTTGCAAAAAATTGTCCGTGACTTGTGCTCACTGAAGTGTGGGACCTCACGCATGGGAACCACACGTAAGTGACAGACATGTTGGTGTAATAATTCGGGTGATCATTATACTGTATTAGAACTCCGTACAAAGTTTCGTATGGATTCAAGGGTAGGAAAGCCAAGTTAACTTATTTACATGACATTATTTTTTCCATGAAGCCAAGTTAACTCATCTAACACTTGGTACATTTTGGTTATATATTCGAAATTTTACTTGAAACTTGTTGGTCATGCCATTTTACTACTCGCCTAACACTTTTTCCGCGCGTGAAGGGATGGGGTGGGCGTGATGCTACCCTAAATTTGTGGGACCCCAAAAAACTTGCAAATCAAGCCAAAGAAACACACTCTTGTCCCCTACCCCCCCCCCATGATTTTGACCTAAATTTGAAATCAAGCCAAAGGTGGTTCAAAAACGGCAATCGGAAATCATGGATTGTTCATCATTTTTCTATATAGCTAGGGAAAATAGCAGACATGCCATACCAATGTTTTAGAAAAGAGCCCTTCAAAAAAGTGTGGCAACATGTTGGAATTCGACCATCTTAATTTCTTCCCACGTGTGAGCTTTGGTACTACTACTACACAAGAACCATGTCAAACTTTTGAATCATGGCCCATTTTATGTATATATTTGCAACTTTTCATGCACGCATGAAAACTTTGCAAAATATGTGCATTTTGGGTTGTCGCACATAAAT
This sequence comes from Lolium multiflorum, assembly GCA_030979885.1. Lineage (NCBI taxonomy): Eukaryota > Viridiplantae > Streptophyta > Magnoliopsida > Poales > Poaceae > Lolium > Lolium multiflorum. The sequence goes on from CM061749.1 coordinate 311,608,739, forward strand.
GTGTGTTTACTTGTCTGCCACCAATTAATCCAATTCTCATTTGTGGGGAAACATGACACGAGATGGCCATTTCCAAAGTTTCATGAATTATCTCAAAGTGAATCCATATATGTACAATTTTTGGGGGCTAAATTTCATGTTTTAAACCTAGCTAGTATTTGACCAAGATTCAAATGGGCATAAAATTCAAAAAAAAAACAGAAAAATGAAAAACCAAAGCACATAGCCTTCTTATGTCATATAGTAAGAATTCAAGTTGATAAACAAGGTCTAGACATATTCAAACTAGAAAAATCATGTATCTACCCCTAACACTCTAAACTCTGTCTTATGAAGTCAAGCATGAAAGAGAAGTGGGGTTTAAAACATGGAAATTTCAAAAACCTCCCAAAAAAGCTTCATTTTAGAATGACTAAGAAGGATCTACCTTTTCATTTTCATGATTTAAACTTGTTTAAATCTTTTTCAAAATATAGGTTTGACCAAGATTCAAATGGGCATAAAATCAGGAAGAAGCCAAAGAATGACAAGCACATGGCATTCTTATGTCATACGATGGCATTCAGTTGATTAACAAGGTCTAGGCATATTCAAACTAGAAAATCATGTATATATCTATTCCTAACCTTTTAAACTCTGTCTTATATATGAAGTCAATCATGAAGAGAAGTGGTTTGGGTTCAAACATGAAAATTTCAAGAACATCCCAAAAGTCGCTTCATTTTAGAGCTAAGAAGGATCCATGCTTACCTTTTCGTTTTCATATTATATACTTGTTTAAATCCAGGTCAAACATAGGATTTGACCAAGATTAAAATGAGCATAAAAAAAAAAAATAGAATGAAGAGCAAGCAAGATGTACAGGCCTTAATACATATAGTAAGCTTTCAAGTTGATAAACGAGTTTGGAACGTATTCAAACCGAGACAAATCGCTATCTAGCCCTAACCACAAGCTTCGATTAAGATCTTATGAAGTCTAGCAGAAAGTCGTATTGGTTTGGCTGTGAAAATTTCAGAACCACCCAAAAATCTTCAAATGGGCATAAGAATTAAAACGAGAAAAATGAAAAACCAAAGCTTTGCCATAGCCTTCTTATGTCATATAGTAAGAATTCAAGTTGACAAACAAGGTCTAGACATATTCAAATGAACAAAGTATCTACCCCCTAACCATAAACTCTGTCTTGTAAAGTCAAGCATGAAGAGAAGTGGTTTTTAGGAGTTTCAAACATGGAAATTTCAAAAACCTCCAAAAGCTTCATTTTAGAGTGACTAAGAAGGGTCCACTTACCTTTTAATTTTCAGATTTTAAACTTGTTTAAATCTTTGTGAAACCTAGGATTTGACCAAGATTCAAATGGGCATAAAAATTCAGGAAAAAACCAAAAGAATGATAAACCAAAGCACATATCATTCTTATGTCATAGAGTAAGCATTCAAGTTGATTAACAAGGTCTAGACATATTCAAACTAGAAAATCATGTATATATCTATTCCTAACCTTAAACTCTATCTTATGAAGCAATCATGAAGAGAAGTGGTTTTGGGTTTCAAACATGAAAATTTCAAGAACATCCCAAAAGTCGCTTCATTTTAGAGTGACTAAGAAGGATCCAGGCTTACCTTTTCGTTTTCATATTTTATACTTGTTTAAATCCAGGTCAAACATAGGATTTAACCAAAATTCAAATAGGCATAAATAAAAATGAAGAATGAAAAACAAGAAAGCACATAATCTTCCCATCATATAGTAGCTTTGCAAGTTGATAAACAAGGTTGGAACATGTTCAAACAGTTAGAATCATGTATCCCAGCCCCCTAATAAGCTTCGATTGATCTTATGAAGTCTAGCATGAGTCGTGTGGTTTCAAGTAGAGAATTTCAAAGAACCAAGATTCAAATGGGCACAAAATTCAAAAAAAGCAGAAAAATGAAAAACCAAAGCACATATATAGCCTTATGTCATATGTATAGTAAGCATTCAAGTTATTAAACAACATGTCCTAGACATATTCAGATGAGCAAATCATGTATCTACCCCACAACCTAAACTATGCATGTCTTATGAAGTCAACCATGAAGTGGTTTTTGGGTTTCAAACATTGAAAACCCCCCCAAAAGCTTCATTTTAGAATGACTAGCTAGGAAGGATCCAGGAGCTTACCTTTTCATTTTCATGCTATAGACTTGTTTAAATCTTGGTGTCAAGCCTAGGATTTGACCAAGATTCAAATGGGCATAAAATTTCAAAATCAAAAACCAAAGCACATATAGTCTTCTTATGTCATATAGTAAGGGTGAAGTTGCTAAACAAAGGTATGAACATATTCAAATGAACAAATCAGTAATCTGCCTAAAGGCCTAAACTAGCTTTGTCTTATGAAGTCAAGCATGAGGAGAAGTGTTTTGGGTTTCAAATTAAACATGGAAATTTCAAGAACCCCCCCAAAGCTTCATTTTGGAGTGACTAAAAAGGATCGAGGTTTACCTTTTCATTTTCATGTTGTATACTTGATCTTGGTCAAACCTATGATTTCACCACGACTCAAATGGGCATAAAAATTAAAAAAATTAAAAAAATGAAAAACCAAAGCACATAGCCTTCTTATGTCATATATAGTAAGCATTCAACTTGATGAACATGGCTGGTCTAGACATATTCATAATAGAAAAAACGTGTATCTACCCCCTAACGATTAATTAACTTTGTCTTAATTATGAAGTCAAGCATGAAGAGAAGTGTTTTTGGGTTTCAGACATGGAAATTTTGAAAACCTCCCAAAAACTTCATCTTAGAGTGACAAAGAAGGATCCAAGCTTACCTTTTCATTTTCATGTTTTAAGCTTGTTTAAATATTGGTCAAACCTAGGATTTGACCAAGATTCAAATGGGCATAAAAATTCTGGAAAAATAAAAAAAAACCAAAGCACATAGTCTTCTTACGTCATATATATCTATAGTAAGCATATTCAAGTAGATAAACAAGGTATAGACATATTCAAAACAGACAAATCATGTATCTACCCCCTAACCCTAAACTCGGTCTTATGATGCCTAGCATGAAGAGAAGTCGTTTTGGGTTTCAAACGTTTAAGCCAAAGAAGCCCATTCCTTATATTTCAAAATTTGGTTCAAATTTGAAAGACATACTGTTATAGCACACATAGTGCATACATGTTCACACATATTGCACTAGATGCTAATTAACCTATAGTTTGAGGCCATTTGGATGAGGTCGAAAAAAATCTTGGATTAGAAGTAGGTTGTTCGAACCCCGTGGTTAGTTTTTATGAACTTGATACGTGATCTTGGGCAAAACCCCTGGTTCACGTGTTAATTATAGATTCGTAGGTTGATTTTTCTACCTTTTTATTATTACTATGCAGCACATATGTTTGCCCGTCGAGTGAAACTCGGAGGAAGAGGGATCACTCGGAAGGAGAGAAGGAGAGCATTATGGTGTCTCTGCCAGTGATGTGACTTTGTGCAGGAGTTTATCGGTGGCAGGAGTGCGGCGACGAGGCCGAAATAGAAGAGGGACTTGTTTTTGTGGGAAAGGACAGGATCGGAAAGGACCCACGAGACTTCCAAACGCATCTGATGCGTCTTCTCTTGACAAGAAGATGGCTTGGAGTTTACGTACCTCGCACTTGACTTGTGCTGCGGTGTGGGACCTCACGTATGGGCACCACACGTAAGTGAAAGACCTGCTGGTGTAAAAGCTCGGTTGATTATTATAGTGCATTAGAACAAAGTTTCCTATGGATTCAATGGTAGGAAATCCAAGTTAACTCATTTACGTGTTAAACTTGTCTAAATCTTGGTCAAACCTAGGATTTGGGTACATTTTGGAGTGACTAAGAAGGATCCATGCTTATTCGTTTTCACGTGTTAAATTTGTTTAAATCTTGCTCAAACCTAGGATTTCACCAAGATTGAAATGGGCATGAAAATTCAAAAAAAAAAAAGCCAATGCACATAGTCTTCTTCTGTCATATGGTAAAGCATTCAAGATGATAAACTGAATTCTAGACATATTCAAACCGGGCAAATCGTAGTATCTGCCCTAATGACCCTAAACTCCGTCTTATGAAGCATGAAGAGAAGAAGTGGTTTTGGGTTTCAAACATACAAAATTTCAAAAACCTCCCAAAGCTTCATTTAGGTGACCAGAAGGATACATGCTTCCCTTTTCATTTCATGTTTTAAACTTGTTTAAATCTTGGTCAAACCTAAGATTTGACCAATATTCAAATGGGCATAAAATTCAAAAAATCAGAAAAATGAAAAACCAAAGCACCTTCTTATGTAGTAAAAAATTCAAGTTGATAAACAAGGTCTAGACATATTCAAACTAAGAAAAATCATGTATCTACCTCTAACCCTAAACTCTGTCTTATGAAGTCAATGAAGAGAAGTGGTTTTGGGTTTCCAACATGGAAATTTCAAAAACCTCCCAAAGCTTCATTTGACTAATAAGGATCCATGCTTACCTTTTAATTTTCAGATTTTAAACTTGTTTAAATCTTTGTAAAACAAGTTTGACCAAATTCAAATGGGCATAAAAATTAAGGAAAAAACCAAAGAATGAAAAAACAAAGCACATAGCATTCTTATGTCATACGGTAAGCATTCAAGTTGATAAACAAGGTCTAGACATATTCGAGAAAATCATGTATATATCTGCCCCTAACCTTAAACTCTGTCTTATGAAGGCATGAAGAGAAGAAGTGGTTTTGGGTTTCAAACATGAAAATTTCAAAGAACATCCCAAAAGCCGCTTCATTTAGAGTGACTAGGAAGGATCAATGCTTACCTTTTCATTTTCATGTTATATACATATTTTAAATCCAAGTCAAACATAGGATTTGACCAAGATTCAAATGGGCATAAAATAAAAAAAATAGAAGAATGAAAAACAAAAGCACATAGTCTTCGTATGTCATATAGTAAGCTTTCAAGTTGATAAACAAGGTTTAGACATGTTCAAACCAGACAAATCATGTAACCATAAACTCGGTCGATCTTATGAAGTCTAGCATGAAGAGAAGTCGTATTGGTTTCAAACATGAAAATTTCAAGAACCTCCCAAAATCTTCAAATGGGCATAAAATTCAAAAAACCGGAAAAATGAAAAACCAAAGCACATAGCCTTCTTATGTCATAAGTAAGCGTTCAAGTTGATAAACAAGGTCTAGACATGAACTAGACAAATCATGTATCTACACTAACACTCTAAACTAAGTAACCCATGGAAGTCAAGCATGAAGGTAGTTTAGGTTCAAACATACATTTCAAAAACCTCCAAAAGCTTCATTTCGGTGACTAAGAAGGATCCATGCTTACCTTTTAATTTTCAGATTTTAAACTTGTTTCCAAATCTTTGTGAAACCTAGGTTTGACCCAAGATTAAATGGGCATAAGAATTAAGGAAAAACCAAAAGAGCCTTAAAGCACATAACATTCTTATGTCATAGGTAAGCATTCAAGTTGATTGGCAAGATTGAATGTTCAAACTAGAAAATCATACCCATATCCTATTCAGTTATTAATAGAGAAAGCAATCATGAGAAGAAGTGGTTTTGGTTCAAACATGAAAATTTCAAGAACATCCCAAAGTAAAGCTTCATTTTAGAGTGACTAAAAGAGGATCCAGGGCTTACCTTTTCGTTTTCATATTTTATACTTGTTTAAATCCACGGGTCAAACCTTAGGATTTGACCAAGTTTCAGATGGACGCAGAAATAAAAAGAAATAGAAAGAATGAAAAACAAAAGCATAATCTTCTTATGTCATATGGTAAGCATTCAAGATAAACAAGGTTTAGACATGTTCAAACCGGACAAATCATGTATCTAGCTACCCACCCTAAACTCAGTCGATCTTATGAAGTCGATCTAGCATGAGAGAAGTCGTATTGGTTTCAAACATGAAAATTTCAAGAACCACCAAAATCTTCAAATGGGCATATAACATTCAAAAAACTAGAAAAATGAAAAACCAAAACACATAGCCTTCTTATGTCATATAGTAAACATTCAAGTTGATAAACAAGCATGTCTGAACATATTCAGGCCGACAGATCGTGTCACCCCCTAAACCTAAACTGTATGTCTTGCTGAAGTCAGCCATGAAATTGGTTTTGGGTTTTCAAACGTGAGATTTCAAGAACCCCAAAAGCTTCATTTAGAATGACTAGCTAGGAAGGATCCATACACCTTTTCATTTTCATGTTATAGACATGTTTAAATCTTGGTCAAACCTGGGATTTGACCAGATTCCAAAATAGACATAAACATTCAAAAAAAGTAAAAAATCAAAAACAAAGCACCTTATAGTCTTCTTATATGCATATAGTAAAATTGAAGTTGATAAACAAGATCTGATTCCCATGACTGAGCTAGACAAGTCATTGTCTACCCCCTAAGCCCTAAATAGCTTGTCTTATGAAGTCAAGCATGAAGAGGAAGTGTTTTGGGTTTTAGGACATCAAGTGAAAACCTCAACTTTATCTTAGAGGGACGAGAAGGATCCAAGCTTACCTTTTATTCATGTTTTAAGCTTGTTTAAATATTGGTCAAACCTAGGATTTGAGACAAGATTCAAATGAGCATAAAAATTCTGGAAAAATAAAATAGAAATAAAGCATAGATGTTCGTCATATATATCTATGGTAAGCATATTAAGTAGACAAACAAGGTATAGACATATTCAAAGCAGGACAAATCCTGTCTCTACCCCTAACCCTAAACTCGGTCTTATGATGCCTAGCATGAAGAGAAGTCGTTTTGGGTTTCAAACGTTTAAGCCAAAAGCCCCATTTCATATATTTCAAATTTGGTTCAAATTTGAAAGACATACAAGTTATAACACACATAGTGCATACATGTTCACACATACTGCACTAGATGCTAATTAACCCTATAGTTTGAGGCCGATTTGGATGGAGTGAAAAAATCTTGGATAGAAGTAAGGGTTATTCTGAACCCATTAGTTGGATTTTTATGAACTTGATCTGTGAAATCTTGGGCGAAACCCTAGTTTCGCGTATTTAATTGTAGATTAGTGGATTGAGTTTTTCTATCTTTTTATTATTATTTACTATCACGGCATATTGTTGCCGTCAGTGTGAGCTTCGAGGAGGAAGAGGATCACTGGGAAGGAGAGAAGAAGGAGAGCATTATGGTGTCTCACTTTTGAATGATGTTGACTTTGTCTTGAGGTTTAATGAGTGGCGGGAGGGTGGCGGTAAGCGAAGGCCGAGCATGAGAGATTTGTTTTTGTGAAGGGACAACGAAGGATCAGAAGGACCCACAGACTTCCAGCGCTCACGATCACGTGTTCTGTAACCAAGAAGATGGCTTGGAGTTTTAGTACCCTCTTTGCACTTGACTTGTACTCGATGGGACCTCATGGGCACCACCACGTCGTGGAGAGCTGTTGGTGTAAAGCTTCGGTTGATTATTATGAATTTTTGAGACAAAGGTTTCCCTATGGATTCAGTGGAAATCCAGGGTCTAATATTATGACATTAATTTTCCATGAACCAAAGTTAGCTTGTCTATCAATTAGTCATTTTAGTTGACCGTTTAATCCATACTTCGTTTTCTAATTTAAATTTGTTAAATCAAAGCAAACTGGTTTCTAAAACATGGGCATAAAATTCAAGAGCATCATTTTGAGTGACTAAAGGATCCATGCTTACCTTTTAATTTTTCGATTAAACTTGTTAAATCTTGTGAAACCTAGAGTTTGATGATTCGATGGGCATAAAAGTCAGGAAAATGATAAACCAAGCACATAGCATTCTTATGTCATATAGTGGCATTCAAGTTGATAAATAAAGTCACAGACATGTTCGACTGAAATCATGTATATATACACGCCCCTAACCCTAAACTACATCTTGAAGTCCAATCATGAAGAAGTGGTTTTGGGTTTCAAACATCAATTTCAAACATCCAAAAGCGCTTCATTTGGCTAAGTCCATGCTTACCTTTCGTTTTCATATTTGTACTTGTTTAAATCCAGGTCAAACATAGGATTTGACAAGATTCAAATGGGCATAAAATAAAAAAAATGAAAAGACGAAAATAAGCACATAGTGTGATATGTCATATAGTAGCTTTTCAAGTTGATAAGCAAGGTTTAGACATGTTTTCGACCAGACGATCATGTATCCACCCCCTAACCCTAAACTGTTGATCTTATGAAGTCTAGCATGAAGAAGTGGTATTGGTTTCAAACATGAGACACAAAGAACCTCAAATTAACGACAGACAATTCCAAAAAACTAAGAAGAAAATGGAAAACCAAGCAGCAACCAGCTGTATGCTCATAGTAAGGTGAGTTGATGAAGCAAGGTCTGGGCAGGTAAACCTGAACGATATTATCTACCTAACCTCCTGGCTTCTGTCTTATAAAGTCAAGCATGAAGAGAAGGTTTTGAGTTTCAAACATGGAAATTTCGAAAACCTACCTCCCAAAAGCTTCATTTAGAGTGACTAAGAAAAGTTGCAATACTTTGCTTTTAATTTCAGATTTTAAACTTGAACAAATCTTTGAAACCTAGGATTTGACCAAGATTCAAATGGGGATAAAAATTCAGGAAAAAACCAAAAGAATGATAAACTAAAGCACATAGCATTATGTCATGTAGTAAGCATTCAAGTTGATTAACAAGGTCTAGACATATTCAAAACATGTATATATCTATTCCTAACCTTAAACTCTATCTTATGAAGCAATCATGGTGGTTTTGGGTTTCAAACATGAAAATTTCAAGAACATCCCAAAAATTCGTTTTAGAGTGACTAAGAAGGATCCAGGATTACCTTTTAGTTTTCATATTTTTATACTTATTTAAACCTGGTCAAACCTGGGATTTGACCAAGATTCAAATGGTAAAATAAAAAATGGAAGATGAAGAAACAAAAGCACACCAGTCTTCTTATGTGCATGGCCTTACAGAGTTGATAAACAAAGGTTTAGAACATCTTCAAACAGGACGATCATGTATCTGGCCCCCTACTCACTTAAACTAGTCGATATTATGAGTCTGGCATGGGCACAGCTATTGGTTTCAAAACATGAAAATTGGCTCCACCAAAATCTTCAAATGGGCATATAACATTCAAAAAAAAAATGAAAAACCAAAGCACATATATAGCCTTCTTATATCATATAGTATTTCAAGTTGATGTAAGTATTGGACATGTTTAGGCCAGGTAAAATGTGTATCACCTAGCCTAAACTCTGTGTCTTTGAGTCAATGGCGAAGAGGTTGTTTTGGGTTTCAAACATTGAGATTTCAAGAACCCCAAAAGCTTCATTTTAGAATGACTAGCTAGGAAGGATCCCCATGCTTACCTTTTCATTTCATGTTATAGACTTGTTTAATAGCTTGGTCAAACCTAGGATTTGACCAAGATTCATAAAAAATTCAAAATCAAAAAATCAAAATAATGCACATATAGTCTTCTTATGTCAAATATAGTAAGAATTGAAGTTGATAAACAAGGTCTAGACATATTCAAACTAGACAAATGATGTATACACCTAAACCCTAAACTAAGCTTTGTCTTATGAAGTCAGAGCGAAAGAAGTGTTTTGCTGGTGTAAATTTTAAACCTCACAGCTTCATCTTGATGACAAAGAAGGATCAAAGCTTACCTTTCTTTCTTGTTTTAAAATGACAAATATTGGTCAAACTAGGATTTGACCAGGATTCAAATGGGCATAAAAATTTTGGAAAAATAAAATAAAAACCAAAGCACATAGTCTTCTTACGTCATATATATCTATAGTAAGCATATTCAAGTAGATAAACAAGGTATAGACATATTCAAAACAGACAAATCCTGTATCTACCCCCTAACCCTAAACTCGGTCTTATGATGCCTAGCATGAAGAGAAGTCGTTTTGGGTTTCAAACGTTTAAGCCAAAAGCCCCATTTCATATATTTCAAATTTGGTTCAAATTTGAAAGACATACAAGTTATAGCACACATAGTGCATACATGTTCACACATACTGCACTAGATGCTAATTAACCCTATAGTTTGAGGCCATTTGGATGAGGTCGAAAAAAATCTTGGATTAGAAATGGGGTTGTTTGAACCCCGTAGTTGGATTTTTTATGAACTTGATCTGTAGTACTGGGCAAAACCCTAGTTTAACGTATTTAATTATAGATTCGTAGGTCGATTTTCTACCTTTTTATTATTATTACTATGCAGCACATGTGGTTTGCCCGTCCAGTGAAACTCGGAGGAAGAGGAATCACTCGGAAGAGAAGAAGGGAGAGCATTATGGTGTCTCCCTTTTTGAGGTGATGATGTTGACTTTGTGGGGTTTGTCGGTGAACAGGAGGTGCGACGACGGCGAGGCGAGCGAGGCAGGTCGAAGTGAGAAGATTGTTTTTTGTGAGAGGACAACCGGAAAAGTCAGGAAGGACCCTGAGACTTCCAGCATCCCGATGCGTCTTCTCTTGACAAGAAGATGGCTTGGTTTGTTACCTCTGCACTTGACTTGTGCTCTTGAAGTGTGGGACCTCACGCATGGGCACCACACGTAAGTGAAAGACCTGTTGGTGTAAAAACTCGGTTGAGTATTATAGTGCATTAGGAGCAAAGTTTCCTATGGATTCAAGCGAGGAAATCCAAGTTAACTCATTTACATGACATTAATTTTTCCATGAAGCAAAGTTAACACATCTATCAATTGGTACATTTTGGAGTGACTAAGAAGGATCCATGCTTATTCGTTTTCACGTGTTAAATTTGTTTAAATCTTGCTCAAACCTAGGATTTCACCAAGATTGAAATGGGCATGAAAATTCAAAAAAAAATGAAATACCAATGCACATAGTCTTCTTCTGTCATATAGTAAGCATTCAAGATGATAAACAAGGTCTAGACATATTCAAACCAGGCAAATCATGTATCTACTCCCTAACGACCCTAAACTCCGTCTTATGAAGTAAGGCATGAAGAGAAGTTGGGTTTCAAACATGCAAATTTCAAAAACCTCCAAAGCTTCCGTTTTTAGGTGACTAAGAAGGATCGGAAACACCTTTTCAATTTCATCTTTTAAACTTTGTTAAATCTTGAGTCAAACAAAAAGCTAGTGACCAATATTCAAATAGGCATAAAATTTCAAAAAAAAAAAACCAGAAAAATGAAAAACCAAAGCACATAGCATTCTTATGTCATATAGTAAGAATTCAAGTTGATAAACAAGGTCTAGACATATTCAAACTAGAAAAATCATGTATCTACCACCATGCACTCTAAACTGCAATGTGTGATCAATTAAGCATGAAGAAGTGGTTTAGGGGTTCGAAACATGGAGAATTTCAAAAACCTCCCAAAAGCTGCATTTTAGAGTGAAAAAGGATCCATGCTTACCTTTTAATTTTCAGATTTTAAACTTTGTTTAAATCTTTGTGAAACCTAAGTTTGACCAAGATTCAAATGGGCATAAAGTGCAGGAAAAAACCAAAGATTGATAAGCCAAAGCACACTTACTATGTCATACAGTAGATTCAAGTTGATAAACGAGTCTAGACGTATTCAAACTGAACAAATCATGTATCTACCCCTAACACTAAACTCTGTCTTAAAGTCAAGCATGAAGAGAAGTAGTTTTGGGTTTCAAACATGGAAATTTCGAAAACCTCCCAAAGCTTCATTTTAGAGTGACTAGAAGGATTCATGCTTACCTTTTAATTTTCAGATTTTAACTTGTTTAAATCTTTGTGAAACCTAGGATTTGACCAAGATTCAAAATGGGCATAAAAATTCAGGAAAAACCAAGATTCATAAGCATAGCCTTCTCATGTCATATAGTAAGCATTCAAGTTGATAAATAAGGTCTAGACATATTCAAACTGAAAATCATGTATATATCTGCCTAACCCTAAACTCTGTCTTATGAAGTCAATCATGAAGAAGTGGTTTTGGGTTTCAAACATGAAAATTTCAAGAACATCAAAGCAGCTTCATTTTTAGGTAGCAGGATCCAGGCTTACCTTTTCGTTTTCATATTTTATACTTGTTTAAATCCAGGTCAAACATAGGATTTGACCAAGATTCAAATGGGCATAAAATAAAAAAATAGAAGAATGAAAAACAAAAGCACATAGTCTTCTTATGTCATATAGTAAGCTTTCAAGTTGATAAACAAGGTTTAGACATGTTCAAACCAGACAAATCATCCCCCTAACCCTAAACTCAGTCGATCTTATGAAGTCTAGCACGAAGAGAAGTCTGTTTCAAACATGGAAATTTCAAGAACCTCCCAAAATCTTCAAATGGGCATAAAATTCAAAAAAAACAGAAAAATGGAAAACCAAAGCACATATATAGTCATATGTGGAAATTCGATTGATAAACAAGGTCTAGACATATTCAAACTAGACAAATCATGTATCTACCCCTAACCTCTAAACTACGTCTTATGAAGTCAAACATGAGAGGAAGTGGTTTTGGGTTTCAAACATGGAAATTTCAAAAAACCTCCAAAAGCTTCATTTTAGAGTGACTAAGAAGGATCCCATGCTTACCTTTTAATTTTCAGATTTTTAAACTTGTTTAAATCTTTGTGAAACCCTAGGATTTGACCAAGATTCAAATGGGCATAAAAATTCAGGAAAAACCAAAGAATGATAAACTAAAGCACATAGCATTCTTATGTCATAGAGTAAGCATTCAAGTTGATTAACAAGGTCTAGACATATTCAAACTAGAAAATCATGTATATATCTATTCCTAACCTTAAACTCTGTCTTATGAAGCAATCATGAAGAGAAGTGGTTTTGGGTTTCAAACATGAAAATTTCAAGAACATCCCAAAAGCTGCTTCATTTTGTGACTAAGAAGGATCCATGCTTACCTTTTCGTTTTCATATTATATACTTGTTTAAATCCAGGTCAAACATAGGATTTGACCAAGATTCAAATGGGCATAAAATAAAAAAATAGAAGAATGAAAAACAAAAGCACATAGTCTTCTTATGTCATATAGTAAGCCTTGCAAGTTGATAAACAAGGTTTAGACATGTTCAAACCAGACAAATCATGTATCTAGCCCCTAACCATAAACTCGGTCGATCTTATGAAGTCTAGCATGAAGAGAAGTCGTATTGGTTTCAAACATGAAAATTTCAAGAACCACCCAAAATCTTCAAATGGGCATATAACATTCAAAAAACTAGAAAAATGAAAAACCAAAGCACATATAGCCTTCTTATGTCATATAGTAAGCATTCAGAGTTGATAAACAAGCATGTCTAGAGACATATTCAAACCAAACAAATCATGTATCCACCCCCTAACCCTAAACTCTGCATGTCTTGTGAGTCAACCTTCATGAGGAAGTGGTTTTTGGGTTTCAAACATTGAGATTTCAAGAACCCCCCAAAAGCTTCATTTTAGAATGACTAAGAAGGATCCAGGCTTACCTTTTCATTTTCATGTTATAGACTTGTTTAAATCTTGGTCAAACCTAGGATTTGACCAAGATTCAAATGGGCATAAACATTCAAAAAAATCAAAAAATCAAAAACCAAAGCACATATAGTCTTCTTATGTCATATAGTAAGACTTGAAGTTGATAAACAAGGTCTAGACATATTCAAATAAGACAAATCATGTTACCCCCTAAAGCCCTAAACTAGCTTTGTCTTATGAAGTCAAGCATGAAGAAGTATTTTGGGTTCAGACATGTAAGGTACGTCTTGGAGGTGACGAGAAGGATCGAAACTTGCCTCATTCATGTTTAAGCTTGTTTAAATATTGGTCAAGCCTAGGATTGACCCAGATTCAAATGGGCATAAAAATTCTGGAAAAAAAAAAAATAAAAACCAAAGCACATAGTCTTCTTTACGTCATATATATAGTAAGCATATTCAAGTAGATAAACAAGGTACAGACATATTCAAAGCGAGACAAGAATGTGTGTCTACCCTAACCCTAGCTTCGATTATGATGCCTAGCATGAGGGAAATTAGTTTTGGGAACAAGCTGATTAATAAGCCCATTTCATATATTTCAAATTTGGTTCAAATTTGAAAGACATACAAGTTATACACATAGTGCATACATTTTCACACATACTGCACTAGATGCTAATTAACCCTATAGTTTGAGGCCATTTGGATGAGGTCGAAAAAATCTTGGATTAGAAATGGGGTTGTTTGAACCCCGTAGTTGGATTTTTTATGAACTTGATCTGTAGTACTGGGCAAAACCCTAGTTTAACGTATTTAATTATAGATTCGTAGGTTGATTTTTCTACCTTTTTATTATTATTACTATGCAGCACATGTGTGTTTGCCCGTCGAGTGAAACTCGGAGGAAGAGGGATCACTCGGAAGGAGAGAAGAAGGGAGAGCATTATGGTGTCTCCCCTTTCTGAATTGATGATGTTGACATGCGGGGGTTTGTGAGTGAGCAGGATGTGCGAGCGACGGGGCGCAGCGGGCGAGCAGACGAGAATGAGAGAGATGCAGCAGGAAGACAGCAGAAGAAGTTGGAAGGACCCACGGACTTCCAATACGCATCTGATGCGTCTTCTCTTGTTTAAAGAAGATGGCTTGGGTTCATTTTGCATGACTTGTGCTCTTGAAGTGTAGGACCTCACGCATGGGCTGCGTAAGTGGCAGACTCTGATGGTGTAAAAACTCGGACGATTATTGTAGTGCATTAGACAAGTTTCCTATGGATTCATGGGTGAAATCCAAGTTAACTCATTTACATGACATTAATTTTTCCATGAAGCAAAGTTAACACATCTATCAATTGGTACATTTGGGAGTGACTAAGAAGGATCTGCTTATTCGTTTTCACGTGTTAAATTTGTTTAAATCTTGCTCCAAACCTAGGATTTCACCAAGTTGAAATGGGCATGAAAATTCAAAAAAAAAAATGAAATACCAATGCACGCGATCTTATGGAAGTCAATCATGAAGAGAGTGGTTTTGGGTTTCAAACATGAAAATTTCAAAGACATCCCAAAAAGCAGCTTCATTTTTAGAGTGACAGAAAGGATCCAGACTTACCTTTTCATTTTCATGTTTATACTTGTTTAAATCCAGGTCAAACATAGGATTTGACCAAGATTCAAATGGGCATCAAATAAAAAAATAGAAGAATGAAAAAGCACATAGTCTTTCTTATATATGTCTTATAGTAAGCTTTCAAGTTAAACAAGGTTGGAGCATGTTCAAACCGGACAAAATCATGTATCTACTAACATAAACTTCAGTCGATCTTACAGTCTAGCATGAAGTCGTGTGGTTTCAAACATGAAATCCCTAAGAACCTCCCAAAATCTTTAAATGGGCATAAATTCAAAACCGGAAAAATGAAAAACCCAAACAAGTATTATTCTTATGTCATATAGTAAGCATTCCAAGTTGATAAACAGAAAGCATGTCTAGACATTCAACCCGACAAATCATGTATCACCCCTAACCCTAGGCTGTGTCTTATGAAGTCAACCATGAAGAGAAGTGGTTTTGGTTCAAACATGGAAATTTCAAGAACCCCCAAAAGCTTCATTTTAGAATGACTAAGAAGGATCCAGACCTTTTCATTTCATGTTATAGACTTGTTTAAATCTTGGTCAAACCTAGAATTGACTAAGATTCAAATGGGCATAAACATTCAGAAAAATCAAAAAATCAAAAACCAAAGCACATATATATCTTATGTCATATAGTAAGAATTGAAGTTGATAAACAAGGTCTAGACATATTCAAACCCGACAAATCATGTATCTACACCTAACCCTAAACTATATCTAATGAAGTCAGCATGAGTGAATGGTTTGGGTTTCAAACATTGAATTTCAAGACTTCAAAGCTTCATTTTAGAATGACTAAGAAGGATCCAGGCTTACCTTTTCTTTTTCATATATACTTATTTAAATCTTGGTCAAACCTAGGATTTGACCAGAATCAAATGTGCATAAAAAATCAAAAACCAAAGCACATGTAGTCTTCTTATGTCATATAGTAAGAATTGAAGTTGATAAACAACCAGACAAATCGTGTATCTACACCTAACCCTAAACTATATCTAATGAAGTCAAGCATGATGAGAAATGGTTTTGGGTTTCAAACATGGAAATTTCAAAAACCTCCCAAAAGCTTCATTTTAGAGTGACTAAGAAGGATCCAGGCTTACCTTTTCATTTTCATGTTTTAAAATTATTTAAATCCTGGTCAAAACTAGGATTTGATCAAGATTCAAATGGGTATAAAATAAAATAAAAAACGCACCTAGCCTTTTTCTGTCATATAATGATCATTCAAGTTGATAAACATGGTCTAGACATATTCAAACTAGAAAATCGTGTATCTACCCTGTCCCTGGCTAACCCTAAACTCTGTCTTATGAAGTCAAGCATGAAGAGAAGTGTTTTCAGACATGGAAATTTTGAAAACCTCCCAAAAACTTCATCTTAGAGTGACAAAGAAGGATCCAAGCTTACCTTTTCATTTTCATGTTTTAAGCTTGTTTAAATATTGGTCAAGCCTAGGATTTGACCAAGATTCAAATGGGCATAAAAATTCTGGAAAAATAAAAAAATAAAAACCAAAGCACATAGTCTTCTTACGTCATATATATCTATAGTAAGCATATTCAAGTAGATAAACAAGGTATAGACATATTCAAAACAGACAAATCATGTATCTACCCCCTAACCCTAAACTCGGTCTTATGATGCCTAGCATGAAGAGAAGTCGTTTTGGGTTTCAAACGTTTAATTTTCACATGTTAAACTTGTCTAAATCTTTGGTCAAACCTAGGATTTGACCAGAATCAAATGTTGAAAATACAAAAAATAGAAAAATGAAAACCAAATCACATAGTCTTCTTATGTCATGTAGTAAGCATTGATAAATTAAACAAGGTCTAGACATATCAAACCATACAAATCATGTATCTACTCACCCCTAAACTCCATCTTATGAAGTCAAGCATGAAAGAGAAGTGGCGGTTTCAAACATGGAAATTTCAAAATCCTCCCAAAAGCCCCTTTTCAAATATTTCAAACTTATTCAAATTTGGTTCAAATTTGAAAGACATACAAGTTATAGCACACATAGTGCATACATTTTCACAAAAACTGCACTAGATGCTAACCCTATAGCTTGAGGCCATTTGGATGAGGTCGAAAAAATTCTTGGATTAGAATCGTGTTGTTCGAACCCCGTTTTTTTGAACCCTTGATCTGTAGAACTGGGCAAAACCCGAGTTTAGAGTGACTAAGAAGGATACATGCTTCCCTTTTCATTTTCATGTTTTAAACTTGTTTAAATTATCTTGGTCAAACCTAGGATTAGACAAGATTCAAATGGGCATCAAAATTTTAAAAAATCAGCAAAAAAAAACAAAGCAAATGATTTCTTATGTAAGCATTCAATTAAGTTGATAACAAGGTCTATAGACATATTCAAACCAGACAAAACATGTATCTACCCCCTATCCCCCTAAACTCACATCTTGATCAAACATGAAGAGAAGTGGTTTTGGGTTTCGAAAAATTTCAAAACCTCCCAAAAGCTTCATTTAGAGTGACTAAGAAGGATTCATGCTTCCTTTTTCATTTTCATGTTTTAAACTTGTTAAATTATCTTGGTCGTCAAACCTAGGATTTGACAGAGATTCAAATGGGCGGAAAATTGAAAAAAAAAGAAAAACCAAAGCAAATAGTTTTCTTATATCATATAGTAAGCATTGAAGTTGATAAACAAGGTCATACATATTCAAACCACACAAATCATGTATCTATACCCCCTAACCCCTAAATTAATTAACTATGTCTTATGAAGTCAAGCATGTGAAGAGAAGTGGTTTTGGGTTTCAAACATGGAAATTTCAAAAACCTCCCAAAAGCTTCATTTTAGAGTGACTAAGAAGGATCCATGCTTACATTTGCATTTTCATATTTTAAACTTGTTTAAATCATTATCAAACCTAGGATTTGACCAAGATACAAATGGGTGGGCACAAAATTCAAAAATCAGAAAAATGAAAAACAAAAAGCACATAGTGTTCTATATGTCATATCGTAAGCATTCGAGTTGATAAACGAGGTCTAGGTATATATGTCCAGGACCGGACAAATCATGCTTCCACCCCGATCAGTCTTGTGAGTCTGGCATGATCGTTTTTGGTTCAAACATGGAAATTTCAAGAGCATCAACTTCATTTAGGTGATACAAGCTTCCCTTTTCATTCTCATGTTTTAAACTTGTTTAAATCTTGGTTGAACCTAGGATTTGACCAGATTCAAATATATGGGCATAAAATTCAAAAAAACAAAACAGAAAATGAAAAACAAGCACATAGTCTTCTTATGTCTATAGTTAGCATTAAAGTTGATAAACCTAGGTCTAGACATATTCAAACTAGGAAAATCATGTATCTGTATCTACACCCTAACCCTAAACTCTATCTTATGAAGTCAAACATGCATGAAGAAAGTGGTTTTTTGTTTCAAACATGGAAATTTCAAAAACCACCCAAATACATTTCGGGGTGACTAAGAAGGATAGATGCTTATTTTTTTCATGATATTTAAACTTGTTTAAACCATGGTCAAACCTAGGATTTGACCAAGATTCAAATGGGCATCAAAATTGAAAAAAAATCAGCAAAAAGAAAAACCAAAGCAAATAGTTTTCTTATGTTATATAGTAAGCATTAAAGTTGATAAACAAGGTCTAGACATATTCAAACCTCGTCCCTAAACTTCGTCTTATGAAGTCAAGCATGAAGAGAAGTGGTTTTGGGTTTCAAACATGGAAATTTCAAAAACCTCCCAAAAGCCCCTTTTCAAATATTTCAAACTTATTCAAATTTGGTTCAAATTTGAAAGACATACAAGTTATAGCACACATAGTGCATACATTTTCACACATACTGCACTAGATGCTAACCCTATAATTTGAGGCCATTTGGATGAGGTCGAAAAATTATTGGATTAGAATCGTGTTGTTCGAATAGTTGGATTTTTTTGAACCCTGATCTGTAGAACTGGGCAAAACCCGAGTTTAACCTATTTAATTATAGATTTCGTATATCGATTTTTCTACTACCTTTTATTATTACTATGCAGCACATGGGGTTTGCCCGTCCAGTGAAACTCGGAGGAAGAGGGATCACTCGGAAGGAGAAGAAGGGAGGAGCATTATGGTGTCTCCCCTTTTTGGGGTGATGATGTTGACTTTTGTGCAGGGGTTGTCAGTGAGCAGGGCGACGGCGGCCGAAGCGACGAAGCGAGAGTCGTGCAGAAATGAGAATGAGAGAGATTTGTTTTGTGAGAGGACAACCGAAGGATCAAAGGACCCACAGACTTCCAATACGCATCTGATGCGTCTTCTCTTGACAAGAAGATGGCTTGGAGTTTCGTGCCTACGCATGACTTGTGCTCAGCCGAGGTGTGGGACCTCACGCATGGGCACCACACGTAAGTGACAGACCTGGTGGTGTAAAAACTCGGTTGATTATTATAGTGCAGTAGAACAAAGTTTCCTATGGATTCAACGGTAGGATCCAAGCTTACCTTTTCATTTTCATGTTTTAAGCTTGTTTAAATATTGGTCAAACCTAGGATTTGACCAAGATTCAAATGGGCATAAACATTCAGAAAAAATCAAAAAATCAAAAACCAAAGCACATATAGTCTTCTTATGTCATATAGTAAGAATTGAAGTTGATAAACAAGGTCTAGACATATTCAAACCGGACAAATCATGTATATCTACACCTAACCCTAAACTATATCTGTAAAGTCAGAAGCATGATGAAATGGTTTGGGTTTCAAACAGTGAGTTTCAAGAACCCCCAAAGCTTCATTTAGAATGACTAAGAAGGATCCGGGCTTACCTTTTCATTTTCATGTTATAGACTTGTTTAAGTCAAACCTAGGATTTGACCAATTCAAGCTAAGGCATAAACATTAGAAAAAATTAAAATCAAAAACCCAAAGCACATATAATTACTTCTTATGTCATATGGTAAAAATTGAAGTTGATAAACAAGGTCTAGACATATTCAAACCGGACAAATCATGTATCTCTACACCTAACCCTAAACTATATCTAATGAAGTCAAGCATGATGAAATGGTTTTGGGTTTCAAACGTGGAAATTTCAAACCTCCCCAAAGCTTCATTTTAGAGTGACTAAGAAGGATCCGAGGCTTACCTTTTCATTTTCATGTTTAAACTTGTTTAAATCTTGGTCAAACCTAGGATTTGGCCAAGATTCAAGTTGATAAACATGGTCTAGACATATTCAAACTAGAAAATCATGTATCTACCCCTAGCCCTAACCCTAAACTCTGTCTTATGAAGTCAAACATGAAGAGAAGTGGTTTTGGGTTTCAAACATGGAAATTTCGAAAACCTCCCAAAAACTTCATCTTAGAGTGACTAAGAAGGATCCATGATTACCTTTTCATTTTAATGTTTTAAACTTGTTTAAATCTTGGTCAAACCCTAGGATTTGGCCAAGATTCAAATGGGCATAAACATTCAGAAAGAACAAAAAATGAAAAACCAATGCACATGCATAGTCTTCTTAGGTCATATAGTAAGCATTCAAGTTGATAAACAAGCATGTCTAGACATATTCAAACCCGACAATCATGTATCTACCCCATAACCCTAAACTCATCGTCTTATGAAGTCAACCATGAAAGTGGTTTTGGGTTTCAAACATTGAAATTTCAACCCCCCCCCCCAAAGCTTCATTTTAGAATGACTAAGAAGATCCATGCTTACCTTTTCACTTTCATGTTTTTAAACTTGTTTAAATCTTGGTCAAACCTAAGTTTGACCAAGATTCAAATAGATATATAAACATTAGGAAAAACAAAAACCAAAGCACATATATATATATAGCCTTCTTATGTCATATATATATATATAGTAAACATTCGATTGATGGGCTAAACAGAAAAGGCATGTATCTACCCCTAACCCTTAACTTTGTCTTATGAAGTCAAGCATGAAGAGAAGTGGTTTCGGGTTTCAAACATGGAAATTTCTAAAACTTCCCAAAAGCTTAATTTTAGAGTGACTAGGAAGGATCCAGGCTTACCTTTTCATTTTCATGTTTTAAGTTTGTTTAAATCCTAGTCAAACCTAGGATTTGACCAAGATTCAAATGAGCATAAAAATTCAGAAAAAATCAAAAAAAATGAAAACCCAAAGCACATAGCCTTCTTACGTCATATATATAGTAATTAAGCATTCAAGTTGATAAACAAGGTCTAGACATATTCAAAACATACAAATCATGTACTCCGTATCTACCCCCAACCCTAAACTATGTTTTTGGGGGATTTCTTTGACGAAGTTATAACACCCCCACATTTCACATTGGAATTACTTTCAGTAAATCAGCATAAAGTCGTTTAAATGTGCGAAACTATCTTGAAAGTACTAAAACCGTAAAAGTTGGGAATTGGCACTAAAATATGGCGTAATTTATCTAAAAAATGTAGAGTTGCCAGTTTGACCCGTATCTTATATGTACACCATTCACAAAATAAACATATTTTGTCATCTAGAAAATGAAAAAAATATTTTTTATACCGAAAAGTTGAAAAGTCTAGTCATTAACATTGTTGGGAATGGCAAGATGCACCACCATGCCCAATTTGGGCACATTGTAACAAACTGTGCCACAAATATGGCCATAACTATATCATTTGGCTTGCAAACCATGAATCTTCATACACGATAGTCCGCTTTGTGAAGACATTTTGTTTTTCACTACCCTATCACATGTTTCTTATTTTCCCTGTCAACTAACACATACAAGCACACTCCATGTAGAAGGGTTTCATTTTTCAGGTTTTCTTCAGTTTCATTTATTTATTTCAAAACCAGGTCAAAATGTTTTACATGATTATCCTGCAAAGGGGTTGAATATTTCAGTACTATCGCTGGTTTCTATATATAGTAAGTAATATGTATATAAAAATTATTTATGGGGACTTGTAGGACCAAGTTATAACATATCTACAATTCAAATTTGAATTACTTTCAATAAATCAGCATAAAGTCATTTAAATGTGCGAAACTAGCTAGAAAGCACTAAAAACCGTAAATTTGGGATTTGTCATTAAAATATGGCGTAATTTATTTAAAAAATGTAGATGCGCCATTTTGACCCATATCTTTTCTACCCCATGCACAAAAAAACATATTTTATCATCTAGAAAATGAAAAACGATTTTTTATACCGAAAACTTGAAAAGTCTAGTCATCAACATTGTTAGAAATGGCAAGATGCACCACCATGCCCAATTAGGGAACACTATAACAAACAATGTTGTCCAGGGATAATCAAACTTGGTAATATGAACTATGAGATTGAACAAAACGTTATATTTGGTTTACCCTTTGAACCTCCTAACTTACCACAACATTGACTTCTTATTTTTATTTACAAATAGATATTTTAATATCCCATTGTTGTGCAATAATATATGTTTTTTATTATCTCAAATCAATTAGCATTTGATTTTAAAAAACTACCATAATAATTCATGAGAAAGCGTTGAACAAGTTTCAGAATGTAATTTTAGACTTGATAGTTGATATGACCAATAATAGACTTAAATTAAATTGGATTTCAAAGTTCAGATTTTATAAGCGAATATAGTTTCATGTTGCAGACTATGTATTAGCTTGAGGGGCACCCCTAGAATAAAGTAGGTCGGTCACTTACGTGTGGTCCCATGCGTGTAGGTCCCACACATCAGTGAGCACAAGTCACGTGCGGTAGGTAGGCAAACTCCCAGCAATCTTCTTTGTTAAGTAAAGACGCGTCGTCAAGACTCCTCTCATCTCTCTCTCTCTCTCCTTTGTTGCTGAAAAAAATGAATATTAGACGGGCGCGTAGCCTGCACTGCAGGTCTACATAACTGAAACCCTGTGTGCCAGTCAACATCACTCACCGAAAAAAGTGAAGCATTTCTTTTCACCATAAATAACAGCGGCCCCGTGAGGCACTGCTCTCCCTTTCTCTTTCTCCTTCCGTGTGATCCCTCTTCCACCTTTTATCCTTTGCACGATCGAAACTCCACTTATTGTTGTCATTGTTGCACAAAACACTCACTTAACCTGTTCTTTTGCACATATCACCAACTCATGTATTTGTTGCACAAAGGTCTAAATCTGTCGCTAAGCTACTTTACTCTAAATCTGATGACCGGGACCTAGAAGGTAGTGATATCCATTGTCATTGTGTAGTGTGTTTTTAGAACTCTAAAAGAATATGAAAATATTTTAGCAATTGAAATAATATAAATTAACTAATATGGGATCGATAGTCATGAAATATATTTTCTACTATCCGGCCAATATCAAGTGTCATGAAATATATTCATTGTAAACTTAGTGATAATCACTCGAGTTTGATATGAATGGCCTAGCTAGCTATGGGCATCTCCCACTATATATGTTGTCCACACGACCAAGCAACAAGCATCCATGAGGAAAGTTTCTTATGGGTGACTTTCATCTCTGCCGCAAAACACGCGCCGAAATTGTTGGCGCGTCCCATTTTCAAGCTACCCCAAAACCTGCGGTTTGCCCGTCGGCCTATAAACATCGGTCCACAGAGGATATTTCCCTGTAGAGCACAATTCGAACACCACATCTTTCTCATGCTTCTACCAGGCACACTCCCACGACGACGGCCGTGCCTACCGCCCCTCCTCACCATCACTGCCTTCTCACCGGCCACCGTAGTGACCGACCACGTTTTACCGGCTCCCTTGCTGCCTAGCAAGCCGGATTAGCTTCCTCGACGCCGACGTTCACCGCGCCATATCTCCTCCGGATCTGCTTCCCCGACTCTGTAGTCCACCTCACCGGAGATCGAGATGGGCAAAAAACGCGGCCCCAAAGTCGACCACCCCCAACCAAAGAGTAAATCCGCCCGGGCCTCAGACGAAGGTTGATGAATACTTTACATGTCCGCTTTTGTTATATGCATTTGATTTCTTACACTAGTTTTCGTTGCTTTCTTGCAATGCATTCTTGCTGATATTAGATCAGTGTAGATAGTTGTTTGCCGCGTAGCTATATGAGATCTTAACCTTACATCTGCTGATCGAGAGGAAGATCGAGGTTATGTCCGCTTTCGTTATGCATTTCTTTTCCGAGAATCACTTCTGTGTGATATGTTTTGGGGGTTTGAAGTATGCATTTTACAAAGGTTATGATAGCAGTCAAGCTAGGAGAGCAATTTATTGATAGTATTAAACTGCCTGTATTTTTTTCAACTCTGCTGATCGTAACCTTACATCTGCTGATGGAGAGGCAGAGCTTATGTCCGCTTTCGTTACGCATTTCTTTTCCAAATATCACTTCTGTGCGGTACTTTTTTGGGGTTTGAAGTATACTACATTACTACCTCCACCCCAAACCTGAAGGCTTATTTATAAAAGTCAAACCAAGTAAAGTTTGACCAAACTTTCAGAACAATCTATCAAGAAATATAATATTTTGTAGATACCGTACGAAAATATATTCGTTATCTATTTAATGATATTAAATTTGTATTTTGCATGTTAATGATTTTTGATAAAAACTTCGGGATGGTGGTAGTACGTATTACAAAGGTTATGATAGCAGTCAAGCTAGGAGAGCAATTTATTGATAGTATTAAACTGCCTGTATTTTTTTCTATTTGCAACTCTGTGTGCGCCATGTGGAATTGCATGCTCTAGCCAGTTCATCCAATGAGGTTTTATCACTTAACACCAGAAGTTCAGGATTTTTTTTTATCACAGAACCACAACCCTAGAAATTTGTATCACAAAACACTAACATTTGGGGTAATTGTTTCGCAGAATACATGATCTCTGTTTGATAGCCCATTAGTGACCTCCGGCCACCGTCAGTTTAAGAGTGACCGCAGGAGAAAGACAATTAGACTTTATTTTGTGGTATTTGCTGTTAAACGCAAATACAAAGCTGTTTGTCAACACTAGTTGTTAAATCTTATGTCCAGACAGTTCAAAATAAAATCTTATGTCCAGGGTAGTTGTATTGGTAAACATTATCAAAACCTTATGCTGGTACAGAATATATTACCCAAATCTCATGTTCTTGTGTGGTTATAATTTCTTGTGGATATTTGTCATATGGTAATTCATTTGTGTGTAGCATATGTAACAAGTGTGACTCATATTCTCATTTCCACAGAGTGTCTACAAAATTTCACACCAAAATTCATTTGTTTGTAGCAAACATGCTCACGTACTGTAAATTGGTGTCACGCTGTAGGGTCATGCTCTTGTCAAGCCGACTAATGACAAATAATGTGTTATGTGAAATAATTTCCCCAAATGTTGGTGTTTTGTGATTAAAAATCCCCAACTTGTGGTGCTAAGTGATAAAACCACTCATTCAATAGACCGAGCCTTAGGCATGTATCATTAGATATTTTTTTAGGAAGGCTGCAAATATTTATTTTGAATACTGCGTTGCTACTTGCTAGGATTTGAACTCAGGACCTTGTAGGTCTGATACCATTTCGAATTGCATGCTCTAGCAAGTTCATCCAATAGATCGATCTGTTGGAACTTGGAAGACCCTAGGCAATTATATTAAGCACACGCCATTCCATATGGTTAACCATTGGCATGAAAATGACACTTATATGTGTTTGAGTCTATATGTGGATTGCTTAGCCCTTTCCATCAGTTCGGACTTTTGGTTGCGTTGGCTACTGCATGAAGCTTGACATCATACTTATCCTAAAAATTGTTGCTGCTGCCCTTTGTTGCCCAACATAAATTATTTTTGAGCCATAATTTGTTTGCCCTTTCCATCAGTCCGGACTTCCGGTTGCGTTGGCTAGTGCATGAAGCTTGACAATATGAACATCAATTATTTTTGAGCCATAGTTTGTTTGTCATTACACCTTTTGAGCAGTCTCACTGCTACTATTAATTTGTTCTTATATGCACAGTTCCATGATAAATCTCATCTGCATTTCTCGCCAATGCATGTTAGGTCTTCCACTCGAGAATGAGTACGAAGAGCAACGGAGGCAAACTATTCTGCATAATAGCCGAGTTGCAGCCTCGTTGGGCCTAACACTACATCCTTCTACAAGGTCTAGTGCAAAAACGCCACCCACCTCCCTCACAAAGGATACGGAACATTCCTCTGATTCAGAATTTGATCCTGCTGATTGTGATGGCGAGCTGACTCAGGAAGATGCCCTGGTCGACTATCGTCTGCAACACAACAAGGTGAGTTTTCTCTGTCCTGTCATCGAATTATTTGTCCCAACTTCCATTTGTTGTATCCCAGTCCTACCAAATATGTTACCCATGCCATGTTCAATCTCATTACTACAATTTTTCCTGCTTAGTTAACGCCTCATATATGTTTTGGCATATGTTGCCTGACTGTTTTTCCATTCCATCTGCATATCATCATCATATAATATTGTACATTGAAATATCATTTATGTGTGACAGGCATCTGCAGATTCGGGAAAGAACTTTTCAAGAACGAATAGGAGGAAGAACACTCAACAGGAACCTCAGGCTGATACCGGAGGATGGGTGACAGTGCGTAATAAAAAAAGAGTTAAGCCTGATGCTCGTGCTGCTCCTCCTATTACAAGGTCTAACAAGAGACTGACACGAGGTGGCGAACAGGCCAAGAATGATAACAGTAAAAGGTCTCGTAAAAACCACAAACCATCGAATCAGACAGAAGTAGCCCCAGCATGTACCAGCCCACACATTCCACAACCACCAGTTGCCAATACTGTTTCTCAGCAACAATTGCCAACAGAACCAGTTTCCACAGCAAATTCTAGCCAAGAATTGGCACCATCAGGAGTGGTGGTAGGTAATAATGGCCAAGGACACATGATGCTAGTCCCAGATGATACAGCCTCAAATGTCCAAACAGTGCTGCCACAACACCAGCAAACTGGTGATGATCTCCCTCCGACCCTTAGTCCTGCGAAAGACAACTCCTCTCCCGATGATGAGACCCACGCCAAAAAAGGTAATACTTTTTTCAAGACTTGTAGTTTAATGCTCCCTTATGTATCTATATACCATGATAGCTTGATGTAATGCTTAACTTGGTAGGTTCGCCACGATCAATAAAAACGAGGGGGCCAACGGTAGGAAGAAAACTTGCAGCTAAGATTTCCGGAATGGGTTCAAGATTTCGCATCACATCTATTGTAGGTGGCAGAAGGCCACTTCATCCGCATGAATCTTCATATCTTGTATCACAGGTTGGCCATTTTATCAGGAATGAACTTCCTACCTTCCCATTGTGGAAGCAGCACGTTGACACCCCTTCACAGTTCGAGAGTTTAGTGCATAATTTACACGTAAGTCATGCTTCTCCTGGTAATGATAAATTATTCCACATTGATCTGTCCCATTTCTTGTAGCTTACTGTTGTTTCTATGCTATATAACTCACCAATCATTCCACCGTTGTGAGCAGTTAAGGTTTGAATTCGATGAGGATAATGAGGATGTAAAGTTTGTCATCGCTTCCATATTCAAAGAATTGTTGCGCCAGCACCGCTATAAGCTTAAGGCGACATACTTCACTGGCCAGATTACTGCCAATGTTCGAACAAAGTCTCCTGCACCCTGTATGACTGACGAGCAGTGGGGAGATCTTGTCAAGCATTGGTCTGATCCAAAGAATGTGGTATGGCTTATGAGGACCGTGAAACCAGATTAAATTCCGAATACTTATTTTGCGCCAGTGTCTCACTAGTCTCCTTTTGCAGACGTTGTCTAAAAGGAACCAGGCTAACCGCTTGAAACAACGTTTACCAAGCCGTACAGGATCTCGTCACTTGGTTGGGCATCTCTGGCAAAAAGTAATGCCCCGCTGGTCTGTACTGCTACATATGTTACTCGTAAATTGTGTAGAACTCCGTGTGCATGTTATATTTCCATCCTCCATTTCAACCACGTTATTTGATCTCCATATGATTGTACAAAAATGCAGAAAGTAGATCATGCAAACAACATGCAACCAGACAAAGAGATGACTCTGGCAGAGCAGTTCGAGGCATGCCAGAAGAACAAACATAATGTGATAGGAGAACTTGCAGAAAGTGTTATTGTAAGTCTTCTTTATGATTTAAATTTTTTAACTACACACTTGCCAATTTGTAGGAGCAATATGTCAATATGATCTTGTAGGCGTTTTTGTGAAAATGCATTTGATGTGTAATCAGGCATACCAACTTGTAGGATTAGAAGTAGTTCATACACATTAAATCTACCGTCTGCATGTTTCTCTGTAATAACTTTTATTTTTACACGACTCAAAACTTTTCAGGCAAATATGAAATTGGAGATGGCAAAACCCGGGAAAGATGGTATGGAAAAAACTCTAGAAGAATGTATGGAGACATTTACCATGGTACTTAAAAATAAAGATATCACCAAAAACACTTTCCTGCGAAATGCTGGGTTTTTGCAGTCCAAGTCCAAGTCCAAGTCTTTCTCTGCACAAGTTCTGGAGGAACAAATCCAAATAGAACGAGCTGCAGCAGATGTGTTAAGAAACCAAGTTGACATGTTGAGATCGAGATCAGAAGCATGTGATGCCCTACTGCAGGAGGCCAATCAAGTTTGTTATAATCTCTCAAAAGACTAATAAAATGCCATAGATAATTGGAGATGAACACTGACATTGACATGTGAGTACCTTGGTATTGTGAAATGTTTACTGAGACTGAGGCACTGTTCCTATTTTGTTGGTGGATGCATTTATCTACGGCTGGGATCAACTTGGTAGTTGTTCCTGTGGATGTTTTAGAAATTGGTTGCCTAGCCTTTTCAATCCGTTCGAACTTAAATGGTATTAGAGCCAAGGTCTCGAGTTTGAATTGTTGACGGTGTGGTTCAATTCATCCTTAAATTGTTGGTGCCCCATTGGCCCTTGTAAAGCTTCATGTGCCTACCTCCGAATCCAGTGTTGAATTTCTCTTGTCACACACGAGGATGGCTGTTAATGTGTATATAAGTGGGTTGCATAGCCCCTTTTATATAAGGTTGCAAGTTTCCTTATTGTGTTGTGCCTTTGGGATTCAGCCTGCACTTCTGACTTTTGGTTGCGTTGGCTACTGCATAAGTTTAATATAGTTCCATGTGGTTTTTGTTGAGTTCTATAATAAGTGGATTGCCTAGCCCTTTCCATCATTTCGGACCTGTGGTGTGCTATTCTGTTTTCCACGTATTAGACCTCCTCTTCTTAACAAGACTCCATGAGTAGGAGGCACTATGATTTTTTTTGCGCATGAAATTACTCAATTAGATAGCTTAATCCCATTTGTTGACTCTCTGTTGATCAGCCACTTGAGGGTAAAACTGAGTATATTGCACTAGCCAGTATTTTTTTTATGAGGTAATGCACTAGCCAGTATTAGTACTCGAGGGGAAAACTGAGTGCAGATATTTTTCCAGTGTAAGGCTAACTGAGTACACGTAACGGTGCAGACGTGCAGTACCACGGACGCGTGTCGCGGTGCACAGCGGTTAGGCGGTGCGCGTGTTGAGACCAAACGTCTAGCTTTTTTGAGAAACTGCCGAGACCAACCGTCACGTTGCCAGAGCCCCCTCTCTCCCTCCCTCTGCACACAGTCTCATTCTCACTCACGCACGCAACCACGCCTCTCACGTCCCATCAACTTCTCCAAATCGAAGGAAAAAACACCAACCGCCCACGCGCGCTCCCTGCCGGCGATGGACAAGAAGAATGCGCCGGCGGCCGTCGCCTCCGTGAACTGGGCCTCTCTCTCGGCTGATGGACCACTTCACAAGATCGGCGAATGCTTACTGGCGAACGAGCAGTACGCTGACACCT
This sequence comes from Lolium multiflorum, assembly GCA_030979885.1. Classification (NCBI taxonomy): domain Eukaryota; kingdom Viridiplantae; phylum Streptophyta; class Magnoliopsida; order Poales; family Poaceae; genus Lolium; species Lolium multiflorum. The sequence continues at coordinate 311,638,651 of CM061749.1, forward strand.
ACTCTGCTATGAGGCAAGTCTGTAGAAATTGGCGCTCAGGTTTACCTGAGCCCGACGTGCACCTGCACGAATGGATCATGCTAGACCACGGCCTTCCACGCGCTGCTGATTTCACCTTCCTCCACCTCCGCACATCCCGCTACGTCACCATCGATCTAACGGAAGTTCATGCAAGGTTCAAATTCCTCCATATCTATAGAGTTAATCTATTTTTATTTTCAATCGTAAACATCTTAGTGCTGAATGTTATCTTCATCAATATATTTTAGATACTACTTTGTCGGCTTTTGCCGTGGCGTCATCGTGCTTGCCCAGAAGAACCAGCCGCACAAGATACGGCTTCTGAACCCACTCACAAAGACATTGAATACTATGTTTGAGGCGCATATGCCAAACGTTATTCTGAAGTCAGTCGCTGTGATGAAGTCCCCGACTATGGTCTTCGTTTCCAAAGATTACCCGGCGGAAATTGCTTGGGTCGATGAGAGCACTCCAACTAAGGGTATAGATGAAGATTGGGGAGAAGGAAGATTTTCGATCGAGCACCATTGTCTGCGTTGCATTACCCCGTTCAATGGTGAATTGTATGCAATAGCTGTGAACAATTTTGAGTTCGGAAAATTAGTGTGCACCAACAATGTCCAGTTGGAGCAGCGTGCGAGCACTGTCAAAATGGATACACTATTTTCATTTCCAGAACTTGGAAATAACAAGTTCTACCTTGTGAAGTCGGATGGTGCTCTGCTGCTTGTGTTGTTGGACAACAAGCATTTGGAGGAAGGTCAACCATTGGTGTACCGTGTGGACACTGAGAGCCGCTCTCTCCATGCCGTCAATAACATTGGCAGTCGTGCCTTCTTCGTCCATTATATCCGGTGTATCTCCGTCGACACCAGAGTGCACCCGACACTTCGACCTGGCTGCATCTACTACACAGATTTTGGTTATATCAGAGAGTACTTTGATGATATAAAGGCCTGGGATGAGTGGCCAATACATGTGAATAGATTAGGAAACTACGGTATGAGAAATGAACAAAGGCCATACCGTTTGGAGGATGTATTGGCTGCACACTGCAGACGGAAGGAGTTCAATGAAAATTTCCTTCAATGGAGTGACGAAGAAATATATGCTGAATGAAGAACATATTCGTTCATCCTGGGGTATCCTAATCTTCATGTTGGCCATACATTGTGTCTTGTATTATTTTCAGATTAGTTTGTCGTGAACATTAACATTGTTATTGGCTGCTTTTGGCTCTTGTATGCAGTTTATGTAGTATTATACTTAGTTTTCTGGATTTATTATGCTGCTGTGAATTTATCCTATACTAGCTTCTAGATTTGACTGATTTTGTTTGTAATGATGATGGCTTGATGTGGCTGCTGGCCTTAACTGCCGAAGCAGAGCAATTAGTACTTAACCAGGTGTACCGTCTTTATATTAGTATTATATTATATTACTTGACCATAGCCATATTCAAAATCAAATCTCAGTCGGGCGGCAAAATCTCCCGCCAATCTAGAAATATTTCAGGCGTGTTTTTG